>CM041630.1:31304391-31393106 GCA_023333625.1 Bothriochloa decipiens
CAAAGTTCTTCATCATCATTCAAATTAGTATAAATAGAGGAAGAACTAAGGATGGGATAATAGTTTGTTGTGCTATCATGGTTGCTGTTAGCCGAGCCTATCAATCCGAAGGGTTGGGGTCCCGAGAGGTTAGGAGTTGTTTCTAATTACACAAGCATGGTGCTCCGGTATGCGGAGATCAACAGATATGTTGGTGCCCCACAGGCAGAGGGGTAGGTGGGCAGTTGGTGACAGCCCTATCCATCCCAAGCACTCCCCCATGTTTGGGTATTGAATAGGAGTTTGTAAAGTCTCTATTGGCTGGCAGACCAGCTGTGGGGATCTCCCTATCATCCCAGACTTAGTCCTGATACTAGTCATATTAGTTAGATGTATTTGCTGTATACGACCAATGCCTGCTCACGTAGTTTATTCTTTTATTTCTTTATTTACCTTTTATCCCTGAGGTTGGCTCCTATATGTGTGTCCACTATCTTATGAACCTGAATTACCCCTGTTTATGCTATGTCTACCTATGCATTCAATAAGTGATCATGTTTATATCAAAGCTAGATGCATTCATTCTGCCCTCCTACGAGAAATTATAAATATGACACCCTTGAATACTCACGGGTTGAAATGCTACAATGATAGTTCTGTGCGCTTGTAGATTTATTCTTATTTCTTACTAAGCTATCGATTGGCACACCTAAGTACTGTAACTTAAGGATTGTAATTCTTGTTGCACCCCAAGGCGCCGTGCTTCAGTTTTGCATATCGTAAGTAATGACGGTTAGGAAGGCCAATCAGGCACTTCTAACTGTTATTACCAGACTGCATTACCTAGGCCGGTGCTGTTAAGGGCCAAGGGTTACCTTTCTGAAGTAATGGTGGTTAGCAATATTAACACACGTTTGTAACATTATTGCTAAGGACGAACTTATAGTCTATCTTTAGTAGTAATGTTAAGAAACGCCAACAATGGGCTTAGGAGCAACTTAAGCTGTCTCAGCAGGTTAATTTGGACTTAAGCTTATATAAATTGAGCGGTTCTGTTACAGCGACCTCATGGTGGCGGCGCTGTAGGGCACGCGGGGCCAAGGCAAGGCCACGCGCGCATTGCGAGTGCGCTTGCGCATTCGATGAGCGGCATGACCACGGCGGGGCGATGTCGAAGCGGTGGGGCATCGTGGCGGCGGTGAGCGGCGGCGGTGGCGCTCCTCCGGCGGTGCTAAGCGGCACGCAGAGAGGGCAAAAGCGGCCACGAAGGGCATCTCCGTGACCCTTGTGGTCATGCAGAGCTTGTGCACGTGCTCACCTTGGCGGTGGACGGCGGTAAAAGTGAAGACGACGGCGGCGGCGAGCTCGGCGAGTTAGGGTATCGCGAACTCATGAAACCAGGTGGTGGCAGGCTAGGGTTGTGAAGGGCGGCGCTGAGGACTGCACGAGGAACTTTATAGGTGCCTGGTGGACCTCGGGTCGTGCGCAAGCGGGTGACATGGCGTGAACCCAAGATCGGCTCGGTGTCCGTCTCCAGGTTGGGGACGACAGTATGCTTTGGGTCTTGCCCGGGTGGGACCCACCGGTCAGAGTCTCGAGGAGGAGAGGAACGATGCTGGTGCTTGCTGACGTCAGCAGGATGGTGGCTTGCGGCTTACTGGGCTGGCCCAAAATGCGTGCGCGGGGAGCAAAGTGGGCCGCAGCTTCTGGGCTGCTGTCTTGCGGCCTGGCTAAGCTAGCTGGGTTGCTACTGGTGGCCTGCTGTGGCTAGGCTATGGCCTAGCTAAGCCGACGGGCTGCTAGCTGGCTGCTTGGCCACTGGTGGCCAATGCTGGCCACTACTGGCCGGCTGCTGCTGCTGCCGCCTTGGCCATGGCTGGCCAGTGCTGGCCATGGCCAGCTAGGGCTGGCTATACTTGGCCAGTAGGGGGCTGGGGTGGCTAGAGCCCACAAGGGACTGTCCTAGGCTAGTTAAACTAGGTTAGGTTAGTCTAGGAGTTAGAGGGGACAAGTTAGAGCATGTTAAGAGCTAGAAATCAGAACAAAGATTAAACAACAAGCTCAAACAAGTCAACCAAAACTTATACAGCAGCATGAATGCAACAATGCGTGGTGTCTAATATGCTACATATTTTAAAGTACTACAAAAAACATGTATAATTGGCCTATGAATGTAAAGCATCTATTCAAAAATAAATTCAAACTCATTTAATTGTTTAAAGTTCTAAAATCAGGGTGTTATATTTACCTATCCTTTCTCGTTTATTTACTTACCCCCCTTTTACACTAGTGATACTAGGTTACAGTAGACACAAGGATCTCTTCCCCATTTATTAAATATTCCTAGCTACTGCTTTCCCTTGGAAAAATATAAATTACGATACCTTGGAATACTCCTGGGTAAAGTGCTACAGCGGTATATTTTGTGCGCTTGCAAAATTATCCAATAGACTTAGAATTACCCCTCAGGCATGTCTTGCATCATCATCACCTACCTTTGGTGGTTGCGCTAAGATTTGCCAACAGTTGGGTTCTATTGTTAGACTGCAATGAGTTGATTTCATTCTGCAACCTGGCTTCTTCTTCTTGCGCCTGCCGTATGGCTGCCTTTGCGGCTGATTCTCTATTCTTTGCTCTTAGTGCCGCTGCCAGGTCATCTCGCTGTCGCTGCAGTGCTTGTATCTTTGCCATGTGTTCATCTAACACCTTGAGCAACCTACCATGTACGGTGTCATGTTCATTCGCTTGATTCTGATCCTCGTTTTCGCCAGCCTCTTGCGGCTGTGGCGGCTCACTTGCGCTAGCTTCATTTGTATTCGATAGAACTATCTGTGTTGGGGCCGTTCGATGGCATCTCTGTCCCAGGGCATGCTAGGTGGCTGCCAACACCTTGATGTCGGCGGTTGCCGTCACGGTGCCTGCTGTTGTAGCTGTTTCGACTGGACGAGCGTTAACCTGCTTACTGGTTTGCTCTGAGGCTGCGACTACTTCTTTGGACATGGCTGCTTTCGTCTTGCCCTTTGGTGGCATGTCATGATTGAGCTACAACCACGGTGGGCGCCACTATTAGCGAAGTGCGGAACCGATATGTACCCACTTCACCGGGTAGACTCGATAAGTGAAATCAATGAATGGACTCTATATTCACTGTAGATTGATGTGACAATACATATCTCTCTCCCTTGCATTTGGGCTATTTATAGCGGCCCGTAGACCATTACATTCCTAAACTGCCCTCCTACCTACTTCAGATGCCGAGCACATTCGCCAGTCAGAGGGTAGATCTGTCTTCTTTCTCTGGGATGCTTCCGACCGCCAAACCACCGACAATGCCTGGCCCACTCGACAAGATTTGTCGGCCCGCGTCATCCCATTTGTCGCCACCTGCATGACAGATTGGAAGACACCGATATGACTCAACCCGACACTGATATAGGATACCGGCGCAGTGACTGACTCATCATCATTGTGGATATATGTAACCGATATCGTGATGTACACACCGATACCACCTTTCAGTATGGTGACTAACCCCTCGATAACCAGAGCACGTACAACCAATATTAACCTGCATGCACCGACACGAAACTATCAGGCTTGGAAGGAGAGTTATCATATGCCCTTCGTGCGATAAATAGGGTCGACCGAATGTGGCGCTCTGATGGTATCGGTAGACCAGGTGCCATATACGGTGTGCCAAGGTTGGCGCTTGGCTGGTGGGGTTGGCCAAGATCTCCCTTGCGCCCAACAAACTACATCAGCAAAAAACTCCAAAACCCTTCCCCGAGTTCTTTCACACTAAAAAGAACCTGGCAAAGGCTTGGGCACTGCAGGAGTACCCTCAACCCAAGACACATTTTGATTTTTCATCAAGACCCTACAGCTTTTTTGTTCCAAAAAGCAAGAGGCTTGGAGGCTACACTCACTGAGTGCAAAATTTTCAAATTTGCACCCCATGAAAGAAGAAAAAGATGATGACCAGAACAAGAAGGCTATGACAGGCCCTCCAGCTTTTTGTTCCAAAATACAAGAGGCTCGGGGGCTACACTCGGTGAGTGCAATTTTTGAAATTGCACTCCCTGAATGACCAAGACGATAGTACTAAGAAGGAAGAGCATCCAAAGATTTCACCTCAAAAGAACCCAGCTTTCGAGTTCTAAATCCTAGAACGCTCAGGGGCTTGTCGATGGGGGACACTGGAGGATCCCCAAGAAGGTAGAATACGAACGGAGGATCAAAGAACATGGAGCAACACGACGTGTAAATTGCCATATCTTAGGTGGATTGTAATAGGAAAGAGTATGAAACTCTTAGTTTAGGACTCATTCCTAGAATCCGACTAGGAATCATGGAACCCGTAGTAGGCCCCGCCCTATATAAGGCTGCTGAGGGTATCCCTTATAAACAGGACACACAACAACACCTACAATGCCTCACACAATCCCTCATACTCATCAATATAAGGCAACAGGCTAATGCGAACTGGACGTAAAGGTCTTTACTCAACGCAAGTCGAGGGCCCAAACCAGTATAAAATCATCTATCTCATCAAGCTTGTTGTCGCGACCACCGAGTTTTGCAGTCTGCTAAGCTCCTCCGAACAAAAACACCCTCACGGGTACCCTGGTGGTGGGCTATCGGTGATAAAACATCGACAGACATCACCAAAGATAGAGCAATACAAAGAAGGAGAAGCCAAAGAAACATGACGTCTAGAGCTCGATTCACTAGAAGAAGTCAGAGAATGTGCAATCCTACAAAATGCAAGATATCAACAAGGATTAAGAAGACACTACGGCAAGAGCACACAACCCCGGGCACTAAAGCCCAGAGACTCAGTACTTTGACTCATCCAGAAGAAAGATGGAAGGCGCAAGCTACTCAGTCATGGGAAGGACCTTTCAAAGTGAAGAAAGTAATCAGACAGGCACATATGAGCTAATGACAGACAAAGAGATTCCACTAAAGAACACCTGGCACATCGGCCAGCTTCAAAGATTCTACAACTAGCAGAAGTCCAGTAAAAGAACCCGCAATGATGCAATAGAAATATTCAAGCTCCACCTAAACAATTCACTGCCAAAATAGTTATACAGTTGCAACAAAACAACAAGAACTCAGGCACATAATGCCACTTCAAGAATCACGTTGTGAGGTGATCTCACAGTGTGCCTGCCTGAACTAGAGTACATAATACAGCTTCAGGGGTCAGGCTTATGCCGCCAGTGCACAGTACCATGCTGGATCAGGGTACTCGTGTCAGTCTAGGATTGGACCTCTCTGGGGTGAATCAGGGCACTCGTGTCAATTCATGATTAGAGAGTTTCCTGTTATATGGTGTCGAAGAACTCAGGCACATAGTGCTGGTTGAGGAGTCAAATCCTTTCACAACAGCGGGATCAGGGCACTCGTGTTGATCCTGGATGTTTGGCATCCCCACTTTTTTGCGCCGCCATGAGTTGCCGCACACCAGGCTAGATCAGGGCACTCATGTCGGTACAGGATCGGGCCTCTCTGGGGTTAATCAAGGCACTCATGTTGGTTCATGATCAGAGTGTTTCTTACTATGACGTGATGCAGTTGAACCCAGGCACATAGTGTTGGTTCGGGAGTCAAGACCTTTTTGCTACAAACAGCGGGATCAAGGCACTCGTGTCGGTCTAGGATTCTTGTCTCCCCTTGCCTGCGATGTGATGCAGAGCACTAGACTGAATCTGGGCACTCGTGTCGAGTCAGGACCAGGCCTCTCTGGGGTGAATCAGGGCACTCATGTTGGTTCAAGATTAGAGAGTTTCTTTCGTGATACAAACATGTTGGACTGAACTCAGGCACACTGTGCGGGTTCAGGATCAGACCTACATTGTGCTGCAACATGATGCAGCACAACTCAAGAAAAGAGCAACACTGGCTCAACATTAACCACTACACTTCCGCTAGCAACATGATGTAGCGGGTACTTTGAAGCAACAGAAGCAAACGGATACTCAAGTGAAGTACCCGCCAAAGAACAACACAAGATGGGATGAAGCCCATACAGCAAGAACTCATTGAAGACATAACTAGATGAGACGAAGCCTGCACAACCAACAAGTATCATAAAGAAGCCAAAGGAATACCCACAATGAAGAAAACAAGCATTTTATACAAGAAGTTTCCTTATAAGAAGGCGCTCAAGGCACAGGAGCAGATGGATCAACACATAAATCTATCCTATCTATGACTTGCTCCACAAGAGAAGCAAGCCCTACCTCCTGGTCACCAACCTGCTTCAGGAACTCCTCGGACGGATTGGGCCCAACCAACCTCTCTAGCTCAGCCACAGGAGTAAGAACCCAGACATGGCTCAAGATGTTACTGACACACCTCCAGAAATTGTCCATCATGAAGGAGAAAAACCGTGATGGAATCAAAGGTGCATAAACAACCACATCAATATAAACGGCCTGATCCCCCACCTGTCCAATAAAGGACAAGAGGTAGGTCATAGCCCTCCATAGCGACTGGAACCAGGTGTTGGCCACTTCAAGCTGACCCTAGAGATCTTGAATAGTCTTTAAGGCCTGAAAAACATCTCTATCAGCATCTCGCCGTAACTTGCGAGCCAAGGCAAACTTTCGCCCAGCATCTTCACAACTAGAGTGCAGCTCTCTTACCGACTTGGCTTTATTCTCAGAGGACTTGAGGGTCTCTTTCATGACCTCCGATTCTTGGTACCATCTGCACCGTTCATGATCGAAATCTACAAGAAAAGACAAGAAGGAATCAACGACCAACAAAGCAGAAACACAAGAAAAACAACTCGCCAGAAGAAGGAGTACCTGCAATTTGGGCCTTTAAGGCCTAAACCTCGTCGATGGCAGACTTCACCGCCTCCTCCCGATGACACCACTCCTCAGCAAGCTGAGTCTTGTGGGTGGTCTTGGTAGCATAATGCTTCTCACGCTCACGATCAAGATCCGCCTGCATTTGAGCGAGTTCTTTTTGAACCCGCTCAAAGCTGGCGGCACTAGAAGCAGTCAATGCAGCCTCAGTAGGACCAAAGAGGAGGTCCTAATCCTACCAGACAGACTATAAGACAAAAGAACCAAGCATCAGAAGAATACTAGAAGCAAAGGAAGCCGTAAGGATGACAAAAGCATGAAAAAACACTTACATGCACAATACCACCAAACTTGGTGGCAAACTCGTCGAAGCAAGATTTCAACATCTCCAGTCGGTGAGGTCGGCTCATCTCCGACGTAACCGGATCCAAAATGACTCAGGGTGGTGAGGCAAGCTTTGGTAGACTACCACCGCCACCCCCACCAGCACCAGCAACGCCCGGAGTCACTGGATCAGCAAAAGGAAGCTTAGAACTTGCTGTAGCGGGTTCCTTTACAGGAATTGCTTGCAACACAGGGCCAGACATCGAGTCAACAATGGCCATCTGGCCAACCTGTAATTCAAGTCCTATAGAAGCATCACAAACAAGTCAGAATCTTCAAGACAAGTACATACAAGAAAGAAGCTCTAGAAGAACTCATGAGCACTTACCAGCAGAAGAATCATGAGCTTTCGGCTCACCCTCGGGGGCTCGGTCAGAGTTGTGCCCACTAGAAGAACCCAGGCCACCAGAAGAATCCACAACACTAGGCCTATAGGCAAGAAAGGCATATGAAGCAAGAAACAAGTGGCAAGGAGTAGAAACCTAGAAGGTCAGCAAGCAAATTACCTTGGTGGGCGCTTGAAAGACCCAACACCCATTTTAAAGGGGACAACTAGGAGAGAAATAGAAGAAAAAGATTGTGCCATAAAAGACACAAGGGCAGCTAGGGAAGGAGAATGAGAAGAAGAAGTACTGAATCCCTCCGTCCAACTAGAAGAAAGAAAAATAGAAAATCAGCAATATCAATAAGAGAAAGGACCAGAAAAAGGAACAAAGGAAGTTGCAAGGCACTTACGGCTTACGGATAAGGGAAGTTTGCACCTCCTCATCCTCAGGCTCAAGTCGAAGCACATTAGTACCCTCTACAGAGAAACAAAGAAGGCAGGATAAGCAATAGAAGGGAAACTCAAGGGAAAGAACCTAGAATCAACCTCACCTATGATATTACCTATGACCTAAAGAGAACTCAAAGCAGCGGGGCTTAGCATCTGGGTAGTAATTACCGGAGGATGAGATGATCCCCTTCGCCTGGAACCAAAATACATCTCAACGATCTTGGGGTTCGGTTGATAAGGCACAGCTTCAAACCCACCCTCGGATGCTATAAGGAAAATCAGGAAGGATAGACCGTTTCTGGGAAGCAGGCGCAGAACCCGCTTGACCAGCAACATCGACAGGATTGACCTCCTCAGCAGCAAGAAGCTAGATAACAAAGCTCCGGCCAAATCCTTGAAAAGAAACAACATCAAAATGTCAGTACAAATAAGAAAAGAATTCGCATGAACAAAAGACAACAAGCCAAGCACTTATCGCAGGCGCTGGGTTGTCAGAGTGATACTCCTACCCGAGGAGGAATACAAGGAACTGAACCAAGAACTCCTTTTAGACGCACCAGCAGCTCCTCGTTATTCAACTTCACCCCGACCTTAATCTGGGAGGAGTCATCAACCTCGGTGCATTCAAAGCCAAGGTGCTCTCTTTACATAAGAGGTTGCACTAAGCGTCGAAAGAACTCAGCAACTACACCAAGGCCGATGAGACCTTGCGCCTTAACATAAAGAAGATGCACAAGAAGTGGGTCAATGGCCGAAATCTCAGCATTAGAGAGCTTCTTCGACCAAAGACTAGTATCAATGGGGAACGTAGAAAGATCAGAAGAGAAATAAATGGTAGGCTTGGGGACATAGAACCACTTGTCCACCCAAAGCTTCTTGTCAAAGAAATCAAGGGTGAAAAGAATGGCACCCATCCCCTAGTGGAGCTGGATCGTACAACAACCAAAAGGCACTGTCTTCGAATCCTGCTTCCAGCGGAAAAAGTGCCGAAAGAGAAGGAGGTTGGAAGGAACTCCAAGGTACGCCTCGCACAGATGCATGAAGGCAGACAGATAAAGAACCCCTTTAGAGGAAAGGTGGAAGAGTTGAAGACCAAAGAATTGAAAAAACTCCAACAAAAAATCCGAAGGCGAAAAACAGAATCCTACAGCAACAAACGGACGAATAAAATCGTCTGATCAAGAGAAGGAGTAGGGATCAGATGCTGACCGGGAAGGATGTACCTAGAAAGCGGCTACTCTCACAACTGGTCGTGCTCAACCAGCAGCTCAAGCTCCGCCTCCGTTGTCGTCGGCACCGGCCAAGTCCGCTGCACCAAGACACACAATCAAGAAAAGCATTTTTTTGAGTAACACAATCAAGAAAAGCTAGATCATCAGCAGAAGCAAGGATTTTTACCAATCAATTACCTCGACAGCCTTGCCCTTGCTCTGTGACCTCGTTACGACCATCGGAGCTCATGGAATAGACGACAGATTCACAAATTGCAGCCAAAGAGGAGAACAAACTAGGGTTTTCACGAAAGCGACAGAGACGGCTGAAAAACAGAGGATTTGGGAGTTTCTTGTGCGCACGGATGGCTCAAGCGTATGGAGACAGGAGAAGCTGTTAAGTATTTATAAGGGTAAGTTGATCTATAAGGGCCTAACGGGCCAACGGTTGCCTAATCAGGAGCACAGGAGGGCCACAATAGATATTTACTACAACAGATAGTAGCCACAACGTTAATATTTCCAATGAGCAGAAAGCAAAGTATCTTGGATAGATTTTTTACCACAAAGATAGCGAAAGAGGGAAGAACCTGGAACAATCAACAACTAGCCAACAAAACAATTTACAAGGAGCAACCAGTGAAACATCAAAAAAACCCAGAGGCATCAGAAGACATGACAAAAGAACCCACAAATAGACAGAATACTTTATACAACATCAAGCACATCATCAAAGAACCCAATGCAGTCAGGATCATAGAATCATGCCATACAATGGCATCTCAGTCAACAAACAACTCGCTCAGTCATTAGAGACAAGGATAAACAAACATTATTTTCATTTAAATAACCAAGAGGATGCTGGGATTACAACAGGGTACAAGAGGATACAAGATTCGATAGATTTGAAGAAGAAAGCAAAAGAAATCATTTCAATCAGATTACAAAGAACCCAGTGGAATTTGAAGGTTCGATGCAATCAAGTAGGAAGCAACCTAGACAGCGTATTCGCCAAAGAGAACTTGCAGTCAGGATTAGTATAATGGGCAGCAGGGGTAGCACCAAGTTCATTAAGACAACAGCGAGATACCTCTCCGCCACCTCAGAGCAGCTTGGATGAACCCCTCAACATGTGTTGATCTGTGCTGACACACCAAAGTGACATAATAACGAACAAGTCAGTTATGGTTGTACAATGACTTGTCGAGTAGTCGGCTGATCACACGCTAATCAACTCTGTGAAGACCAAGAAGCTGATCGGGGAGAGGCTCTGGAAGTTCATGTAGGGTAGCAACAACTACCAATCTCACAAGACCTACTCCATTTGCCTCGATGCCCTTTGAGAGAAGATTCCACCCAGGGATTAGCCTGCTACTAACCCTATCACAAGACCTACACCATTCGCTAAAGGAGATTACAAAAGGCATAGAACAAGCCCGGGGGTTTGTCAAGCTTGCACACCAGCAAATCCATAGCTATGAAGAAGAGAAGAAGCAACCCAAGAAAGCTACAAGCGAATGAAGAAGAAACGAGCACCAGGAAGCCAAATTTATAGGCCAAAACTGGTGTATGAAGACCAAGTCCATGGAAGAAAAGAGCATCAAAAGTAAGGACAGCCATGTGAAGAGGACAGAGCTTTGAAGTGACCACACAAGCACGAGGAGTCACTACGTAGCTGACAAGAGGACACGCATGCACACTGAAGCCATCAAGAGCACCTGCAAAGTCACGAGCAAGAAGTAAAAGTCACTACAAGACAAAGAAGGCATATTCGGAAGCATATTCTAGAAAAGTACAAAAGCAGTAAAATCACTCAACAACCAAAGGTACATCGGTGAAGAACTACATTAGCAAAGAACTCCAAAACCCTTCCCTGAGTTCTTTCATGCTGAAAAGAACCCGGGAATGGCTCGGGGGCTGCAGGAGTACCCTCAACCGAAGACACATTTCAAGTTTACCATCAAGACCCTCCAGCTTTTTGTTCCATAAAGCAAGTGGCCCGGGGCTACACTTAGTGAGTGCATTTTTTTTTAAATTTCACTCCCTAAATGACAAAGACGATGACCAGAAGATGAAGGCTATGATAGACCCTCTAGCTTTTTATATTAAAAAATAAGAGGTTCAGGGGCTACACTCAGTGAGTGCAATTTTTAAAAATTGCATTCTCTGAACAACCAAGACGATGATAGCAAGAAGGAAGAGCATCCCAATATTTCACCCCAAAAGAACCCGGCTTTCGAATTCCAAATCCTAGAACGCTCGGGGGCTTGTCGATGGGGGACAACGGAGGTTCCCCAAGAAGATGAAATATGGACAGAGGATCGAAGAACCTACTACCTGAATCAAGTCAGACACAAAGCAACATGACATGTAAACTTCCATATCTGTCGATCGGGGACAATGGAGGTTCCCCAAGAAGACGGAATACGGACGGAGGAACGAAGAACCTACCGCCCGACTCAAGTAAGACACGGAGCAACACGACATGTAAACTTCCATATCTTAGGCAGATTATAATAGAAAAGAGTACGAAACTCATAATTTAGAACTCGTTCCTAGAATCAAACTAGGAAACACGGAGCCCGTAGCAGGCCTCGCCCCATATAAGGCCGCTGAGGGTACCCTTTGTAAAGGATGACACACAAGTGCCTCACAAGACACGCACAATCCCTCATACTTTTAATACAACGCAACAGGCTAACGCCGACTGGACGTAAAGGTTTTTACTTGACGCAAGCCGAGGGCCCAAACTAGTATAAAATCGTCTGTCTCGTCAAGCTTGTTGCCATAACTGCCTAGTTCCGTAGTCCGCTAAACTCCTCCGAACAAAAACACCCTCCCGGGTACCCCGGTGGTAGGCTATCAATGATAAAACATCGACATCATTGTAACGTGTGCCTATGATCCATTAAATAAAATAAGCACAATTTTGTTCTGCTGGTGTGTTGCTACCAGTAGGACACCTGCACTTGATGTTTCCCATGTCTTTGCAATTCAGAATACTCAAGAACCCAAGTGTGAGGGTCGGTCCACCCCCCAACTACGTCTCTAAACTTTTTTGAACATACCACGGCGTAGCACATGGCCTGACACGTTGGCACGATGAAATTTGACCCTAGTAGGGGGTCGACCGACCCCCAATTTGGCGGCCAATGGGAACACAAGTTTGCAGAAGTACGTTTTTGTCAGAGGGGATTCAAAAGGCAGCAACGGGCAAGCCCAAGTGGGGTCGGCCGACCCCAGCTTGGAGCACTGGACCCACCAGTCAGCATCCACTCAACGTCTATATGCCTCCTGATTGGTTTGTCACTTCTACTCCCCCTCTGTTCTTTCATTTTTACTTTTATCTTTTATTTGCTTTGATGAAATAAAATAAAAATACAAACAAGAAGACTTGCATCTGAAAACAAAAAGTCACATGATTTATGAAATTTACAGGGTAAAAGCATCACAAAGTCTAATTCTTACATATGTTTATACTTGTGGGTCACATATCTTGATAGGAATATTGTAATGACTTAGTTGTTGGCAAATGTGATATAGTTCTTAGCTCATGATTCATACCTTTTCTGTTCAAAGTGCTTAGAGATTTATTTTTGAAAATGTCATAAAACCATAGTGTCACTTACTCCTCATTAGTAAGAAAATTCCTACCAAATCCATATATGTTCATACCATGTTCAAAACCCCTTCTATATACACTACTTGTACTTGTGTTGAGTTTGGTTAAACTTTTTGACCCTAGTTGAGAATTATGTCATAGTCTCAAGATCAAGATCACATACATGCCACATATACACATGCCGGTTCTACACTGGAAGTACACAAAAACATGTCATCCATTTCTACCATATAGATACTCCATGTTTTAAGGTTTTAGAATATCTCTCTAAGTATTGCTTAGTAGAAGAGACACAAAGTCTATGCAAATGAAAAAAAAGAAAAAAATGCTAGCCATGTCTCAAATAAAATAAAGTAGAGAGATATCTTATCAAATAGAGGAGCATTCTATTCCATCATTTTCCACTTGCACATCTTGATCTAAGATTATGACATTCTTCTCCTTGGATCTTTGTTTTGACTTTACAATATATGCAATGCAAGTATGCTATCTTGTTTATCCCAACCTAAGCCCCACATAAGCCTGATAGATGTAGGATGAAAGAAAAGAAGGCAATCTTATGTTATGCCTAGGTGAGGAATCATATACGTACTGAGTGACTTGAGAGTACTATTTGAGGAGTAAGAATGAACTATGTGCTTTCTTTTAAAACCATTGTTAAAAACTCTAAGTACTAAGGATATGAAAATGGGAAGATGACTTTGCTTTGAGAACCGTTCCATTTTTGATATATGCTAGACAGTACCACATAACCCACTTGTATGAGATATGTCTTGAGTAAAGGTTTGTGTTTGCTAATATCTTAAAGATGTCATAATCATATGTTATCATTCTCTCTAACCTTTGCTCGAGGACGAGCAAAGACTTAAGTGTGGGGGATATTGTTGATGGTAGTTATACCATGTTTTTACCCTATCAAAACCGTCAACAAGACATTCTTTCTAGAAGGAAACCACCAAACACATAGTGACTTAGGTACAGATAACTTGGTTCCACATGTACTTGTCATTCTTTGGTCGTAGGCACTCATAATAGGTACTTTTCAGTGTCCATAAGCTCCATATGTAGGTTGGACAACCAACCAAGTATGGCCAATTGACAAACCACTTCACAATCATCAATATCATCGCTTCTTGAGATAATGTGCAAGAGATGGGCACAATGGTGGGGTCGGCCGACCCCACCTTGGGCACACCAGGGCCTTGCTAACATGCCATGATCCATGACACACTCCCAAGAGTCCATTTCCACCCTTGGATCACAAGTGTGTTTTCTCTCAATGGTGAAAGATGAGAGTACATGGATTCATGGGCCCACAACGAAGAACCGAAGTGATCCAACATGTGAGACTTGCTCCATGACATGAGGGGACACTAGATGAAGGAAGCAGGTGGGACAACCATAGGAGGGTCGGCTGACCCTCCCATGGTGGGACCCAAAGTGCAACCTCATCTCACCGACTTCAGCATCCTTCTAGAAGACCTAGGCTAGGTCCACATGTCATGGGAGCGGGTCAGCTGACCCCCACCTCGTGGCCAACCAAGTCGGTTGGCACTCCACCGACTCCCTGCATGCTCCCACGTGGTGATTAATCCCAGGCGTCAATCGAAGTCGGTTCCAATGATGGTTCATCCAAGGGTGGAGGATGGGAGGCACATGAATTGATGACGTGGTAGTGCAATAGCCCCCTACTCCACCTTCCCCTATAAATACCCCCATAGGCCTTCACTTTAGAGCATGAAACTTAGGAAAAAGCCACTCTCTAGTATTTTAGCTATGTTAGTAGAGGGAGAGTGAGGAGTCTCTGTTAACAATCCTTATGGATCATTTATATACCGCCAATTTAGACTAAAAAGGAGAAAGACAAACATATTCTAGCATATATGCCTTTACTACTAACAAGTTCCACTTGTACCCCTAGTATTCATGATTCTATAGGTTTTATGGTACAACAAGTGGAAATACGCGACATCATGGAGAAAGCGTAAAAGGACAAAAGACGAATTCAAAAAATGCGCAACAAGGAATACAAAGAAGCCCAACTTCGAGCATACCTGGGCCTGATCGTAACCACAAGAGAGGTCCAGGCCCAGGGAGGAACCGACCACCCGAAGGCGGTGGCCAGATGGCCCCACCAGGGGGCGGCCGGTCCCCCAGTGGGCCCTCCCGACCCCATCCTTTGGAGACGGTGCTCTAGGCGGTTCCTCAAGGCGGTTTCACCTCCTTCCATATTTGTGGAGGCCGAACCATCCTAGTTTAGCTATAAAAGAGAGGGAGCTCCCCCATTTCTAAAACACACATCATTTTGGAGTCATTCACCTCACACCTCTCACTTGTATCTTTAGAATAGTCTTAGTAGTTTGTGAGCAAGGCAAAAGCTATCAAGGAGAGCTTGTCTCCTTGGAAGAAAGGATCTTCTTGGTATGAATACAATTCGGTCTTCTTCCATGAGCAAGTTCTTATCATATTTGTATGATCATGCATATGAACTAGAGTATAGTTATGATCATGTTATGAACGCAATATATGAACTAGTATATAGTTTATGTATCATGTTCTTGACTTATTCATCATTGTTCTTCATTGTTCATCGAATTAGTATGAATAGAGAAAGAACTAGGGATAAGGTGATGGTTCGTCATGCCTTCTTGGTTGCTCTTAACCTATCCTGTCAATCCGAAGGGTTGGGGTCCGCGGGGGTTATGAGTTATTTCCAAATACGCGAACATGGTGTTCGGGTATGCGGAGATCAGCGGATATGTCGGTATCCCACGGGCAGAGGGGTAGGTGGGCAGGTGGTGACAACCCTGTCCATCCCTAGCATTCCCCCACGTTCAGATATTGAGTAGGAGTTCGTAAGGTCTCTATCGGCTGGCAGACCAGCTGCGGGGATCTCTCTATCATCCAAGACTTAGTCCTGATGCTAGACATGCTAGTTAGATGTTCTGCTAATAGTTCTTTGCATAGTTATATATGACCCATGCCTGCTCTATTTAGTTATATTCTTTTATTCTTTATTTCTCTTTTATCCTTAAGGTTGACCCCGATGTGTGTCCACTATCTCGAATATCATGTCTTATTCCTGTTTATTCTGTGCCTACAGTGCACTTAATAAATGATCATGTTTACACCACACTTGATGCATATTGCCCTCCTACGGGAAATTATAAATGCGACACCCTTGAATACTCATGGGTTGAAATGCTACAATGATAGTTCTATGCGCTTGCAAACTTATTCTCTTTTCATACTAAACTATCGATTGGCGTACCTAAGTACCGTTACTTAAGGATTATAATTCTTGTTGCACCCCATGGCTCCGTGCCACAGTTTTGCATATTGTAAGTAATGATGGTTAGGAAGGCCAATCCGGCACTTCTAACTATTATTACCATACTGCATTACATGGGCCGGCCCCATTAAGGGCCAAGGGTTACCTTTCTGATGTAATGGTGGTTAGGAATGTCAACACACGTTTCTAGTATTATTATTAAGGATGGATTTATAGTCTATCTTTAGTAGTAATGCTAAGAAACACCAACAGTCTCCAACGAGGAGTCCCGATGTCAGGAGTCTTCTCCAAGGTGCGCCTTGTTGACGGTCGTTAACTCCAATTTTTAACCGTCCACTAAACATGAAAAAAGGACCTAAATATAAATACCATCTAGATATAGGGGTTATACTAACGGAATTCCATGAGTTTTGGTGAATGTCTGTTTTTGTAGGGTGTCGACTGAAAAACACCAAGAAAGGCCCATATGTCAGGTTTACATAGAGATAATCGGGGTCGGTGCACTTTTCAGTAATCTGGAAGGTTTGAGAAGGCTCTCGACCAAAGGGGAGCCCGAACGGGCTCGGTGGCCGGTCGGCCGCCCAAGCCACGTGGGCGGGAGCCCGATGACCTGGACCAATCAGGCTCCGCCTCGCGGATCCTGCTCCCACTGCCTTTGAGATCCAATCTAAGTCGTCGATTAAGGTCGGTTTGATCCGAGGGCTGCGGTGCATCCTAGGGGGCTATATAAGCAGGGCCCATGACCCCTGGAGGAGGAATCCCTTGAAACCCTAATTCGTTATTCTGAGAGAGGATGAGGTGAGAGAGGTCCCTTGAATGGATCTCCTCCCTAGAGCTTAGCATTCAAGAGAGGTTGAGAGAGTATAGGGTGGAGGTAGAGTTGGAGGAAGCCCGGCATGTCGGTGTCTCCTCTCCAGTTGTACCTGTAGGATCAAGTCTCCTAACCCGAGGCTTGGTTCTGGGATCATTCGGCAATTCAACTTCTAATACTAGTAAGTTCATTGTTATTATTGCTCTTTGGTTTATGAGTTTACTTTATTCGCTAGCGCTAGGGAATAGAGTAATCATTCATAGCGTAAGCGTGGTGCTTGGACTAGGAATACTCGTAGATACTCCCTATCTGGCCGGAGTTAAGTGGTGGTAGTGGGGGAAGTGACAGTTCCCTTGTTGTCTTCGTAATCCACCTCCCGTCAGAAGGATTGGTAGGAATAGTGAGCCGGGGTTAAGCATTCTCTGTGGTGTCTTTTCCCTAGGTATCCCCCCTTTGAGCAATATTAGCACAGCTTACCATAGGTTAGAGGAAGACTGACGGAGTAATCCTCTCTATATCGCTCATATCTCGCTATCTTGTCTGTAGCTTAGGGGTTAAGTATAGACTTGGGTTAGTCAGATGCACGTTTTCTCCTAGCGGATAAATAAATAACGATACTCTGGAACATCTCCCGGGTGAAGTGCTCACCGATATCCGTGCGCTTGCAGATTATTTCTCTTGGATTCTTCGTGTGCGTATCTATTATCAACACGCCTCAGCGGATGCGAGCTTCTTGTAAGTTCTACATCTGAGTCTTTCTAGTAATTTATTTGGGTTTGGTACTTTAAGTATATGGTCTTTTACTGGCATACTGCTTTACTTATTGAAGTGCTCAAAGCTTTCGCTTCGCTTAGAGTAGTAAGATTAGTGTAGACATGGTGTCTAGACTATATCTTACCAGTGTAAGTTTCTTGTCGCACTGTGAGACACCTAGCGAAGGAGTGACAGACCTTGCTGGGCCTAGAGTTCCTCGTCGTGTTGTAGGCAAGTTGACCAATGATAGCGGGGCTGAATAGGGTAGCCGCCTTGGTGAGGGAGGAGGTGGAAAACCTCTTTAACTCGACTTGTCGTTTTGACTATCGCCCCTAGTAAGGGAGGAGGTGGTAAACCTCGTTATACTTAGAATACCATGAATAGATATCTTTACTAGCTAGACCTCTCTATCCTATTATCCTAGACCCTTCGTTTCATCACTGGATGACCTTGAGCCTAGTTAGTTCACTTCACATTCTCTGTGGAAAATACGATACCTCGAATACTCCCGGTGAAGGCTACATTGACTACTGTACGCTTGCGACATATCCGTTTGCCACTTCTAGTGTCAACAGGGTGCCTAATGAGAATGTCAAAATCCTGGATATTAAAGATGTGAAAGTCCAGGTCCAGATTGACATTGTCTAGGTGCAGAGTGGCTTTGTGTAAAAACCAAGTCCTTTTAGGATTATCTGTGGCGCTATTCGAAAGGACTTGATGGCTGGAGTAAGTGGCTTGCTTCCTAAGCAAGATGTTGCAAAGGATGCTGACATGATGTTTACTCCAACTGTGGGATTGTACAACGCACCTACCCACTCCATATGAAGCTTGCATGGAATGGTCGAACAAGGAGTGTGGGTCTAAATTTCTTTAGAAGAAAGCTCTCCTTCCATTACCCATTCAGAACTCATGATATCCATTAATTCCCTAATGGATTCCTTAAGAAAGGTAGGCTCCAGGGGCTCGCTAGGTGTCTTAGGGACTGGCGAACTCCTTTGGCATAATTCGAGGTATTTACGAATTCTTCGAAGAATTCATCCTCAAATATTGGAAGATCCTTGGATTGGAAATCTTCGTTTGGGCTAGCTTTCTAGTTTGGGAGAGGGTCTCTCTGTAGATATGATAGGTTCAGCAAGTGCCGAAGACACTTCTTGTATTGTAGGCTCAGGCATAAACCAGATAGGTTGTAGTGGAGGCGTATTTTCCAGGATATGTTCTAGAAGTGTTTCGCCTTCCGCTATGGTCAGATGTGCAAACGAGCCATCGGCTGCTATATCGAGTTGTAGGGCAGACTCTTTGCTAAGACCTAACCAGAAATGCTATAAAATTACGTGGTTTGGTATAGACAAATCTAGGTTGAATTTGGTTAAAATCAAGAATGGTTCCAGGCTACACATATGGTATCGTTATCTTTTTGTTGGGAGCTGAGTATCTCTTGTCGTAGGGAAGTGATTCGAGATATAAGGAAGAATGTGAAACAAAAATTGTCCTGTAAGTCTTTCCAATCTCCATTTACCTTCTCTACGGTGTGGGCTTACCATTGTTCACCCTCTCGTTAAGAGAGAAAGGAAACAACTTCCACTGCAACATTTCTTGTGACATGCCTGAGATGGTCAGGCAAGCACAAAGCTGCTCAAACTCCTGTAAGTGATGATATGGGTTTTCATAATCCAAGCCTAAAAAGGCTTGGCCCTAAACTATGGCTATGAAGCCTGGGTGGAGCTCATAACTAGAAGTTGTGATTGGCTTTGAGGATTGTGGAATTTCAATGAGCTTGGCCTTAGGAACAGAAATATCATGAATGGTGGGTAGCTCCATGTATATTTTTTTGGAAATAAAAAGAAAAAGAAAGCAAAGGTAGAGCAAGGTACACGAGCGAACTAAGTTTGGAAATAGTTTGCGTTAACCGTTCCCCAGCAATGGCACCATAAACGCTTATTGGTGTTTCTTAGCGAAGCAGCAAAGTCTACAAGCACACAAAAATATCGTTGTACCACTTCATTCAGTGGTAAACAGGGTATCATAAATTTTCACGAAGAATGGTAGGTGCAAGCTTTTTCCTAACTAAGTTGCCCAGAGGTAGGAGGTATATAATAGGGGTAGCGAGGTTTTCTAATGGCCGATTCCTAGGAGGAAGATAGCCGAGCTGCTAAGATCTTGCTTCAGGCACCGGAGCGCACCTGGTCTACCAGGCGATACCGGCCAGTTGCTCTACGCCGAACCCAGACGTGGGGGATTACAAAGGATCAACGAGACTAGGTCACTCCCCACTGTCTACCCCTCAACCGTTCAGAACAAGGCAAAGGAAGGTAACTTCTAGCTTAGATACATGTCTACGCTATTAGTTACAGCTCTAGCGTCGGCCAGGAACTTCCATCTTTATTAGGAGGCTCTACTAGAGCCCTCACCACAAGGATAACTTACTGAAAGGAAAGGTACCAAAAGGTGACACGAACCTCTTACTTCAAGCAGTAAGATGTCGCTAAAGTACAAGCGAGGAGGGAGCCAACAAGTCCGGCACACTGCCCCAAGGAAGACTATGCATCTGAGAATACTCCATAGAGTTTTTCCACTCTTGAACCTCTCTCACTCCCTGCTTGTGTCTAGCTAGGGGCCAGGTATAGTGGCTCTACTCCTCCTCTAGAGTGTAGCTTGGGAATAGGGGAGAAAGAAGAAGAATGTAAAGAATGGGATGATGAGAATAAAGTAGAATGAGAGATTGATGAATGAGGGGAAAGAGCCTAAGTTTAAATAGGAGGTGGAGAGGTTGGTTTTGGAGCATCAAATGACCAATACACCCCTGAACCGCCTTTGGGAGCATTAATGATACCGCCTGACCAAAGCTGGGCCCAATTGCCAGCCTGGCACGGGCGTGCACTCCTCAGGCGCGTGCGTGCTTAGGTGGAGCCGTTCCCTGACCAACTTTGGTAGGTGGACCTCTGGCTGGGTTTGGGCTCGGCCCATGGGGTGGACTCATGTCGGTTTCCTCCAGTTGGTTTGGTTTTTGGTTGATCTTCTTGTTTTACCATGAGCCAAAATATGAAATGTTGAATCGTATTTGTTTTTCTTCATTTCTTGGCCTAATTGATATGTAAATCATGATTGACCTATAAAACAAGTACATACACCAAAAATATGGAATTTGTTAGTGTAAAAGTCCTATTTCTATAGTTTTGGGTGTTCTCTGTACTATTGTTGGCGGGGTTGGAAATGAGTTAAGGACCACCAATAATTGCATGGAGGGGGTGGCCTTGCATGAAACATATTCACACGGACGATGGTCTCGTGTGGAGTAGTCTCGTGCGGACGAGGAAGGCCTCGCGCGGAGCAGAGCCGCGTAGGGCAGTCGCGTGCACCAGCGCTGGCACTAGATTTGAGTTAGCACTGGCGCCCTCTCCAATCTTCCTCTCTCCTTCCTTTCCCTCTTTCTCGACTCACTGGGACTTGTCAAGAGCCTTTGGCGGGAGGTCTACGTGCGTGCTGCATCATAACCCGCGCTCGTCAATCTCACCCGTATTTCCCACGTGAGCGTGCCGCGCGTGCTTTTTCCCATGGATTTCCACCCTGCGGCGTCCATCTATCTTCATTATCATCTTCATGGAGATATCACAAACTTGTGCTTGATCTCAATTGAAAGTCCATTGCTAGCTCTTGTTGTCATTTTGAGATACCAACTGAAGACATATATTGATATACCAACTTTATATATTATCCACCAATATCAATTGAAATATGACCTTGACACCAATTTAGAGGAATCTTTACATGTTGATGCCAATTGGAATGAATGCTCATATCTCATAGTATCCCCTAGGGAATGCTCACAAAGCCAAGAGATAACATTAAATTGCACAAGCTACTGTTTCACAACTAGTGACCCTTTGGATATCGAAAGCATGTGAGTCACTAATTGCAAAACCTCATAATATAGACTAAATTCCTCCCTTTTCTTATAATGCATACATATATGTGGAAGGCAAGAACATTTGCACTTTTGATCAATTAATTCCAAGTAAGGGAGAGTAGCTACTTATGAGACAAAATTACAATCCAAATGAATATGAGAGGTAACTATCAATTTGTATTGAGTTAATGTAGCATACCCATAGAAAACTTATTTTGTAATATGTATTAACTTTATCAATTTATCAATTAGTAGCATTAATTAGTAATATGTATTAACTTTATCAATTTATTAATTAGTAATATGTATTAACTTTATTAATTTATCAATTAGTAATATGTATTAACTCTCAAACTTATCAATTTGTATTAACTTTATCAATTAGCAGCATTAATTCACTATAAGAAAAGGTTAGTCTCAAAAGATACAAGGCATAGGATAGGCTCCCCCTTAATATGTGCATCAAGTAGTCGAATTATTTGTGAAATACACTTGAATGGTTTGAGTCAAGAGGAGTTCATCCTATATCTTAGTCAAGATATAATAAATTTGTAGCAATTAAAATTATACCGAAGGAACTTACCACCACCGAGGTAAATAGATCTCCATCTAATTTTGATTGACATGACAAATTTTGATTGACACGACCGAAGGACGACCGCATGCTGGCCCATCCACCTCGCGCGAGCTCCACCGCGGGCACAGGCTACGCAGTCGCAAGCGCGAGCGGGCGTGGCCTCCACTACCGCAGGCACAAGCGCGAGGTCTGACGCCGCCGGCGCGAGCTTGGGCTTCTCCGCCGCAGACGGCCTAGAGGCAGGCGGACCACAGTCGAGGAGCCCGCTCGCGCCTAGAGGCGCACCTCGCGCGCGATGACACGACAGCGCAGAGGCCAAGCTCGCTCCCGCGACCTGGCGCTCCCTGGCGTCTTTTTCGCACGAATCGAGCTCCTGCGCATCCGCGGCGAGGGTAGCTCCGACAAGCAACATCGTGTCCTGGCGCTGTACACTATGACCGTGTCGTCCTCCGCGATATGGTGATGCGAGGTGGGCTTGCACGAGGGGTACAAGGGGCGTGGGGAGGAAGGAGAAGGGAGTACAACATGCTTGGAGTCGGCGCCGACGCGACTGATTTGGAGATCGGACCTTGATTTGGGAAAGAGATGAGAGGTCGGGGAAGATATGGAAGAGGAACGCCTAAAATACCGAGAAGGAAGGAGACGCTTCTGTAGTCTGGGTCCACAAATATCGGGTCCACACACAGAGAAAAGTAAGTGCCCACGCTGTGGAAACGGAGAAGTCGAGGCACCGATGCCTGAGTCGTTGCGTTAAAAATATTTGGGCACCGATAACGTTGTGGAGAGTCTAATAGTTTTAGTTAGTTCCAGCTGCTTCCTGTTGATTTTAGCTAGGTCAGGTTGCGAGCACACAGGGACGCGTCTGCCCGTCAGTATGCGAAGGAGACCTCACCGGCCGGAATCAACGAGCCACCGCCTTGTCTCAACAAAGAAGATGAACAACACGAGCTAAGAGAGAGCTGCTGGTGCCGTCGGAGCTACACGCCAAGGTCCATGCTGGTACGCTGAGGTGTCGTGCCACGTCAACGAAAATGACAAAATTGAAGATGCCTTAGCGTTGTTGGGGTAATTTTATTGGTGCCATGACAATTGACAAGGTAGTCGCTGGCCACTCTAAGGGCAAATAATTACAACGAGATCTGGTTTCACAGCCATAGTGGGTGTGGGTGACCAGCACATCTGCCGTCGCCGGAACAAGCAAACCATTTGGGAGAATTTGCTAAGAGACACCGTTAAAAGGTGTCTTTTGTTGTGAACCACTGAAAAAAGATGGTTTTGCCAAAAGACATCAAAATTCTTAGTTTTTATGTCGGGAGACACTAAAATGATTATTATATTTAGATTTAATGGATAGCCACACCAAATAACGAAATTGCCCTTTTCCCTCAAGCCTACCTATACGCGTGTGTCGAGTCCCCGCTCGGTCGCGGCAAGAGTGGCACCTCCACTCCTTTAGTCGCGGTCGCGGCGGTTCACGGCTCCTCCACGGCCGGCGGTCGCTGCAAGCGCGGCTCCTCCATACGTCTTCCTCGCTCCAAAGCTCTACCCCACGCCGCCATCTCCTCCCCTGCTCTGAGCAGGCGGCTGACGTGGCGTGGTGGCAAGGTGCCCCAGCCGCGAAGGTGTGGTGGCCGGAGTGGCTCGTGCTCGCGACACAGGGTGCGGGCGGCTTGACCAATTGCCTAGCTTGGTGGCGCGGTGGCAAGGCACCTCAACCGCGAAGGTGTGGCAGCCGGCGCGTCTCAGGCTTGTGACGCAGGGTGCGAGCGGTCTCAACGAGTCCATGGGGGATGGGAAGGAGATGGGCTTGGTGATCTAGCTCACCGTGGCCTCACCGCATGGAAAGAAGAGGTGACATTCCTTCGTCGCCCGCAACGCTTCTTATCTGCCACCGAGAAAGAACAAGAGGCATCTCGTGAGCAGGGGCAAACTTGTTAATTTTATGGCTTTATTAAAACTAAATATAATAAAGACAACAATATCATAGAGAATATAGATAACAGTGTCTTTTGACTAAGCCAAATAATTTTAGTGGTCCACGGCAAAAGCCACTTTGCAAGAGTGTCGCTGGTCCAATTTTGCCAGAACCATTTTCGCCGGCCGCGAATGCTTCTGTAGGCTGTTCTTCGTCCACCCGGACAGTTGGACGAGCTAGAGTCAGCGTCGCCCGCGATGGGGTGCTCCTTCTCAGGCCTGAACGCCCTGTACGACACCGTCGGCGGTGGAGGCGGTGACGTCTGGGTTAACGACTACTGCTTCCGCGTGCTCCGCAGGCTCGGCGATACCGGCCCTGCGAACTCCTCCGTCTTACTCGTCAAGGAGGTCGTCGCCGCCGCAGCCGCCTCCGACGGCACGGCTGGGGCAGAGCCCGGCGCCGCCGGGATCGCCAGGAAGAAAGGCATCCACCCATCACACATCTCAGGTGTCTCTCTCACACACATAAATGGGGTTGAGATTCGAACGTAGTTGCTTGCAACAATTGGCGAATGGATTTGGATCTGGGGTCTATCTGGCGTGTCGGGGTGCGTACTGGATATCTGAATCTGGGCAGTGGAATCACATTTGTTCACGGTTGGATGGATTATTTGACAATTCGTGGTGAAGATCATTTCACACCTTCTTGCTTCGGGTGAGGATTAAGATCAAGATCATTTCTTCCTCTTCGAATGCATCCTTCGCGGACATGTGAATGCGGTGTTTTGAATTTTGATTCCTACGCGGATCACTGGTGTCACTATCTAAATTCTGGGACCTGGCCTTGTCGTTTCCTTAACTGCTTGATGTAAACAATGCTAGTTTCTGTAGACACACTTTTGAATTTCGTTCTATGCCATATCGTAGGGTCACAAGAAAATGTCAGTCTTGATTCTTAAAGACTTCTTTAGTGTTATTCTCTGCAAAATTTGTTTGACCTATTTAGTTTTGCACTTTTTCATAACATATATTTTATTTTCATTAGTTTCTATTGGCTAACTTCTAGTGTCGTATGTTGCAAACTTTCCTTTACATATATCTTAACTGTAATATATGTATGAATATTGACTATTAGAAGACTCACTCTAAACTCACAGTGGTGTCAACACTAAGTGCTGCAGTCTCTTAGGGCAATCACTCTGTTGCCTACAATTTAAGATAAAAAGTAACTGTAACATATAGTTTAGCCTGTTGAATGTAAATTGAATTGGCTGTTGTATTTCATGCCCACAAAGCTGCAGTTTATGGATGTGGTTGCTAGAGTTTGGGTATTGGTGGAAACATGACTGTCCACAGAAGTTCCTGTATGATGCGATTTTATTAATTAATACTATTAATATGGAACTGCAAATGGCCGGATACTTATTTAGTGATGACACACACAGTTCATATTAGATGTTGATTCTTTTGTAGTTATGGATCTTACTGTATTCTTGGCTCTGCTGTGTTTGGAGATCATATTTTAATTCTAATATTCTTGTTGTTTTTTCATACGGCAGCTGATGGGACATATGCTCTCAAGAAAGTTCTTGTTCAGAGTGATCAGCACTTAGAGCTTATTCAGCAAGAGATCCGAGTGTCTTCTCAATTCAGCCATCCAAATTTACTTCCTCTTCTTGAACATGCCATCATTGCTGTCAAGGTAGGTTGCATAGTAGGAATAGGAATCATGTACTTGATTCTTCATATTGCTAGTCTTTAACGAGACGGCCCTTAATAACACAAGATTTATATGTTTGTAGTCAAATTAACTATTGGACTTTGCTCTATATACTTAATAGTATGACAGCAATTCTATACTTTCTTCATTTGTTGCAAAAGCGGAAGCAGACAAAAACTAGTTGGTTCCTGTTAACAAAATTATTGTGGCTTCCATACATTATAGGGAAATTTGATAAGCACTCCTATAAGTTACTAGAGAATGGAGTGACCCAATTGCCCCTCTTAAGTCAACACAATGCCTAAAGACTGCCATTGGTCCCTGCATTTTTCTGCTATTAGCTGTTGCTTGCAGGAAATCACTTATTTATGTCCAGTAGTACATGCCACCAAATATACCATGTTAAAAGCTTGATTAATTGAGTTGAACTATATAGATAGCCAATTCATCGAAGGAAGAAGTTTATTTTTTGCTGTCAAGCTATTGCCTGAGTTGGCAATCAAACTATAAAACTAGATATCTTTGGCCGTCAAACTATCAAAACTGGACAACTTTGGCCCTTGACTGGTTTCAAAGGTGGTTTTGCTGACATAGGTATTTTTTTCTAAAAACAGTAAAAATATGGTACGCAATAGATGGCCAAAGTTGTCCAGATTGATAGTTTCATGGCCAAAGATATCTGGTTTTGGAGTTTGATGGCCAAAATCAGACCTGAACGGTAGTTAGATGGCTAAAAACAGACCTTTTCCTTTATCTAATGTAAAATTGCCAAACTGTTGTTTGATTTAGCATCTTTCCCTGTTATAAAAGGCACAATAAATAGTAAAAAGGTGCTATTGGATGACATGGCACCAATCTGCATTTAGTTTGTGGTGATTTGGAATCTAGCTTGCTAAGAAAATCTTTTTAGTAAAATTTTGCATTTACTTGAACCACTAAAAGGGGAGACCCAATGCCAGGCGGCTCCCACTTGAGTGGGGTTCCGGGGAAGGGTTTAACCGAGGCCAGCCTTACCTTGCAAATATGCAGGGAGACGCCGTCGAACCCAGGACCTGGTGCTCAGTGGGTGAGCTTCTCACCAAATTTTGCATTTACTTGAACCACTATATAAAAAAACATTGAATTAGTAATCCATTTTTAATATCTAATAATGACTTGGTCTGCCATGAGAAAAGAACATGCATGCTTGGGTTCAGGGTGGGGGTGGGGGTGGGGGTACTGGCATCATTGAATTTACATATTTTTTAGTTGTATTGGTAATTTTATCTAATAATGACTGGGTCTGGCATAAGAAAAGAATATGCATGCTTGGGTCCAGGGTGGGGGTGGGGTACTGGCATCATTGAATTTTATTGACTTTTAGTTGTATAGGTAATGTTAATAAGTTTGTTATATACTTATATAGGCGTGTGCGTGTGCGTGTGCGTGTGTGCGTGTGCGTGTGCGTGTGCGTGTGTGTTGTTATGTGTCTTGCATCTTAAAATATATTCCATATTACTTAGGATTTTCAGGATGGATCCCAGAACCATGAGGCCTACTTGTTATTCCCAGTTCATTTAGATGGAACTTTACAGGATGTAACTAAAACCATGCTTGAAAACAAGGAATTCTTCCCAACAATTACTGTTCTCCAGATATTTCTCCAGGTACGTAATTCTGTTGTCTTCTGTGTTCTGAAATATTTTGGCAGATATAGTAGATGTGACTTTTGTTCTTAGCAATTCACGTGCTAGAACTATGAACTTTGTATCAACTATCAAGCTTCTTTTACCTCATAACTACATAAATATTTTTTACCACATGCTACAACATAGAGTGCCCATGTGTGAATTCCCCTCGTTGCAACTCCACTTGGATATACAGACAAGTTTGAATCAATGTCTATTGTACCCTTTCGAGCTTTGGGTGTTGGTTGGTGGTTGTTCCATGTGTCTGGGACTAGGCATTTTTCCCTCTGTCCCATGTATTTTTATTCCTCTTCTTAATGAAATGACATGGAGTTCTTTTGTGTCGTTCAAGAAAAAAATGACTACTGTATCTATGGTTGTTATTTCAATATCAATTTTGTTTTTATTTTTATGCGGCCATGCACATGTTGTTTTAGTTGCTTCACACAAGTATTTTTTTTTTAAAAAAATAACATGGCACATTATGTTTGTTTACTCTGCTCTTTTTTCAATAAACATTTTAATAATGTGATTGCCTGGGTGTTGTTGCAGCTTTGTTCTGGATTGAAGCACATGCACAGTTTTGATCCACCATATGCGCACAATGGGGTTAAACCAGATAATGTCCTCATAACGCGGAGGAAGGAGCAGTCTCATCTTGCAATTTTGATGGATTTTGAGAGTGCTGGTCCTGCAAGGAGGACTATTAGATCGCAAGCTGAAGCTTTACAGTTACAGGTACCTTTGTATCCAAATATGCAAAGAGTATCATTGGTGCATGTGAATTGGTGACTGTTTATTGATTGTTGCCATGGCCATATAGTTGGTGAATTTACTATACCATAACATCTATTATGTTTGAGCACTCATTACTCAACTTATCTTTGAACCTTATGTTATGGATGCTTGTAGGAATGGGCTTCTGAGCACTGCTCTGCTCATTACCGCCCCCCTGAACTATGGGAGTGTCCAAGTTATGCTGTCATTGATGAGAGGACAGATATATGGTCTTTGGGATGCACGTTGTATGCTACGATGTAAGATTTTCATTGCACACTCCTTAGAAAATGTTTGTCATTTAGTTCAACATGAATTGGTGACCATGCTTAATCATTATTCATTCATATTATAATGTAAAACTTTATTGTGCCTTTTAGACAAATAGTTGTTGTTTTTTCTTGACCATAAAAGACTGTGGGGAAGGTCCCCACAGTACGGATCATTTTCATTAATTTAAAAAGAAGGGAGCAAGTGTTATATACATGGGGTTTTTTTTACAAGATACATGGGTTTAACCGAATGCATCAAGCCAAACGCAAAATGATGACCGCAGGTCATCACGAAACCTAATCGATTGCAGAAGACTCTGGTATTTAAAATTACATGACCATAAGCTAGGAGTAGGATCCGGACGCTGAAAGATTTTATCATTGCGAAGCTTCCAAAGTTCCCATGCCGCGATCATTGTCACCTCTGTGAAGCAGGGGATGTTATGAGATAAGAGCCTGGTTGAACATGTCCAAGATGCTGCTAGATGTTCCAATTGATCCCCAATTTTTGCCAACATTCCTGGGCAAAAGGACATTCAAAGAAGAGGTGGGTGATTGTCTCCAGCTCCCAAGAGTTGCACATGACACACACATTGGTGCCCTGAATATTTAGGTGCCTCCTCTACAACATATCTTTGGTGTTTAGTCGATCCACTAGAATTAACCATGCGAAAATCTTTATCCTTGGGGCGTACCTTGATTTCCAAATTACCTTAAACATTGGGTGAGCCTCAATGCCCCTGAAGACATAGGAGTAGTGTCTTTTTGAAGTATACTTGGTTCCCCAACTGGGTGTCAGTCTTTAGATCCTTGCTCTAGGTGTGAGCAGGATCCTTACTCTCATCGAGAGGATAGCACACAGAGAACTCAGAGTTGAGGCAATTTTCTGGGTTTATTTCTCACACAATGCTATGCCAACCTCAGGGGTTGGGGATACATATTTATAGGCTGCTAACCAGCCAAGCATATGCTAAGATGCTAGTCTAAGATGCTGTCCTAGATGCTGTCCTAGATGCTAGTCAAGATGCTGTCCTTAAGATGCTAACTACTGTCCTAAAAGCAGTCAAGGATGCTTTTACAAAGGACACAAGGACACAAGGACCATGTGCTCCTGCAACACACATTCACAGAGACTTATCCATCACTGGGCACCCATTTGTCATCTGCATCAATTTGGTATGTCATATCCTGGAGTTCATCCCGTAATTCTTGCAGCTCCTCAGAAGATAAGGGCAGCATGAATATCGAGCCCAAATCCTCTGCCTGCATGATCTCATACACTGAGGCTCCCTCTGATTTGGCATAGGATGCAAGCCTTGGGTATTTAGCTGATAGGATTCCATTAGCCCAGAGGCATACACTGAGGCTCCTCTGATTTGGCATAGGATGCAAGCCTTGGGTATTTAGCTGATAAGATTCCATTAGCCCAGAGGTCATCCCAGAAACAGATTACTTAGATGTTTCGTGAGTAGAGCATCATTTTGGAGACTCAGATTGGTGATTTCCAGCCCACCTTTATCCTTTGGCAATAAACATACTGGACATGCCACCAGGTTACCACCTTTCTTTTTTGCTGAGTTTCCTCTCCACAGACATTGTTTCCTAGCTCTATCTATCTTCTCAATGACCCCCTTGGGAAGCTTGATGGTGCACATAGCATATGTTGTGATTGGAGTTATTGAGGAATTAAGCATCCACTGTATGTTAACCATGTTGAGCAGGGTGATAGTCTTCTCTCCACCCTGTCCATCATAGGTGTTAAATCCTCAATCTTGGCTTTGTTGTTCCCATTGGCAGACCCAGATATGTGAAGGGCATGGTGCCAATGTCACAAGCAAAGGTATTTGCTAAGATGTTCATTTTCTCAGGTTGCACATTAATTGGGTACATTTGGGATTTTGCATAATTGACTCTGAGCCCAGTTGAATCAGCAAAACTTTGGAGCATGGCTTTGAGAAAGACCAGTTGTCTAGCATGAGCTTGTAGGAACATCAAAGTATCATCTGCATACTGTACAATTGGAAAATCTTCCCTAGGCTGAGGAAGGGGTCTGTGAAGAAGATTCATGTCTGCAGCTCTATTAATTATGATTTGTAAAAGCTTTGCTGCTCGAACAAACAACAAAGGAGAGAGGGGGTCCCCTTGCCTCATACCTCTCTTGCATTTGAAGAATTTTCCAGGTAAACCATTAAACATCACTGATGAAGAGACAGAAGAAAGGATTGCTTGCATCCACTGTATCCATTGATTGGGCAGACCCAGGGAGAACATTACTTGGAGTATGGTAGAGTGCTCAACTGTATCAAAGGCTTTCTCAAAATCCAGTTTGAGAATGATCACTTCCCTTTTGGACCGGTGACATTCGTGAATATATTTATAACTCCATGCCAGGCAATCTTGAATTGTTCTACTTTTGATGAAACCATATTGGTTTTGATGCACCAGCCTTCGAATTACCAGCTGCAACCTATCTGCCAAAAGCTTGGTAATAATCTTGAGGGAGATGTTCATCAGAGATATTGGTCTAAAATCATTGACTCTTTCAAGATTATCTTTCTTTGGCACCAAGGTGATGTAGGAGCTGTTGATGCTTTCTAGGTTTGCAGTGCCATCAAAGAAGTCACTGCACAGAGCATAGAAGTCTCCTCTAACTATTTGCCAACATTTCTTGATGAACAAACCATTGAACCCATCTGGGCCAGGAGCTTTATCTGGTGGCATCTTTTTCACTATCTGATCAATCTCAGTTGTTGAGAAAGGTAGAATGAGGCTATCCAGGTCATCAATAGGCTGAATCAAGGATGACAAGTCAAAGAGCATTGTGGGGTTGGAGCTATAACCCATTCTGTTTCTGTATGCAGCCCATAGCAGACCTGCTTTACCTGCATGGTCTTGAATCATAGCACCTTGATCATTCATCAGTTGAGCAATGCTATTTCTTCTGTATGAAATTGTGGCCATAGCATGAAAAAACTTGGTACATTTATCTCCCAGTTTTATTCTATTTACTGTATATCTGTATATCTGTTCTTCCAGTAAATAGTTTTGCATTTGAGCGGGGTCTTGAGCTGCCTCTTGATGATTACCCTCAGGTTGGCTTCTGGGTTATACAAAGGCCTTTGATCTTCAATTGTGTCCAGGACATTGATAACCTCATTGCATTTGGAGGTTAGAGCCTTCAAGTTAGAGATGCCCCTGCTCCACTGTTTCAGACAGTATCTGAGTGCTTTGAACTTGGAGGAAATATTCTTTGCTTTATCTGCAATGGTTGCTCTTGCAGTCCAGCACTGACGTACAGTATCCATGAAGTCATGCCTCTCTGCGCAATAATTTTCAAAGCGAAAAATGTTTGCTCTGGGGATTTTAGTGCCAATACTGATCTTGCAGGGCTATCTTGGCTAGAGGCAGTACCTCAGTCATAGGGTACTCAATAGTCCAATTGACTGATGTGAAGAACCAATCCAACTGTTCTAACAAAGGGTCTTCTTGCATGTTACTCCAAGTGAATGATCTCCCCTTTAAAGGCAGTTCCACTAGACCCAAGTGCCCAATGGCATCATTAAAAACAAATGTGTCATTGATATTACCACCTGCCCTGTTGCGATTATATAGTGACCTGTAGAAGTTGAAATCCCCAAGGAAGATCCAGTTGTCTTCATCATCAATTTGGTGATTTTTGAACCATGTTATGAACTCTGACCGAGCAGGCTCATCACATGGGCCATAAACTGTAGTCAGTTTCCATACTTCATTACTGTGCATCGATGTAAACTCTGCTGTCAGGCCGTATTGACGATTGTCAAGAATATTCCCCCTGAATGTTGCACTGTACCAAACCAGAAGGATCCCACCTGAGGCACCTACTGATGGAATGAAATCAAAGCAATCAAAACGCCTCGGGGCAAATTTTCTGATGTACCACATGTCGAAATTCTCACACTTTGTTTCCTGAATGCAGACAACAGAGCATGCACTCTCCTCAATCTTGTTCCTCACCGCATCCCATTTTCCTTGGGCATTAATCCCCCGGATATTCCAGCACAATATGTTCCAGTCACGTTTGTTACTCATGGATAAACACTTGATGAGGATAAGCTACTGGAGCCACTAGGGTCACGAGGTGATCAAGTAAAGGAACAGGCACATCGCAGACATAAAAGGAAAGGTTCACTGATCGATATATATAAGAAAGTTTGGGATGGTCCACGGTGCGATAACTGATACGTCTGACTAGTGTGTTGCCCAACGACAGACAAATGATATTTACATCATGACACAGACTTGACAAGCACTGAAACTTAAAAGAGTATCTCTGACTCCCATATAATAGCAAAAGATAGAGACAGTGGATGAAGGATGATTGGGTAGAGCAATTCCATCATGTGATCCACCATTTTAGGCGCCTATGCTTCCTCTTCGTCATCAGAAACATGGAGAGTTGGCGCCTGTATCAGCGCATCATCAGTGAGATCACTAGGATCAACACCACACTCTATACCCCAGCCTCTAAGAGTGGAAACAGTGAGGGGCTTAATCTCACCCGTTACTTCATCAACTTCTACAACCCAGTTCTTGGTTCGCTTGGAGGGCTCCTTATCAATCCTGACCTGGCGAAAACCCTCCTGCCATTGGAGAGCCTTGTGCTGCAGCAAACATTTGTTTGGATTAGGGGGGTTCGAGTGTCAAAGATAGAGATCAAGTGAGGAAGTGTCATACCCTTTCTTTTATTTGGATTATCATTTGCCTGAGCTGCAAGTTGGGCCACTCCAACCTCTGCTGGGCTAGATGCAAGGTCTGCTGCCATGTGCTGGTTGGGCGGTAGATCACTTGGGAGGACTATAGCTTCCACTGGGCTTTTCCCTTTGTCCAGACCAGGCCTCATTCCCTCACTTTGAATTTCAAATGTTGCTGGGCCAGATTGGTCTTCAGAGACTGCATCATGAACCATGCCCCTTTGATCAATGATAGTTACTGGGGGTAGGATCAACACTTCTCTTGCCATAATTCTTTGCATCCCTGACAGCCTGATCAGGGAAACCATTCTAGAGCTCTAACATGGGGGATCAATGCAAGGCCGGTTGGGGCACGAGGGGATTGCTGATTTTGAGCACCGATTGGAAGCATGGCTGACTGTATAATGACATTGGCTGGAGCAGAGCTGCTTCTTGGAATTCCCCTATTGTGAGGCACAGTGACTCCTAACTGCATTGAACCGAGCTCTTTCTTCAGCTGCTGCAGATGATTCAGCTGCAACTGAGGTGGCATCAGAAGAGGAAGAACTGTCATCAGACACAAGCTGGAGGACCTCATCAAGTGCAATGTCAGGACCATTGGCTCGAAGAAACTTCATTGAAGAGCCAGACATATCTAGGTTCAGAACATCTTGGGGTACTGTGGGGTGCTGTGGAACTTGATCTACATGTGCTCCATTATCATTGACAAAGATGGCAGGATCCCAGGCAGGCCATGGCTCATCATCATGTTCTTCATCCATATCCATCAAATCCTCAACATTTACATTATCAATCTGCATGGCATTGTTAACTTGCTGATCATTGACCATTGGGAGGTGGTTTGCATTAGCATACTGATTGACTATTTGATCAACAGGGTTAGGGTGGGGGTTTCCTCCAAACACACCAAGACCTGGGTTTGCCCCTTGCTGCTCATTCTCCCAGTTTGGTGGCTGTGGATTTGGTCCCATAACAACAGGGCCATGCTCCGGGTGAGGCTCTTCATCGAAAGTGTTGGAGTATGAGTGTATTAGGCCCATGAGGCTAGGCCCATGAGGCCCATGTATGACATATATTGCTACCCTTCTAGGGTTAGCCAAATAAATCCAATCAAAAATTTCAACATGGTATCAGAGCAGGAGTAGGTCAGAGGGAAATAGAGAGAAGAGGTCAAGGTCAGGGGTGGAAGTGGTGGTGGTGGTGGTGGAGGAGAAGGGGAAGACGGACTCATCAAACACCACATGGCGAGAGGTGAGGACCCGACGAGAGGTGAGGTCAAAGCAGCGGTAACCCTTGTGATCTGGGGAATACCCGAGGAAGACACACAGAGTCGAACAGGGAGCTAGCTTGTGGGGAGCGGTGGCAGTGGTGTTAGAGTAACATCACACCCGAAGACCCAAAGGTGGTCATACCGAGGAGGGGTACCGAAAAGAGCATCACCCTGGCCCATGCCCCAGCTCGCCGCCCTCCAGCCCCTTGCCCGGGTCCGGAGACGTAACCCTCCGGTGCTGCTCCTGCCCCTACGCCCGACGCGGGTCTGGGACGCCGGCTTCCGCACCTCCTGCGCGTTTCGTCCAGCCGGTTCACGTCTACCAGCGTCGTGCGCGGGCGGCTCCGCTGCCTCAGTCACCCCAGTGGCCTCTTCTCCACCGGCGACGCCTACTCCACCGGTGGCGTCTTCTCCGCCGGGGACGCCTACACCACCGCCGCGGCCGCCGGCTGCCCGTGTCGTCCCGCCGGTGTACCACCCACCACTCCTTCACTGACACCCGCGGCATGTTCACCCTATGGTGACGCGGCATGCGGCTGGTACCCTGCGGTCCCGGGCTCTTGCGGTGATGCCCGGCGACCCGCAGGTCTCTTCTGTACCCTCTTTCATTCGCGACGCCATGTCGGATCCTCACTGGCGCCGCGCGATGGAAGAGGAGTACGCGGCTCTTCTTGCCAACCACACATGGGATCTGGTGCCCCGTCCGCCCGGCTCCAACGTCGTCACCGGCAAGTGGATCTGGACACACAAGCGGCGCGCTGATGGTACCCTGGAGAGGTGCAAGGCTCGCTGGGTTCTCCGGGGTTTCACTCAGCGCCCTGGAGTCGACTATGATGAGACTTCCAGCCGAGTGGTGAAGCCGGCCATTTTCCGCACGGTGCTCTCACTGGCTCTCGCTCGCTCCTGGCCCGTGCATTAGCTGGACGTCAAGAATGCTTTTCTGCACGGGACTCAATGAGATGGTCTACTGCAGCCAGCCGGCGGGGTTCGTTGACTCTTCTCGTCCTCAACAAGTCTCTCCACGGCCTCAAGCAGGCCCCTCGGGCGTGGCACTCTCGGCTTGCGGCTTTCCTGTTGTCAACGGGATTTGTGGAGGCCAAGTCAGATACGTCCCTGTTCATCTATCACCACGGAGCTGAGACTGCCTACCTGCTGCTCTATGTTGATGATATTGTCCTCACAGCCTCAAGTCTGTCACTACTCCGCCGCATCATCAGCTCTCTTCAGCAGGAGTTTCCTGTGAAGGATCTTGGTGTGCTCCACCACTTCCTCGGGGTCACTGTTGAGCCTCGCCCCACCGGGTTACTTCTTCACCAGCGGCAATACACTCTTGATATCCTGGAGCGAGCTGGGATGACTAACTGCAAGCCCTGCTCCACTCTGGTTGACACACAGGGCAAGCTGTCAGCGGCCGAGAGCCACCCAGTGGCAGACCCTACTGCATACCGAAGTCTTGTCGGTGCACTTCAGTATCTCACCTTCACCAGGCCGGACATCACCTATGTAGTGCAACAGATATGTCTTCACATGCATGATCCCCGAGAGCCCCACCTCACTGCTCTCAAGCGCCTCCTCCACTACCTCCGCGGCACTGTCGACTACGGCCTGTTCCTTCACCGGTCTTCCTCCACCGAGCTCGTCGTCTACACTGATGCCGACTGGGCTGGGTGTCCGGACACTCGGCGCTCCACCTCCGGCTACGCTGTCTTTCTGGGCGGCAACCTGGTGTCCTGGTCATCCAAGCGCCAGCCGGTGGTCTCCCGCTCCAGTGCCGAGGCGGAGTACCGCGCTGTTGCTAACGACGTGGCTGAGGCCTCCTGGCTCCGGCAGCTCCTCGCCGAGCTCCACAGCCCTCTCTCCTAGAGCACGCTGGTCTACTGCGACAACGTCAGTGCGGTGTACCTCTCCACCAACCCTGTTCAGCACAAGCGGACCAAGCATGTGGAGATCGATCTACACTTTGTCTATGATCGAGTCGCCATCGGCGATGTTCGGGTTCTCCACGCCCCGACCACCTCCCAGTTTGCCGACATCTTCACCAAGGGCCTCCCGTCCTCGACCTTCACCGAGTTTCGCTACAGCCTCAACATCACCGGTGGCTAGTTGCGTTTCTGGGGGGCTCGTCTGTGTGCTTCTTTTCGTGTCCAGTCTGTAACTCCGCTGCGCCGGTAGTTCAGACTGCGGGGGGTGTTGAGTATGAGTGTATTAGGCCCATGAGGCTAGGCCCATGAGGCCCATGTATGACATATATTGCTACCCTTCTAGGGTTAGCCTAATAAATCCAATCAGAAATTCCAACAGAAAGGTACAGGATCTTCATCAGCAGTGGGAAGTGACCATTCAGAATATAGACAAGAACTGACCAAGAACGACCCATCCCTCCAATTAGGGTGCCACATGACACAATCAAGCTCCTAGGGATGCGATTTGGACAGAGAAGTAGAGCTTGAACTAGGATTCTTGACTTGTTATCCTCTCTGTACCATTCGAGAAGTCTACCATTTGGAGCTACAGCAGCTTGAATGTAAACATCTTTGTGGAAATCGAGCGGGAAGGCAAGAAATATCAACCAGCACACTCTGATGTAAGTGCAAGACCGTGCATTGATTCCTTCATCATGTTTAACTACATGGATGACATGATTAGGCCTCGGATTGTAGGGCGAATTTCTGACCAAACGATCTCGCTGAGCTACTGTACGCAGTTTGATCAGACCTAATCCAAGAGGGGAGATGTGATCGGTCTTGATACGAACCCGTTGTTCTTCCTCCAGGAAGTTGCAGACAATGTTGAGGGTGGGACGCAGATTGTCTGGATTCACCGGCATCAGGTCAATGGAGACGATGGCATACTCTTCGTGCTCTCTCGTCGGCTCGTGCTATAGGCGCATGGGTTGTTGGCCCTTTACAATTTACTATAGATTGATTACTCTTTTAATAGGCAAGGTTATTCAACGGTGGTCATACTTCTATATATCAATACTAGATCATCCTTGTCTATATATATATGTGTGCCTTGTGGCCTCAATCAATCTACTATTTCCCGTTCAATTCCTCTGCTTTGATGGTATGAAGAGCCTAGGTTTTATGCTGCCCTTGCTCCTTTGCCGTGCACCCCACGTGTGGGCCTCCTCTCGTAGTGACCCCATGTCGGGGAGACGGGTACCCCTGTCCCACTCATGCCGTCCACTACTTCTGTTGCCAATTTTGCAACTGGTGCGGTCGATGATGAGGCGACGCACAATCGCGCTCTCAAGGCTAAGCGCATCCGCACCACCGAGGCCGACTTGGAGTGCTAGCGGGCTGATGCTGTCGCTGCAAACTCAGTGCAACATGTGAAGCTACCCTTCAGCGCGCATAGGTTGTTGATCTAGAGGCCACTCGTGGTCCAAGAGCATGACTCGGCGATGTGCGGACATGCTCGCTCAACATGATACTTCACTCGGCACCTGCCCCCACCACCCTCCTCGCGTCTCAGCCCTCTATGCAGCAATCTGGTGGGTCTGACACTAGTCAAGTCATCGCCCCCTCTTCTGAACAGCAGCACCAACACGAGGCACAAACACCCCTAGCGACAAGCTTGTGCTATAGGCCATGGTCTGGTTCCATCCACATGTGGCCTGGAATCGTCGTCCCTTGGCTCCCATGACCCCATGACGGCTCCATGTCCACCCTAGCCTGCCTTCGTGCCTTCTGCCGTTGTCATCGAGTACGTGGAGGCTGGAGATGCATAAAAAGTGCAGCACATGGCGTACTTCATCAGTGAGCTCTTGAACGAGTCTAAGACTCGATACCCATAGGTCCAAAAGCCCTTGTATGGGGTCAGCTTCGCCACTATTTCGGGTATTAGAAGATAGTTGTGGTTATCAAATTTCCGCTCGGTGATGTCCTTCGCAATAAGGAAGCTAATGGTCGCATCGTTAAATGGGCAGTCCATTGAATTTAGGAACTGGCCGACCATGAAGTCGCAGGTGTTGGTGGACTTCATCACTGAGTGGACCAAGATGCAAGAGCCTATCCCAGCTGATCACCCTGAGCATTGGATGATGTACTTCAATGGCACTCTCAACATCGATGATGTCGGGGCAGACATGTTTTTGGTTATTCCTTGCATGGACTAGCTCCACTACGTCTTGCGGATCCACTTCCCGAACACCAATAACGTCGCGGAGTATGAAGCGTGTTTCTATGGTCTTTGTATAGCCATCAAGCATGGCGTTAAGTGCCTCGTGGTGTACTACGACTCAACACTAGTTATCAATCAAGTTCACAAGAACTGGTCCTGCACCAATGATAAGATGCGAAATCAGAATGCTGTAAAGCGAGTTTTATGTTATCGACCAATTGGCCAAGATAGGGTTGACACGCGCCATGGTCCCACAAAGAGTTTTCGTCCAAGACCTCATGACACCATCCATCAAGCAGGGATAGGAAGTCGTCGAAGTACCTCAAGCGGAGCAGATATTCTTAGCGGTACCCGCACTTGGCGTCGATTAGAGATAGCAGTTCATCAAATACCCTACTAACGTAGAGGTGCCCGCCGACAAGACGAAGATAGAACATCTCATTCGCCGCAGCAAGCATTAGGTCACGATTGATGGCAAGTTGATGCGGAGGAATGTAAAGGAGGAAATATTACAGATGTTCATCTCCCAAGAGGAAGGAGTAATGTTATTGATCGACGTGGCTTCTAGGAATTTGGCCGGCAAGGCTTTTTGAGCAGGTTTCTACTGGCCGTCGACCGTCGCAAATTCGGAAGCCTTAGTTCAGCGCTGTGAGAGCTGCCAATTTTTGGCCAAGCAAATCCCTATTCCAGCACAGGCCTTGCAGACCATATCATCTTTCTAGCCTTTCGCATGCTGGGGACTCAACATGATCGGACCTTTCAAAACTGCCTTGGGTGGATTCAAGTATATTTATGTCACCATTGATAAGTTTTCCAAGTGGATCGAATACAAGGCCCTTGTTTCCGCCACGACAAAGAAGGTTGTCGAGCTCTTTGGAGACATTATCTATAGTTTGTGTCGCCAAACAACATCATTACAACCACATTCGCGGTGCGACGCTGTAGTGGTTCTCCCAGGAGTAGGATGGTCTCGCCTTTAAGCCCGGTGAGCAAATTTAGGACTTTGCTCTTCGCCTTTCCAGCCTGAAGGAGTAGATGGCGCGCAACGGCAACACGGACATCACCGACGCTTGTGGGGTGGAGAAGCCCCTGCGCAGCATACCGAGCAAGTACCCAGATCATGCTAGCGATTGAGATGCTTCTGGATTTTGAGGTGCTCTCCATTGAGGAGGTTACCGGGAGTCTGAAAGGCAGTGCAAGATCGTGAGGAGGCACACTGTTGGCGTTTCTTAGCATCTCTACCAGGATTGTATCCGCGGCAACGGCGCCAAAAGTGCCGTGGTGATAGATCGTAACCTTTTATAGATACTATCCGCAAGCGCACGGATCTGTCGTTGTAGCATTCCACCCGGAAGTATTCTCATGATATCGTTATTTATATTTTTCCGTAGGAAGGCATATTGCAAATACCTCCATCATGGATATGGTTATGACTTATCATAGAAATGAACCCAAGTACTATGCAGGGGTAAACAATAGGATTTGTAGATAGTGACACTTGGGTCAACCTCAAGGATAAAAGGTACAAATAAGTAATAAAAGAATAAAAGAATAAATCTAAGTGGAGCAGGCATATCAAATATAAATATGCATAGAACAAGTTAATATCATATGATATACATGTTAAGAAACGGGTCAAAATCGGCAGCAACACGGAGATCCCCGCAGCTAGTTTGTCAGCCGATAGAGACATTTACGAACTCTACAACATACAGACGCAAGGATTACGAGGGGTGGTATGTCACTTCTTGCCGCCTACCCCTCAACCGTGGTATGCCATAGTATCCGAAGGCTCCCTATCCAAACACCACGTCCTCGTAGTAAGGAACTACCTATGTCCCCCAGGACTCCCACCCTACGGATGGACGAGCTAGAACATAAGCAAACCAAAGGTACAACGAACCGTTACTCCGTTCCTATAATCATCTCTAGTTTAGTATACCATATGAACAATGAAGAACAAAGATGAACATGTTAAGCATATCTCAAACAAACTATATTCTAGTTCATAATCCTCGATTGTAATATGATCAAGACTATACTCTAGTTCATATGCAACAATATATATAAGAATAGGGAACTTGAATAAGGAAGAACTCTTCATAATATATTACCAAGAGTAGCACTTCTTCCCAGAAGACAAGCCCTCCTTGATGGCTTAACCTTGCTCCAAGTAGTCTGTATCTAAGCTAAAGAACAAGAGAGAGAGTGTGTGTGAGTGTGTGCCTCCCCTCTTCTTATAGTGTGGAATAGGTGGTTCCAGGACGAATATTCCGGAATCCCTCAGCGCACCGCCCTCCACTGCATTGATGTTACCTAGGCAGGCTTGGCCGGCTACTAGGTTCGGCCGAACCTGGGTGCCGCCTCCCCCTAACCGACTTCGGTTGGTAAGTTGTGGAGCGGGTCTGGACCACCGTGGTGCTATGGGTTTGCCCCAGGATTGCTTCAGTTGGGCCTTCATCCTCTCCCTTGGCTTTTACGCTTTCCTAGAAGGCGCCTTTTGATATAAATATTCCCTGTACTTGGCGCATTTCCTGCACAGTGTCACAATTTTCTGTACAAGTGGAATTGGATTAGAAGTAAAGGTATATGTGTATAAAAATATATAATTTTTCTCTTTTTGGTTCTAAGTTGGTGGCATAAATCCGTCGTTAAGGACCGCCAACACTTTACAGTGAGTCAGGCGCCATCGACGGCAAGCTACTGTACATGGTGTAGTAGTGGCATGCAATGGAGATGAAGGGCGAGGGTTCCAGCTTTGGTTTGTCCAGGGAGCATCGCTGGCGGCCACGTGGCGACAAGGACAAGGTACCCTGGGCCAAGGGCGGTGCTGATGGTGTTGTCACCGGCGAGCGCAAGGTGGTTTGAGATGATACCTGCCTCAACTACAGCAAGGCTGGCCATTGGGCCAAGGATTGCCGCCTTCACGTGGCAGGCAAGCTTAAGTCACCTCAAGGAGGAGCCTGTTGCGTCGAGCTACGGCAAGAAACAGGGGAGTAGAAAAATTCAAATTTTCCCCTTCCCCCGTCGGCCGGCTCCGCTCTACTCCACCTCGATGAGCTGCGCGCCCACGCCTTCCTCGGAAACGACTAGATCGACGGCTGGTACCTCAGCACCGGCGCAACACATCACATGATCGGGCCATTAAAGCTTTTTAATCCAATCCCAGTCTTTTACACCTTATGGACAGCACCTACCCTCCAAATAGTAACACATTCCTTTTTTGTTTGACAATTAGAGATTTGACTTGGAAAAAAAACCATTCTTTGTGTCAATTGGTTGCAACTGCAGTGTATCGGGTTCCATTGATAAAGAATGTTTACCATGTCATTTGTAATCAAAATTATCTTTAACTAACTAGTTTTAAACTTGCCCTCTAAGTTACCCATAGTATTCACTGAGTTCAATATTGTCAAGCACAATAATATTGGTATTTCTGGAATATGGTCTACTAGTCATCTTTTTATGTGCCATCAAATTTTTGCTTCCTGCATTTGTTCATTACTAGTAATTTATATTTGTATTGAGCAGCACTGTATCGTATGGACTATTATATTGGTACTAGTTGGGCAACATATGTTGTCTAGCATAAATAGTCATTAATCTGCCCTCATTTTTGCAGGTATGGAAAGTCTCCGTTTGATTATGAACTTGATGAGTCTTCTGGCGAAAGCTTGCATACTGTTATTAAAAATGCACAAATTAAATGGCCTATAGAAGCGGGATCTTCATATCCTGATTCTCTCCGTCAGTTTCTAACTTGGATGCTGCAGCCACATCCTGCAGTTCGTCCTCATATTGACGATATCATAATTCACGTTGATAAACTTACCATGAAATACTCTAATTGACCGCTATACCAAGCTGCTGCTTCGCCAGAAAAGAATTATTATTTAGGCCTACATGTCTACACGATTCATTAACCAAATGTGATAAACATGTATGTTCCTTAATTAGTCCTGTATTAAAGGAGCAACGAACATTCTGCAATAGACTTCCTTCGACATATTCCTGTATTCGCCATTGTTCATGAGTACGATATCTGTAGATCTAATGTTCTTTTTATATGCACGGCAGTGTTACCGGGTTTAATAAATAATACTCTACCTCTTTTTTTATATAAATATATGATAGTACCCTCAGTGTTGTTCATGGTGAGACATGATCCTGCGGTTTCCTTTTTCACCAATAATTTATTGTCCATAAATGTTTCACTTAGCGTGTATATCTTTGCATTCAGCCACAAGAAATCTGTTTCGGTCGTCTTTTCCTAGTTCCCATAAAACGATGAGTGCTTCCTTTGCCCGCAGGGATGAAACTGGATTGGATACAAACCTGAGTGGATATATGATATAGAAGGATATCAATGATCCTCTATTTTATCTTATATTTTTTCTTAGATCTTAGAATTCTGGATCATATTGGATATTCATTTGTATCGGATACATATCAAAAAGGGAGGGTGCTGCTAGTGCTGGGACATCCGATAGGATCGATTTCCATCGGACGCCCCCGTCCACACGGCTCCCTAAAAAACTTTTTGTTGAAACAACCCAAAAAAAAGGAGGGCCTAGGCCTGGATCTGGAAAAGAAAAGAATACCTACAACATCCCAAGAACTACTACAAGAATGAAACAATTACGTTGAAGAAACTAAAAAAAAAAGAGGAGGCCGGCCTGGGCCTATATCTCAGCTGCCTGATGCAGCCGCCACTGCCGCTGTGTTCTTCGATCCGCCGTGCGTGGCCACCACATCCCTCAAATCTAGATCCAGAGGACGACGAGGAGGGGGAAGGCTCACAATAGTCGCACTTCTCTAAGGAGCCATGGAGGGGAGGGTGTGCAGAGGAAGGGGAGGGCGGGCTCGCCGGAAGCCACCGCCGTCGGCCTCAACTCCAGCGCCATGTAGGTCACATCAAAAGGAGAGAAACATAGGGAGGGAGGGAGAGAGAAGGGGGAGGAGGATGGAGGCAAGAAGGAAGGAAGAAGGTGCGAGCTCGACAATAGCCGTTGTTGTCATGGCATGGAGGTGTGTGGGAGCGAGGGAGGTGACGGCGCCTGAGCGAAGCAAGTAGAGCACGAGCGGGAGAAACGGAGAAGCGTGAGCGGTGGCCGGGCGAATAAAGACGAGTGGGCGGTGGGTGGTCCTTGTTGGCATTTCTTAACGCGACCACGCCAGAAATGCCTTTGTTGGCGACTCTTAGCAACGCTAGTTGAATTGTACTCTAGCAACGACGTAAGATGTGCCAAGGTGATAGATTGTAACCTTTTAAAGATAATATCCACAAGTGCACAGATCTATCGTTGTAGCATTTTACCCGAAAGTATTTCAGGGTATCGTTATTTATATTTTTCCGTAGGAAGGCAAGGGTACAAATACCTCTAGCATAGATATGTTATGACTTCATATCATCGAAACATGGCCCATAGCTATGTAGGGGTTATACAATATGGTTTGTAGATAGTGGACACACATGACACAACCTCAAGGATAAAGGTAAAATAAAGAATTAAAAAATAATCTAAGCGGAGCAGGTACATCTTATACATTTGCATAGAACAGTTAGTGTCATATGATAATAAACAGGCTAAGATACGAGTCAAGGTCAAGAGCAACGGGGAGATCCCGGCAGCTGATCCGTCAGCCGATGGGGACATTTACGAACTCCTACACAACATACGAACATGGGGGATTACGAAGGACGGATGAGACTAGGTCACTCCCTGCCGCCTACCCCTCAACCGTGGCATGCCGTCATATCCGAAGGCTTCCTCGCATCCGGACACCACGTCCGCATACTAAGAAACTACATGTATCCCCCAGGACTCCCACCCTACGGATGGACAAGCTAGGATATAAGCAAACCCAAAGGAACAATGAACCGTTACTCTATTCCTGTCATCTTCTCTAAGTTTGTAAATCATATGAACAATGAAGAACATGTATGAGCATGATGAACAACTCTCATATGGACTATAGTCTAGTTCCGTGGCATGCCGTCATATCCGAAGGCTTCCTCGCATCCGGACACCACGTCCGCATACTAAGAAACTACATGTATCCCCCAGGACTCCCACCCTACGGATGGACAAGCTAGGATATAAGCAAACCCAAAGGAACAACGAACCGTTACTCTATTCCTGTCATCTTCTCTAAGTTTGTAAATCATATGAACAATGAAGAACATGTATGAGCATGATGAACAACTCTCATATGGACTATAGTCTAGTTCATAATCATCGAATGTATCATGCTCAAGACTATATTATAGTTCATATACAAGAATATAAATAAGAATAGGGAACGTGAATAAGGAAGAACTCTTCATAGTATATATTACCAAGAGAGTAGCACTTCTTCCTAGGAGACAAGCCCTCCAAGTAGCTCAAACTTGCTCCAAAGAATTCTAAGTAGCTAAGCCTAAGGAACAAGTGTAGAGAGTGAGATAGTGCTCCAAATGAGTGTGTGTTGTAGGGGGTGTTGACACCAGAAGTGGCAAATGGATATACCGCAAGCGTACGGTAGTCAATGTAGCCTTCACCGAGAGTATTCTAGGTATCGTAATTTCCATGGGGAACGTAAAGTGGTTCAACTAGGATCAAGGTCGTCAGGTGATGATCAAAGGGTATAGGATTGGGTATAAAGAGGTCTATCTAGTAGGAATATTCAGGCTATGGTACTCTACGTATAACGAGGTTTACCACCTCTGTCCTTTACTGGGGGCGATAGACGAAACGACAAGTCAAGTTAAAGTGGTTTGCACCTCCTCCCTCACCGCAGCGACTACCCTACTCAGCCCTGCTTTCATGATGTTAACTTGCCTAACACACATAGGGAACTCTCCGCCTAGCGAGGTCTGTCACTTTCACGCTAGGTGTCCTACAGTGCGACAAGCAGCTCACACTGGTAAGATGTCGTCTAGACACTACGTCTACACTAGTCTTACTACTCCAAGCTTAGCTAATGCTTTGAGTAATTCACTCAAGTCAAACAGTGTGCTAGTAAAGAATTAAATACTAAAAGTACCGAACCAGAATATTAAACACTAGAAAAGACTCGAAAGTAAGACTTACAAGATGACCCGCTTCCGTTGAGGCGCTCCTCGAAGAAGATTCCCGACAGGCCGGGACTCCTTGGAACTCCTCACTCTCTTCCCACTATTCTAACACTAAGCTACTAAAGTAGTCTTCTCCTATGATACATGCCTCTAAAGTGAAGCACTAGGGGGGTATTTATAGGGGAGGTAGAGTAGGGCCTACTCCAATGCCACGTCAGCGATCGCGTGACCTCTATCGTGAGCCGTTGGATGAAACTGACCTTGGAACCGCCTCAATTGGACGATGTTGATCACACCAGCTGCATGGAGGCATGCATACATCGGTGAGGTGCAACCGACCTTGGTAGCACCCAAGGAGGGGGTCGGCCAACCCCCTCTATGGAAGGTGGGCCCCCTGGTGGGTGTCCCCACATGTCATGGAGTATGGCTGTGGTGCTGGTTTAGAAGTGGTGATGTCGGTTCCTTCCATGTGGGCCCATGAATCCTTGTGTAATGCTTCTTGATCATTGATTTGAGGTGCACAAGTGATCCAAGGGTTGAGCTTGAGCTTGCAGGGCTTCACTTAGATAATGCCAGCATGGCACTTCCTGGGACCATAAGGAGGGGGTCGGCCGATCCCCTCACTGTAGCTCCAGTGACTCTGCCTTGCTCCTTTCTGCTTGCTCATTGCTCCTGTGATCTTGAATTTTGTGTAGCAAATTTGTGATGTTGTTGCTTCTTCCATTTTAAGCTTCTAGACCCTTAAAAGTACCTGATCGAGTACCTGCAACAAATAATGACACGTACATGTGGAACCAAGTTATTTGTACCTATATCACTACTTGTTTGATTAATTCTTCCCCAAAATGAGTGTCATGCTGATGGTTATGGTGGTATAAAAAGGGCATAATTACAGTCAATAAGACCCCCATACTTGAGTCTTTGCTCGTCCTCGAGTAAAGGTTAGAGAAGTGAACAATGAAATATTCAAGATCATAGTTGACATAAGTGTTATTCAAGACATAGTCCAAGAAAATGGGTTATGTGGTAGTGTCTAACATATATCCTTTAGATGTTGAGAAAAGGAACAATCCTCAAGGCAAAGCCATCTCCCAAATCCCCATTCTTGGTACTTAGAGTTTTTTATAAAAGTTCAGAAAGAAAGCACATAGTTCATTCTTACTCCTCATTTAGCACTCTTGAATCACTAAAAAATTATAGCAATCCTCACCAGGGCATTGAATGTGTTGCCCTTCTTGTTGCATCCTACATCTATTAGGCTTATGAGGAGCTTGGTAGGGGAAAACAAGGTAGCATACTTTGCATTGCAATTATTGTAAAGTGAAAGCAAGGATCCAAGGAGAGTAGTGTCATAATCCGAGATCAAGGTGTGCAAATTTGTGGATACTAGTAGACTAGGTTGATCCTTTATTTGGTATAGTTTCTCTCTCTACTTTTCTATTGAGATAGGGCTAGCAGTTTTTTTCATGGACTTCCATGTGTCCATCATTGTATGAATACTTATTTTGCCTAGCCCTTTTTCTTTTATCTCATCTATTAAACAATATTTAGAGAGAAATATTCTAACATTTGAAACATGGAGCAACCTGTTTTTGTGGAAATGGAAAGTATGTTATTGTGTACTTCCAGTGTAGAAGCAACATGAATATATGGTGTATGTGATCTCGATCTTAGGACTATGACAAAATTCTCACTAGGGTCAACAAGATTTGACAAAACTCCTCGCAAATGCAAGTTGTAATCAAGGGTATGATGGAGGGCTCTTCTTTTATTAATATCTTTTTATTCCAGGCTCCAAATATAGCAAATAATATATCTGTTTCGATCAGCTTGACGATGCCTTCACAATGGTGTCCTTTAATTCGTCCTTTGAGGTACTTTATTTAGTGAAAAATTCAATCTCCTACAAAACAAGTGAGAACACCAAAACTCATGGTACCTGTTAGTTTCAAACCCTACAACTATGCTTTGCAATTCATTTCATATAATATCAGGCAATAGTTGATGGTTAAAAATTGACATTAAGGAGCATCAATAAGTTCCCCCAAGCTTACCCTTTGGTAGTCCCTGAGTAAAGCTAATCTCAACAATGGATCAGGAGTTGCTTCAATGCTTTCACGCCTCAAAAGTACGCATGTGTTCAAACAAGAATTCTCAAAAGTGCTTGACTTTAAACTCACCCATATTACCTTCAACTATGGAGCTTTTAGCCTTCACTTGAGTCTTGAGTAATTGAAAGACAGAACAATCAAGTCAAGCACTGCGTCTCGATTTCTTCGATCAACCTTTATTCTGAAGTTTTTGTAGATTTTCAAAATAAAACAAAGAGATTCCTTTGTATGATCCTTTCTAGTCTCTCATATGTGGTATTTATGGATTTCTCTCCAAGGCAACAATGGTGTTTAGCCTTCTCTCCTCTCAAGATATGTGGTATTTGTGGCTCAAGGCAGAGTAACATCATACCTTCCCTCATCTCTCCCTATAACTAATAAGCCTATGTGGAGCTGGAGGTATTTCAAGGATATAGCATAGTTACCTTGCATATATTGCCTAATCAAACTGGGATCCTCGAAGGGGAGATCATACCCTTAGATCAAGATGTGCATGTGTGTGGACCTATATATGTGGATGGTAGTGGATGTATGGTGACAATGGGTGTAACATAATGAGAGTGAAAAACAATGGCGAGGGAACATAATGGAAACAATTACAAGGGAAACCTTATCTTACTTCGCTCCTTGAGGTGATACCTTTCCTTTCTCTTTCGAACTTTGAAGACTTTGGAAGAGAACTTGGGCTATATTTATTATATTTTTTCTATATAGTTATTTTTTCTTTATCTCTTTTTTCTTTTCTTATTTTTTTCTTTTTTCTTTTTCTTTTTTTCAATTAGCCCAAGTTTCTTTTGCTAATAAATATCAACAGATAATAAACAAGAACCATTGGAGCAGTATATGGAATGGCGATGAGGACAATGATAAGGGTTAAGGAATGCAGAAAAATATTTTTGGTTATTCACTCCCAGGGTAGGATTGGAACATTTTTGGTGGATCTAAGAGAAAATGCATATTTTTGCGTACTCCTAGAGTAGGAGCAGCAGAATATATGTGGGTGTAAGTGATCTTGATCTTGAGGCCATGACCATCCTCTCGATAAGGGTTTAACACGGGTTGACCAAACTCAATACAAAGTAGCAGCTTATGAGCTGGTTTTCCTAGTCTAGCAAACATGTATATATAGCTGTGGTAGGAATTAAAGCTCTCATCATATAGGAACTCATGATGTGGTAATTTTAAGTTTTTCAAAAGATAAATCTCCAGAACTCTAGTTTCTTTAGGAACAAGATAAACAGCAGCTCAAACCTTCTCATATCTTATCCGTCAATCACGTAGACTTAGATCAAGAATTCACAACCCATAAGTTTTAGATTTAGAGTAAATCTTAGGTCAAAACAATCATTCCCAAAATTCGGGAGAGTTCAAGCTGAAAACTAGGTGCTTGAAAGGAATTACGACAGAGCAACTATTCATCATTTCTATAACAGGGATTATCCTGAGTGCTCTTTATTTATAAACTGATTCAAGCAAACTAGACACATTCTAACTAACACACATTATTACAAAAAACACAATATAGAATAAAAAACTTGACTAGATAAAGCAGACCGTAAAATCCCATAAATATTAAAAGAACGTCTCCTGACTTTATTTATATAAGTGTGAACCTTCATGTCCTCACTATTTTTTTCCTTTTTCAATTATATAGTTGTGAACCTTCATGTGCTCAATTTTTTTTAATTTATTTATCAAAATAAAACTCTAAGAGGGTAAGGATACTTACCTGGATACACGGGGGTGCTTCCCCCAAGCTGAATGTTGACGTAGTCTTTTGATCTTGCAGCGTAGCAGACTAGCAGTGGAAATGTACTTCCTCTACAGGAGCATCGATTAATTGATGACTGGTGAGACAATGCTTCCAACGGTGGATAGAACATCCACTCGCTTGTTAGCTGTTCTTGGTCCTTCAAATTCTGTGAAACTCAAATAAATAACAAAACTTGTGGAACTAATTAAGCATTAGTGGTTTAGCCACTTAAGCCTTAGTTGTCCAAAGCTTTTCTTCTAGGCAGAGTTTTAATAGGTCCCTTTGTATATTTTTATGATGCAAGAGAAAATGCAACAGGATGAATGTGTGCATATTTATTTTTTGCCACCATGGTGAATATCTCTATGGGTTTTTACACACCATAAATTTATTCACATGGGGCTTCAAGATTTATGATGAAATAAATAAATATTTTTATTTTCTTTTCATAATGCAATGCTAATGCAGAAAAGTAAATATTCTAAAGGAAAATAATTAGAAAAGATAAATATGGATAACTACCAATTTTACCTCCTGGCGAGGGTTTAATGTTTTAAGTCCTTTGAACAGGACTTCTCAACATGTTCATTCCTTAGGGCATCATCTAGTTCCAAGGTGGAGACCTTGATAACTACATCTCTTGATATGGTGTCACTCCTATTCTTCACTCTGTAGGATTTGGGAGTTGAGAAACTCTTCCATGTTTTGCTCAGAGTGGGTCCTATTCATAAAGACAAGGCAGAGATCAAGTGCATGGGCTCTATTGGTGGGAAAACACCAACAGAACCAAAAATTTTGTTTATTCTTCTCTAACCTTAGGCATAGTGAACAAGATAAAGATGATGTTACGGGTGATATGATCAGAAAATGAGCATGAGTGTTGCATTGTAAGGATTTAGCAGATCAGATTGCTTAACCCATGGAAGGATTGTTTATAAATAATAATTATGGTTATCATCTTCCAAAGTTTGAATCCCAATATTTTAGCTCATGTGGTTAAGACAATGTATCAAGAGAGTGAAGCATACCAGGATTGAGAAAATCTTTTTGAATAGTGATTACGTACCTCAAGATTTTACCTTATCATTTGCAAGGTCATGGTACTGAACCACCTTGTGGAAGCTTCTCTTGCCCAGCTGGTCGTGTCCATGAATAGCTTGTCTCCACCATCTTTTTGTTCTCCTGATCTTGATATTCTTGTCGATTCTTGTGCTTCCTTCATTGTCTTGAAGAGGCTTGGTGAAGATTTGTTCACCTTCTTCCATGGAGTGAGTGTAGATCTCATGTTGTGGCATTCTTCTTCTTGTTCCATGGATATCTTCATGATGTGTGAGCTGTGTTTCCCTTGAGCATGGTTGTTGAAGTTCATGTATCTCTTTTCTCTCCGTGTGAGTTCATCTCAGGACTTCCCATTTTTGAATTTTGAAAGTTATATTATTTTTTATATAGGGGTTAGTCCAAAATATGTAATGTGTACACAAGCAATTTTTAATTCAATAACCTAACTAGACTCCATGTCTAATTAGGTTAAGGAAGGTTATTTAACCTAAGCACCATGCTTACATTAAAAGCCAATGGAAGTAGGATCAGTACTTCTAAACCAATACTTACTTATGATGGACAAAGGTAGCATGAAAGCACTATAGAGATTTACTCAGATGGTGATGGAAGAGAACATGTCTGGTGTATAGCAAATTGAGCATGTCTTAAAGGTAGGGACAACCAAGATAGCAACATGGTGGCGGATGTTCTTAGAAAGTTTTCCCCGAAGCTTGAATTTGCAAAAATCAAGATTGGATGTAATTCAATGTTGCATGATGTTTGCTTGGGCATACCTTGTGTTTGTTATTCCTTCGATGTTCTCGCTCCAATCCTGAAAGGTTTGTGACAAGAATACCTGAAGAAATATTTTCACAATTAAGTCTCTATGCTTGCTTCACAAGTGTAGCAGAAAGGTGAACACTAATTTTAGGATCTAAAAGTTCTTGTTTAAGGACTCTAAGCTTGTCCTTGGGAAACTTTCAAGATGTGCTTTGGAAAAATGGTTTCCCCTCCAATACCAACCTTAAGAGCACAACAAGATCTGCAAAATTTATGATAAACATATGCATCTACAACCACCCTTTTGAAGTTTTTGTAAACAGAAAGGATGAGGGGGTTGGAGATCTTGATTGTGGTGAGATTGGAGAGACCAATTGGATTGGGAGATGTCTCATATGAGCATGGTTTTAATGAGGTAGTTTTGGAGTAGATTTCATGCTCATTGATATCATCTTCCTCCATGTTTGATTCTTCTTGAACGCTCAGAATTTTGCTTGGATTGGTCTCATCTAGGTCTTCCTCCATGGATGGATAAGTATCGTCTTCAAAGTCAAAGGGAGTTAAAAGTTCACCATTTGAAACTGAGCCAAGGTTGGATTCCATTAAGGCTTCTTCCTTGTCCATCCATGCTACACATTCCTCCCAATGTCGTAGCATCTCTTCGTCATCCATGTGGTCTATATGAGTCCTAAGGTATGGTTGTCTTAGTGGGTTTCTAGGACCATCATGAGACTTAGGAGGGATAAAATATGAGGGCGCATCAGAGTCAAGGATGGATTGAAAAATGGGTTGAGATAGGTTTTCTAATGTAGGCCTAGAAGGGGAGAAGATAGAATAATCTCTAAAATTGTGTGGCTCACCTTTTATGGCATCATTAGACATGCCATCCTTGAACCAATGTGCTCTACGGGTGAAAGGTAGTTAAGAACACTTTTTTCTAAGAGATCCCTTCTTGATAGGATTTGAATTACATTTGCCTGAAGGTCTCTTATGAAATTAGAAGTCTAAACCATCCCTAAAATGGGCATTAGAATGACCAAGGCTTTCCAAAGGTGGAATTTCTTCTTCCCTTGGAGGATTTTGGGGTATTGATGGTTTAGGATCGATAGCTAAATCTTGGGATTAGAGTTGTTGTTATTTGTCTATCAGAACTTCCTTTTCTTGTTCAGGAACCGATTCCTTTTCTTTCTCAGGGAGTGGTTTGTGAAGGTTGAGGCAAGAGGTGTTTCCACTCATTTTATCTAGTAAATTTCTTGCCCTATCAGTAGACAGACTAAAGAAATCTCCTCCAGAGGCTATAATAAGGGATTCCCTATCCTCTCTATTAAGACCCAAGTAAAAATATTGAAGAAGAACTGATGGCTCAAGGGTAAAATCTGGGCTAGTGAGAGTAAGGTCAATAAAATGATCCCAAGATTCGCCAAGAGATTCTTCTTTTAGTTGCCAAATTGAGAACCTCTTTCCGAAGGTTAACCACTTTGGAGATGGGGAAGAATTTTAGTAGAAATTTATTGCATAGTGTATCCCAATCTCCTTGCGTCCTTCCTACATTGAGTTTATACCAATGTTTAGCTTTTCTCGTTAAAGGGAACAGAAATAGCTTCCATTGGATGGTCTCATCGGGCACGCCCTTTATGCGAATAAGGTCATAGATCCGCTTAAACTCTAGTAGGTGGGGGTAAGGATTTGTATCTCCTTCTCCCGAGAAATGTTGTTTTTGAATCAGTTTTATGAAATTCGGGCATATGTCAAAACCATCTGTTGTGATTGGCTTTGAACAGTTTGGGGTTTTGAGGTGAGTGCCCATGGTTGTACCAAATAGATAGATAGGAGTGTTGTTATCCATGGTAAATGAAAGAAAATAAAAGAAGGGATGAGGCAAAGGATAAAAAAGAAAATATGAAAAAGGATTTTTTTTATTTTTAGAAAATATAAGGAAAAGGGTAAAGATAAGGAAAGGAAAGATTTTATATTATTATTATATTTTTTGTTTTCAAAAATATTAGGCTAGGTTCGTAGTTAATTTGGCAACCGTTTCCCCAGCAACAACATCAGAAAGCTTGTTGGTATTTATTAACGCGAACAGAAAAAGATCCACAAGCGCACGGATACCGTTGTAGCTTTCAACCGGAGGGTTTTAAATATCGTATCCACAAGGAAACGTATGAGTCAACTATGAGTTCTAACTTAACTAGAAAAGGTGAATGAATTGGGAATATAAACTATGGTAAGGGTTAAATCTAAAGTGGAAACAAGGTTAGAATGTAAGGGAGGATCAATCTAGTATGGGTTCGATAGTAGGAGTATAGAAAGGATAACTTGATCAGGGTTTCTACTTCTAATATGGGCAGTCCATGTCTTCTACTATTCAACTGGGGGATTACAATGGAAGACCACAAACAAAGTATAAATCTACCATGTAACCAAATCTTCTGCAATTCCTATATTTGGGGAGTGGACTACAGAGGACTCAACGAAGCTGTCACCTTCGCAATCTACCACATGGCCCGGAACATAGGGGCATTCACGAGTAACCCAAGTCTAAGCACCACACTTACACAACGAATTATACTCTAACCTAAGGCATTAGATTAAAGCACTCAAAAGAGACTTGTAGACCAGAAGAATAATATAAACATGTATCTTACTTGAATCAGAAGTTGATTGCTAGAGCCTAGGCCATCTTAGAAGCAAGCCCACGTAGAGCCCGATCCCACCGAAGTACAAGTTGTTGAAGGAGCACCGACAGGCCAGCACCTCCTCCGAAATCCTCCCTCGCCCTCCATCTCTCTACTATCTAGAAGACTAGATCTACTCTAACTTGGAAGTAGAGAGAGCATCCATTCGAGGGACACCTCTCTTCTCCAAACCCTAGCTTTTATCTGGATGATGAATTATGATTGATGATAGATGTGTTGGCGTCTAGGGGTCCTGGGCTTCTTAGATAGGGGGAGGCCTCCCCTCCTCCTCCTTGACCAAGCGATGGGGTACTAAATGTACATAGGCCTTAATGGGCCAAATTCTGATTTAGGCCCAATTAATCCCACAGCTCTATGATGGAGGGCTCTTGTTTTATTAATATTTTTTATTTCGGGCTCCAAATATAGAAAATAATATATCTGTTTTGATCAGCTCGATGAGGCCTTCGCAATGGTGTCCTTTAATTCATCATTTGAGGTACTTTATTCAGTGACAAATTCAATCTCCTACAAAACAAGTGAGAACACCAAAACTCGTGGAACCTGTTAGTTTCAAACCCTACAACTATGCTTTGCAATTCATTTCATATCATATCAGGCAATAGTTGATGGTTAAAATTGACATTAAGGAGTGTCAACAGTCTGCATTCCTGTCCTCCTGTCGGCTGTGTCGTGATCCCGCGTGCTTGTTCAGTCACTTCAAAGTTCTGTTCTTCTTCACGTGGCTGTCCTTGCTTTTGATGCTCTTCTCTTTCGTGGACTTGGTCATAATGCGCCCATCTTTGGCCTATAAATACTGCTTCTTGGTGCTCATTGCTTCCTCATTCACCTATAATCTTCTTGAGTTGCTTCTCCTCCTCATTATAGCCATGGAATTGCTGGTGTGTGAGCTTGATAAGCCCCCGGGCTTGCTCTGTTATTTCTCTTAGCGAATGGTGTAGGTCTTGTGATAGGGGCTAGTAGCAGGCTAGTCCCCGGGTGGAATCACTTTGTCCAAGGTGTCGGGGTGAATGTTGTAGGGCTTGTGATGCATTTGGCGCTACCTCTGATGCCTCTTTTTCCAGTGCCGTTCACCCTTCCTCCTTATTGCCTTTAACTTGGTGATTCATGAGCTGTTTAGGTTGTTCACGCTTCACATGATGTGGACGGGCCTCCTCTTCCCTCTCTGCTGTGTCGTTTTGGCGCTGCATTGTAAATCAGCTCATGTTGGGAGATCCGTACGAGTTCTTTGGGAGTTGTAGAGTGTGAAGACGTGACTGCTACTCCGTCATACTTGGTGCTCCTGCCATTCTCAGTGGCTTTAGAGACGAATTTGTTGCGGCAATTTCATTTCTGAAGTTTTCGTCCTCCTTGTTGGCATCGAATCTTGGTACAGGTTCATTAACCTCAAATTTCACTTGGTTCTTTGTGATCATACCAAGATGATTTCCTTTGTTTTCTTCTTTAGGTTTATCGGATTTTGTATCCAATTGTCCCCTGTTGTAATCCCAGTATCTTCTTGATTAGTGCAATAAAAAAGAAATCTACTTTGTCTCTGCCTTCAATGACTGTGCGGGTTGTTTGCAGTCTGATATGATGTTGTATGAACTTGTGTTTGTGTCTCTGACTTTGTTGAGTTCTTTGGTGATGCATTGGGCGCTGTATAATATGTCTTGCCTGTCTGCGAGTTCTTATGATATGTCTTTTGATGTGTTCGGGTTGTTCTGATATCTCAGCAATTCAATCATGTAGACTATTGATCTAACGGGTTGTTGATGATCCCAGGTTCTCTCCACATCTGGTGACTTCATGGTAAAAAATCTTGTCTAAGATACTCTATTTTCTACTCGTTGGAAAGTTATTGTTTGCCATTATTACCGTTGGTGCTTATCTGTTGTAGTCACTGTCGTGCTATCCGGTTTAGGCAACCTTTGGCTTGTTGGGCCCATTTAGATCAACTGATCCTTATAAATTCTTTGTTGTTTATCCTTCTTCCATACACTTGAGACTTTGCCATCCACACGCGCGAGAAATCCCCAATCTCTCTGCTCTTCTTGCTATCTTCGTTGCGCGTGAAAACCCTAGTTCTTTCTCTACTTTCTTCTGTAATCCGTGGTTCCGTCAGTCAATCCACGAACTCCAATGGCCAGTACTCGATCTTAGAGCAAGGGCAAGTCCATCGAGGTGACTTTTGATTGAGAAAATCTTTTCCTTTTTGTTGGTCATGTGGTTTTCTTGATAGGTTTGTCTTGCGTAGAGAGTTTGGCTGACGCCAGTGACGACGGCGGTGGACCTTGAGGAACTGGTGGAGCATGGCTTGCTGTAGGACCAGTTGCTTTCTAGGTATGCTTTGCCTAGTCAGGATCTTTTCCCTAATTCTTCTGTCGATCAAATGATCCTGTTTGTTTCTTGTGTTGCTACGGGACTCTATTTTTTGCCTTCTTCTTTCTTGATGGAGTTTCTCTAGTTCTATGGTCTTCAGCTCTATCACTTCCCCTAACGAGGTTCTCTATCTGTCTACCTTTGCACACATGTGTGAGGTGTATCTCGGGGTTCCCCCTAATCTTCTTCTCTTCCGTCGCTTCTTCCATCTTAAGTTGGATTCAAAAACCGTGCCTTTTGGTTCCTATACAATCCAGATTCATTAGGGGATGGCTGCTGAGCTTTTTGCCCTTGATTTCTTTAACAAAAAGGTTTGGGCCAACAAGTGGTTCTACGTCCCCAAGCCTTCTCCTTACTTCTCTTCTGATCTGTCTGTTATGCCCGAAGACACTAGTCTATGGGCTCAAAAGCCTTCTGATGCTGAGCTTCTAGCAATCAATCCTCTTCTTGTTCTTCTTTGTTATGTGAAGGTGCAGGGCCTTACTGGTCTTAGCATTGTTGCTGGGTTCTTCCGTCGTCTTGTGCAACCTCTCATGCAGAGGGAGCACCTTTGTTTTGAGTACACCGGGGTTCTTGATTCGTCCCAGATTAAGGCTGAAGTGGTTCTTAATGATGATGATCTGTTGTTACATTTGAACAAGGTTCTTGGTAATGTCCCTTGTGTTCCTCCTCAGCTTGAGGAGTATACTTCTGCCAACCCTCCTCCTGCGATAAGTGTTTGTCTTTTTTGAATCTTGTTTGTGCGAGTTCTTTTCTTTTTCTCGGCTGATGTCTTGTTGTTTGTTTTTAGGGATTTGGCTGGGATTGCGTTGTCCAACTTCCTACTGCTGAAGAGGACAATCCTATTGTTGGCATTGCTTAGCGCAATCACAAAGAATGGAGGTTTTAAGTCCATCTTTGATAACAGCACTAGAAAGCCAATTGGTATAGGTTAACACAAACAGAGAAATTCACAAGCGAACGAATACCGTTGTAGCTTTCACCCAGGAGTATTCTGAGGTATCGTATTTAATCCATAGGGAAGTATTGTGTAAAGAAGCTAATAAGTACCATCATATATCTGCTAGCTAGTGTACTGACTAGACTGAAGTGGGGGTAAAAGATATGAGTGGAGTTTTGATAAAACGACACACAAAAGAGAACTCTAAATAAGATAGCGGAGCAGACTAGCTAAGCTAGGAGGTCATTAGGAGAGGTTAAGACTCCTATTTTTCTCCTCCATTACTGTGGTTCTATTCTATCACACCAAAGGTATAACTAAGCAAAGAACAGACATAAAGGTTACACCGAGGCACTTTAGGACAGCTGTTCCTTTTCGGTTCTCAAAAAGACTGGGAAGGGGTAACCGAGAAAAGGCAGCCAAAAGCCCTAGAAAACACCAACCCGAACTGGTGGAATACAAAGGCCTTGTCGGGTCTGTCACCCCCGGGGCTACCACAACTATCCGTGGGGCTGGGCGCATTCTCAGGTAACTCGCTAGCCCAAACACCATGTCTGCGCTAGCGGTTACTACTCTAGTCACAATTTATAACTAGAGCAATCGGTAGACCAGAGAACTCATGCCAAGGTATAAAACCTAAACAATTTGCTAAGCTCAGCTAAAGAACTAAGGCATGAATAGATAACCATGTACAATTCAGTAAAGTAGAGAAGATAATTGTATAGAAAGTGCTTGAGCCTTACAGAGGACCGAGGCAAGAATTGCCAGAACTCCAAGGACTACTCTGGATCTTGCACTTCTCTCCCTAACTCCCAACTAGGCTAGTACTACTACATTGAAAAGTGGTACGAGAGAGCTCCTTGGTGGTGTGTCTCAAATGAGGGGGAGAGAGCCTCCTTTTATAGATGGAGTGGAGGGGGCTCTTTGGAAAATGCTCCTCCCCACTTGGAAAGTTCCAAACCGACCTCCCAACATCAATTTCACACCTTCCTTGTTGTTGGTATTTCTTAGCGCAATCACCGAAGATAGGCGAGAAACCTATTCCCTGGCAAAGGTGCCAGAAATGCCCTGTAGGCGTTTCTTAGCATCGCTACTAGAATTGATTCTCTAGCAACGATGTAAGGATTACCATGTGATAGATCTTAACCTTTTAGAGATATCCGCAAGCGCATGGATCTATCATTGTAGCATTTCACCTGGAAGTATTATCAGGTTATGGTTATTTATATTTTCCCAAAGGAAAGCGGGTACAGATACCTCTAGCATACACTAGTAGAGATATGACCTACCATGATGAACAGTTTTTTCACGGTAGGTGCGAAATTCATCACTATTTTAGTTTCGTGATGAATCTGTGACCAAAACACCACCGTCGCGGAACTCGCGTCACACATGTTTATGAATGACACTTTAAAGAAACCATCGCCGAAGATTGGGTTTCCATGACTAAACTATGGTCGTCACCAGAGTGTTTCGTATGTGTACAAGATGGCTATTATGCGTACATCATGGCCCAGATGGCCGTTAGGCACCCCCGGTGTCTGTTAGAGTGACATGGCATGCACTGCTTCTTCCACGTTTCGGGTTCCTACAGGACCACGTGTTAGATTAGAACAGTACCACGTGTCAGGTTTTCATTAGGACACGTTTCGTGCTGTCCTTTTCCCATCTGTCTGTATTTTACTCGCCCACGTGGTAGTTTTAAATTTGACCACGTGTCACTGTGGCAAGCGTCCAAGCAGTGTTTCAAAATTCGGCCACGTGGCTAGACGGCTCATTCAACGTGTCGGGTAATCAGAAGCCCACGTGTTGTGTGCACAGAGTTCCACGCGTAATGCATTCGGCCCGTCCACGTGCCCATCTTTTATTAGACCACGTGGGCTGCCCTGGTTAGTCCATGGGAGGGAATTATTTCATCACAGAAAACATTTCATAAGCGTCACTGAACCCGTTTCAGAAGCATCACATAAACTCATTAGAAATGGCAATAGTAACCAATTTTGAATCATCACATATAGTAATTTACAATTCCATGCATGTCCAGTAGTCTGCTACCACATTGGTTCACAACAAACCAGCCCACGAGTCCACACATCAAACTGGCACATAGGCCCACACATCAATCATCACATGGTCCCCCAAACAAGGCAACAGGTGGGGACGTAGAGTTAACAGAAGACTGGATGCGACGAAATTCCTCATGGAATTTCATGTCCGAGGCGGCTTGCATTTTCTAGAACCCTGCAATATCCATTGCATTCTTCTCTATCATCCTCTTCAGTTCTTCCAGTTGACCGACGAGGGCAGTGAAACTTTGCCATTCTTCAAATAACCATTGACGAAGGGCCCTCTCTTTCGATGTCTCTTTTCTGGCAGAGCTTATCGGGATACTAGCATTCCTCTAAAAAGGGTGCTACCACTAACCTTGGACTCACTCTTGCCCTGGGAGAGGCAGATGACCTTGCAAACAACATCAGCACTACTCATTGGTTCCTGCTCTTCAGGAACATGGGCTGCCTGCATCCTTTCCATAGCTTCCTGCAAAAATTTCAAGCATTAAACATTAGTTTATAGATAGTGGAAGAGGACTTAAATTGAAAAATCCAAGAGAATAATACGTAATAGGTAATGCATAGGTCTTCATCAGCATACTGGCGATAGAGAATACATAAGAATAAGAACAATGCATAGGTAGTTCTTATCCTAGAGCAGACAGATATTACATAACACAATGTACAGGGACCATATTGATTGCTCTCTAATTGCAAATTCAAAATTGAATGATGATGCAACATTTGCTCCTGAGAATTTTTCTTCTTTTATGCAGAATGGCTGAGATGGATTTAAGGAAAGATACTGAAGGTACTTACAACAGCTTCTCTTGCTGCATCACTGAGGCCTTTGTTATCCTTTTTACCGGTATGAAACTCCTTGAAGACTTCCACAACACTAATATCTTCATTAGGTTGACCCTGTTGTTCATGAAGTCCTTGATCATCATGCTATCCATCAAGTCCTTGAAATGTCCTACGACTGTCCTCTTCTTCTCCTTCTGTTCATATTGCACATGATTCAGTTTATATCTATACAAAGTCCCGGTAACAACAAAACATAACAAAAACTTACAAATTTATGGAGCTGGACAATATAGGATTGAGACCCTGTAGTTTGGTGGTACTTCACTTTTGCACAATTTTGCTTGTTCTTTCTAGATACTTTCTGTAACAACATTTGTGTTAGAAATCAGCATAAGTAGACCATATCAAGACTACATGGGAAATTGATGAGTTCACACACACACGCACACACACACTCCTTGTTCTTAGCACTAGACCAAGAGTTGGTCAGGTCCTCCCATTGCGTGTCGCTCATGGAATTGACAGGAGAGCTCGTAAGGATCTCAGCTGCAGGGACTTGAGTGAAGTACTTTTGCTTCAACATGTAGCGTTCTTGCTTCACAGCACACTTAAACACATTCCAACAAGCTGCTCTAGTTGGAAGATGCTTCTGGTCGATGGCCACCTTCGCCTGCAGTAGTGTGAATGCAAATTATATCAACTGCGTAGCTGTTCAAGGCACAGTGCAATATAACAAAGCTGTCGATACATACAGCTAACCCATCCAAATTTTTTTTGAAATAGACCAAGAAGTCATGTCTCTTGTAAAGTTTGAAATGTGGCAAAATTGTTATCTCTTTCACGACTACTATAGTGGCCTGTAAGGCAAATTTTGCATCTTGTACTGGATCAATTGGCCTTCTGTTCCCCTCAGCAACAGAGATGCGTAACATCTATCCCCCAATGAGCTGTTCAATTTCTCATGAAAAAGTCCTTTAGTTTTCCCCCTCTTTCCCTTCTTTGTTGACAGCTCTTGCTCTACACAGTTTTCAACCATTCAGATAGTTACAAAAGCAGCATGGATATCCATTAGGTTGTGCGAACTGAATGATATACATTTGAAAGTAGATACCAACCCTGGCAACTTCCATTATTGGTTTGCAGGTGTTGGGATACATAAGGTTGCCCCGAGAGATCATCTCCTCTAGTATGGGTATCGTCATCTGGCATACATTCAGATTGTTAGAAAAGAAACATGGATATCAAATCGCTAGTGTGAATTGTTTCATAGAGATTTGTAAGTTGATACCAACCTTGCCGACTTTCATTACTATTCTGCAGGTGGGGGGATATAGAAGGTTGCCCATAGAGATTGTTTCCTTCTCCGGCATGGGTATCATCAACTAGCAAACATTCAGATTGTCTAGTGAGATCATCTCCTTCTATGGCATGGGTATCGTCAACTAGCATCTCAGATTGTTAAGAGACAAGCATGGATATCATATCGCTAGTGTGAATTGCTTCATAGACATTTGTAAGTTAATACCAACCTCTGCAACTTGGACAAATGTTCTATGTGTGGGGGGTGACGGTAGTATGCCCTAGGAGATCATCTCTAGCATTAGAGCCATCATCTAGCATACATTTAGATCTAGATGGGGAGGCAGTAGGATGAGCAGAGAGACCATCTAGAGCATGGGCACCAGCATCTAGCATACATTCATATTCAGATTGTTATAAGTACAGTAACATGTATATCAAATAGCTATAGTGAATCGATTGATAGACATTTGTAAGTTAATAACAACCTTGGCAGCTTTCATTATTGTTCTGCGGGTGAAGTGAGATGGGGCTTTGCTCATAGCGACCCTCTCCATCTCCGGCAATGGTATGGCCTTCTGGCTGAGAGCAACCATCCGCAAAGCTAGGGCTGTCGGCATCCATGTTAATGTCTCTAGACAAATTATGAAGAATGAATCCACTGCTGGCGGGTGCGGTGGCTCTTGCTGATCGAGAATTCTCTTCATCTACTGCTGATCCATTCTACTCTTTATTTCTACTAATGAACCGGGTTTGACGGCGCCCTTCCAATGGTGGTGTGGTCGACGGCCGCTTCAAATTCCTTCGACTATGATTCATATCAGCGGTGCCTTTTGTCCTGCTAGTAGAGCCTCCTCTATGCCTTCTTGGACCAACACACTGAAATTGGGGACACAAATTTTAGCAGCAAGCATGTGGTATGTAAATATTACATTGGTATCCAAATAGAAAAGGATTAAATTGCTACATACACACCCACCCACATCCCCCAGGACCCTCACTCCCCTCACCCTCAAAACTCAATACAAAAGAGAACAAGCACCTCATTGCAAGAGGCACTAGCTAAGCCTCTAATTCTGAATCTATTCCATCTCATAAATTCCATTAACTAACTCTCATGGATCAGGGATATGTTCCAAATCTTCACCATGTCTATTCTTTGCGCTTGACTTTTTTTCCATTGGAGGAGATAAAGGTTTTGGCTCCACAGGTATCAGTTCTCGCATCTTTAAAAGATTTCTCGTGATATTTTCATTACATGCTCATTCATAAGGATTTAGCTCCTCATGTAGATTACAAAAGCACTTATTTTAAACTAAAGACTAACGATTATATCAAATGCCAACACAGCAGAGCAGGGGTGTACAAATAAGCGCCAAACTATAGCTTATGCGGAGATCATTGATCCAATAAAAAAGCAAGTGCAGCTACAATAATCTCAAGTTCAACCACCTCAGTGCAGTACACATCATAAAATGGGATCTTGGTACCTATTCCTCCTCTTTGATCGGCTAGTGTTCGTTGTTGGCCCTGAGGTCTCATCATCATCGTGGAGCTAGTGTGGCAGGCGTTGACGATGGGGTATCGGATCTGGATCCAAATCCGGCTAGGATTCGGTTGGATGGCGACGGGTGCCGAGGACGAGGATCCGAATCTGGAGTCAAGCTGCTGTGGCGATGGCGCCTAGCGTTTGAAGTGAGGTGGGCATTACAGCGGGCAGCACTGCTTGAAAGTTTGAAAGTGGAGAGGGAGGCAGGAGGGGGAAGAGAGACTGGTATAGCTGCGAGAATGGGAGATTGGGGCAGAGAAAGCCCGTCCTTGCGCTTTTATGTGGCCAGCACAATACCATAAGTGCCCTTGCCTTAGGTGAATATATTTTCAGCGTGGAAGGGCAAATCAGACACATCAACATGTTGGCAGGTGTGGAGCGAAAATTTCACCTAAATTCAAACCTTTGGGCGGGGAGAGCGCCACGTATGCTCTCAAGCAGAGACCGCCACATATTCCACATTTCTTTAATAGTAAAATTTTTTGATCGGATAAAGTCCGTAGCTTTGTGAATTTAACGCGCTGGACAACACGTTGGTGGCGAGCAACGTCTTGGACTCTCTCGCTACCAGAGCAAGAAATATGTCAACCCTCGACTACTCCATCCGTCTCACAAATAATCGCATATTTTGACGTTTACACTTCCTGTTTGACCGTTCGTCTTATTTAAAAGTTTTGTACAAATAATTAAATAAATAAATTATTATAAAATATTTGTAATGATAAAATAAGTTATAATCAAATAAATAATATTTCTTGAAACTTTTTGAATAAGACGAACAGTCAAACATAAAGTGTAAAAGTCGTGTGATTATTTATGAGATGGAGGGAGTACATGTTTATGTGAGTTTTAGTTTCTTTGTTATTTTATTTATTCTTTAATCCGCATTTCAATTGAGGATAGGATACGGGCCTAGGAAATATTTTAGTTCACAAAAAATAAAAACAACATGTATTTGAACTACCAGTTACATACGCTTTCACCCTGATCGAAACCGCTTTCATATGTCCACCACTATTTGGCTTATCAAAGAAGCCATGCTTGTGTACCAGCCTCTTATGTAATATTTTCTTCTCCTGGCTATCTCTGTCAGAAGAAGGTTTAGCCAAAGCATGACTTAGCGGATCATTCCGCTTTTAGTTCCTCAACCGTGCACCGCAGATGCAAAGCAATGACTTTTGCGAACACAACAAAAAATTAATGTGAAAAACAAATGGCGTACATAACTATACTAAATTATTGAAATGCTTCCCGTAGTTCTAGATCGTCTCATGAGTACCTTGGCAAATTGGGCATCTGGCAATCCTCTTGGTTCACTGGTCCTCCATGAAAAGCAATTGTACCTGTTGACCTTCCTTGTCTCCCTCGATGTCCGTGGAGTTGGCACAAAGAGGAGACCATGTGACGTGCAGATTACAGCCGTACTGATCACACAACATGACCCCGATCATGTATGGCATGGCAGCATCGATGCATGCATACCTGATCTGGTCGTCACTCAGGATCTTGTCATCCTAGTCTTCAAAACATGTGTTGGTCTTTTTATTCACCACGAATACGCCTAGCAACATATCCGCGAGCTCTGCAATACTTGGCACTTTGTACCACTCCTTGTAGTGGATCATGAATGGCACCATGGCCTGAAGTTCCACCGTATTGGAAAGCTCAATCTAGTGGCCATCCCTCAGTCGATCAAAGTCATTAGCGAGATCGACACCGATGAAAATGTGGCCTTCCTCCGCAAGGAACTTCTTGAGGTCATCGGGAATGCTGTCGGTGACGCCTATCTGGAAGAGAAGGCACCTATCACCGATGCACATCTAGATGAGGGCTATCTTTCTCTGCTCCTTCTCATAAAACTCCGTGTTGAAACCGACGATGATGGCCCGGTGCTCCACGTCATCACGGACTTCTTGCAGAAAGTGATCCACCGTCTTGGATGAGGACGTGACTATAACCACGAACTCTTTCTCGCCGAATTGGACCAGGATTTCCACATCGTCCGTGGAGCAGGAACTAGAGCAGGAGTGGGATGATCTGGATGTGCCGCACGAGAGAGATGAACTATCATCCATGGAGCGGAAGTGTAATGATGTAGCAATGGAGCGGGAGGGAGATGAACTATCGCCCACGTAGCGCGCGGGAGCGGGAGCGATTGGGATGAACTGGTGGGGTTTGGTGCATTGATGAAAATGAACTAGCAATGCAAGGAGCGGGAGGTTATATAGGAAACGCATTAGACAAACGCAATGCGACCCCGCCGCCAGTTGTGAAACTCGAAGAATACAACTGCATGCACGCGTGGGGAAGATGCACCTGGATCATTGTTTAGTAGCCCACTGCTCATTGGGAAACTGGAAGGACTCAACTGCATGCGTGGGGAAGATGCACCGGATCATCGCTCAATAACCGCACACCGATAGAAATGCATGAATTGCCCACATTCTGGCTCGCATCTTGCAGCGAGGATGCATCTCGCCACATCCTATTGCATAATGAACGAGGCATTGGTATTGAAATGCTATTGCGCATGAGAAAGTCTAGCCCTTGTAAAGTAGACCACGTTAGAAAGTATTCTCCATAGTTTATCCTCTTTTTCTTGTGATGCTTGTTCCTATGTCATTTACTAGTTTGCATGACTAACTCTATAGCAAATAGTAATGACGTCTACGACATAAAATGCAAGGGACCACACTGAAGCAAGATTTGTTAAGAAGAACCACATGAACATGGACTTCGAAGGGAATTTGTTCAAAAGCACTGAGACTCCAAAACATCAGACCACAAATGATCACTCAACCATAGCGTAATGGCTGGTGGTTGTAGCCCTCGCCGCCCCTTTGGATTGCCCTCATGTGCACCAGTTGCCTGCGGAGTGCTTGTCGACGCGATCTGGTTGTGGTCTAGTTTTGGACCTTTTCCTTCAAACCGAACCATCGGTGCCTCTAGTGGTGCAGGCAGGCAGCAGTAGCGGACAACAGGCCTAGACGCAGGGCATTCACCAATAGAGCACTTAGTGATGCATCGTTCAACAAATGTCTAGGTCAATTTCATCTGAAAACTTTGTACAATTTTGTAGTTGTTGAATTTCTCTGGAAATGCTAGAAAGTCCGACCACCGGATATTTCACCCCATTGGACAACATGTGAAGGGTTGTCTGTTTTGAATGTCGTGTCAATCAGTCTACTGGCAAGCCGACAGCATTGCACCAATCGCGTTCATGTTAGGTCAACATAGATCAATGCCAATATGACCTAACGACCTGAGCCAACAACAATCAACAGAGTTTGAACCACCTAATACAGAGTTCAACAAAGGTTAACACAAGCATGCAAAATAAGTATGTCCGTGAATAACAAAAGAACATTTGGTCCCTTATTTTTAGAACAACATAGTAGTACAACACAGAGATACATCACATTGAGCTTTATTTTACTTCTCCCCTCAAAATAAACGCCTGAGCCAACACAGCACACCAGGGATCCTTCGCCGCTGCCACTGCCACACGTGTCGATGGTGGGGAAACAAAATTCCCATGAGTCACATATCTCTAATTCCATAGATACTAAACATTCACATCATCTGACCATTTCCCTATCGAGGCACGCGAGGCATATTCACTGATCTTATTGAGCTCTTCTTATTTCTCTTCAAAGGCACGCGAGGCATACTCACTGAGCTTATCGAACTCCTTCATATGCTTTCTGCTAAACTCCGCTAATTCCAGTCAAACCTTTGACATCTCCCTTACCATTTCATTTAGTTGATTGGGGAGCACAGGAAAATATTCTTGTTTAGCTACAAGTTGTTCATGAAGCATTCTCTCCTGCAAAATCCAAGCAGTAAACATAAGCTTAAAGATAGTGGAAGAGGACTTAGTAAAAAATCCAAGAGATTATGGAGTGGAACCTACAATGAGGAGGGAGGCATCGAGATTGAGTTCTTTTGGATCCTGGGTGCTGGCCATTGCGCCCATCCTATTGCTCAGTTGATTGGCGAGTGTGGCAGAATATTCCCGTTGAGCTACAAGCTGTTCGCAAAGCATTCTCACCTGCAAAATCCAAGAAGTAAACATCAACTTATAGATAGTGGACAAGGACTTCAATTGAATATCCAAGATATTATACAAAGGACCCTAGAATCAATGAGGTGGATGGATTCGAAAATCTATTCGTCTGCTTCTTGGAGCCTGGGCGATGCATCCATCTAGTTGTTGGGGGCCGCCTCCATTTCCTCAGTGTGCAATAGCCCTGTGCTTCCTATGTAATGAGATCAATGAAATAGAAAAAAATTGTTGGCACTGGTGGAGTGAACATCTTTGACATCGGCAGAATCGAGTGCAGCTTAAAGATTAGTTGCATTGATTTGCTGCCTTCTACCAGAATCATTCTTCGTCTCGCATCTATCTAAAATTATGGGATATGGCGATATGCATCAAAGGTTATCAATCTAAGCGAAATCCCCATGTCCTGTACTGTAGTAGATAAGGCAAAACCCAAATGAAGAAACAAACAGTAAAAAGGGGAGAAAGAAGACCTGCGGATCGGATTTCACGCCTCTGCCGCGGCACACAAGCAACGCGGACACCAATGCCGCCGTGCCCCATCGGGAAAGCCCTGCCGCCTACCTCCAAATGGACGCGGGAGCTAGCACAGCACACTGAGGGTCCTCCGCTGCCCAGCCAGCACAAGTCCAATGGGCAGATATTTGCCCATTTGCAGGGGATATATATCCAATATTATAGGTCACCATGTTCCACACGAGGAGGACCCTACGAGTGGGGACGACCCAATTATCACATGGCCCAGCATTGTCCCGTGGTACACAAAATAGATATGGTTGGACTTTCTCCTGGTACACAAAAGAGATATGGTCGGACAATCCAATGTCCCAAGCCTTGGCTCCTGGTAGTTCATGTCTGCGAATGCCAGAAAGTCCGACCGTTACATAATTGAACACGTAAGACAAAGAATAATGTGTTTGTCAGTTCTCATTCTCGTAGCAATCCGTATGCACCAATACATTGAATCAATCGCCTACCTGTTGGCTCCCACCTTGCAGCGAGGAGCAAATCTTGCCACATCATCACACAGAACGGAACAAGGATGCATCAAATATGTTAATTCTAAGCAAAATACCCAAGACCTATAGTACATCCATGATGAGGAAAAACCCAAATGAAGAAACAAATAATAAAAAGGGGAGAAAGAAGACATGCAGTTTAGAACTGTCGTCTGTGCCACCGCACACAACCGATAGCAATGCATGAATTGCCCACCTTCTAGCTCGCATCTTTGCAGTGAGGAGCATCTCGCCACATCCTAATGCATAATGAAGGAAGCATTGGTATTGAAATGCTATTGCACATAAGAAAGTCATGCTATTGCGCATGAGAAAGTCCGGCCCCTATAAAGTAGAAAGCATCAGACAATATTCTCCCTAGTTTATCCTCTTTTTCCTGTGATGCTTGTTACTATGTCATTTAGTAGTTTGCGTGACTAACTCTATAGCAAAGAGTAATGACATCTACAACATAAAATGCATGGGAGCACACCAAAGCAAGATTTGTTGAGAAGAACTGCACGAACATGGATTTCGGAGGAAATTTGTTCAAAAGCACTGAGACTCCAAAATGTCAAACCGCAAATGATCACTCAACCGAGCCTCTGGAGTTGAAGACTGAGAGTTAGGCATGCATCACCTTAGGGAGCTACACAAGACATCGCTGTACTTATTGAGCTTCTCCTGTTTCTTTCTAAAGGTACGCATGGTATCCTCATGGAGCTTATTGAACTCCTCTAGTTTCTCTGTCGAGGCACGCATATCACTGATCTTCTGTGTCTCTCTAAAGGTACGCATGGAATACTCACAGGGCTTAGCTAACTCCTCCTTATGCTCTCTGATGAATGTTGACACTTCTAACACCACTTCAGTTAAGTTGTCATCCCTAGCATGGCGCCAGAAGTGTTGGTATGAAAACTGCTCCTCCAAAAGAATAAACAAAGGATCCACAAGCGTACAAATTAAATACCATCATAGCACTTCACCGGGAAGTATTCCAGGTATCGTTATTTATATTTAGCTCAAGGAAAAGAACTAAGGACTTAAACAATGAGATAAACTTACAAAACATGACTACTTATGAGTGATTGATTGCACAGTCACTTACTTTGGTAGGGGGTAAACCATGATAGATAAATAAGGTAAAATATAGAGCTCAGGGAAATAAAACACACAGAGATTAGAGATAGACTACTCAGCACAAAGGTAGGTCAACATCTGATTATTTCAAGAAATAAAACTCCTAGGTAGGTTCTAATCTACTACGTCATTCATCTATTCTAACGCTACACTACCAGATATAGCGCAAGAGACTCTTCATCTATGTTTAAGGATCATTGCTATAAAAAGCCAAGACATAGAAGGACTTCCTACGCAACTTTGGTTCTGCTAGTCCTATCAACGGGGGATGGAATATGAAGAACTCAATGGAACTGTCACTTCCACGATCTACCACATGACTTGGCTAATAGGGTACATTTGCAGGTACACGGCATCTAAGCACCATGCTTACAAGAAATCTACCACCTAACCCTTCCGCAAAGAGAGCTAAGCGCTCTGCAAACATATACATAAACTCATTATCAATCATAACCATATCAAATGTAGAACTAGAATAAACTAGGAACATAGTAAATAGAAACATATTGAAATTAGAATAAAGTCTTAAGAAAAGATACAAGATAATACCAATCCTTGGTGATGAAGATCCAGAATTCCAAGCATAGGCGCCCGATTCTTCCTCTATCTTGTCTAAACCTATGTAGAACGTGAAGAATTGGAGTAGCTATTCTAATTCTCTAGTGGAGAGATCTCTAAAACCCTAGCTCTTCTAATGGCTACCTCTAGATTGAATTCTTCAATATGAATTCTTGAATTAGTTAGGGTTTTGCCTAGGGGCCAGGGGCCATGCTTATATAGCTCTCTAGGATGCACCGTAGCCCTTGGATCGAACCGACCTATACAAATGGCTAAGATTGCTCCTCAAAGTTGGTGGAGGCAGGATCCACGAGGTTGGACCTCATTGGTCCACCTGGCCATGCGGCCGCCCACGTGGTTTGGGCGCCCGCCCAGCTAGGTCTACCAAGTGGCCCCAGCTTTGCAGGGTTGCCTCCTTGAGTCTTCTAGATTATTCCTAAGTTGTTGGATGAGGTATTCTCTCTATGTAAATCTAACATATGGGTCCTTTTTTGTTCTTTCTGATAACCCCCTGCAATAATAGACATTCACCAAAACTTATGGAAATTGTTAGTGAAAACACTAAGTCTGTGGTGAGTTCATTTTATACCCCCTTTTCTCTCCTTAGTTGGCATATAAAATTGATGGTTAGCAACCGTCAACAAACCCCAAGCTTACCTTTTGCTCGTCCCTGAGTAAACAGCTACAAAGGATGGATCAAGAGTTGCTACCATGCTTTCATACCTTTGCAAATACACATGCCTTAAACAAGAGTTCATCCCCAGACTAGAGTGGACTATCATAACTTCCAAACTTACTCATGTTTCTTCTAATCATGGGGCTTTTACCTGCACTTGGGTCTTGAGCAGTTGAAAGATAGAACAATTAAGTCAAGCACTGTTGTCTCACACTCTGTCGTTCCACCTCTGTTCTGGAGTTTTTATAAGATTTTCAGGACAAAACTCAGAGTTCCTTAGTATGACCCTTTCAAGTCTCTCAATATGTGATATTTTTGGATCCTCTCTAAGGCATTGAAAGGAGGAATGCCTTCTCTCATGTTTCTCAAAATATGTAGGAAGAGCCCTTACTCGCTTTCTCACCCTATATCTAGTAAAGCTTATGTGGAGCTCATAGGTGTGGAAAAGACTAATGTATTAGGCCTGATCGAACCGTGGATCGAGAGGAACTCACCATATAACCAATCGGTTGTGCATGTGTGGTTTTATATGTGGATGATGGAACAGAGAAAATATTTGTGGAAGGAGAAGGGGTGCAAATAAATTCTAATGCTCCTTTATTTGGAAAACAATTCCTCTAACTTTGAATTGATGAAACAAACTAGGCTCATAAACCTTTCCTTCTTTCTTTCTTTTTCTTCTTCTTTTTTTCAAAGGACCTTTGTCCACTTTATTTCTTGCAGCCCATAATTCTTTTGTAAATGAAACTTTTGTAGAGGAATGATAGATGAAACTTGGAGCATCAAACTTAAGGTAATTTGCTAGCAAAATGGTAGGGGAATTATTTTTGGTGTTCACTCTTAGTGTAAGAGTGGAACAAATTTTCAGATAGGTGAAAATGGGTTATATATGTGGTGCATACTTCCATAGTAGAAGCAGTAGGCGTGAACATGTGTGTGTGATACCAGGATTTAGTCATATGATGAGTCCCTAGGGGTCGACACAGCTCGAGCAAACACAAGCCCTACAAAAAGATGGAGGCTTCCTATCTAAAAGAAATATTATAGCTATGGTAGGAATTTTATACTCTCTATCATATAAGGAACTCATCATGCAAAGTTTAAATTTTCGCAAATGAAATCTCCAGAATTTAGTGGCTGTTGGCGGTCCTTATGGATCATTTATATACTGCCAACTTAGACTAAAAAGGAGAAAGACAAACATATTGTAGCACATATGCCTTTACTACTGATAAGTTCCACTTGTACCCCTAGTATTCATGATTCTACAGGTATTATGGTGCAACAAGTGGAAATACACAACATCATGGAGAAAGCGTAAAAGGAAAAAAGATGAATTCAAAAAATGCGCAACAAGGAATACAAAGAAGCCCAACTTCGGAGCATACCTGGGCCTGATCGTAACCACAGGAGAGGTCCAGGCCTAGGGAGGAACTGACCACCCGAAGGCGGTGGCCAGATGGCCCCACCAAGGGGGCGGCCGGTCTCGGGGGTGGCCGGTCCCCCAGTGGGCCCTCCCAGCCCCATCCTTCGAAGGCGGTGTCCTCAAGGCGGTTTCACGTCCTTCCATATTTGTGGAGGCCAAACCGTCCTAGTTTAGCTACAAAACAGAGGGAGCTCCCCCATTTCCAAAACACACATCATTTTGGAGTCATTCACCTCACACCTCTCACTCGTATCTTTAGAATAGTCTTAGTAGTTTGTGAGCAAGGCAAAAGCTATCAAGGGGAGCTTGTCTCCTTGGAAGAAAGGATCTTCTTGATGTGAATACAATTCGGTCTTCTTCCATGAGCAAGTTCTTATCATATTTATATGATCATGCATATAAACTAGAGTATAGTTATGATCATGTTACGAACGCAATATATGAACTAGTATATAGTTTATGTATCATGTTCTTAACTTGTTCATCATCGTTCTTCATTATTCATCAAATTAGTATGAATAGAGGAAGAACTAGGGATGCGGTGATGGTTCGTTGTGGCTTCTTGGTTGCTCTTAACCTAGCCTGTCAATCCGAAGGGTTGGGGTCCATGGGGGTTAGAGTTGTTTCCAAATACACGAACGTGGTGTTCGGGTATGCGGAGATCAGCGGATATGTCGGTATCCCACGGGCAGAGGGGTAGGTGGGCAGGTGGTGACAGCCCTGTCCATCCCTAGCATTCCCCCATGTTCGAATATTGAGTAGGAGTTCATAAAGTCTCTATCAGCTAGCAGACCAGCTGCGAGGATCTCCCTATCATCCTAGACTTAGTCCTGATGCTAGACATGCTAGTTAGATGTTCTACTAACAGTTCTTTGCATAGTTATATATGACCCATGCCTGCTATATTTAGTTATATTCTTTTATTTCTTTATTTCTCTTTTATCCTTGAGGTTCATGTCTTATTCCTATTTATTCTGTGCCTACCAATGCACTTAATAAGTGATCATGTTTACACCACGCTTGATGTATATTGCCCTCATACGGGAAATTATAAATATGACACCCTTGAATACTCATCGGTTGAAATGCTACAATGATAGTTTTGTGCGCTTGTAGACTTATTTTCTTTTCATACTGAACTATCGATTGGCGTACCAAAGTACCGTTACTTAAGGATTTTAATTACCGTTACTTAAGGATTGTAATTCTTGTTGCACCCCACAGTGCCGTGCCACAGTTTTGCATATCGTAAGTATTGATGGTTAGGAAGGCCAATCCGGCACTTCTAACTATTAGTACCAGACTGCATTACCTAGGCCAGCGCCATTAAGGGCCAAGGGTTACCTTTCTAAAGTAATGGTGGTTCAGAATGTCAACACACATTTCTAGTATTATTATTATTAAGGATGGATTTATAGTCTATCTTTAGTAGTAATGCTAATAAACGCCAACAAGCATTTCTGGCGCCGTTGCTGGGGAGGGCAAAACATCTTGTTGGCATAAACATTGATTGCATAATAAGCATTGGTACATAGTTTAAGCAGGCTAACTTTGCTGTTTTCTTCCTCTTTTTATTGGAATGAAAACAGGATAGTGTATGAGTGGTTTTGCTCTGCCGGAAAACTTCCTCAACAATCCACAAGCACTCCTTAGGAAGAAAAGGTCACGTACCATTTCTTCTTCTGCTACTCCACCGGCAAACGAATTGGTCACTCCCGCACCATCCGCTACTTCCGCTATGGCCAAGACACTCCATGACTACTCCACTCCCGCTGTTGCCAACGTGCCTGGTGGGCCCGCTGTCAATGCTGGGAATGGAAACTTTGAGATCCGTACGGGCCTTATCTCGATGGTGCAGGCGAGCCAGTTCTGTGGCTTGCCAAGCGAGGATGCGAACGCTCACCTGCAACACTTCCTTGAGTTGTGCGACACCATCATCATTAAAGACGTCACATAGGATAGTATCAGGCTCCTCTTGTTTCCCTTCTCCCTCATGGGAAAGGTGAAACAATGTTCTATCAGAACAAGAAGCTGTCAACACATGAGACAAATGTTCCGCGGTGTTCCTCGCCAAGTTCTTCCCCATGAGCAGGGCCAGTGCTCTGAGGGGGAAGATATCCAACTTCCAGCAATCTTCACTTGAGTCCATCCTCAAAGCATGGGAAAGGCTCTAGGAATACATCCAGGCCTACCCTCATCATGGAATGGAAGATTGGCTCGTGCTCTAAAACTTCTATGAAGGCCTCACGACCATGTCAAAGGGGCATGTAGACGCCACAACTGGAGGTGTATTCCTCTCCCTCACCATCGCGGACACAACCACACTTATCGAGATGATGGTGGCAAACCAAAGTTGGGGAGAAGGAAGGAAAACACAAAAAGGCACGCATACCGTGAAGGAGATGGACTTGCTGGCCGCAAAAATAGACTTGCTGATGCAGAAGCTGGACGATCGTGCCATAAATCCTACCATGGGCACCGTCCAGGCCATGGACTCACACATGACGTGTGAGGTCTATGGAAGTGTTGGCCACTTAGGGAACAACTACCCCGTCACCCAAGAATAAGCTTCATATGTCAACAATGGGTTTCGCCAACCACTGCAAGGTAATAACGGGTGGAATAACCAGCACCGCCCGCAAGGTAACAATTTTAATTCAAATTTCGATTCAAACCAACCTTCCTTAAGAGATCTTGTTATAGGATAGGCTAAGATCAATGAGAGTCTTACCAAAAAGCTATCTTTTAATGACAAAATATTTGAAAATATAAATGCTAAGCTTGAAACTCTTTCTTCGTCTGTTAAAAATCAAGCGAGTTTCAATAAAATGATAGAAACACAGATGGCTCAAATAGCTGCTTCTATCCCTGTCAACAACACGGGAAAAATCCTGGGGCAACCCGAGACTTCTCCCGAGTTTGTTCATGCAGCTGCAGAGCAATGAAGGAAGGAGAATCTGGCCAACGGACTATAAACGTTGAGCCCTTGCCGAAGGTCATCGGTAGTTATCTGAAATATATATATAGATATAAATAATAACGTTTATCTGAAGGGGCCCACACCATCATTCAAGCTTGGGGAGGTGCACTCAGGTATTATATCTTATCCTTTTGGAAAAAATAATTTATATATATATTTCTTAAAATTATTTTTCCTTCTTTCAAAAAGAGTTTCCCTTTTTTCTAGTTTTATAAAACTCTATTTTTTTAGTTCAAAATAAATTTTCTCCAAAAATCTTATAAAAATCATTTTTTGAATGTTTAGTTTTTGTTGTTTCTAAATCTTATTTTTAAATAATTTTTGAAAACCAAAAAGTTGCAAATAAATTTGTGGAAAATCAAAATCTAGAGCAAGTTTGCGAATGGAGTCATTCGTAACCGGCTACCTCATGGGGGTTGCCGTTGGAGGGCACTGCCAAAAGGTGAGATAGAGCTGGCCCCACCAGGGGATCAGTCGATCCCAGGGGCGGCCGCCCCCTGCGTAGAAGCCAGGCGGCGCGGCCTTTTGCCAACGGCTACTAGCCGTTGCAAGGAGTGTCCCCCCGCCAGCATCCACCTCTATAAATACCAGCATCCTGGGGTGAGGCTCCTCACCCATCTCACACTCATATTTCTTCACTCCCTCCATCATTCTCTTGCTCCACCACTCTCCAAATATTTTCCACAAAGCTCAAGTGCAAGAAACCTTAGCAAAAACCTCTTGCACTTCCACCACAAGAAAGCTCAAGCTCTCATGCTTAGCTCATTCACCATGAGTGGGATCAGAGGTCGGATTTTTGGCATGTTCCAGAAACATCATCGCTCTCGCGGGGAGTCTAGTCAAAGCACTCTCACACGGGAAGAGCACCTACCACAAGGAGGAGAGGAGGAGGTGCCCACAGGCCATGCCATCGATGAGGCCGATGGAGAATGAGCGGGAGATGCAAGCGTACAACCTCCTCAAGGAATGCGAGTTCCTACACACACCGGCTTTTGACCCGATCCTCCTTCAGCAGACAGGTATGGATCATGAATTTAATACCATTTTCGAGAATATCTGTTGGAGTCGAGTTGCCCATGTGCATGAACTTAGATCTATCTTTTGACCATCCAAATTTTGGGCACTTTTCAAATTGTGGATTATGGTATTACTTTCCACTGCTTTGGGAAAGAGCATAGCCTCTTTTGGAAGGATCTTGCTACACATTTGGGTTTTCATGAGCGGTGCTCTGTTGAATTGGGTTTTTCTCTCTCGGGTTATCATCGTCATACTTTTTGGCATTTGATGACTGGACAAAATGTGACTGGGAAATTCCAACCTAATGTCAACATCATCCATCATCCCACTCTGAGGCTTATGCACAAGTGGATTGCTTATTCTTTCTTTCCTAGAGAGGATACACATCATGCTTATGATGTTGAGTTGAAGTTGCTTTATGCCGTGCTTAAAAAGATTAAGGTTGCTCCTATTTATGACCTTGTTAAGCATTGGCTTAATTCTTTCAAGACATCCACTCCTATCACGTGCACTTCACTCATCACTCATCTTGCTGCTAGTATTGATCCTCATGGTGCTAATACTATTGTTTATCTCTCTACTCCTCGCATTATGCTTAATGAATCTTATTTTGGGCAAGCCCACACTTTGAAACATGATGAATCGGGAAGGAATTTGGTGTTTTATTTTCTGGGATATATAAACAAGATTCTGTTACCTAACCTAGATCTCGCTTTATATACTTCCCCATCTCTCACCTTCGACCTTGTTGAAAAGGAAGAAGCACGCAGGAGTTCTGTTTCCCGTAGGAGATCACGAAGGAGAGGAGTACAGGAGGAAGAGCCAGCACAGCCCACGCAGCATACTCCTTCACCAGCCATGCCCACCAAGACACCAGGGATGGAGTGGACTCCTATCATGTCTACGCCCGAATTCACCCCTGGGTATGGATTTGGCATGGGTCACATTCCTCATCCTCATAAGGCTGGAGGATCAGGATGGCAGCACTCACATGCGGCAGGTGGATGAAGACAGCACGAGCATGCACATTCCTCAGATTCAGAAGGCATGCCACCCCCAGTCCACCCATAGCCTATCATGTTTGATGTCCTCAACACACGCATGGGAGGACTAGAGCTGCAGAACAGACAAATCCAAGGTACGCTCAATGCTCACATTCAGACCTCCACTCAGTGGCACAAGAAGTACCAGCAGCACTTTATAGACCTCAAAGATGCGAACCAGCGACGGCACGAGGCATAAATGGCCTTTCTACGGTCTATGGGACATTTCCCTGGGCCATAGCCTTGAGCTAGCTTGGGGGAGGAGACCTCGTAGAGGTAACATATATCTTTAAAATTCTTGCACTTTAATTCTGGCATTTTAAATTCTGTATTCCTATTTTTTTTCTTCCAAAAAACAATTTCCACTCCCATGTGTGCTTTAATATGTTAGTTTCTCTTCTGTTGAAATGATGAATAGTTGCTCTGTCTATAATTTGTTTGTGTCTAAGTTATAACTTAGTATTCCTCAAGATTTAAGTTTGTTGGCTAAAATTGTCTCATTCTGAGAACTTGAAATCTTGTGGGTTGCATTTGCATGATCTTGTTCTAAGTTGTTGTGAGATATGAGATGGTACAAATAGACTTTGCTATGACTTTGTTCTACGTGAAACTTGACATCGGAAGTTCTCTTTTCAAAAATTTAAAAATCAAAAGTTCCTCAATGATCATGAAATACCTACCAAGGCCATATGACATGCTCTACATTTATAAACCTTAATCATATGCTGCCTGCGGAACTTTGAGTTGTGTCAAATCCCTATGACTTAAGAGAGATTATGGTCATGCGCCCATGATTGAGATTCACATGCACCCCCCAAATAAAGTTGACTCTCATCCTGAGAGTTGCGCACAACATGCACCTTTTCATCCACCAATAATACGCAAACTCTCACTCTGAGAGCTGTGCATTCCTTATATAGAAATTTCACTTCGTGCACCCACCATCATGACATCTCTTCATCAGCTTTCATATGTCAAATAAAAGATATGGGCTATGCTAAAAAAAGAGAGAAAAAGAAAGAGCCAAGAGGCATGAGAAAATAAACGGGAAAGAAAAATCAAATACCCGTTCAAAAAAATATAGATAAAAATAAAATATGTGTTTCTATAGCCCATATCTTCCCAAATAGTTTTTGTTCCATCCAATAAAAGGGAGTCATGATGCATGAAGTGCCAAAAAATATTAGAGATATGTTCCACCATACTTATTTTCCACACACTTGCACGTCTCAATCAAGGTGTATGACTTGTATCTCCTTATGGTCTGGTCTTTGACTCAACAGTACAGGTGACGTAAGTATGCCCACCTTTATACCTACCCAAAGCTCCACTCTCAGCCTTAGTAGTAGGACATAAAGGCAAACACTACAATGCCTTTGGTGAGGTAATCATACACATTGAGCGATCGAGAGAATCATTTGAGGAACTTGTTTTACTTTGCAAAAATTCATAAAACCTCTGGATTGATAGTCTATCAAAGAATGAATAATTAGTGAGTCTGTTATAACCATTCAGTCTTGCAACTGCCCAAGAACTTGGAGAAGCTAGAAGCCCCATGAGAAATCAAGGTAAAGAGTGGATAGAATGCCAACTTATTTAAATTGTGAATGAATGCTTTGTTATAGGCATGACACTTATGAATTATATCAACATAGTAGCAACTCCTGATCAACAACCATACTTAGCGGTTTGCTCGGGATGAGCAAAGGTTAAGCTTGGGGGTCTTGTTGGCGGTCCTTATGGATCATTTATATACCACCAACTTAGACTAAAAAGGAGAAAGACAAACATATTCTAGCACATATGCCTTTACTACTGACAAGTTACACTTGTACCCCTAGTATTCATGATTCTATAGGTTTTATGGCACAACAAGTGGAAATACACAACATCATGGAGAAAGCGTAAAAGGACAAAAGACAAATTTAGAAAATGCGCAACAAGGAATACAAAGAAGCCCAACTTCGGAGCATACCTAGGCCTGATTGTAACCACAGGAGAGGTCTAGGCCTAGGGAGGAACCGACCACCCGAAGGCAGTGGCCAGATGGCCCCACTAGGGGGGCGCCCGGTCCCGAGGGCGGCCGGTCCCCCAGTGGGCCCTCCCGGCCCCATCCTTTAGAGGCGGTGCTCTAGGCGGTTCCCTCAAGGCGGTTTCACCTTGGAGGCCGAACCGTCCTAGTTTAGCTATAAAAGAGAGGGAGCTCCCCCATTTTCAAAACACACATCATTTTGGAGTCATTCACCTCACACCTCTCACTTGTATCTTTAGAATAGTCTTAGTAGTTTGTGAGCAAGGAAAAAGCTATCAAGGAGAGCTTGTCTCCTTGGAAGAAAGGTCTTCTTGGTATGAATACAATTCGGTCTTCTTCCATGAGCAAGTTCTTATCATATTTATATGATCATGCATATGAACTAGAGTATAGTTATGATCATGTTACGAACGCAATATATAAACTAGTATATAGTTTATGTATCATGTTCTTGACTTGTTCATCATCGTTCTTCATTGTTCATCAAATTAGTATGAATAGAGAAAGAACTAGGGATGAGGTGATGGTTTGTCATGCCTTCTTGGTTGCTCTTAACCTAGCCTGTCAATCCGAAGGGTTGGGGTCCACGGGGTTAGGAGTTGTTTCCAAATACACGAATGTGGTGTTCGGGTATGCGAAGATCGGCAGACATGTCGGTATCCCACGGGCAGAGGGGTAGGTGGGCAAGTGGTGACAGCCCTTTCCATCCCTAGCATTCCCCCATGTTTGGATATTGAGTAGGAGTTTGTAAAGTCTCTATCAGCTAGTAGACCAGTTGCAGGGATATCCCTATCATCCCAGACTTAGTCCTTATGCTAGACATGCTAGTTAGATGTTCTGCTAACAATTCTTTGCATAGTTATATATGACCCATGCCTACTCTATTTAGTTATATTCTTTTATTCTTTATTTCTCTTTTATCCTTGAGGTTGACCCCGATGTGTGTACACTGTCTTGAATATCATGTCTTATTCCTATTTATTCTGTGCCTACCAGTGCACTTAATAAGTGATCATGTTTACACCACACTTGATGCATATTGCCCTCCTACGGGAAATTATAAATACGACACCCTTGAATACTCACGGGTTGAAATGCTACAATAATAGTTCTGTGCGCTTGTAGACTTATTCTCTTTTCATACTGAACTATCGATTGACGTACCTAAGTACCGTTACTTAAGGATTGTAATTCTTGTTGCACCCCATGGTACCGTGCCACAATTTTGCATATCGTAAGTAATGATGGTTAGGAAGGCCAATCCGACACTATTAACTACTATTACTAGACTGCATTACCTAGGCCGGCGCCATTAAGGGCCAAGGGTTACCTTTCTAAAATAATGATGGTTAGGAATGTCAAGACACGTTTCTAGTATTATTATTAAGGATGAATTTATAGTCTATCTTTAGTAGTAATGCTAAGAAACGCCAACAATGGCACTAGGAACATAATAAACAGCAGCTCAGTCTATATCATATCATGTCCGTCTACTACCTAGACTTAGTTTAAGCATATGCTCCCACAGGTTTAAAGCGTAGAGTAAATTGAGTTGTTAGAAAGTTTATCCAATCCTTGGGAGAACTCAATTTAAAGCTAGGTACTTGAAAAGAATTCTAGCAGAGCAACTGTTCATCATTTCCATCATGCATTCTTCAAGTCTACACATTTTTATTCAAAGCAAACATAAAAGGAAAGAAAACTTATATTACACACTCTTTTTATTTGGTTTTCATTTTCAGGAAAACCTAAACTTTAACAGGAAATGATAAACTAAATAGAAACAGTAAGATCAAAAATAAAGATAAATAAACAAACGAGAAAGGAAAACTTACCTTGATGACAGGGGTCCTCCCCAAGCTGGTTCCTTCGACGTGCTGGTCACTTTGGGGTCTAGAGAAACATGAATATGTTTTGTAAGGTGGCGTTGGCCTATTCTTGTCCCTCTTGGATGGTGCCTAGCATCCATGTGGCGTCTTGGTTCCATCGGTGCGGCTCAGTCCATCGTTGCTCGTTGAGAGCAAGTGAGGTGTCGGTGCGTTGTTGGAACGCCACTTGATATTTATAGTGTTACTGGGTATAGTGAAACCCAGTGGCATCAGACCTATGCCCTACTTCAAAGTTCTAGTATGGCTCTTCTTCTGTCCTCATGCCATAGGCATCAAATGAATATCTTGGCCCTACGCCTGAAGTTCCTTCACCTACGGGGACGAATGGCTGCGATTGGTAGTACCCATAGGTTGGTTGAGCTGGATGGTAGTGAGGGTACACCCCGGGGTTCAGTGCATGATGCTGGCATGCCTGCCAGTCTTCCTAACAGGCATGTGCCCGCTCCTCTGCAGTGGGGTCAGCATCTCGCCACACCGGCTCATGTTGGCGTGCAATCCTCGTAGAAGCTGTTCTCTGAGGTGCCCTTATGTTCACCGGTTGTGCCTATAGCTCAACGTGCAAAGTCTGGACAGAATATAGTGCCAACTCTGGGTTAGGTAACCGGAGCTTAGCTTCTCCATACATCATAAATAATTCTCCTTTCATCTTTTTCGTTAAATGAGCATGTCTAAAATGATCATATCCAAAGATGTCTCTCTGTTCTTCTATGAACTCCAGAGAAGCACCACTTATTAGGTTTAGCTTCATGGCGAGACGAGTGACAATGGAGCAAACAGAGACAGGTCCTACCTTGTAATTAGGGACACCCATCCAGTGATTGACTAAAGCACAGACAGGTGAAACATTGACTTTCTTTACAGCTGCATACATCAGCTGCAGATCCACTATCTTGAACTTGCTAGTGTCATCACGGGGAAAGAAAGCGGTGTATGTGAATGAACTGCTCTCTAGAAATGTTAGTCCAAAACTTATGTGTGTCATAATCTCCCAAGGCCTCAACTAAGTCTACAGATGCATTGGAAGGGAAACCTAAGAGATCACTAAGGTTCCTCCAAGTGAAAATGAAATCCTCCATGAAGAGTCTAAAATAGACTCCTATGTCTGTGATTTGTAGGGTGCAGAGAAACTCTATGGTTAAGAGCCTTGACCCTAACTCAGTGATGGATGCAAAGGAAGCCCAACCTGTAAATCAAAAAATGGTGTCGAGTTCTTTAGCCATACCTACCTCATACAGAAATGTCTCGTTGAGGACCGGTGTGTGTGCATAACTCCTATCCTTGAGCTTCTTTTAAATGCCCTTCTCTCAAGAGTCTTTTAGGGAAAGGTGAGCTGCCTTGAGAAGTACTATCTTGGGTGCTGAAGAGGATGCTGGTTGCGGGGTAACTAGAGGATCAGTACTCATTGCGGAGCCAGCCCTTGACGAAGTTTATCAGGATGAGCTCCTTGTTCCTATGACCAATCCAACAACTCCCTTGGCCCACTTCTTTATCCTGCAACAATTCTTACAAACGATGCTAGTGCAAGGGGTTAGTTTCAAAGTTAGCGGTTAGCCGTCCAGAGTTAGCAGTCCAAAGGTTAGTCATTCTTCCAACTTGAGCCTAGCTTCTAGTTTTGGATTTTGACAGAACCTTCCCTTAATTTTAGAATTATTAAACCTATTTGGATAGCATATCCACTAGTTTGTCTATGAGAACTCTGTAACACTACCCTTCTTCTCACTAGCTCTAAAGCTCCTGCTTACACTCCTTACTTCTCACTCTCTCTACTCTCCCAGGAAAACTCGAAGTCGAGAGCTCCTTGGTGGCTATCAGAACTGAATGCTTGTGAAGCCTTGAAGTGAAGAGAGCAGGGGCTTTTATAGGGGAGGAGATGGCCGGGCGGGCGCCCAAGTGGTGGCGGCGGCCGCCCGCCTGCTGGCTCCTTTGCCACTCAATTTTTGTGTCCTCCACGTTGCTTCATGTCTGAAGATAGAAAAGAAAGGGATGGTGGATTTGGTGGTGGAAAAGAGAAGATGGAGGAGGTGAGTGGAGGTGGATGAAATAATGGGATGTGATGTATGTGAGGTGGAATTTATGACATGTGGGACCCGTGGTGGTGGGCCCACCATGCACCAAGAAAATAATTATATATATCAAAAATTAGATTTTGAAAATAAACTAAAATAAATATATTTATATAGATTAAAATATTTTTTTGCCACCACAATAAATATTTTTAACGGGTTGTTACACGCCAAAAAATATTTATATGGGGCGTAGAATTTTATAAAATAATATTGTAAAGAAATCATGCTTAAAAATAAATGAATCAAGAAATTAAATGCGGGTAAATATCGAGTTACCTTCTGGCGAGGGTTCGAACTTTTAAAGTCCTCCGAACTGGACCTTCCAAATTATTTATTCTGCTGTTGTTCCTAGAGTTGGTGACTCTGGTGATTCTTCGATCTTGTCTTGATCTACCATCTTTGCAGAGGAGTTGAGTTCTTGTTTGGACTTGAATGCAAATTGCTCTTCTTGTCCATTTATGGTGAACTTGATTTCTCCCTTCCCGACATCAATGTGTGCATTAGCGGTGCTCAAAAAGGGTCTCCTGAGGATGAGTGACACCTTTGAGTCTGAATGCATGTCCAATACCACAAAGTCTACTGGCACGAAGAATTCTCTTATCTTGACTAGAATATTCTCAACAATGCCTAATGGATATCAAACTGATTGGTTGGCCAGTTGTAAACACATTGATGTTGGTTCAAGTGCAGCGTGACTGAGTTTGTAGTAAACTGCAGCGGGCATCACATTGACACTTGCTCCAAGGTCGCAGAGTGCATTGTTGAAGTGCTGATCTCCAATTATGCAATCAATGGTCGGACATCCTGGATCTTTCTTCTTTTCTAGTAACTTATTGAGGATGGCCGCACTGCACTCTTCTATTAACTTGATCACTTCAGTGGATGGCAGTGATCTCTTCTTATTGAGAATATCTCTGATGTACTTAGCATATGTAGGGACCTGTGTGGCATCCAATAGAGGTATGTTGACATATAATTTCTGAATTACCTCCACGAATTTACCAAACTGATCATCTGATTGTTCTGGCCTTTTATTTCTACGAGGGAATGGCAGATAATTTGTTTCCTAGAAATCCTGTCTCATTTCATGATTTTGCTCTGGTTCGGGTAATATTTCTTCAGGAATGTTGTTCTCTTCTTCTACCACTGGTGGTACTACTGCTGGTCTCCTTGCACCTTTTGGATAGGGAGGATCCTGGGTGGATCTTCCTTCTCTTGTAGAATAGATCTTACCTACTCAGGGTTAGTGGCAACAGGCAAAGCAGCAGCTAACTGTGCTATCCTTATTTCTATCTTTTTATTATACTCAAGCTGATTATCCATGGCAAAAGAAAAACTATCCATCTTAGCAATTATATTCTCCAAGGTCTGATCATTAACATCAAGCCTAGCTTTGATGTCTAGATTTATTCTAGATTGCAGCATAATTAACTCTCTCAAAGTAGGTTGCTTGGTAAAATTACCTGGATTCATACCTTGGCTATTTAGTTGTTGTTGTCTCCAATTTGTCTTATGTGGAATCTTCCTGACGGTGGGACTTAAGTTGTGCCTATATGTTGCTTCAATCGCCCTCTGGTCTTCCTTATACTTGGCCCTCTAGTCAAGCCAACTAAGCAAGTCATCCATCTTGATAGACAGTGCATTCACTTCTTGTATTGCTTCTTCGCTTTTGATGACATTGTTGAATGTTCTCTTGGGACCAGCTTTGGTTATCAGATATCTTCTCCATGAGCTTCTTAGCTCTCCTAAGAGTGAGTGATAAGAACGATCCTTTAGCAGTGGCATCTAGGTGCTCATGTGTCTTCTGTGTTAATCCATGATAAAAACCTTGCATGAGTAACCATTTTTCCATCCCATGATAAGGACAATCTTGAATGTATCCTTGCGAACGCTCCCATGCCTTTGAAATGATTTCTGTTTTCTGCTACTGAAAGTTGGTGATCTTCCCTCTTAAGGCATTTGTTTTGCCTATTGGGAAGAACTTTGCAAGAAAGGCCTTGGAACACTTTGCCCATGTGTTGATGTCTTCTTTGTTGGCATAGAACCACTGCTTCGCTCTTCCCATTAGTGAGAATGGAAAGAGGCAAAGTAGTATGATATCTTGGTTATTCCTTCTATGGCAATAGTGCTTCCAATCTCCATGAAGTTTTGTAGGTGTGCACTTGCATCTTCATGTACCTTTCAACTGAATTGGATAGCTTGCACCATGTTGATGAGGCTTGGCTGGAGCTCAAACTCAAGATTTTCAGTTGCTAGCCTTGGACCCATGCAGATGTTCTCCACTGTTGGAGCCAAGAACTCCAACAAAGTCTTTTCATCCATAGCTTTAGGCCTTGGTAATGAGCTTCCTTCTTGATTGATTTGACTCTGATGATGTAGAGTTGAGTGAATCAAATTCAATCCTGCTAATACCCTGTATAAAATATAGACAGAAAAATAAACAGGGGTTAACCTGCCAAAGTAGAGGTGACTAGTGACAATCACTCATTTTTCTAAGTATCTGTTTAGGCAATTTTTCTCAAAAAGTTTAATCCTTCTCGGCAATGACACCAAAAATGCTTGTTGACACTTCTAACACCACTTCAGCTAAGTTGTCATCCCTAGCATGGTGCCAAAAGTGTTGGTATGAAAACTGCTCCTCCAAAATATGAAACAAAGGATCCGCAAGCGTACAAATTAAATACCATCGTAGCACTTCACCGGAGAGTATTCCAGGTATTGTTATTTATATTTAGCTCAAGGAAAAGAACTAAGGACTTAAACAATGAGATAAACTTGAAAAACATGACTACTTATGAGTGATTGATTGCACAGTCACTTACTTTGGCAGGGGTAAACCATGATAGATAAATAAGATAAAGTATAGAGCTCAGGGAAATAAAACACACAGAGATTAGAGATAGACTACTCAGCACAAAGGTAGGTCGACATCTGATTAGTTCAAGAAATAAAACTCCTAGGTAGGTTCTAATCTACTATGTCATTCATCTATTCTAATGCTACACTATCATATATAGCACAAGAGACTCTTCATCTATGTATAAGGATCATTGCTATAAAAAGCCAAGACATAGCAGGACTTCCTACGCAACTTTGGTTCTGCTAGTCCTATCAACGGGGGATGGAATACGAAGGACTCAACAAAACTATCACTTTCGTGATCTACCACATGACCCGGCCAATAGGGTGCATTTGCAGGTAAACAACATCTAAGCACCATGGTTACATGAAATCTACCACCTATCCCTCCCGCGAAGAGAGCTAAGCGCTTTGCAAACATATACATAAACTCATTATCAATCATAACCATATCAAATGTAGAACTAGAATAAACTAGGAACATAATAAATAGAAACATAATAAAATTAGAATAAAGTCTTAAGAAAAGATACAAGATAATACCAATCCTTGATGATGAAAATCTAGAATTCCGAGCACAGGCGCCCGATTCTTCCTCTATCTAGTCTAAACCTATGTAGAACTTGAAGAATTGGAGTAGCTATTCTAATTCTCTGGTGGAGAGATCTCTAAAACCCTGGCTCTTCTGATAGCTACCTCTAGATTGAATTCTTCAATATGAATTCTTGAATGAATTAGCGTTTCACCCAGGGGCCAGGGGCCTTGCTTATATAGCCCACTAGGATGCACCATAGCCCTTGGATCAAACCGAACTATACAGATGGCTGAGATTGCTCCTCAAAGTCGATGGAGGCAAGATCCGCAAGGTTGGACCTCATTGGTCCACCTGGCCGGGCGGCCGCCCACGTGGCTTGGACGCCCGCCCAGCTAGGTCTGCCAAGTGGCCCCAGCTTTGCAGGGTCGCCTCCTTGAGTCTTCTAGATTATTCCTGAGTTGCTGGACAGGGTATTCTCTCTATGTAAATCCGACATGTGGGTCCTTTTTGGTTCTTTTCTAATAACCCCTACAAAAATAGACATTCACCAAAACTCATGAAAATTGTTAGTGAAAGCCTTAAGTCTATGGTGATGTTCATTTTATACCCCCTTTTCTCTCCTTAGTTGGCATATAAAATTGATGGTTAACAACAATCAACAATGAACTCCGCTAATTCCAGTTGAACATGTACCATCTCCCTTAACATTTCCTTCAGTTGATTGGGGAGCATGGGAGAATATTTCTGTTCAGCTACCAGCTATTCGCGAAGCATTGTCTCCTACAAAATCCAAAATCCAAGTAGTAAACATTAGCTTATAGATAGTGGAAGGGGACTTCAATTGAAAATCCAAGAGATTATTCAGTGGACCCTGGAAACAATGAGGCAGATGGCATCGAGATTGAGTTCTTTTGGTTCCAGGGTGCTGGCCATTGCGCACATCTTATTTGTTATTCGATTGGTGAGTGTGGTAGAAAATTCCCTTAGAGCTTCAAGCGATCCGCAAAGCACTATCAGCTGCGAAATACAAGTAAACATCAGCTTATAGATAGTGGCCGAGTAATTCAATTGAATATCCAAGATTATGCAGAGAACCTCAAAATTAGTGCTGCAGATGTGTTCCAGAACATATTATTCTACTTGTTGTAAGCTGAACGATGCGTCCGCCCAGTTGGTGAAGGCCGTCTCCATTTCTTTAGCATGCAATAACCCTGTGCTTCATAAGTACTGAGATAAATCAAAATAGAAAACAATCATTAGCACTGTTTGAGAGAACAACATATAAGAATTTCCATGTTACAAGCTCATCCAAATTTGGAGTTCCAGCACATAGACATAGACAACTCAAGCTAGAATAGCAGTTACTATGGTTGTAACCATTAGTCCAATACAATTTCGGCTAAATCAAGTCTAACCATCACACTTACAATACCATTACAAATTTAGTCACACAGCCACGAGCAACAGGGACTGCGAGAACCATTACCGTCCCCCATCTATCCAAAATTAAGGGATATGGCAGTATGCATCAAAGGTGTTCATTGTAAGCGAAATCACCAAGTTATGTAGTAGATCCATGATGAGGAAAAACCCAAATGAAGACACAAATAGTAAAAAGGGGAGAAAGGAAACCTGCAGATCGGAAGCCGCTGCCGCGACACACAAGCGACATGGACGCCAATGCCGCCACGCTGCACCAGGAAAGCCCCGCCACTTGCCTCCAAAAGGACACCAGAGCCAGCACAGCACACCGGGGATCCTCCACTGCCCCCTCTATAGCTCCGCTGCCCAGCCAGCGCAAGTCCAATGGGCAGATATTTTCCCATTTTCAGGGGATATATCAAATATATAGGTCAACATGTTACACACGAGGAGGACCCTCAGGAGCGGGAATGGCCCAATTATCACACAGCCCATATAAGGACTGTCCCGTGGTACACCAAAGAGATATGGTCGGACTTTCTCGTGGTACACAACAAATCAATCGCCAGACAGTCCGATATCCCAAGCCTTGGCTGCTGGCAGTTCATGTCTGCGAATGCAAGAAAGTCCAACCACTACATAATTGAACAAGTCAGACAAAGCATAATGCGTTTGTCAATTTTCATTGTCATAGCAATCCGTATGCACCGATACATTGAATCATCCACCTACCTGCTGGCTCCCACCGTGCAGCGAAGAGCAAATCTCACCACAAAGTAATGCAGAACCGATAGAGTGGCCATAGTGTTGAATAGCCAGGTGTACTTGATCACGTAGGATGCGGTAAAGAAAAATGGCTGCTCAACCAGTCGGTGATGCACTCGCGGTGGAATGCATTGCCGTGACAGGGCATGTTCAGGTCATGGGTGACCGATCTATTTTTGCAGAGGTAGGTG
>CM041630.1:31393116-31414676 GCA_023333625.1 Bothriochloa decipiens
GCATGTTCAGGTCATGGGTGACCGATCTATTTTTGCAGAGGTAGGTGTTGAGGTAGGAGAATACAATGGGTTGCTTGTGATTAGGAAGCCAGTTACATGGTTCGCTGAAGCTAGTGCTCATGCTGTTGTTTGGCAAGAATGCATTACCAAATTGAACTTGGAATATCCTTGTAGCAATGAGAAAGATTCACCTGACCCTAATGTAGAACAGAGGAGCCATTTGGTGATGAAATGTTACTGCGTCGCAATGTCCGGTCCCTAGTATATATGAATGCATTTGACATCGTAGTTTATCCTCATTTTCCTATGATGCTGGTTACTTTATATATAGCAAAGAGTAACAACGTCTGCGACATAATAACAAAGTAATATATAGAAGGAAGAGTTAAAACATAGGAAGGAGTAACATTTGTGTCTCAACTCCCAATGTATGGAAGATACATCAAATGCAACGTGACATGCATCAAATGGAATTTTTTTAATCTACTCCTCTGCTAACGACTCCAAGAACAAAGGAACATATGGAAGATACCAAGGTCTATGATGAGGACATCAACACCAACCATACATCCACGCCGTCCACGCCAACACTAGTACCTATTTCTGGTCATCTTACTCATGCTCGTGCTCGTCAACTCAACCATCGAGTAAGTTCATTCTTAAACTCTCATCCATCATATTTAGACAATGGAGGCAAGTGCACTTTTGTGTTGCTCAGGAATGATGGAGAGGATCAACAAGGGAAGGTGCGACTGCATTCAGAATGCGAGACAACACCAGCTCAAGGGTTGATTGCATATGGGAAGCATGGTACCTTAACAAAGGTGATTGGGGATCAAGTCCATGTGTCCACAACATCCTCCATCAGGCTACCACGTCGCTTCTAGAGCAAGGAAAGCAAGAGTCCAAACCCAACACGATTTGGGAGTTGGATTCGGATTGCAGAACAACCCCGACTTGTGTGGGTCACCGCGGCTTCATACGGATTCCAATTGGGACGTTTTGATACTTGATGGAAAGCTTATCAAGTCTACTTTCATATGGATCCAGTCTCATGTTGATATCTTCTCAGAGTCAGAGGCAATGATGCAAATAACGCTGAGAGGTTTTTCTATCCTTGTGTCACCTGATTGTTGCCCGATGGGCCATGTATCAAGTGGGGCCCAATAGGGGCATGTCCTAGGGTTGTGGGACGACTCCTGCCAGGACAAGGTCGCCCTCTACCCTCTCTTATACCTCCATAGTCGCTACAAACAGATTGGGTTTTGTTTACATCAAGTTTAGCCGTCGCTACTTGCTTGTAGGTGCGCGTGCTGATCCAGCCGCCCATCTCCTTGTCTTCGGAACCCCACTCATAATAAGATTCAGTTTGAAACCTTCAATTTGTTCTTGCCAATTCAGTGCTTGTTTCCTCGTTCTTGCTAGTTCTTCGATTGCTTGCAGGACGGGAGCCCTAGTGGCTGGTTGTCGCGCTCCACAAGATCGTGACGGCCTTTGGAAGTGGTGTATCGGTCGCTAAGGCGCAGTCTTGAAGGCTGTAGTTGGGCCGTGAACGTCATCTCCATCCACCAATCAAGTTATCTCATGCCTCTCATCGAAAGATCGTCCCCAAACCCTAGCGGGTTCACATTAGTTGGTAATCAGAGCAAGGTTTACTGATGAGAGATTTTCAATTGTTGTTTTATTTTCCTATAGTCGAGAAAAGCCAAAAAAATAGTAGATTAGTTTTCCATATTCCTACAAAACCTTTGTGCCATGGCTAGTACTGGTTAGTTAGGGCTTGTTGAGTTTGTGTTTGCTTCGGTTGTGCCAGTGCTGGTTTTAGTTCTAGTCATTTAGAGTTTTGAGTTCTTGTCATGTTTTGGTCACTATCGGTCTTTTACATCACCACTGCCATCGCCACTGCAAATATTACTACCATATCCATCCTCGCTATTCTCAATCAAGTTTCGTTCACATATAAAAAAATTTCTAAGTTGCTAGTTGCATTCTTGTCACCCCTGAAAAGAAAGAGAAATACATACTAAGAGTTTTTTTTCTGAAATCTGATTTGCCAAGATTCAGATTTGTTCTAGTTGTGCAAAGTGAAAAAAAAGAAGAAAAAACAGCAAAGAAAAAAAAAGGGAGAAAGAAAAGAAGAGTTGAGGAAAAGAAGGGGAGTGATTCCTTGCTGTTTGAGCAAAAGAAGGCGAGTCATTCCTTGCTGTTACGTGTCTTTTTCCTTGTTGTATCGTGACTTCGTTTATGTCTAGGCTCACGTCTCTAGCACAGTCTAGCCTAGGACCAGCATAGCACCACCGTTGAACGTTTATTCAGCTAGCTTTTATAACTAACGTGGTGCTAGTTCGTTCCTTGTTTCAGCCACCTATAGCTCCACATATTCTACAGCTTGACAGGTCTTGTTGCTACGGCACCGATACACTTCATTCCATTGCTACGGACTTGTTGGTAGTCGATTCCTCCTATTGAGCAAGGTAAGAATTGGTAAGAACTTGTCTAACAGGTTGAGAGGGAGCGCCTTGTTGTAGCCACATCCTAATAGATATAGGGCTTTTATTTCTTCACCTATTTTCTTGTCTCCACTTTGTTTTGTTGAACCATGACAGGATCAGAGGACGGTGATGAGATTCCACGATCTCCTCGTACCAAGGGCATCATTCAACATTTTACAAGGCAAGTGCAGCTGCATACAGACGGACTTGATAATGATTTACATGTAACCAATGACAAGATTGGGCAATTGGAGACAGCCCAACTTACCACCTCCAACAAGCTTACAGGGTTGGAGGCATCTGTGGCTCATATGGACAAAAGCCTTGCTGCCCTTTTGCACCATTTTGATGACTTCCACACAAAAGACAAAGAGCGGCATAATGACGACAAGAAGGATGAAGAGCAAGTTGAAGATAATTATGATGAAGATTATACTGGTGATACCGAACATGATGATCGGGATGCTTGTGATCGACGTCGTCTACGCTATAATCGTAGAGGTATGGGTGGTCACCGTCGAAATGAGGTACCTAATAATAATGATGCTTTCAGCAAGATTAAATTTAAAATACCTTCTTTTGATGGTAAGTATGATCCTGATGCGTACATTACTCGGGAAATTGCCATTGACCAAAAGTTTGCATGTCACAATTTTCCTGAGGATACTCGTGTTAGAGCTGCTACTAGTGAGTTTACTGATTTTGCTTCAGTTTGGTGGATAGAACATGGTAACAAAAATCCTAATAACGTTCCTCGAACTTGGGAAGCGTTGAAACAAGTCATGAGGGCTAGATTTGTTCCTTCTTACTATGCACGTGATATGTTAAACAAGATGCAATGATTAAGACAAGGTGCTAAAAGTGTAGAAGAATATTATCAGGAATTACAAATGGGAATGCTGCGTTGTAACTTACAGGAGGAAGAGGAATCTGTTATGGCTAGATTTTTGGGCGGGCTAAATCATGAAATCTAGGACATCCTTGAATATAAAGATTATACTAACATAACCCGTTTGTTTCATCTTGCTTGTAAAGCTGAAAGGGAAGTGCAGGGACGACGTGCTAGCGCAAGGAATAATATTTCTGCAGGGAAAACTAACTCATGGCAGCAATGCACATCTACAACTCCATCTACATGTACTCCTACGCCATCATCCAGTGACAAGAGTCGAGCTGCCCCCACCAATTCAGTTGCAAAGACAATGCAAAAGCCAGCTGCGAGTACTTCATCTGTGGCATCGACAGGTAGAACAAGCAAGATACAATGTCACCGGTGCAAGGGATATGGGAATGTGATGCGTGACTGTCCAAACAAGCGTGTTATGATTGTCAAAGAAGATGGTGAGTGTTCGTCTGCTAGTGATTATGATGAAGATACACTTGCGTTGCTTGCGGCTGACCATGCAGGTAGTGAGGAACACATAGAAGAACATATTATTGCAGGTGATGCGGACCACTATGAGAGCTTGATTGTACAGCGAGTGCTTAGTGCACAAATGGAGAAGGTGGAGCAAAATCAGCAACACACTTTATTTCAAACCAAATGTGTCATCAAGGAGCATTGTGCCGCATGATCATTGATGGAGGTAGCTGCAACAACTTGGCAAGTAGCGATATGGTGCAGAAGCTTACCCTCACCACCAAACCACACCTGCATCCCTACTACATTCAGTGGCTAAACAACAGTGGTAAGGCAAAGGTAACTAGACTTGTGCGACTTAATTTTTCCATCGGATCATACAAAGATATTGTTGAATGTGATGTTGTGCCTATGCAAGCTTGCAATATTCTGTTAGGTAGACCTTGGCAATTTGATAGAGATTCTATGCATCATGGCAGATCAAATCAATATTCTTTTCTATACCATGATCGAAAAATTGTGTTGCATCCTATGTCTCCTGAAACCATTATGCAAAATTATGTTGCAAAGGCTGCAAAAGCGATGAGTGAGAGCAGTAAAAATACCAAATCTGTTGTTTATGACAAAGATGAGGTAAAACTGAAAGGACGTTGTATGCTTGCTACAAAATCTGATATTAATGAGTTCAATGCATCCACCTCTATTGCTTATGCTTTGGTATGCAAGGATGCTTTGATTTCAATTGAGGATATGCAACGTTCTTTGCCCCCTGCTGTTGCTAACATTTTGCAGGACTATTCTAATGTGTTTCCAAGTGAGATACCAGCGGGGCTGCCACCAATACGCGGGATTGAGCACCAAATTGATCTTATTCCTGGTGCATCTTTGCCAAACCGTGCACCATACATAACAAATCCGGAAGAAACAAAGGAAATTCAGTGACAAGTGCAAGAACTACTAGATAAAGGTTATGTGTGTGAATCTCTTAGTCCTTGTGCAGTTCCCGTAATTTTAGTGCCCAAGAAAGATGGAACATGGCGTATGTGTGTTGATTGTAGGGATATTAATAATATCACTATTCGATATCGACACCCTATTCCACGATTAGATGATATGCTTGATGAATTAAGTGGTGCTATTGTGTTTTCAAAAGTTGATTTGCATAGTGGGTACCACCAGATTCATATGAAATTGGAAGATGAATGGAAAACTGCTTTCAAAACTAAGTTTGGTTTATATGAATGGTTAGTCATGCCTTTTGGGTTAACTAATGCACCTAGTACTTTCATGAGATTAATGAATGAGGTTTTGTGTGCTTTCATTGGGAAATTTGTTGTCGTCTACTTTGATGATATATTGATTTATAGCAAATCCATGGATGAACACCTTGAACACTTACGTGCTGTTTTTAATGCTCTACGTGATGCCCGTTTATTTGGTAACCTTTAGAAGTGCACTTTTTGCACCGATCGAGTATCATTTCTTGGCTATGTTGTCACTCCACAGGGAATTGAGGTTGAAGCTATACAAGGATGGCCTGTACCCATGACGGTCACACAAGTGAGGAGTTTCCTAGGTCTTGCTGGTTTCTATCGTTATTTTGTGAAGGACTTCAGCACCATTGCTGCACCGTTGAATGAGCTTACGAAGAAGAGAGTGCCTTTTTCTTGGGGCAAAGCACAAGAGCACTCCTTCCACATGCTTAAAGATAAGTTAACACATGCACCTTTGTGACAGAACCGACCAATTTATTAGAGCACAAGCACATAATTCACCATTAGTGCGGCAAACTACATGATTGAGACCGAATAAACCCGGTAGTCATACCGAAATCTCGAAGGATTTCAAACATTTCTGGCATGACCAAGATCATAATAGTTTAGCGTTCCCATTCACAAGTACATAGTTCCCACATAGTTTAAATCATCGGAGTACGAATAAAGTTATTACAAATCAAGTTCAAATTCAAAATGAAGCGAAAGCGATTAAGTTCAAATACCACACACACAATTAGTTTAAATACAGTGCCAGTCCCTTGGTCAACATCTAGCAAAAGCAGCAAGTAGAGAGGAGCGACCATGCCTAAGGTCTAGTCATCTCCCAAAGCAGGATAGAAGCAGTTCTGACAATAGCCATAAAACATCTCACCATCTGCAAAAACATGGGAAATAAAACCCTGAGTACGAGAATGTACTCAGCTAGACTTACTTGTCATAAACTAAAATAAAGTGACTCCAAGGAGTATGCAAGGCTGTATAAATATGATAGCTGACTCATTTAATTGCGGAAAAGCTTGCGTTAAAGAAACAATTATTAAGAACCTTCTAGCAATGTATTTTAATCTGATTATCCATATCATGCTACATTAGCACCTGTACTAAACAAGCATGGTAATAATTATTCAACAAGAAGTAACCAATTTCGGTTGAGTATCTTTCAATCTCAACAGCTCAACCATCTCATCTCTTGTTCAAGTTCTTACTACGATGCCACTGCTCAAGTCAAGTGTTCACTGTCCAGGAACGATGGCGATTATAATCGATTACTAACCAGCTGGCGGGTATTCTTCACACAAACCACACTCACCCGCTAAGGTGAGCTACAGATCACCGACATTCAATTCAGGAAAAGCGCGGGATCAACAGGTACCATCGTATCCAGGAACTGCCCGGCTGCCTTATTCAGGACGACCCTGACCTCGGACTTACTCTCTGCGTAACCTGTGGTCCCCCATCTTCACCAATACGATGCGTACAGCAGGTCGACTCCCGGCCCAAATTACAATTATGCTTCGCGGTCAGAACGACTTATCCTTCCAGCTAAATGTGAGGCATAAATTCAATATGACTTGAGGACGTACAACGGACGGGGTCCTAGTTCGACACAGACGGGATAACCACACCGATCCTCCAGTTCAGTCTCAACACCAATCCCGCCCGGTCTCGATTTATTATGTCCACATGGTTATCCAAGATAACAATGTATTCAACCATTCCAAGTCACCACCTATAACTCGCGGATGACAGGAAATCACCCGACTTCTACCGATCTAGTTAAAGCAGGGCTAAGCAAATATTCATACCTGAACCTAACAGGGTTGAAGTATAAACAGTGGCAAGAAATATAAGTAATGCAGCAATGGTATAAAACAACGCCTATAACTTAATGCATCAAACAAGTAAAGGACTCAAGTTAGATATTTTGCAAACCACAGGGAGAATGCTCCGGGGCTTGCCTTTCAGGAAAGAGCTGGGCTGGTGGTCGGGACACTCTGGAAGATCAACTTCGGGATCCTCTTCTGCTGCTACTTCCCGCACCAACGCTTCCTGCTAGCCTTCCTCTCCTGGTGCTCCAGGAACTACCGTCTCGAGCTCTGACGATCCTGTATGATGCATAGTGCGTATGAATACCATGGATACATAGAAATACAATGCTGATGCTGATGGTAAATGAATGCTCAGCTAAGATAATGATATGATATTTGAAAATATGTATGATAAGCACATGTCATCTGTATTCTCTTCTACCGATAATTCTTAAACACGCCTCACATTACAATTATCTGCACACTATATGGAATTATAAACAACCATTATTTTGCCTACTACACTCTACTTAACCAAAACCAAAAGCAGATCACACATATCACAAATAGCATAAAAAGCATTTTTACACACATGAAATGATAACTTTAAAGCATTATTTATAATTAAAAGAAATCGGGGTATAACTACAACATGACTTTAGACTACTCAGAAAATTCTATAAAAATTACAGAAGCTTAATCATACCAAATAAAGACTACTATAAAAATTTCAAATCAAAACATTAAGTACTTTATCCTACACAAAAATGACAAGGCAGCACAATTTAATAGGCCTAAAATACTTTGTACATAAAAGTATGTCAAACAATAGATCTCAGAATATCATTAGCTCTAGATCGACATAAAAATACTCTCCAAAAAGTTTCATGCACAAATTCCTTATATATTATTTATTATGAATTATTTATCATCACATGGAAATAGGCACCATAACTAGACAGAGCAAACTTTTGACAGGACATAGCCTCACAACATTTTTTATAGATAGAGCATGACATAAGAAGACTAACAAACTTGGTCCCATATTTTTTTGAGCAGCAGAGAATTACTTATGCATTTTCTAAGATAAAAGCAATTAATAGAGATAAATAAAGCTATACAGAAAAGTATCACAAATTCCACATTTTATATTTTTCATGCATAGATCATCTCATAAGAAAAATACTACAAGTTAAACCAACTCATTTGGATGAAAAATAAGCAAGTTATGATTTTTCAAAGGTTTTAACAGAAATCTGTAAAATTCATTCTTGAAAATTAATCGAACCGAAAACACGACGCGTACCCGGAGTGTACCCAGCGACTGAACTTCGCTACGGACACCCGACTCTGTGTACCTAGACCGAACCTATGCTGACGTCAGTGCTGATGTCATGTTGACGTCACCCTGGGTCCCACACATCAGTGAAACATCGCGAACACCGGTCGCCGGCTGACGGGATCTTGCCGGCGGCGAGGTCTCCGGCGACACTACAGCCACCAAACGACTCAACTCGTCAGCGCGAACTCAACGGTGGGTAAAATGCAGGAAAATAGCGCGGTCTTGACCGGCGGCGACGCACGGCGGCGGACGGCGGCGCGGGTCGACGGCGCTCCGGCCAGCTCGGGCCACGGCGGGGTACCTGGACTAGCCTACCAGCTCCAGTAGACCAAGACAGCTTAGATGGACTAGACAAAGTGGTGAATGGATGGCCGGAGCAACGACGGCAAGGTACGCCGGCGAGCGGCGGCGCAAATCCGCGACGACGGATGGCCAAATTCGTCGGGCTCGAACCCTAATCGGCATCATGAACTACACCAATCAAACCTACTCGAGCAGACGAATACGATGCGTAAGATAAAGAAGGGATGGAGAGGTTGCTGGCCATGGCGGACCGCGCGGCGGTCGGGCGGCCATGACCGGCGAAGGGAAAGATGGTCGATTCGACCTCTACCTTGGGTCTTGGTGGCAGGAAAGGTGCGCAGGGCGTGGCTTGCGTCGAGGCAGAGCTTCTGGCGAGTCCTTGGCAAAAAGTATTAGGGCTGGGAGGTGTGGTGGCGTGCGAGCTCGCGGCGGCGGCAATGGCGGGGCGGCGTCCGCTTGCTCGGGCTCTGGTGGAAGAGGAGGGGCAAGAGCGCGTCTGAGGCTGCGAGAGTGAGCGAGCGTGAGGGTGACGTGGTCGGACTGGCTTGAGGTGGCCGGTTGAGTTCGGACCGAGACAGCGCGGCGTCGGAGCTCGTCGAGCGCGTGGCGCTCATGCGGGCAGAGTGGGGGCGCGTGGGCGAGCGGTGGGGTCGGACCGAGCGGGGCGCGGCGGATCAGTGTGCGGCGCTCGGGTGCGGGGGCGAGACAGCGGACAGCGGCAGCAGCCCGACGTACGGATGCCACGCGGCCGGCGTCGGCGCGGACAACGTCGCGAGGAAGAAGAAGAGAGGAGGAAGAAGAGACTGTTCGGTGGGTCCCACTGCGCCAAGATTCGTGCAGACTTGATGAACCCCATATTTTCCAAAATAATCCGAATTTCGGAAAACTCATAAAAGATGAAATGTTCCTTTTGATGAGTAGAACATTTCACTTTTAAACATCAAAACCTATTTCTGCCTAGAATTTGAATTTCAAAAATGGGGATTTAAAATTAAAAGAAAATCATTTTTACAAACTGTTTTTGACATTTTTGACCCACTTCCAAGCCTTTTCATGAAATGACCCCAAAATAAGTTTTGCTCCAAATAATTTTCTCTACAAACTTCATTTAACACTCAACCCCAAACAATCAACCTTTCACATAGCTCTAGTTCAAATCAAGGTAAGCACATATTTCAAATTATCATTTCATGTAAAATAAATGACTATGCAAATGAGATGGTCATGCTCATGATGTGCAAGATAATGCATGCTTAACACCAGGGTGTTACAATATTTGCTCCAACTCCCTGATTTTAATAAGACTTTTGAGCTAGAATGTCATGCTAGTGGAATTGGATTGGGTGGTGTTTTGTTATAAGAGGGTAAACCTGTTGCCTATTTTAGTGAGAAATTGAGCGGGCCTGTTCTGAACTATTCCACTTATGATAAAGAATTGTATGCTCTTGTTCGAACTTTAGAAACATGGCAACATTATTTGTGGCCCAAAGAGTTTGTTATTCACTCTGATCATGAATCTTTGAAACATATTCCTAGTCAAGGAAAACTGAATCGGCGGCATGCTAAGTGGGTCGAATTTATTGAATCCTTTCCTTATGTTATTAAGCACAAGAAAGGGAAGCAGAATATCATTGCTGATGCTTTGTCAAGGAGATATACTTTGCTGAATCAACTTGATTACAAGATCTTTGGGTTAGACACAATGAAAGACTAATATGCTCATGATGCTGATTTTAAAGATATCTTGTTACATTGTAAAGGTGGGAAGTCATGGAATAAATTCATTGTCAATGATGGGTTTGTGTTTAGCTAACAAGCTATGCATTCCAGCTAGCTCTGTTCGCTTGTTGTTGCTGCAGGAAGCGCATGGAGGTGGCTTGATGGGACATTTTGGAGTGAAGAAGACGGAGGACATTCTTGCTGGTCATTTCTTTTGGCCAAAGATGCGACGAGACGTGGAGAGGTTCGTTGCTCGCTGCACAACATGTCAAAAGGCTAAGTCACGATTAAATCCACATGGTTTGTATATGCCTCTTCCTGTTTCTAGTGTCCTTGGGAAGATATTTCTATGGATTTTGTGTTGGGATTGCCACGGACTAGGAATGGGCGAGATAGTGTTTTTGTGGTTGTGGATAGATTCTCTAAAATGGCACATTTCATACCATGTCATAAAACTGATGATGCTACACATATTGCTGATTTGTTCTTTCGAGAAGTTGTTCGCTTGCATGGTGTGCCAAATACAATTGTTTCTGATCGTGATGCTAAGCCATTTCTGGTGAACTTTATGGGCTAAATTGGGGACTAAGCTTTTATTTTCCACCACTTGTCATCCCCAAACCGATGGTCAAACTGAAGTTGTGAATAGAACTTTATCTACTATGTTAAGGGTTGTTTTAAAGAAGAATATTAAGATGTGGGAAGATTGTTTGCCTCATATCGAGTTTGCTTATAATCATTCATTGCATTCTATGACAATGATGTCTCCCTTTGAGATTGTTTATGGCTTCTTGCCACGTGCTCCTATTGATTTAATTCCTTTGCCAAGTTCTAAAAAATTGAATTTTGATGCTAAGCAACGTGCTGACTTGATGCTAAAATTGCATGAAACCACTAAAGAAAACATAGAGCGCATGAATGCTAAGTACAAATTTGCTAGAGATAAAGGTAGAAGGGAGTTGATTCTTGAACCTAGAGATTTGGTTTGGTTGCATTTGCGAAAGGATAGTTTTCCTGAATTGAGAAAATCTAAATTGATGCCTAGAGCTGATGGTCCTTTTAAAGTGCTCCAACGAATTAATGAGAATGCATATAAGCTTGATCTTCCTGCAGAGTTTGGGATTAGTCCCATATTTAACATTGTAGATTTGAAGCCTTATTTGGGTGAGGAAGATGAGCTTGAGTCGAGGACGACTCAAATTCAAGAAAGGGAGGATGATGAGGACATCAACACCAACCATACATCCACGCCGTCCACGCCAACACCAGTACCTATTGCTGGTCCTCTTACTCGTGCTCGTGCTCGTCAACTCAACCATCAAGTAAGTTCATTCTTAAACTCTCGTCCATCATATTTAGACAATGGAGACAAGTGCACTTTTGTGTTGCTCAGGAATGATGGAGAGGATCAACAAGGGAAGGTGTGACTGCATTCAGATTGCGAGGCAACACCAGCTCAAGGGTGGATTGCATATGGGAAGCATGGTACCTTAACAAAGGTGATTGGAGATCAAGTCCATGTGTCCACAACATCCTCCATCAGGCTACCACGTCGCTTCTAGAGCAAGGAAAGCAAGAGTCCAAACCCAACATGATTTGGGAGTTGGATTCGGACTACAGAACAACCCTAACTTGTGTGGGTCACCATGGCTTCATACGGACTCCAATTGGGACATTTTGATACTTGATGGAAAGCTTATCAAGTCTACTTTCATATGGATCTAGTCTCATATTGATATCTTCTCAGAGTCAGAGGCAATGATGCAAATAACGCCAAGAGGTTTTTCTATCCTCGTGTCACCTGATTATTGCTCGATGGGCCATGTATCAAGTGGGGCCCAATAGGGGCATGTCCTAGGGTTGTGGGACGACTCCTACCAGGACAAGGTCGCCCTCTACCCTCTCTTATACCTCCATAGCCACTACAAACAAATTGGGTTTTGTTTACATCATGTTTAGCCGTCGCTACTTGCTTGTAGGTGCACGTGCTGATCCAGCCGCCCATCTCCTTGTCTTCGGAACCCCACTCATAATAAGATTCAGTTTGAAACCTTCAATTTGATCTTGCCAATTCAGTGCTTGTTTCCTCGTTCTTGCTAGTTCTTCAATTGCTTGCAGGACGGGAGCCCTAGTGGCTGGTTGTTGCGCTCCACAAGATCATGATGGCCTTTGGAAGTGGTGTATCAGTCGCTAAGGCGTAGTCTTGAAGGCTGTAGTCAGGCCGTGAACGTCATCTCCATCCACCAATCAAGTTATCTCACGCCTCTCATCAAAAGATCGTCCCCAAACCCTAGCGGGTTCACATCAGTCTGCTGACAAATTCTATCAGAATCGAACATCTAACATAAGAAAAGACATGTGCAGGGATGACATGAACTTTTCTGATGTCCATGTCATACGCGATAATTGTTCTTGCCTCCCCAGCAAAGATGATCAAATTCAATTTTGGGTGAACTATAATTGGTATGTACTCTTCATCCCATTCCTCATGACCAAATTGAATATTAGTCTTTCCAAATACATTAATAGTACTAACAGTATGCTTCAGTATCCATTCATCAGTATTATATTCTTCAAGGACCCAGACTGAAAGTTGAGACTTAGTGCGCTTCAAGAGTACACACACAAGTGAACCTGAGCTTGATGTATGGAGGAAGCAATTCCATCAGGCATAGGAATTTTTCTCCATTTGTTTCCCTTGACATCCATAGAAAGTATGTGACAGTACCCACCCCAGTAGCCAACCATGTGCAGACAACTGTTAAGAAATACACTTGATCTTACTAATGTCACATTAGTACCATCACTCTCCCATCCACATTCCTTAGAGATCCATGTCGTTGCTATTTTGGATGAGTAGATGTCCACCACCATGCACTCACCCTCCTCTTCTATATATTCAATCACATGGAAGTGCAAGCAGGCTATCAGATCGAATGCCAATCGAGCCTCACCAACAGCATGGTTACTAGATGGCAGTTCTGTGAACCACTGGATTGCCAGATTGCAAACTACATAGTGGTATCCATTAGGTACACGGCACTAGCATAGGATGAGGCCGTTGAAGTAATCACTGATAGCTACATTGTCCATGGGCAAGAATTCCAAGGACAACTCTATACTGGTGATGCTGGTGAAGTGTCTATAGCCTTTATAAGTGTCATAGATGAAGCCAGCCATAGTTTAGGGCAACAGCATAAGGTACTTCAGGTCCGAGATGAGTCTTTTCCTGGATTTACAGACCATTTTGTAGTAGAACAGGGAGCGGGAGGGGAGGCGGCGGAGGATCTCGACAACAACATCATCCACAAGGTTGGCAAATAAGATTGTCCTCTTATCGAGGGCCTCCTCCATTTCTAGTTCAGCTCAATAGAAACATATGCACTCCATTCTAATAGTCCCAACATCCATGCATCATCGGTTTTCAATCCAAATGCAATCCCCTAATGCCATAGGCGACACATGCTGAAGCAATCCCTAGATGAAGAAACAAATAGTAAAAGGTGAGAAAGGATACCCATGGATCGGATCTGATGCCTCTACCGTAGCACACTACTAATGCGGATGCCAATGGCACCATTCTCCACCAGGAAAGACCCGCAGCCAGCCGAAAAATGGACTTGTGAGCCACCACAGCACACGGATCCTGGCGTTCAAAGGCTACTCATATGTTCTGATTCTGAGTGGCCTGGTGTGCCTATCGGAGTAGCTACAGGTCTCATAGGTAGACATCAGAGGAGTGCAGAGAACTATTGAAATTTACTGTGATGGCAATAAAGTCTGGCGCCATTACATTTGACCGCGTCTGACATTGTCTCCATATTTTATCCTCATTTTCCTATGATACTTGTTATTGTGTCGGTAAGTAGTTTATGTGACTAACTGCATAGGAAAGATCAACAACATCTACGTCATAGAATGCAAGGGAACACGCCAAAGCAAGATATGAAACTGCCAGACGATACTGTGTGTCATGGATGAGAGGTGCTACTGTAGATGATAATGTCCGACCGCTGCATATTTGATTTCATAGGACAAACTATGAAGGGTTGTTATGAATGGCGTAGCAGTCTGCTGGGAAACTAATAGCATTGCATCAACTAAATTTAGGCTCCGTCCTTGCAGCGAGGATCCAGTTTCCATGGATCCTAATGCACCAATTGTGTGGTCCAAGGGCACATGAGATCAACATGTTCCACACGATGAGTATGTATGACTCCCTTAGGAGCGGGGAAGGCCCTATTATCACATGACCCATAAGGACTGTCCCGTGGTATACAAATGAGATATGGCCAGACTTTCCCATGCTACACGAAAGAGAAATGAATAGACTGTCCCATCTCTTGATCCCGCAAGTCCCAAGTCTTGGCTCTTGGCAGTTCATGTCTACGAACACCAGAACATCCGATCGCTACATAATTGAACTTGTAGGACAAGCCATTGATGTTCAAATGTAGTGCGCACATAAGAAAGTCTGGCCTCGTACATTTGACTACGTCTGGCAGTACCCTCTATAGTTTATCCTCGTTTTCATGTGATGCCTGTTATTGTGTCCTTTACTAGCTAAAGTGACTACACATAAAACTATGTCTAGATACATAGCAAAGTGAGTGTACCAAAAAAGTCAAAGTGACTTACAATTTGGGATGGAGGGAGTACAAACGAAACTAATAATTAAAAACAAGTCATTATAGTAAAAAAGAATGACTCTCTTTTTTTACAAGCTACTTTCCTCATCTGATAACACATAGGTTTCAGATAATGGATTTCTCTGCCAGATCTACAACTTATGGCTGAAGACACTATTAGTTGGCCCATTTACGATTGACTGTCTGCCACTGCAGAAATGAGATACCGAAGGACTTTCCCTTCTCTTGATATACCGCATGTCCTTGCAAAGACGGCCCAACTATGGCACACACATGTAGGACTTTCTGGCGCTGCACAAACGAGAAATGTCCAGACTGTCCTAATAAGCAAGTAAAGCAACAACAACAGTCGAGGGGCAGACTACAAGAGAGTTCTGTTCTCTCTTTCCTCTTCTTCCTCTGACTACAAGAGATTGGGGAGGAAAGAGGAGGAGGCACCCTAGAGATTGAAGACAAAAAATCAGAGGAGCCCTATTGGTTAGTGTTGACGGTAGATAAGTATCATTTTTAACCATCAACTAAACATGAAAAAGGACTTAAATATAAATACCATCTAGATATAGGGGTTACACTGACAGAATTCCATGAGTTTTGGTAATTGTCTATTTCTACAGGGGTTATCAGAAAAGAGCCAAAAGAGCTCCACATGTCGAATTTGCATATAGAGAATACCACGTCCAGCAACTCAAGATTATTCTAGAAGACTCGAGGAGGCGACCCTACGAAGGAGGGCCCACATGGTAGCAGAAGGTGGGCGCCCGCCAAAGGGCAGGGGTGCCTGCCTAGGTCTCTCCACCAATGTGGTGCAGGCACACGGATCATGCCTCCACCAACCTTGAGGAGCAATCCTAGCCATCTATTTAGGTCAGTTCTTTAATATATGTATATTCTCTATGTACTCTATGCTTTTCATTTGATTGCTTAGTGTTGATATTTGTTACGCACACGAAAGATAAGAGAAATAATCCACAAGCACATAGATATCGGTGAGCACTTCACCCGGGAGATATTCCAGAGTATCGTTATTTATTTATCCACTAGAAGAAAGCATGCATCTGACTAACCTAAGTCTATACTTAACCCCTGAGCTACAGACAAGATAGCGAGATATGAGCGATATAGAGAGGATTACTCTGCCAGTCTTCCTTTAACCTATGGCAAGCTTTACGACTATTGCTCAAAGGGGGATACCTAGAGAAAAGACATCACAGAGAATGCTTAACCCTGACTCACTATTCCTACCAAACCTCCTGACGGGATGTGGAATACGGAGACAACAAGGGAACTATCACTTTCCCCCACTGCTACCATCGATCCGGCCAGATAGGGAGTATCTATGAGTATTCCTAGCTCAAGCACCACACTTATGCTATGAACAATTACTCTACCCTCCACCCTATACTCGGGTTAGGAGACTTGATCCTGCAGGTACAACTGGAGAGGAGACACCAACATGCCGGGCTTCCTCCAACTCTACCTCCACCCTATACTCTCTCAACCTCTCTTGAATGCTAAGCTCTAGGAAGGAGATCCATTCAAGGGACCTCTCTCACCTAATCCTCTCTTAGAATAATGAATTAGGGTTTCAAGGGATGCCTCCTACAGGGGTTAGGGGCCCTGCTTATATAGCCCCTAGGATGCAGCGTAGCCCTCGGATCAAACCGACCTTAATCAATGACCTAGATTAGAACTCAAAGGCTATGGGAGCAGGATCCGCGAGGTGGAGCCTGATTGGTCCAAGTCAGCGGGCTCCCGCCCACTTGGCTTGGGCGACCGCCCGGCCACCGAGCCCGTTCGGGATCTCCTTTGGTCCAGTGCCTTCTCGAACCTTCTAGATTACAGAAAAGTGCATGGACCCCGATTATCTCTATGTAAACCTGACATGTGGGCCATTCTTGGTTCTTTTCAGCTGACACCATGCAGAAATAGACATTCACCAAAAATTATGGAATTCCATTAGTATAACCCCTATATCTAGATGGTATTTGTATTTAGATCCTTTTTCATGTTTAGTTGATGGTTAAAAATTGGAGTTAACTACCGTCAACAAGCTTACCCTTTGCTCGTCCCTGAGCAAAGATAAACTCAGTGATGGATCAGGAGTTGCTACAATGCTTTCACGCCTCAAAAGTACACATGCGTTCAAACAAGGACTCTCCTCTGGATTAGAGTGAACTATTCCGACTTGAAACTCACTCATATTACCTTCCACCATGGGGCTTGTAACTGTCACTTGGTCTTGAGCAATTGAAAGATAGAACGGTCAAGTCAAGCGCCATGTTTCTTGCTCTTCGATCAACTATTATTCCAAAGGTTTTGTAAGATTTTCAAATAAAACTCAGAGATTCCTTGTATGACCCTTTCAAGTCTCTCATTTGTGGTATTTCTGGATCCTCTCCAAGGCATGTATGTATGCCTTCTCTCTCCTCTCAAGATATGTGGTATTTTTGGAATTAAGGCATAGTGGCATTCTTCCTTCTCTCTCTCTCCCTACATCTAATAAGCTTATATGGAGTTCATAGGTGGGGAGACAAGGAAAACATACTTGCAAACATTTATTGTGCAATCAAACCATAGATCCGGAGAAACTTGGTCATACAATCAAATCAAGATATGCATGTGTATGGGATATATATAGCATGTAGTGGATAAGGGGTGGATTGAATAGTAGTGATGGTAAAAGGGTGAAGAAATGATATTGGTGGATACCTAATTCTACTAAAGCTCCTTTGAAGGAAAACTCATACCTCTTGTTGAACTTTGAAAAACTTTAAGAAAACTTGGGATACCCATGATATATATGAACTCTCTCTTTTCTTCTCCCTTTTTTTGAATGGGAGTATAACTATTTTTCTTTCCTCTCTTTCTTTTCTCTTTTTTTAGAGCAAACAGCACCCAAGCTTCTTTGAAACTGATAGGTAAGAGGTAGCAATAGAAATATTTGGAGCTTTCTAGGCTAGCAAGAAATGGTAGGAAATATATGATGGAATATTTTTGGGTAGCTTACTCCCAGGGTAGGAGTAGAACTAGTTTTTGGGTGGATCTAAGTGGAATGCATAAATGCACACCTCCAGGATGGAAGTGGCATCAATGAGTGGATGTATATATGTGGATGCATACTTCCAAGATAGAAGCAGCACATATGCAGAAGGAGTGTATGTGGATCTTGATTTTAACCGCATGACCAGCTCCTAGGGGTCTACATAGCTCGACCACACTCAATGCTCACAAGTAGTAAGAAAATTGAGTGTAGGGGTTTTCCTAATCTAGTAAGAATGTATATGGCTATGGCAGGAATTTAAAACTCTCATCATACAGGAACTCATGATGCAACAATTTTAAGATTTTTAAAGATAAATTCTCCAGAACTCTAGCATCTCTAGGAATAAGATGGATAGCAGCTCAAAACCTTCCCATATCATATCCGTCAACCACCTAGACTTAGATTAAGCATTCGCTATCCACAAGTTTCAAGTTCAGAGAAAATCTCAAATCTAAACAGTTGTGTCTAAAACTCATTAGAGTTTGAGGTTGAAAACTAGGTACTTGAAAGGAATTATGGTAGAGCAACTATTCATCATTTCCATATAGGAGCTTACTCTGTGGGGTTCATTTTAGCAGGCAAATTCTTCACATACTCTCCTATATTTTATTTAGCAAATTTAATATCAAACAAAAAGATAAATATAGGTATAAATAGGGAAATAAGCTAGTGATACTTAGCTAGATGGACGGGGGTGCTCTTCCCCAAGCTAGATGGTGACATAGTCTGTTGGTGCTGCTGACCGGCGGTGAAGGCGTACTGGTTCTCCTGGAGTGTTAGGGATGGTTGTCGTTGAGACAACACTCTGACTATTGAAGACAGCACTCTGACAGGGAACAGGATGTCCTTCTGCCTGTTAGCTCTTCTTGATCCTTTAAATTTTGTGAAGCTCAAATAGATAGTAAAGCTTGTGGAACTAATTTAGCGTTAGTGATAAACCTCTAAGCCTTGGATGTCTAGAACCTTCTTAACACATATATCTTTTAGTAGGATCTTTAATATTTTTGTTCTTTTATATTTTATGGTATGTAGAAAATGCACTAAGATAAAAACATACTTTTATGCCACCACCGTGGATATCTTTGTGGGTTGTCGCACCACAAAATTATTCACATGGGGCTTAGCATTTTCTAGACGCAATGCATACGACATATTTATTTTCTTATTCTAATGCAGAAATGGTAAAGTGGATATGCAACTAATTATGCATTAGAGGGAAAGTAAATATGCTAAAGGAAAATTATGCGGTGCTAAAAGGGAAACATTGATAACTACCAAGTTATCTCTTGGCACGGTGTTCGGTGATTTAGGTCCTCCGAACAGGACCTCTTACCATGTTAATTCCTTAGGTGATTTATCTAACCCAAAGGTGGAGACAATGATAGTTGCACCTCTTGAGATGGTGTCACCCATGTTCATTGCTCTTCCAGCGGGTTGGAGTTAAGCAATAGTTTTGGGAGCTGGCAGCATCTTCGCTCAGTGTGCATGTTCATAGGTCTAGGATCTTCACTTGTAGGAACTGGGGAAGATTCCTTAACCTTCCCCAAGGTGCGTCCTGCTCATACAGACAAGGCAGAGATCAAGTGCATGGGCTCTGTTGGTGGGAAAACACCAACAGAACCAAAAGGTTTGTTCATTATACTCTAGCCTTAAGCACATTGAACGAGATAAATTTGATATTTTATGTGTTTTACTCTATCTAAACATGGGTGATAGGAACAAACGATGAGCAAGCACGTAGCATTAAAAACATTTAGCAGATCAGATTACTCAATCCTTAAGGAAGGATAGTCTACTCAAGACTATCTTCTAAGGATACGATGCACAACATTTTGGATCATTGAATTAAAGGCTATAAGATCAAGATTGTGATGCTAGGAACAAGCATAAAGAACTGAACATGTTGAGTTAATTAGATTGGATCAAATGAGGTAGCAACTCAGAACATGTTTGGTTCTCTACTTATGAGCATACTAGAGTCAAGGAAGATATTTTGGAAGTAATGATCACTTACCTAGATATGTTACCTTTAGTATTGAAGCATGTTGAAGCCATAACATCTTGTGGAAGCTTTCCTTGCTTTGTTATTCACAAGTCTTGTTCATGAATAGCTTGTCTTCTTTGTTGTACTCCTTTCTTACCTTATGCCATTATTTGTTCTCTGTCTAATTTGTGCTTGGACCTTTAGCTCTTCTTATTGTTTTATCCCTGCAAATCATTAGTGGACAATACATACCCGAAGGAAAATACAAGTAATGACAAGGGCAATGTTGTCACAAAGCTAAGGGTCACTTTCTATGCTACAAAATTAGTTGCTTGAGCATACTTAGCATAGAACATTTATTATTCACTATTACTTCTTTCTAAAGGATTGATTTTTATAGGCATTATGAATTAACACAAACTTATAAAGTGAATTGAGAGATTGCAAACCAGCGTGTCGAAGTGATGGGAGCATGAGAGGAGGAAGAGTGAGTTGGATCATCTAGAGGAGTTGCTCTTCCGTCCTCATGCCTTGACCTTTCAATCTTAGAAGTGAGGTTGCAGAAAGTTCCTTGGTCTTCTCTTGTCAATCTACTTCCATGTAGTGAGTGCTTTGATTGTGGATCTTGTTTTGCTGCACCCTTCTTCTTTTTCCTTGGTTGTGAAGGAGCTGTGCTCTCTTGTGCAAAATTGTTGTGTCTCTCTTCATCTCCAGTGTGAGTTCATCTCAGGACTTTCCCAATTTTGTATTAAATTTTTCCTACAGGGGTTAGTCCAACAAAACATACCAATGTCTACTATAGTAGTTATTAATTCAATAACCAAACTAGACTCCATGTCTAATCAGATTAAGGAAGGCTATTTTAAATTAAGCACCACACTTAATTTAAAAGCCAATAGAAGCATGTATACAATACTTCCAAACCATCACTTACTAGAGCAGAGAAGGGTAGCATGAAAGCATTATAGAGATTTACTCAAACTGTGATGATAGAGCAAGACTATTGTTTAACAAATTGAGCATGCATTAAAGGTAGAGGCAACCAAGACAGTATAGCACCATGGCAAAACATGTATGTATGGAAGTATATCCCCCAAGCTTGAATTTTGCAAAAATCAAGATTGGATGAATGTAATTCAATGTTGCATAATGATTGGTTGGACATACCTTGCATTTGTCATTGCTTCGATCTTTTTGCTCCAAGCCTGGAAATATTGGTAACAACAATACCCGAAGGAATATTTTCATAATTATAATTCTATGCTTAATTAACAAGGGCAGCACATAAAAAAGGTGAACACTTATGCTATGGTCCAAACAGTTCTTGTTTTAGGACACTAAGCTTGTCCTTGGAAAACCTTCAAGATATGAATTGGTGGAGTGGTATTCCCTCCCACACTAATCTATGTGCACCAATCTCAAGATTCACCACAACAAGATCTGATATATTTATGATAAGCATATGTGTCTACAACCACTCTTTCAAAATCTTTAGGAACAGGGAGCATAAGGGGGTTGAAGATCTTGTGTGGGGCAATGTTAGAGAGACTAAGTGAATTAGGAGAGTTTTCATATGAGCAAGG
>CM041630.1:31414686-31489813 GCA_023333625.1 Bothriochloa decipiens
CCTTGCTCATTGAAGTCTCCATCATTTTCATCTTCCAAGGGCGACTTGGCATATATGTCCAAAAATTCCCTTGGATCACCTCTCGAATTGATCTCATCCATCCATTCAATGGCAATAGCACATTGGCTTTTAATGCTCTCTAGCCATGGATATTGCTCTTCTTGATCTTCTATATGGTCTTGATGATTCCTATGCGTGGGATATCTAGATGGATTTCTAGGATCATCAGGAGGTTTAGGAGAAAGTGCATAGAACGAGTCATAGGGATCAAGGATGGGTTTAAAGATAGGTTCGTATTCTATATCTGATGTGGGCACAGAAAGGGAGAAGATAAGAGTGGATTCTAGATGGCTTCGCTCTCCTTCTATGACATCACTTGACATGTCATCCTTGAGTCTTTCTAAGTATCCTTCAAAGGGATTGGATTTGAGAAGCTTTATAAGAGATCTCTTCTTGAGAAGATTCAAACTATATGCACTAAAAGATCTCTTATGAAGCGGGAAGTTTAAACTCCTCCCAGAATCACCATTAGAAAGAATTCCCAAGGGTAGAATTACTTTTTCCCTTAGAGGAATTGAGAGTACCGCTAGTTTGGGATAGATAGCTGAATCATGGGATTGGAATGTTTGCAATGTGGCTATGAAAACTTCCTCTTCTAGTTTGGGGCATGATTCCTTCTCTACCTCTAGGATTTCATCATGAAGTATAGTGCAAGGAGTGTGTCTACTAAGGACAAACCTCACTTCACTAATGTATAAAGAAAGGAAAACTCCTCCAAAGGTGATGTTATCAAGACCCATAAAAAGATGTTGAAGAAGAACAGGGTCTTGTAAGGCTAGATCTAAACCTAAATTTATAGGAAGATTAAAAGATTCCCTAAGTGAAGCCAAAAGTTCATTACCTACTTGATCAAAAGATAGGACTTTGGGTTCATTACCCTCTTGATTGGAGGATAGGAGCTTGGGTACATTACCCTCTTGATCAGAAGATAGGATTCTAGTTGTAGAAATGGGCTGGCTTTGACCTATTGCAACCAAACATCGGTGCAGCTCATAGCTAGATGTGAGAATCATGGCCTCTACTGGCTTTAAGCTGGCACTCATGGGTGCAAGATATTGATAAATAGGCGTGGAATTTGGGTTATCCATAAGGATAGAAAAGAAAAGGTAAAACAAAACAAGAAAAGATAAAAGTATAATACAAGGTTAAGCATGACTAAAAGTTATCTCAGCAGACCGTCTTTCTCCCTGGCAATGGCGCCAGAAATGCTTGTTGATATTTGTTATGCATACGAACGATAAGAGAAATAATCCGCAGGTGCACGGATATCGGTGAGCACTTCACCCGGGAGATATTCCAGAGTATCGTTATTTATTTATCCGCTAGGAGAAAGCGTGCATCTAATTAACTTAAGTCTATACTTAACCCCAGAGCTACAAACAAGATAGCGAGATATGAGTGATATAGAGAGGATTACTTCGCCAGTCTTCCTCTAACCTATGGCAAGCTTTGCGACTATTGCTCAAAGGGGGATACCTAGGGAAAATACACCATAGAGAATGCTTAACCACGACTCACTATTCCTACCAAACCTCCTAACGGGATGTGGAATACGGAGAGAACAAGGGAACTGTCACTTCTCCCACTGCTACCATCGATCCAGCCAGATAGGGAGTATCTATGAGTATTCCTAGCCCAACCACCACGCTTACGCTACGAACGATTACTCTACCCTCAATTGGAAGAGAATAAAGTAAACTCATAAACCAAAGAGCAATAATAACAATGAACTTACTAGTATTTGAAGTTGAATTGCCTAATGATCCTAGAACCAAGCCTCGGGTTAGGAGACTTGATCCCGTAGGTATAACTGGAGAGGAGACACCGACATGCCGGGCTTCCTCCAACTCTACCTCCACCCTATACTCTCTCAACCTCTCTTGAATGCTAAGCTCTAGGGAGGAGATCCATTCAAGGTACCTCTCTCACCTAATCCTCTCTCAGAATAATGAATTGGGGTTTCAAGGGATGCCTCCTCTAGGGGTTAGGGGCCCTGCTTTTATAGCCCCCTAGGATGCACCACAGCCCTTAGATCAAACCGACCTTAATCAACGACCTAGATTAGAGCTCAAAGGCGGTGGGAGCAGGATCCGCAAGGCAGAGCTTGATTGGTCTAGGTCAGCGGGTTCCTGCCCACGTGGCTTGGGCGGCAGCCGGCCACCAAGCCCGTTTAGGATCCCTTTTGGTCTAGTGGCTTCTCGAACCTTCCAGATTACAGAAAAGTGCACGGACCCCTATTATCTCTATATAAACCCACATGTGGGCTATTCTTGGTTCTTTTTAGCTGACACCTTGCAGAAATAGACATTCACCAAAACTCATGGAATTCCATTAGTATAACCCCTATATCTAGATGGTATTTATATTTAGATCCTTTTTCATGTTTAGTTGATGGTTAAAAATTGGAGTTAACTACCGTCAACACTTAGTATAGTTGTTATGCCTTAGCATGGGATCTTCGCTCGCATCGAGTGCTCTAGTTGTTGATCTTAGCTAGAGTAGTAATTGATAGTGTAGACTTGGCGTCTAGACTAGAGGTTACCTAAGATTGTACCCAATCCTACGAATTGTTGTGGTACCCCTAGGATCATGACAGTCCTGATGACCAACGTATTCCACCTCGTTCGGGTTAGTGTCTGTAGGACCGTAGTCAGAACTTTCTAGCCCCCTTCTTATCCCTTTCCATGGTTAGTGTTCCGATGTCTTGAAGTTCTAGTGTGTGATCACTATATCTATCCGTCCCCTATTAGTTTAGAACCCAAGAACTAGAAAAAATATAGGAACCTTGGTCTCTCCCATTGTCCTCTCACTTTAGCTAGCTACTCATTTATCATAGAATTCTCATGTGTGTGCTTTCATTCATATATCCTATCATTTATCATTTACCCCTGCTTTATTCTAGTTGATTTACTAAGTTAGTAGATACATGATGGTGAATTATAGATTCTTTAACCCATGCTTCCCTGTGGTAAAATATAAATAACGATACCTAGAATACTCCCGGTAAAATGCTACAATGGTATATTCTCTGCGCTTGCGAAATCCTTCATATTTAAGTTGCACTTAATTTATACCAACAGTTAGGACACCTCAATAGAGGAGACCCGTTGGTTAGGCCACCTCAACCAGCAGGTTCCTCTGATTTTCCTCTTCTTTATCTGATGTTAGGACTGTTGATGTTATCGACCGTTTTGCAAAAAAACTTGATGTTATCCACCGTCCCACCCTGTCAGTGTCCTCACTTCTGCTATCGATTCCTCATCGCCAACAGTTAGGCCACCTATTCCCATGGTTAAGGTGTTGAGACTTGTTCCAATGATACGAAGGAAGCCGAGGCAAACAAGCCTCAATGCGTTAACCTTCGAAATGGTGGCCTATTCTTCACCCCTTTGACGTATTCCTTCAGCATCATCGGGAAGGCTGGGGAGGAGGGGATATGGCATATCCCCTTGTCTATTGTTCGAGGCTGGTGAGTCTATTCGCTTGTCTGATGTTGACCTTGCTGACCTCCTTTTGTTTGAAGAACGCAACACTTGCTATGGGTTTTGTGGTCGATGACCGGCTGGATCTGGTTCTTCTTCCCCTCGGTGGTGAACTTAGATCTAGGAGCTGGTGAGGTTGGGGTGTGGCCCCGGTCAATGGAATTTTGCCGTTGGCTTCTTCTACTGCGACTGCAACCAAACTTGTAGGCGATGCGACTTCTCTAGCTCGTGGTTGGCAATGGAGTCTTCTTTGATGGCAGTGGTCGGCGGAGTCTACTGGCATGTTCAGGAAACACAGGCTCTAATGGACCTTGTTATTTTCTTTTATGTTAGAGGCCTTTATGTAAGATAGGTGAGACGGCTATCCACGTATTGTATCCTCCTATGTACTATCTGTGTTCGTACGCATAATTGTATGTTTTCCTTATCCAGTAATGTAGATACTACTTATCATATAAGTACATATATATATAAAAATATGTTGTGGTCGATGGTTCCTTCCTCTTCTTCCTCTAATGTTAGGACTGTTGATGTCATCCACCATCCCACCCCGTTAGTCTCCTCATTGCCGCTCCTCTCCGTCGCACCTACTCGCTACCCATCGGCGTGCAAGTCGCCTCTCACCACCGACAAGCAACGTGCCGGTATGCCCACTAGCATGCCCCACACGGATCCACCACCTACGTCCAAATGGACGCCGGAGCGACCACAGTGCACCAGGTGTAACAACCCTAGAAATCCAGTCACCAAAAATACGGACTTTTAAATTTTTTTCTAAAGATTACCAGTGTATGGTGGATGTCATGTAGGAAACCCGCCAATAAATGCACAAGTAGCACTCGATGTTCGCCCGAGCATTGCATTTAAATTACCAAAGCTTGATTCGCATTTCTCGATTTTATGTGATGACCGATAAAATCGAATAACCTAACATCGCATGTGTAGATTTGTGTCGACTAACTCCGGAAATGGATCCATCATGACCTAGAGACCCTAGTGGACCCACCATGGTGTATACATCATGGATTAGTTGCTTGGCAAGAAATAGAAATAGAAAAGGATTTGGAAAATAGAAGGAAAAAGAAAAGGGAAAACCATGAAGCAACCAGCCCAGCCCAGCTAGCACCTCAGGCCGGCCCGCTGCTGCCTCGCCCACCGCCGTGGTCGCTCGGCCTGCCAGGCCCAGCTCGCCCGCGCACGCGCTCGGCCTGCCTCGCCCGCGCGCGCGTCGCCCGCCTGCGCGCTGCCGTGGCCTAGCATGGCCGACGCGGCACAGCAAGGCCGCGCGTTGCCGCCCGCCCGCCTGTCCAAGCAAGAAGAGGAGAAGAGGGAGGCGGGGAAGAGCTGCCGCTGCTGCCGGAGCTGGACCCGCGCACGCCGTCAACGTTGCTGCGAGAGCCACCGAAGGAGAAGGACCTGAAGTCCCAGTGCACCCATGTTGTCGCCCCGTGCTTCTTCCTCTCCACCAAGCCAACACAGCCGCACCGGACCTGCCCGAATCGACACCACCCGAAAGTGAGCTCACCTCCGCCCACTCCATGGCCGCCGCCAGTACACCGCTGCCGTTCCCGCTCCCCTCTCCCCCTTTCCCATCTTTAACGTCACCAACACCTCTGCCTCAGTTAAGAACACCTCCATGGCAACTTCGTGGGATGAGGGGTGGACCACAGTGGGGCCTGGCACCTTTGCCGGCCCTGGTCACCTCAGTTCCCGGCCGCCGGTGCGCCGCTGCGACCCCACCGTCGCGCGCGCCCCCGCGAGCCCTCGTACCCGCACCAGTAGCCACTCAGAGCTCCCAGCTGCTCCACACGGTAGGAGATGGAGGAGATGAAGCTCGATGTTGCACTAATTTGAAGATTCGCCAGTCGCCGTTGACCTTCGCCGTCTTTAACCCGCCACCGCTGCTTGCCTCACTAGAAGACGCGTGCCCAAATTGATCTTGCCTGCCACCCTTGCCTTGGCCCCGTGACCCCGTTGCGCTAGTTAATGCTGAGCCCCGCACGCCGTAGCGCTCCGTCGCCGCGTCCCCGCCGCTCAGAGCCGCCGCCATGTGCGTCGCCGATGAAGCCGTGTCCCACGAGTCGCTTGGACTCCACCGCCGCACCTGCCTAGCTTAGCCACAGCCGTAGCAGTAGCCCAAGCCCGCCGGGCCGGCCAGAGCTGCCGCGCCGCTCGCCGCCGACGGATGGCATCGGTGCCCGGCCGCGCGAAGGAGAAGAAAGGGGGGAAGGTCCCTGCCTGTGTGGACCAAATCCACCACGTAGACCCAGCCAGCCAACCTCGCAGCGCCACATAGCCACCCAGTCTCCGGTGCACCGTGAACCGAGCCCGTGAGCCAAAGCACCATGGACCGAGCCCGCTGGACTCCGACTCGCCACGTGGCCCAGCTAATAAGTCAACACGTGTCCGGGCCAGGCCGGCCCAACCCGACCTAGATCTAGCCCTGCCCAGGCGTTGACCATTGATCGGTCAACGTTGATCGTTGACCTGGCCCCACCTGTCAGTGACCAGACCCATGGGCCCCACCTGTCAGCCACTGACTGGGTCCCCCATCAGTGCTTACATGCATCATGGGTCAACCGGCCCATGGTGATGCTTCCTATTGAAGAGATGATCATGACTCAAGAGAACAAGCAAATCAAGATCCACCACAAGTTGAAGAAAGCAACCAAGATGATGATCAAGGGGGAGGTCTTGATGGAAATTCATTAATCAATCAAGATCTTGATAGTGATGATGATGGCCCAATTCAAAGAAGATCAATAGTACCTCACCCAAGAGTTCAACAATCCGTTCAATGAGATCATCCCGTTAACAAAGTGATAGGAAGCATACGAAGAGGAGTAATGAATTGTTCTCGATTAGCATCTTTTTGTGAGTATTACTCTTTTGTTTCTTCTATGTTACCTCTTAGGGTGGAGGAAGCCTTGAAGGATGAGGATTGGGTGATGGCTATGGAAGAGGAGTTGGAAAACTTCACCCAGAATGAATTCTGGTCCTTGGTGGAAAGGCCCAAGCAAAATATGATAGGTACCAAGTGGGTCTTCCGCACCAAAGAAGATGAGTATGGCGCGGTCACAAGGAACAAGGCATGGTTGGTTGCACAAGGTTACACCCAAATTGAAGGTTTGGATTTTGGAGAAACTTATGCACCGGTAGCTAGGCTTGAATCTATTCGTATATTACTTGCCTTTGTTGCTCACCATGATTTCAAGTTGTTTCAAATGGACGTGAAAAGTGCATTCCTCAACGGCCCCCTCTCCGAAGTGGTGTATGTTGAACAACCATTGGGTTTTGAAGATCCACATCATCCTGACTACGTCTACAAGCTTCACAAGGCGCTGTATGGGCTCAAACAAGCCCCTAGAGCTTGGTATGATTGTCTCAAGGACTTCCTACTCAAACAAGGGTTTGAGATAGGAAAGGCCGACCCTACTTTATTTACTCACAAAGTCAATGGTGATATTTTTATTTGCCAAATATATGTCAATGACATAATATTTGGTAGTGCTAATAAGGAGCTTTGTGAGCAATTTAGTAGGATTATGACCAAGAGGTTCGAGATGTCCATAATGGGAGAGTTGACCTTCTTCCTCGGTTTTCAAATCAAGCAACTCAAGGAAGGAACGTTCATTTGCCAAACCAAGTATACAAATGACATGTTGAAGAAGTTTGGTACGGACAAGGCCAAACCCATCAACACGTCAATGCCAACCACAGGACATCTTGACCTTGATATGGATGGTAAAGTCATTGATCAAAAGGTATATCGCTCCATGATTGGATCATTGCTTTACCTTTGTGCATCTAGGCCCGATATTATGCTTAGTGTGTGCATGTGTGTAAGATTTTAATCTAATCCGAAAGAATGTTGTAACAGAATCACCTAATTTATATAAGCTTAAGTCTAAATTAATCTGCCGAGACAGCTTAAGTTGCACCTAAGCCCATATAAACCCGATAGTCCATGAAATCGGTAAGGATTTCAAACCAACTTACAACCAAGACCGTACATGATTCAGTAACCACAGTCCACATATTACACAAAGATTGCACATAGCTCAAATACATCAGAGTTTACAACAGGTTGTTACAACACCTTTTTATAATAAAGAATAGCGGAAGCAAATTATTTTGAAACACCCACACTCACATTTTGTTTAAATATAGTGCCAACTCATAGTCAAATCCAACAAAAGCATCTGAGATAAGATATAAGGAATGACTGTGCCCAAGGTCTGATTGTCTCCCATAGTGGGATAGAAACCCATCTTGCAGCCACAGCAACCTAGATGAACACCTGCAACAAGTGGGAATAAAACCCTGAGTACGAGAATGTACTCAGCTAGACTTACCCGTCATAAACCAAAAATAAATTGACTCCAAGGAGTATGCAAGGCTTTATAAGTGGGGCAGCTGACTCATATATTTGCAGAAAAAGTTTGAGCTTATTAAGAATAATTATTAACCTTCTAGCATTGCATTTTATAGTCATTAACCTACTCATGCTAGATTAGCACCTGAACTAAACAAGCATGGTGTAATTATCAAGCAAGAATAGTAACCATTTTCGGTTGAGCATATTTCAGCATCAACATCATAACCATCTCATCTCTTTGTTCAAGTTCTTACTATGATGCCGCTGCTCAAGTCAAGTACCCACTGTCCAGGAGTGATGGCAATTCGAATCGATTACTAACCAGCTGGCGATTTATTCCCCACACAAACCTCACTCACCCGCTAAAGTGAGCTACAGGTCACCAACCGTCCATTCGGGTAAAGTCACGAGTTCAACAGGTACCATCGTACCCGAGGACCGCCCGGCTGCCAGCAGGGCGCACCATACTATATTCAGGCCTTACCACCGCGCCCCCGTGGCCCCCCATCATCTCCAATACGATGCATACAGCAGGTCGATTCCTAGTCCAAACAAACTTATGGCTTCATGGTCAGAACGACTTATCCTTCCAGCTAAATGTGGGGCATGCGTTCAATATGACTTGAGGACTACAATGGATGGGGCCCTAGTTCAACACAGATGGGATAAAAACAACACAGAACCTCCAGTTCTGTCCACAGCACCAATCCCACCCGGTCTCGATTTATTATCTCCACATGGTTATTCCAGTATAACAATGTAGCCAACCATCTCTTAGTCACCACCTATAACTCGCGGATGACAGGAAATCACCCGACTTCTACCGATCTAATTTAAGCAGGGCTAAGCATATAACTCGATCCTGAACCTAACAGGGTATAAAGCATATATCAAGATAGGCAAGGAATATAAGTAATGCATCAACGGTTTCACGCAACACCTATAACTTAATGCATCAAACAAGTAAAGGACACAAGTTAGATATTTGCAAACCATATGGAGAAATGCTTCGGGGCTTGCCTTCCTCAGATGAACTAGACTGATTCTCCAAGCACTCGTACAACTTCATGTCTTGCTCCTTGTTCTCGATCACCTACTGTGCGGAAACTTCTCCTTCTGGCTCCTTGGCTTGATGATGGTGTTCTCCCGTGCGGTCCTGTATGATGCGTATGTGCGTATGAATATGAGGAATGCACATGGAATGCAACTAGTATATGATGATGATGCATGATTGCACATGCTCTTTTACAAGATACTCCACATCATCAAGAATAAGTATCATAAGCACATGTCATCTACTGCATTCTCTTCTATAATTAACCTATACGAGCATCACAAGAAAACATCATACAACTAGCATAGCATCCCTTCTAAACATGTAAACATATGCAACCTATCGGAAATATCAACTATAAACATCTATGCATCATGCCATGAACAACCATTCACATGTATATAACAAGATGCATAGACTTGCACACTTTTATTCGAATTATAAAGGATGAATATATTCTAAACATCAAACGGAACCAAATCAAAAGCACTAATAGATCATACACTGAACAAGAACATAAAGAAACATTACATATGCCATGAAATGATAAATACAAAGCATTCCTAAGTATATAATTAAACAAGGACAGAACTATATCAGGTATTTATAATGCACATAAAATTCCAAAGAAATTATAGAAGCTTAATCATTCCAAATATAGCCTACCATAAAAATTTTAGGGTAAAACAGTAAGTATTTTAGTCTACACAAAAATGACAAGACAACACATATAAATAGGCATAAAATACTTTGTATGGAGAAAAGTGTCAAACAACAAATCTCAGAATATTATTAGCTACTTATCAGCATAAGAACAGCCTACAAAAATTACCATGCATAAATTCTCTATATATTATTTATTATGAAATTCTAAACATGCAAGATAAAGAGCACAATAAATAAATATAGGAATACTTACACATGACATGGAAAGTAAATATTTTCACAGATAGATCATGTCCTAAGAAGACCAACAAAACTAGAATCACATTTTTCTGAGTAACCAAGAATTACTTATGCATTTCTAAAGATAAAAGAATTTAATAGAAATAAATAAAGCTATACAGAAAAGTATCACAAATAATATATCATATTTTTACTAGGTAGATCTCATCATAAGAAAAATACTGGAATTTGAACCAACTCATTTGGACAAATGATGACTGAGATATGAAAATAACAAGATGTGCAAGCATTTCTGGAAAAACATTTTTGGAAAATATTTAAACCAAAAACGCTATGCACACCCGGATCTGCACCCCGAACCCTAACACGGCTAAGTATACCCGGTGCTGTGTACCCAGAGGTGCTGACGACTGGGACCCGCAGGGTCAACCCGGGCCCACAGGTTAGCAGGAAGGAAACAGAGGACGGCGGCTGATCGGCGAGAACTCGCCCGCGGCGAGGTCTCCGGCGACGAGCTTGGCACCTACAGGCTCAGCGCGACGATGCGAACTCGTGGGTGCATGAAGTGCAAGCTTCGGTGACCGGAATCAAGGGCGGCCACGTGCGCCGGTGAGCGGCGGCGGTGCATGCTGGCGAGCTCGCCGGAATCGGCCACGATGAGGCGCTGCGAGGTCGCACGAGCTTCGTGGCTCTAAGGCGATGCGGATACACGAGAAAAAAAAGAAAAACGATGGTCGGACTGACGTTCGCGCGAGCGGCCGGCGAGCGGCAGCGCGACCCGCGGCGGTCCGTCAATCTGGCGAACCAAACCGTAATCAACCGAATCGACTTCATCTACTTGATCTACAGGCCCTAGCGGTTTCGTTACACCCGAAAAAGAAAGAATAATAGGGCGAAGAGGGGCTGGCCACGGCGAGCCATGCGGCGGCCATGGCGGCCGTGACCGGTGAGGAGGAAGAAGAGGTCGATTAGCCACTACCTTGGTTCGAATCGAGCTGTGGTTGGGACGAGAAGGTGGAGAGGAGTGAGGCGGAGCGATTGGCACGAGTGGATTTGGAAAACGACACGGAGCGGCGAGCTTTGACGGCGGCAATGGAGGTTCTCCCCCGAGCTTCCTTGAGCTTTGGAGGAGGAAATGCGGATGGGAGGAGCGTCTAGTGGAGGTGGGTGAGGAGCATTGACGCGCCCTCAATGGCTCAAGCGGCCGGGCCACGGCGTCGGAGCTCAACGAGCGTGTGGCGCGCGGGCAGGCGGAGTAGGGCCGGCCAGACCTCGAGTGGGAGTAGCGCAAGACGAGTGGGCGACGCGGATGTGCGCTGTTGCGGATCCGGCGGCCAAACAGCGGACACGAGTGGGCACCAGCGTACGGACGCCACGCGGCCGGCGTCGGCCTGGACATAGCGTCCAGAGGTAGGAGGAGTGGGAGAGAGAGACTGACAGGTGGGTCCCATGCTAGTTTAAAATGTTAAAACCTAATTCGACCTGGAAATTGAATTACAAAATTTGGAATTCAAACACATTTTTAAATAAAAGGAAAACCCTATTTTATGAACTGTTTTTGGCATTTTTGAACCCTTTCCAAGCATTTTCAAGAGATGACATAAAAACAAGTTTTGCTCCAAATAAAATTATCTACCAACTCAGTTTAACACTCATCCACAGATAAGCAACCTAGCATGCAGTTCTAGTTCAATTTAATAAACCACCAATTTGACAATTTCAAAGCAAATATAGATTAAAGCCAAATCAAGCTAAGTGACCAACATAGATATTGATCCAAACAACATGCTAAACATTTCTAGGAATAAATAGAGACTAAAAACATTCCATTGCAACCATGACCAAAATAATCTAGCATAAAGGCAATTATTTTAAATAAACAAACAAGTTGCACACTATCATTTCATGTTAAGTAAATGACTATGTAAACGTGATGATTATGCTCATGATGTGCAATGCAAATGCAAGCTTAACACCATGGGTGTTACAAATGTCATCTTATGGCCGTTAAGAGAATTTTTTGGTATTTGGTGCTCACACCTAGTCTTGGCTTATGGTATCCCAAGGGCTCATCTTTCACTCTACTTGGCTATTCCGATTCAGATTATGCCGGTTGCAAGGTAGAGAGGAAGAGTACATCTGGGAATTGCCAATTTCTTGGTAGGTCTTTGATGACTTGGAGTTCTAAGAAGCAAAACTCCATTGCCATATCCACCGCTGAAGCCGAGTATGTGGCGGCCGGCTCTTGTTGTGCCCAACTACTTTGGATGAAGCAAACCTTGAGAGACTTTGGTCACAACCTGTCCAAGATTCCACTCTTATGTGACAATGAGGGTGCAATCAAGAAAGCCGATAACCCCATTAACCATTCCTATACAAATCACATAGATATCCGTCATCATTTTCTTAGAGACCATCAAACCAAAGGAGATATCACTGTTCAACATGTGAGAACCAAAAAAACAGCTTGCCGAATGTTCACAAAGCCTCTAGATGAGTCAAGATTTTATGCTTTGAGGCGTGAGCTCAATATCGTTGATTCTCGTAACGTGGATTGACATCTTGCACACCTTGATTGGCTTAGAATTAGACAACATATTTATAAAATCATTGTGTGAAATTTCAAAACCTATTTTTAACATCTCAATCTTGACCACAGTTTTGTATTGATTTGATGAAATCTGGTCAAAAATTGAGAGGGTTCAAGTTCTCTATGTGGTTCACCATCTTTAGCTTTGCTTCAGGTAGGTTTTTGACCTACCAGTAGTACCGGTTCTTGGTACTACTGCTGGAGGCCCAGCACTACCGGTAGTTCAAAATCCCGCATACTTCCACGTGGCCAAGTCCTGCCCACCGGTAGTTCTGGTCGTGCGACCGGTAGTACCGGTAAGCCAAAATTACAGCAGTATAAAAGGGGCCGCCGGTTAAAATTTTTAACCTCTCCTTACCTTTTTTTCCTCTTTTGCCCCTTATTCTTTCTCACCCACCTGACCCGCCCGTTTCTGCTCGTGGTGGCGCCACCGCCCGGTGCCCCCCTCCGCCGATCTCCCTCTCCCTCTGACCATCTTCGACTCCCTTTGAGGGAGAGCTTCCCTAGCCTTGGAGGTCTTACATGCACGGATCGGCCTCTTCTTCTTGAGCAACGAGCATGGTGGAGCATCGCAACCCCTCTCACAATGCTCGTCCTCGTCCTCAAAGTTTGGGTGATGGAGAGGATGACCGTGCCGCTAGTCAGCATGCTCGACGACGTAGCTCGAGTCGTGGGGAGTCTTCCCGTGGCAGCCGTCATGAGGAGATTGAAGCTCCTGCTGCTCTGGTTGTTTATTTTAGTAGCAGCAGGATTTCCCTTAGACGAGTACCTTTGGTGCTTCACTTGCTGCACAGCTTCCTTCTGGCTATACTCTTGAGGACACTGATGCTTTTGGCTCTTTTTTCCGTGGAGCTGATTATATTACTCGCACCTCTACTAGTGGTCCTCCGCTGTTCATGTCGTCTTCTTCTGCAGATCAGCATGGCAAGGCGAAGGGAGTGGTTGACTGGAAATGACTCCAACTAGTTCTTGTTGCCCATTGCTCTTTATTGCTACCTACCCTTTTTGGCATTTGATGCCAAAGGGGGAGTGTTAGGCTTATCATGTTGTGATGGCCTATGTTTGATATTATGATGATGATTGTTGTTTTAGAATGGTTATGTTGGTTTTAAGTCAATCCTTTCTTGCATAACCATTCATATTCTTTTATTTATCTTTATGTGATATATCTTGTCATAAGCATCATGGATTATACTTGTCACACACACCTTTTTAGGCACCCCAAGGATTGCAAAATTTAGGGGGCTTGCTTGAAATGTATGTCATCTTGATTTTAGTCAAGATTTGAAATTCAAAATCCTATGCATACATTTAGGGGGAGCTCTCCATAAAATTTGGGATTCAAAAGCTTCAATTCTTTCAATTTATAGTAAGCCTAAGTTGGTTGTCATCAATTACCAAAAAGGGGGAGTTTGTAAGTGCATTCGCCCCCGATGTGGGTTTTGGATAATTAATGACAATCAATTAGGGAATAACAAGTTTATCTAAGTGTATACACAGGTGTTAGTCCATTGAAAGATTAGAATAATAAATATTTGGTGATACAAGCACCCTAAATTTTGTATGAATGGATGACGTTTCTACTCAAGAGAGCCATCAGATTTTATCTTTACTTGAGTTATAGGAAACGCCGTACTATCAAGAGGGATACAAATTAGGTTGGTATTTTGAGGTCTAAAAGTGCTCATGTCGATATTTAGAGCGTTTGGAGAGACACCGTTACACTCACTGCACTTAGAAAAAGTCCTTTGCTTCACCCAACCTGGCCTACCGGTAGTACCGAAAATATTCGAGTTTTAAACCGGAGGTACTGGTGCTATTTTCTTAGAAAGTCGAAAGTGCAAAGTTGAACTAACTGTGTACTACCGGTAGTACCAGTGTCCCCACCGGTAGTACCGGTGTCCCCACCGGTAGTACCGGTCGTCTCTGGTAGCACCGCATTTTATTAAAATTATAGTCTGGTGGTACCGGCCATATTTTTGCTCAAGTGGAAACCTTCGTGTTGGTGCTTTTAGTGTACTAGCGGTAGTACCGCTGGTCCGATCGGTAGTACCGGCCGTGGCCGGAAGTTGCCATTCCTTATTAGTTTTAGTCTGGAGGTACTTGGGAATATTTATCACCAAGTCGAACGTGCCCTGTGCGCCCAGATTTGCACTACCGGTAGTACTAGTATTACTACCGGTAGTACCGGTGTGACTCCCTCTGCACATTCTGACACAACACAACGGTCATATTTTGTGAGGTACCAGTAGTACCGGTGGTTCTCATCGGTAGAACCAGTAGTTGTTCTGGACAGGCACTATAAATACCCCTCACCTCTCTCCTTTCTCCCTCTCTTGCCCATTCTATTCATTCACACGACTCACACCCGAGAAAGGCACTCTCCCAAGCTTCTGCTTGCCTGCTCTCTTTCTCCCCCTTTGCTCCCAAACTTCATCCCCTTAAGTATTTGAGCTAGGGACGTGAGATTAGAGAGTGGGAACTTCAATCTATGACTTGAGCACTTGGATTCCTCATATTGCCGGCTTGATTTGTGTTTATTACTCTTGGGTTCTTGGAACCCTAGCTGGCTAGGCGTTCTTTGTGGTTGCCTGTGTTGCTTCATTAGTGAGGGCGCCCCGAAGTGTTTGTATTACCCCTAATTCTTAGTGGATATCTCAAGCTTTTTCTTGAGGGAGGAGACCTTCTTGGTTGGACCTTCGTGGTCACCTCAACAACGAGGACGTTGGAACTCCTTTGTGGAGATTGCCGAACGTCGGTATAAATCATGTGTCTTGCTGTGGTGGTAGCATTGACTACCCTTGTTCTTGTGTTCTTCGTGTTCTTCATCCCTATCCTCAAGTTCTTAGGTTAGAGAACTCGATCTACGATTTGGTCTAGTGAAAAGCTCCAAAAGTTCAACATCTTCATCAGCAACATCAACAAAGGGGTGGTAATAATTGGATCTGAATTTACAGCTCATTTTACTCTGGTTTCTATTTTGATTTCGTAGTTTCATAGGGCACCGATAGTACCAGAAGTTTGCATCAGTAGTACTGGTTTTTGTACTACAGGTAGTACCGGTGCTACTTCCGGTCCTACTACTGGTTGATATTTAACTTCCGCAATTGAGATTTAAGTTTCAGGTTTTCAATAATCGCCTATTCACCCTCTCTAGGCCAATTAAATCCTTTCACACACGTCAAAAATGTGTCCAAGAGTAAAGAAAAGCATTAAAGAAATACAGGAAGAAAACAGGGCAACTTCTCAAATGAAAGTTGTAAATCATCTAGCTCCCCAAAGGACAAATTACATGCCAATTACTTGCCCTCAACAGATGTTGCCACCACCTCAGCCCATCTACAATTGCTAACCTTTAGCAATGTGTCCACAAAATCAATGGGGTCAAAGTCAGCAACAAAATTTCTATCCAGAAAACTCAGTGGCAAATAGCAATCATCAAAGTCAACATATCAACAATTCCCCTGCAGCATCAACAAGCAATGGAAATGCAGTCATTTCAAGCAAAGGAAGAATCATGACAATTTTTGGAGGGAATAGCATGGAACTTGACTCAAGGAACGAAAGAAGAAATTATTTCGGGAGAGTAAATTCAATTGCAATTTAGGTCCATTCAAGAAAACAAGATGGTCTCATCTACCCATCACATTTTTAGAACAAGACCTTAAATTGAAAGATTGCCCCCACATGGACGCAATGGTAATAGAAGCAAACATTGAAGGATGGGCAATCTCAAAGGTTCTAATAGATGGTGGAAGCTCCGCTAGCATCATTTTGCATCAACTCTAGATGCAATTAAAATTGATAGGAAAAATTTGGGAAGAGCAGAACATCCACTAGTTGGCTTCGGTGGAAAGAAAATAAATTCAGTTGGCAGAATAATCCTGCCAGTATCTTTCGGAACAGTGAACAATGCAAAAACAGAGCAAATTGCATTTGGCGTAGTCAAAATGCACAACCAATACAATGCAATTTTTGGAAGAGGAAGCCTAAATGCTTTTGAGGCAATAGTCAGCTACTCATACTTGTGCATGAAAATGCCAGCAATTAATGGCATCATAACTGTCTTCGGTGATCAAACTGAGGCAAGAAACATAGAAATAGATTCAAGCCCAGCTTTGAAAAATGTTCACGTCATAGAAGAAGAAAAAGAAGAAGATGAGCTTGAAACCAAAAATCCTAAGCTGCAAGAAAAGGCAAAGCCCTGTGAAGACACAAAAAGAGTACCACTTTTTTTGACTGAATAAAAAGAGTACCACTTGACCCAATGGTAGCAGAAAGACAAGTTATAATCGGCACTAATTTATCAGAAGACGAAGAAGAAAAGCTAATCCAAGTTCTATGAAGTAACAAGGACATCTTCGTCTGGTCAGCACAAGACCTTGGAGGAGTAAGCAGAGATGTCATAGAACACAAGTTAAACATTGACCCAAACTTTAGACAAAAAAGAAAAAGCTCATAAAGTTGTCCGAGGATAGAACTCAAGCTGCAAAACCAAAGTGCAAAGACTGTTAGATGCAAAAGTCATAAGAGAAGTGCAATTTACAACTTGGCTCGCAAACATAGTCATGATACAGAAAAAGAACAAGAAATGGAGAATGTGCATAGATTTTATAGATCTCACAAAGCATGTCCAAAGGATAATTTCCCACTGCCAAGAATAGACACACTAGTAGACCAAGCAGCAAGAAATGAAATGCTTAGTTTTCTTGACTGCTATCCATATCACCAAATTTGAATGAAAGAAAGAAGATGAAGATGTCACAAGTTTCATAATGCCATTTGGAACTTACTGTTTCTAAAGAATGGTCGAGGGGCTTCGCAATGTAGGCACAACTTTCATCAGACCTCCACTGTCCTTAAAGATCAAATACCAAGAAACTTACTTGCATATGTTGATGACTTGGTAGTAAAAAGCAAGAAAAGAGAAGACCATATCGAAGACCTGGGAGAAACTTTCTCAAATATCAGAAAAGCAAATTTGAAGTTAAACCCAGAAAAATGTACATTTGGAGTTTAAACAGGCAAAATCCTACGTTGCATCATCTCTGCAAAGGGAATCAACTTAAATCCAGAGAAGGTGAAGGCAATACTAAACATGGAAGTCCCAAGAAACATCAAAGATATTCAAAAGTTAACAGGAAGACTGGCTTCGCTCAACAGATTTATATCAAAATCAGCCGAGCCAAGCCTTCCAATATTCCAAGCATTGAAAGGGAAAAAGGAGAATTTCAAATGGGGCCAAGCACAACAAGAAGCTTTCAGGCATTTTTCAAATCCTACAACCTTAGCAACACCTAACCCAAAGGCAGATCTACTATTATATATATCAGCAAATGAAAGCATAATTAGCACAGTTTTGATTCAAGAAGAAGAAAATGATCATTCAACCTTGTCAGGATCAAAAATTTTATATTCAGAAAATTGAGAAAATTGCATATGCAATACTCATGGCATCAAGAAAGTTGAAGCACTATTTTTAAGCCCATAAAATCAGAGTACCAATAAATCAACCACTTAATGAAGTGTTACAAGGCTGTAAATCCTCAGGAAGATTGGGAAAATGGGCAGCTGAATTATCACAATACTTCATCAAATTTAAAAAAAGAACAGCAATCAAATCACAAGTGCTAGCTGACTTCGTAGCAGATTGGACCCCATCAAAATACAATCAAGAAGAAATGGAACAACTAGAATGGACAATCTATTGTGATGGTGCTTGAGGCTTCGCTGGTGCAGGAGTAGCAGCAGTCATAACTTCACCTTCTGGAGTCAAGTTAAAATACGCAGCAACACTAGAATTTCAATGCACAAACAATATCGCAGAATACGAGGTAGTACTGCTGGGGCTCCGCAGGGCGAAAGCAATGGGAATTCAAAAGTTAACAATCAAGACAAATTCTCAAGTTGTAGCAGGGCACATTGAAAAAAATTACAAGGCAAGAGACCCAGAGCTAGCAAAGTACCTCCAACTTCTGAGAGACCAAAAAACCCACTTTGCTGGATTCACAGTGAAGAATATATCAAGGAATGATAACATAGATGCAGACGGAATTGCAAAAGCTATTACACAAAAGTTGGAGTTACCACCAGAACTATTCTTTCAAACTATCACCGAAGCCTCAACAAAGACAAAAATAGAACAACCAAAAGAATACACATCATTGAAAGCGAAGACTGGAAAGCTCCCATCATGGCATTTTTAAGAGGATTCTAGAGCCAGAAAATAAAGTTGATGAAATAAGAATAAAGCAAAAGACAAGAAGCTTCAAAATCATCAATGAAGAGCTATACAAGGAAGGAATTTGCCAACCATTGTTAAAGTGCATCTCAAGAGAAGATAGAAAAAATCTATTAAGAGAAATACATAAAGGAATCTATGAATGCCACGTAGGGGCTAGATCAATAGTTAGAAAAGCTTTCAGACAAGGGTTCTATTGGCCAACTACCCAAAATGACAGCAAAGAAATAATCAAAACCTGTCACAATTGCCAAATGGCAAGAAGTAAAGTCAATGCACCAGGAACAAACTTACAACCAATTGAACCAACTTGGCCACTTGCAAGATGGGGCATCGATATAATTGGAAAATTACCTCTAGCTCAAGGCAACTATCAATACGCAGTGGTGGCAGTTGAATATTTCACCAAGTGGATTGAGGCGAAGCCAATCACAAACATGTCTTCTCATACAATGAAAAGTTCCTATGGGAAAATATTATATGCGGATTTGGAGTTCCAAGACACATCACATTAGATAATAGAACCTAATTTGATAGCGAAGACTTCAGACAATATTGCCACTCAATGGGAATCAAACTCTGTTTCGCATCCGTAAGGCATCCACAATCAAATGGAGCAGTGGAAAGGGCAAATGGGATAATTTGCACAGGAATCTCAAAGTGCCTAACAAATTTAAGAAAAGGCAAATGGGTAGATGAGCTACCAAGAGTAATATGGTCTCACAATACATCAAAGCCAAGGCCAACAGATTTTTCTCCATTCAAATTATTATACGGAGATGAAGCAATGACTACTGAAGAAATAAAATTTGGAGGACCAAGAACAAATGTTCAAATGATTACTGAAGAGGATCAAGAAACAAGCAAAGATTTACTCGAAGAAGAAAGAAATGAAGCACTTGAGAATATCAAGAAGTACCAACTTGAAACAAAGAAGTGGTATAACAAGAAAGTCAAGCCAAGAGAGTTAGCACCAGGAGATTTTGTCCTCTAAAGATAAAAAAAGAAGACACAGTGGGGAAATTTCAGCAAAAATGGGAAGGACCTTTCATCATAATAAGAACAAATAAAGAAGGTGCATATCATCCAGCAAATCTGAAGGGTGAAGAACTCAATCACACTTACAATATAGAAGCACTTCGTAAATATTATCCATAGCCAAATTAGAGGAGTAGTTTACTTTTCTGCAAAAGTAGAAGTAGAAGTTTCATTCTAAGCAAATTTATAATTTAAAATGTAATCGAGCTGCACTCTTTTTTCACTTAGGGGAAACCCTTCGCAGGGTGAGTGGTTTTTTAATGAGGCAGTCTCTTTGTAATCTCATGAAGTATAAATGAGAAAGTAGTTTTCTCAAATAAAAGTTTTTATCATGTCTTGAACAAAAACATAAAATGCCGAAGAGTATATCCACAATATACTCACACATCGGCAGTAACATGTCAAAATGTAAGTTAGTACTAACATTTTAATAAACTTAAAAAATGCTAACTTATCTAAGCAAATCAGTCTCAAAACAAGCTCCCAAGCGAAGTTTACGCGTTTGCTTCGAACAAAAAAGAAGGGACGGCATTTTAAAATTTGCTAAGGCAAATTTTTTGACTAAATTTTACTAAGGTGAAAATGTCTTAAACTTTCAAGCGAAGTTTAAGCGTTCACTTTGAACAAAAAAGAAGGGATGGCATTTCAAAATTTGCTAAGGCACATTTTTTGACTAAATTTCACTAAGGTGAAAATGTCTCAAACTTTCAAGTGAAGTTTACGCGTTCACTTAGAACAAAAAAGAAGGGACGGCGTTTCAAAATTTGCTAAGGCAAATTTTTTGACTAAATTTCACTAAGGTGAAAATGTCTTAAACTTCCAAGCGAAGTTTACGCGTTCATTTCGAACAAAAAAGAAGGGACAGTGTTTCAAAATTTGCTAAGGCAAATTTTTCGACTAAATTTAACTAAGGTGAAACTGTCTCAAACTTTCAAGCGAAGTTTACGCGTTCACTTCAAATAAAAAAAAGGGATGACGTTTCAAAGTTTGCTAAGGCAAATTTTTCGACTAAATTTCACTAAGGTGAAAATGTCTCAAACTTCTAAGCAAAGTTTACGCGTTCACATCGAATAAAAAAGAAGGGACGGCGTTTCAAAATTTGTTAAGGACAATTTTTCGACTAAATTTCACTAAGGTGAAAATGTTTCAAGCTTCCAAGCGAAGCTTACATGTCAACTTCGAACAAAAAAGGAACGGCGTTTTAAAAATTACTAAGACAAAATTTTCAACCAAAGTTCACCAAGGTAAAAACCCTCCTAGCTACCAAGCAAAGTCTACGTTAGGATTACAAAATACAAATATTATCAAGAAAAAGCTTCCAAAAGCTTGAGGAATCAAAAGTCAGTTACAACTTATTGATACATTTCTGTTAAAGCAAAGTAGAAACATATACTTCGCAACAAAAACATACAAAATACATCAAAGATTTAAATCATAAAGTTACAACAAAATCTTACAACTCAAAATTCCTCAGATCTAACTACTTGGGCAGCTTTACCAAGAATATCACTAACAATTTCACCAATAATTTCATCAGCCTCACGCCGTAAAATGTCTTCGTCAACATATGTAGGAGCAGTACTCGACCCCGAAGACTAAGAACAACACAAGAACTACTAACTTTTGCCCCTTACGAGACGCTTTTTTGTTGCAACGACAAGATTTGGTTGCAATAAGGGGTGTTATTGCAACCATTTGCACCTTTTGTTGCGATAGGTTGAAGTTTTTCCACGCAAATTATTTCGTGGCCCTAAGTACGGAGATCGTTGCAATAAGTAAGTACTATCGCAACCATGTATAAACTAGTTGCAACAAGTCCTGACTGTTGCCACCATTTGATTTACGTTGCAGTCATTTTTATTGTCATTGCAATACTGATATGATATTGCAACACTTTAGTTGATGCTTGCAAAAGCGCGTTTATGTTGCAACGATTATGATTTGTTGCATGTAATAGTCGCTTGTGTTGCAAAAGAGCAATACATATAGCAACGAAAAAAATAGATCGTTGCAATATCGAAGGTTCTCAACTAGGTACAGCAAAAAAAAGAACAAAAAACGCTACAAGGTTTAACCAAAAAATAGAGGAAAAAGTTACTTACAGGTTTCGATCTTGACATTTCAAGGTCTTGACGCTAGCTGCTTACCAGTAGACTATACATGTGTTTGTGTCATTGCAAGCCATATGAATCTATATTAAGTAATATCGACCTGTTGCATATGTAGAGAGTGTTCCAGCAGTCGTGTTGCTATACATGACCCATCGGTGCACATTAGTTGGGCAATTTTAGATACCAATGAGTGGCTACCAGAAAGAACCCATGAAAGCTTGATTTTCTCATGTAAGTGTAACAATGCCATGTGATCTTCAAAGCTATTCATTTCTGGTGAATAGCTCTCCACTATATATATCCTTCAAAGGACCGTATATTTAAGGATCGTCCATGTGTGTTGCAATGGGAACAAAATAATGCCATAATAATTTTATGTTTAAACGTGTTATAACATTGACCTCTCTGATCACAAGCTCAGTCAATCATTCAATCACCCTACAGTATAATTAATCGCCGCCTATCTTCCATGTCCAACATTGTTGGAGCATCAAGCCTGGATAGCTCTTAGATGTCATCGTCACTTCTGCTGCTGCCTTCTCAAACAGCATTAGCCAAGGCCTCAGGAATCATGAGAAGCACACCATTCTGCTGGACAGCCAACATTGCTAGTATAAGGAACATTTAGATGTGCTGCTCCTGCATCAAAATTCCATATCTGAAAGCAATAAAACTGCAGTAAATATTACTGTTTTTTATAGTATTTATAGCTTTATGACATTTTGTTGCAATGGAATAAAAGGTCACCAATTAACATTTCATTCGCGTAATGGAAATGTACGATGTGCCAACACTTTCTTCTAGATCCCAAAAGACAAAAGAAATCAAATACGATTTGTAAAGTTGGGAGAGTATGTTAATCTCTGTGAACATTATGTCACCCACATAACACAGCGGATTTCCCTTAGCCCATTTCTAAACAAAATATTTTAACATACTTGATTGTTGGTTGTTACAAGATTGTGCAATCGTGTTACTTTCAAACTGAGAGAAAAATAAACAATTTAACTAATAGATTGGGCTAAATTCCATAGCCATCTCAACTAGTACCTGATGGTAAAAGATAATGGATGGTAATACAAGTATATAACATGAACAAAAATTTGACAATTACACATGACTAAACTTCTGCTGCATGTCCTTCCCATTAATTTTCTAAGGTAATGCTGCTCAATTGACTGCTCGATCGACAATTTGACACTGCTTATCAGTTTATAAATGCACACATTTCACACAATCAAAGTGCAAGTCACGATCAAACCACAAGCTTGCAAGTACATCATTCAGCCAACACAAGAAAAGCATCACAATTACTGCTAAGTTCGTCAAAAATTGTAGTCGCAATAAGAGAGCTAGAAAAGAAATAGATACATACGAAGATTTTTTTTGGGGGGGCGGGGGTTGGGGGGTGGCGCGGGGTGATGGACAACCTTGTTCTGCTAGGCTCTAGAGGTAAAATGGCCATTAGTCCTATTCCCACCTCTTATTTCGTAAACACAAATGTCACAACACAGAAGTATTGGTGGAGCTCCAATTAGCCTTGTCATATATGCCCTGCTTCTAATGCATGCATATCAGTTTAAAGAACACTGAAATATGTTGATTGATAAAGAAACACTGGACACATTCAGATTGGAACACTACACAAGTACACATCACAGCAATAGGTAAATCTTGTAGCCAATCAAATAAAAAGGTACAGCAATGAATCATGCATATGATTTGTTCACTGTAATGCTGCCCAAAATAATATGACTATCACTACAGAACTCAAGGCAATTGAAATTAGTAATATGAGAGTAACCTGTTCAGACTATAAGGGTAAGCTGACATCCTCCAGGTCATGGCTGTGAAATATTTGCTATCCCATTGTTAATGCAGTGTTGAAGTTTAAAACCTGAGGGCCTTTGTTTCTCCTCTCGTTTTTTAATTTTTACACATGAAAACTGTCAAATGTCACTCCATTCTCCCATCTCCCATGTTCTCCTGTAGGTAATATTCTAATTTAGTCATTTTAACAGTTTATTTTGTCTGTGTAAATTTGGAGAATTGGGTGCTTGCAGGCCGTACTAATTTCAGAGTTCTATATTCAGGTTTCCTGGCATATTCCTCCCCCATCCTAAAATACTGTTATTTATACTGTAAATTCCTCCCCGGCACATGCCAAACACACTATTTTTTAGTGTTATATAAAAACTAATATCTAATTATATTAATGTTGTACAAGTATCCTAAAAGCAGCGCAAACAATAATCAACTTTATGCAGAATGATACGCCTGTTTTTTTTCCTCAACAACCAAACAAAACTTTTGTACATGGAAAGAATGATTTTTTCGGATGTTTAGTACGACTCTTGACATAATTATCACAAAAAATATTTGGAGAAAATACAGGGCAAGCTAGCACAAGTATGCACGCCATGAGAAAAATACATGGCAAGCTAGCACAAATATGAAGGCTATAAAAAGGATACTCGTACCTCACCGCCAAGGGATGGGCTGAGGACGTCTCATATATGACCCCATCAAGATAAGGTGCATCGTCGAACTTGGTCCGCATATAGGATTTGGAGACCGAGATGCGTAAGCAATAATCGATTTAGTACATCGTTTCACGGCAAAGTGAGGCGATCATCTTTGTCCTCCAGATCTTTGTTTTGCTTCCAAACTCTGTCATCCTATTATTGTCTTCATCCTTTGGGCATCGTTGTAAATTCCCGAAGGCTTTTTGTCACTTGGATTGTGAAGGTACTCCTATGCAAAAGATATAGTCGGAACGAAGACAATTCATGGTTTAGATATGTTACTCCGATGACGAAGTTGTTGGAGCTTGAATCCTTAACATATAGATCTAGGTGATGAAATCATGAAATAGACTTTGTACTTTCTATATAATTACATATGTTTGTAGATTTCTTAATATGTTCATTTAAACCGTAAATGTGATTTGTTATTGTAGGCATGAGCAAGAAATTGTGGATAAGATGCAATGCACAGGCATATGTTATATGAAATGTTCTAATGATTGGTGATACGATGGGTTCGTCATGGTATATTTGGATCACAAATCTAAAAAGGGAAAAGTGGGAGCTCACGCTCGTAAGCCGGTGATCTGTGAAAATGAGAGAGAGAGAAAGATGTAGAAATTAAATTAAAAGAAAATATGGTTCATGTTTATAAATAACTAATAAAGAAAGAAATATTGAAGACATGAATATTAAAAATTATGGTTTAGGCTCCCTTAAATAGTTAAATGCATTTATATGACACGTAAACATATAAGTCTTATTCAGTGCTTATCTATTCTGGTAATTTCACGTTACATTTATATGACAGTTAACTTGTTAGGTTCACAAAACAACAACTATACCACCACTCATAAAAGGTGGCGTAGGACATGGGTCATTAAATAGGTAATACAAAATGCAGCATCTGTCAGTAGAGAATTATACACATGACTAGGTATATATGTGTTCATTTAGCAACGCCTTGAAAAAAATCGTATTTAAGTTTCTCAAAAATATTAATTTAATATTTGTGATTTTTATAAAATCTTAGAACGAGTCTGTATAAAATTCCTATAAAAAATCCATCTAACGCGATCGCTAGATTCCAAAATACATCTTGTAACCGTGAGCACAAGGTAGAGGTAAACTTTTGGAAAAAGAGGCGGCAAAAACTGGCGGCCAAAATAAGCCGGCAAAATACTGGCGCCAGTATATGTACGGCCTACTCCTCCCTCCTAAAAAGATGATGTTATAAGAAATATATCAGTTAAATTTTTTTAACTTTGATTAGGTTTGTATAAAATACGTATAATATTTATATTTTTAAATAAATTTATTAAAAGACTAGACTTAAAAATCTTTTTAATGATACTGATTACTTAATATAAATATTTATATATTTTAATATATAATTACTGGTATTTTAAAAATATTAATTTTTCGAAAAACGAGAATGACATCTATTTCGAGGAAGGAGGTAATGTCTAAAAATTTAAGCCGAAAGCCCGCTTAAGAGAAAACCTAGGTGCTGGTCCTCTCACCCCGCACTAATCTCCTCCCACACCACAGCCGCCGGCCCCCCATGCGCCTCCTCTCCTCTTCCCCTTTCACTTCCCATCTCTCCAAATGTTGGGCGCAGGCGCAGCCTCCACCATTCTTGACACACCCCTGTTGACGCCGGAGCAACGGCGCCCTATTGCTCGTTGACAACCTGCATCCTCCGACCCACAGGCCCGTACCAGCTTCGACCTCGCGAAGCAGTGGAGGCATGGGATCCGTCAGCCACGGTCGGTTCTGTCAAGGAGGGCGCGAGATCCCACGGGCATTGCCACATCCGTCGAGGACAGCACGAGATCCGGCAACCACGGCCGGATGCAACGAGCAGGACGCACAGCAGTGGCATGTGATGCTCGCGTTGGCCTAAGCACGCCGCCTTTCTCGTGCCCTACGTTGAACGGTGCTCTCCATGGATCCCTCACAACTCTCTGAATTGCTCGATTTGATCTCTTGTTTGATCGGGAATTGATTTGATTCAGGACGTTGATAACTGGCCGGTGCTGCACTCAAGGACCTGGGATCCTGGGATGCAAGGTCATAAAAGTAAGAGCCGCAGGATCTGATTTTGAAGAGGGTGTCTCCAAATGTCTTTTGCTTGTTGCGTGCGTGAGGATGCAAGTAGGAAACTAGGAATGACGTTGACCACAGTAGGTTATTGTAGTTAACAATGGCATCCAGTGGTATGTCACAGTTTTGGTTTTTTACTGACAGACGTAGACATCTTATTCCGCTTATGCCATAATTGCCTCAAGCTGGGATCCTGTGAGATAATTCTATGTACGAGCTATATTTTTTGAGCTAGAAAACACTTTAATTTGTTGCCACTTGCATATGTCTGGTGAAGATAAGTCTTCTATAGACTTCTATAGTAGAAGTGCAGGAATCCATCAAACCCAGTTTTTACAAAATGTAATCTATAAATGATCCTGTAGTACATTTATTTCAACGGAATACCTATGAAGTTGACATTTCTTTTTTCTTCTTGAAACTTTGCAACTTACCGAAATAAGTTTGTAATCATATACTTGGAAGGGCACCTACTGGTATTATGGCAAAAGAAGAGGACGATGAGCCTGGTGAACATGCACATGATGAGAATGAAGATGCATTACAGCAGGTAATCCCATTGTTGCACTATATTCTAGTAATCTTGAGCTATTTACCTTAAACTCTAGCTAAAACTGATTGAACAATTCAATGTTTGTAGACTCAACTAGGAAGCATTGTCACCGTACAAAGAGATCCAGCACCACCTACTACTTGCGCCACTAGATCTGCTACTAATGTTAGCAAAAATATTTTCAAAGAAAGCACTACAAATGTGGCAGCACCGAAGAAATTTATCACTCCACAAGCTGATGAATAGAACAAGAAATTCTAAAAAGAAGGTAACAACTACAATATGTTGTGAGATAATTGGAAACTAAATTGTGTTCATTTTATGATGACACTTTTCTGGACAGACTTGCATTAGCACTACCATGAAATGAGAAATAGATATGATTTGGGTGTAATACTTGTTTTGCCGTGTTCTTTAATATAGAGTGCACAAATCTGCCATTTATTTAACATTGGTGTGTGTTGCATCTACACCAAATATGTAAATAATTAGTTAAGGAGTTCATTCCATTTCACCATTCCCAATTAGTAACCTGATAGATGTCATGCACTCCTGCATCAATTGCTGAAAGTTTATCAAATGTGACCTTCCTTATAGAACTAGGAAGTGTTGAAAATACATTTATTGTACATGCTAGAAACCGCAGCTTGTGCAGTTCTGATTGGGTGAATTATTCCTTGTAGTAAATTATATTTTCTGTGATACTTGATAATACCAAAGTTGTAGAGGGTTCAGAGATGTTTGTCATCGTGAAAGTTAATGATTTTATCCCTAGAGAATGCGGAGTTATGAATTTTACATGTAGCCTGTCAGGTTTTGACCTTGCTCTGCACAGCAGTGGGCCTTTTTCGATTTTGAGCTTGATAACCGCATAATCTGATTTTACAAATAACTAGAAATATTTAGAGAATTTCATGGCTTTCAATACCATTAAATATTTTAATTTTTAGTTGACTAGAACTCCAATTATGATTTCTAAAAGCAACTGTACTGCTGCTGCATTAAAATATAAGATACTTTGATAGCAAAATGGTTTGTATATTTTTTTCCTGATTTTCAGTTCTACTTTTGCTTAGTTAAATTGAAAACACTCCCTCCATAGTTTTGATTAATGCTTCTTTTTGCTTATGAATTACCACCATGCTCTATCTAAGTATCTTTACATTTTATGCATGATGTAGTAAACCTAATATTTGTCTAATATCCCAACCTTGTTCTTTTGATCAGTAGGTGGACAAGGTTGGAGTGGGTGGCTCATAATCAAATGAGGACATAGCTGAGGTGATGACATGTCCCTGCTAGGGAAAGCTCGAGGTGCTATATAGATGCTAAGAAGTTTTGAAAAGTTGTGAAATGATGAGTGAGATGTACACTCGTTTATGATTTTAGCTACTATGTTAATGTTGTGTCTACTCATTGAATCATTGGTTATAATTAATATATGTGAGTGTAATTGCTTTAGATATAGTTTTATTGGTTTTTTTTCAATGATGATAATTCAAATGCTACCGGCGTTGTAATATAAACTATCCTAACGAGCTGCTATGTGTGGCAAAATGATTATATGGCAACAAATTATTTGCGTGGCAATAAGATTATGTCGCAACAAACTTATTTGTGTGGCATTAGGTACTATTGCCATGATATGATTGTTGTGGCAATAACATAAGATCTCTTGCAATGAATAAAATTATGTGGCAAATAATACTTTTGTAACGGTGCAATGATTGTGGCAATTAATATGATCTCTTGCAATGATTAAAATTACGTGGCAAATGGTTTACTTGCCACGGCATGGAGGTCGTGGTAATAACACTTTAGGCAATAAAATTCTAGCGTTGCAATACAGATTGTTTTCGTGGCAAGTGTCTCTGTTGCTATCACATTAATTGTTGCATGTATCATCTCTTGCTATGAAGATGTGCGTGGCAAGTGCTTATATTGCCATGACCATGAATATTGCGACAACATCTTATTGCCATGCTTGGCAACGAACAATTATGGTTGCAACGCCAAACTAGCAACGGTTGCATTAACTTATTACAACGAGACTTTTTGCAACCATTGGCAACGAACACGATTTGGTTGCGACATCTAGCTTTTGCAACCAAATTGGACATAATGTAATGATTTTTTGTCGTTGCGCAAGGGTTAGAAGTTATAAGAATTCTTCATACAAACAAATGCAAGCACCATCAAAACTGATTATCATTACCTGAGCAAAGTTTGTGAAATCAAATACTCGATGACCAGGAGGTTTGATACTACAATATCGTTTATTCAAATCTACAAAAGTTTCTTTTGTAAGATAGACTCTCAAATTTAACGCAAAAATGACTCAAGCAAACACTTACAAGCAAGATAATCATCAACATCGCACCCACCATTCTCCGTGCGAAAATCATAAAATTCAGACGGTTCAAACATCAAATCATTTTTGCACATCATAAGTGGAACAACTTCTTCAACATCCTGCACAGGCTCAGCATTAGGAACCTGCGCAGGATGGACAATAAGTTAAACAACCTTAAAACATTTATCTTACAAAGTCAATAATTTCAGAGTGCATGTTTCAACTCTCTCCTCACAAAAGTAAACAACTAAAATCTAAATTTGGCCACCACTAACATTTCTTGACCCAGCACCACTCCGACTTCTAGTTTCGGCTTCACGTTTAGCAGCATCATCAGCTTCTTTCTTTGCAGCTTTTGCTTCTTTAGCAATTTGCTGCAAGAAAGACAAATAAACATTTAAGAACAACAATGGAACAACAAAGAACAACACGGGGCTAAAAGAAAATTTTTACCCTTTGCAATTTCTCCCTGGCTATATCAAAGTAATGAGTGCGACCTCCAAACCTCCAATACTGATCAAGAAACTTATTGCACAATGTCTAGGTAGCCTTAGTAACATTGGTCAGATCTCCAACTACAGGAAATTTGTATTTATCATCGCACAGTTGATCGAACAAAGGGTCCTGATTTTGCTTCATCAAATGAAAGAGAGCACGAGCAGAGTAAAAGACACCAATATCAACAGTAGTTACCATAGCTTGAGAGAGATCCTCATATTGATGGCAAAGCAAGCTAAAAAAAGCATCTTGGTCTCCAAGCTCCCAACATTTGTCACCTGGCCTCGCACCAAACTTATCATAACATTCAAAGCACAGCTCCAAAATTCTGTTACAGTTAGCAAAGAAAGTCTGATCATGTTCTTTCATCTTCCTCTCCAAGCACCTCATACTATCTTTAATTTTCTCATTTTCCTACAAAACTTTTTTACACAAGCAAGGGCATTAATCAATTTACCCTCTAGAGCATTGTGAGAATCAATAGCATCGGATCTCTCAGCCAACTGTTTCTTCAAGTTCTCAATCTCAAGTTGATAATTCCTTTCGTGAAGAACAAAATCCTTTTTTTCTCCCCCAAGCCCATTCGCAAACCTCTCATCAAGATAGAACCCTTATACATCATAGACAAACCCACATCAGCAACCTCAAGAAAGGGTTTCTTTGATATTTCAAGTTTCGCATCCGGAATAGTATAAGCCTCATCAATACACTTAGAAAGCGGAACCTCAGAGCTTCACGGCATAACTCATAGTTTATCAGCTCCAATTCCAATAAACTTGAAAGAATCCAAACCTACACCTCGTTCATGACAAAATTCCAGAGAACGTTTCAAAGAATCTAATATATCCCCTTCATTACTTGTCTCAGCAGGCACAATAGGAGTAGCCGGATCCTGAAGAACACTTTTCATGTTGCCAATGTCCATATTCTTGCAAGGAGAAGTCGTGCATGAGGGAAAAATAGTCTCTGAAAAAATAAATAAAAATTAGCAAAAGGGGCAACATAAGACAGGAAAAATAGATACAAAACTGCAATACTCACTAGTAGAAACACGTTCTCCCAACTCACAATTAACCTTCTTTCCAGTCTCAACATTGATAGTTGAACTGGACAGACGAGCCAGATGATCATCATTGACTTCATCATCAAAAACTTCTTCATCACTGTCATCAAAATTTAGAGTATAAACTCTAGAACCACCAACTTTCTTTGGTGCATTTTCAAGTTCAACTTCACCAACATTAATGACTGCAGATTCTTCAGTCGAAGTTACTTTCTCAACAACAGTCTCTGCAATGTTTTGATGATCAAAATCATGAGATCCAAATTTTGGATTCTCAAAGTCAATTCTTGATGAAGCTTGTCTAGCAGTTCTTTGAGAATCCCCAACTTGAGTCTGTCTTTCAGAAACTAAATTCACCTCAGCACCAACTTCACCAGGGTTACTAGTAGAACCATCATGAGCTTGCAGATTCTGTAAAGTATCATTTAACGGTGTAAGTAATGGTGGAGTCAAACCACTAGAAGAAAAAATTATACCAATTTTTCTCACCTCATCCTCAACATGTTGAGATACAGAAACTCCAGCATCACCAGTATCTTTAACAACCTCACCACCATCTTTGCCAACACCACCCAAACCAGAAACCAAGTTCCCCTCAACATCCAAACTTTGCTCCAAAATAGCATCAATTTCATTAGCATCAAGAAAAATAGCAGGACTTTGATTCTTCTTGGTCTTTTTTGCAACAACTTTGGTAGCACCTTCATCAGCTTTACGCTTATTCTTCCCCTTAGCCTGAGTAGCAGCTTCCTTTTTCTTGACTTGCTTCTTTTCTCGACTATAAGCAGGAGGAGGTCTCTCATGATATTCAACTTTAGCAACCTCAAAGACCCTGTTCAAGCGCTTATACTCTAGACCAATAATCTTGTCAATATTATCCTTCTCACTCTTCAAATATTTACCAAGCAAATCATCCGCCCTATTTTTGATAGATTTGACAAACTCCTCATCCGAAGCAAATGTCCTCAGGCGACAGAAATCACTGTCTGGGTACTTCTAACTGATGCCACGAATCTTCTTAGAATAAAAGCGCAAGAAAGACCAACCTTTCTTCAAGGGCCAAATCCTAGCAGCAGCATATTCCTCAACATTATCACAAGCACACTACAGTAAAGCCGTCGCCTTGAAAGCCTTTACTACAGTCTTCGAAATCATAGAAGGAGGAAAGGAAGGGGTACAAACAAATCTCTCAATGACCATCTTCGCAGCCAAAGGATACTTCTTCACCATCTTCTTAGTAGAAGGGTCCCTCTCTTCAACCATCGGCACCTTGTGGTAAAACCAGTACCTAGACCATTCAACAACTCCCATTTGTTTTTTGTAGCAGGAGAAATCTGAATAGCATTACGAGCTGTCTTAAAACTGCAGCAAGCAAAGTGCTTGGTGATCACACGACCATCAAGCATAAATGTCTTATACTGAGTATGCATCTCGAACAACTCGCAAAAGGCAACAATATCATCATTAGCTTCCAAAGATCTCACAGCCCAAATAAATTGAGCCAATCTAACCACTTCGTTAGGTGTCAAATGATGCATCTGAATGTTAAAGGCTTTTAGGACATCTTCAAGAAAGTCCCGACATGGAAAGCAAAGCCCAGCAGTAAAAAGATCCCGATAAACTATACATTCATCTGGGTGTGGATGAGGATTAGTTTCATCAGGATCAGGAACCCTCACAAGGTCACGATCAATGATTCACAATCTCACCATTTCATCAAGACAACTTTGATCAAACAAAGTCCTACCAAAAGTTAATGTATAACCTTCATCATCCTTTATCAAATCTTCAATAGAAGCATCAACATTATCCAAATTTTCCTCGTCAGACTCAGCTTGGGATGTCATCATCAGCTTTCGAACTCTCTTGATAATGAAGTCGTTCCTGTTGATCCTGCAAAGACATCTGTAAAAGAAAAAACAAAGTCAAAAAACAACCTTTGCTATTCAAATTCATTAAAGGAATCAGATAAACAAACCTTGCCAAGGTCGTGAGGCAACCTTCGTTGCAAAGATCAAGCACGAGCAAACACAAGAACAAAACCCAAGAACTGGTGGAGTGGGAAAATTTTTTTGACTTCACGTTCAAGAAAAATTTGTCAGAGTTTCCCATCTTCTGAAAACGACGGCTCCAGGGGGAGGCATCACTATATATAGGCAATTTCGGTCAAAGCTAACGGTCGTCAATCAGACAGTCAAACTAGCCTTTTCTTTTTTAAATTTCAAACACAATATGACTAACGACCAACTCCAAAGTTTGGACGGCGTTTACCAGGCAAAGTTTATATAAACTTCGCGGGTTTCAGACCTTTGGAGTAGGCCTTCGCCCGCGAGGGGCTGCTATTGGGGAGTAACTTTGTCATGAAAACTTCCCATCCAAACTTTGGAGTAGAAAACAAGTTCTCAACAGAGAATACACAAAATTGCATAGAATTCAGCGAAGATGATGTAGGAACTTCACTTAACTATTTTTTGGACATCACCTGGATACCTTTGCCTGTTTTAGGGTGAGGAGTGAAGATGACTTCACTTGGTGTTAGTGTTTCTTAGCATTGCTACTAAAGATAGACGATGAGTCCATCCTTAGTAATAACACTAGAAACGTAAGTTGATATTCCTAACCACCATTAGTTCAGAAAGGTAACCCTTGGCCCTTAGAGGCGCTAGCCTAGGTAATGCAGTCTGGTAATAACAGATAGAACTGTCGGATTGGCCATCCTAACCATCATTACTTACGATATGCAAAACTGTGGCATGACGCTGTGGGGTGCAACAAGAATTATAACCCTTAAGTAATGGTACTTAGGTACGCCAATCGATAGCTCAGAATGAAATAAGAATAAATCTGCAAGTGCACAGAACTATCATTGTAGCATTTCAACCCGTGAGTATTCAAGAGTGTCGTATTTATAATTTCCCATAGGAGGGCATGACGAATGCATCTAGCTTTGGTACAAACATGATTACTTATTGAATGCATAGGTAGACATAGTATAAACAGGGGTAAAAATAGGTTCTCAAGATAGTGGACACGCACATCGGAGCAACCTCAAGGATAAAAGATAAATAAAGAATAAAAGAATAACTACATGAGCAGGCATTGGTCTTATACAACTATGAAAAGAATAGCAAATAACATCTAACTAATATGATTAGAAATAGGCCGTTTTCCACCCGGTGGTTCTTACGAACCATGGGTTCTCGGTGTCCTCGACCTAATCGAGCCTGTTACCTGTCTCTTGCACACATCGGGACTGCATGGCTGTTTTCCTGCCCAATAGTGCTTACAGACTATGGTTTCTTGACGTCCTCGACTTGATTGAGCTTGTGACCTATCCTAGGTACACTTGGGGACTGCGAGTCAGTTGAAACATGTCTAGTCCTTTCGTACTGGCTATGATTAGTTGATGTTGTTTGACTTTTTTCTTAAAAAGCTCAATACAACATATCCTATCTTCTGTCGACTTAGGGACTATGTGGGCCCATGACACCTCGCGGTGTCTTGGGCTTATTTGTTTCTTTGCTCTAGAATTTCCTGTGTGGATATTCAGCGTTAATTACATCTAGCTGGTGTTGTGTTTTTTGTCTTTTTTCTTAAAAAGCTCAATACAACATATTCTATCTTCTATCGAGCTTGGGGACTACGTCACCTCGCGGTGACTTAGGCCTATCTTCTGTTCTTGGTTCACTGCTCTTATTCCTATGGACAAGTTCATGTTAGCATTTTAGTGATACTTCGTGTCACGTGTTAATGTGGGCCCACGTCTCAGGACATGGAAAGAATTTTTCTTTTTCTTGGAACACCATGCATCTTTCAACAGATCACCTTCCTTGATGGGAGCTGTGGTCAGGAACAAACTTACGAACTGCTTAGGAGAAGCCTGGACGACGTCAACCAATCAGCATCAGTGCTGGTCGGGACTATGAGGTCTGCATCTTTACTGCTTGGTGTCATGTGGTCTGCATCTTCACTGTTCGGCGTCACATGGTATGTATCTTCACTGTTTGGTGTCACGTGGTCTGCATCTTCACTGCTCGGCACAGGTCAAGACGACAACTCATTCAAGATACATAGTGCTTGGGGACTAGCTGTGGGGGTATAAACCCCGTCCCTCACAGCTAATCTTTGGGCTGCTTGGTCCAGACGGCCCAGACCAGAAGACGAAGGCTGGTCCATCATCCTCCTGGTCGGTGGGCCCGACGACAAGACGATGCTCGTGGTTCGCTACCGCCCAGCTCGGTGGGCCGCACGAGTGCTGAAGGCTGCTTGGCATGCAAGGAGTCTTAGTCGGTTAGATCTGTTCATGTACTCCAAGGATACGACGCAATATAACTGACCATAGGGAAACCCTAGATATGTAACCTTGTCCCCTGACTATATAAGGTGGACAAGGACCCCCTAGAGTGCATCTGATCTTATCTGATCTCATCTGAACTCTTGTACTCCGGTACTCATCAATACAACAGCAGAGACGCAAGACGTAGGGTATTACGCTTCCGAGCCGCATGAACCTGGATAAACCCTGGTTGTCCTGGTTGTTTGTCTTGGACCTCACATCTAGATCATAGGTCTTAGTGCGCCATCACCGCAAATCTACTACCTCGGGGTATCCCGTGGTAGACTGCTAAGGATATTTCATCGACACCGACTGAGACCTTGAACTAGCACCTGATGCTGACGCTACCATCTTCACGGTATCACACCCTGGTTCCCAAAGGAACACCAGAGGCCATCATATGTGTGCCCAGGAAGTCCACACATATAAAAAGAATGGAAATATCAGAAAAACAAAGTATTATAATATATAGCGGAAACATATTTATATCAACACTTACAAACATCAGAGTATCGCGGAACGTTGGCTACAACTTCTTTTCAGAGCTCCATCCTTCTCAGGGACCATTGACTGGGGGCTACGTATGCCAAACACTTCTGACACTCAACATCTTTGTCCTTCTTCAGAGCAGCACCTTACTACAAACTATAGTAAGGGTGAGTCCATGTTGAACTCAGCAAGTACAGGCAGAAAATAAATGATATGCAAGGCTTATACAAAGATAGGCTGACACAATTTGACTGCAGGTAAGCATTTTAATTAAGATACCAATTATTAAACAACATGTTACTAGCTTTCTTTATTAAACAAACTATTACTAAGTGTGAGCTAAACAACCCAACCCTTAATTAGAGATATAGGTATGAGTAACAATATTATTAGGGATCATCAAAAATTAATTATCATCATTAATTCATAGTCAAGGTGGCAACCTCACACCAACTCTGGGGTCACAACCCCTAAAGAACACGGGATAGTCATCCCGCCGAAACACGAGGTAGCAACCTCAAAGTACGCAGGATAGCCATCCTGATAAAAATTAGGGTAGCAACCTTAACCATCAACATCTCCAATGATCCATGTGAGTCCAAGTTGGGCTGCTCATGACCATGAGCACAACTGATATATCAGTCTGATCAAACTTTGCACAGAGGTGTACACTTTCACTCCAAGTCATGATTCCCGTTTGCCCAGGGTCGTGACTCCCCAAAACACTACCAAGGTGAGTGGGCAGGGTTTCACACGAGACCGTTCATAGCTCCTACTAATAGGCAGTGACCTGCTAAGGATTCCTCAATAGAAGGTAAGATCCCGCCTCCAAGTGGTGACTAAAAACCAAGATAAAAAACCAAAATGCACTCGCTTGGCAGGCCAAGATCCAACCAACAAGAGCCCCTCTTGCGCCTACGCAGTAAGCTACCACCAACTAGTAGGAGGCCTGCTAGAGCCATCTGGCTTGAAGCTGTACGGATGTCCCATGTTGTCTCCATGAACCAGAACTTAGGGAGGGCAGACACGGGCGTCCCCGTTCCCCCTTGCTCCACCATCCAATGATGTTTTCCACATCCTTACCACTTCTCCATGGCCACAGCCATTATCATCATTAAGGTCATCATTTAACATTATTAAACATCAATATATAAGTCATTATTATGTTCATTAATATATGTAGGGTGAGCAGAGTAGCAAACATGACCAGACTAGCCATAAAAGTAAACCCCTGGTTATATTTGGGTAAAAGTGGCTAGTTGTGTCCTTAGGGTTTGCAGTATTAAGACACATGTAAAGAAAGTAAATTATGAATTACAACATGAGTAGGTACAATATGATCAAAGGGGTGCCTACACTTGCCTTAAATCCAAAGTCTAGCTGCTCAGTAGACTTTACTTGCTCTATCTTCTGGTCTCCAACTCCAGCTACACTTGTCAGTACTCAGCTCCCGATCTTCAGCACTCGCTAACTGCTCTCCGTCTATTCGCAACAAACAAGCAACACAAACAGACAAAACTAAGAACAGACATCATACAAAAGGGAACAATGAAGAAAGAGCAGACTACACGATAGAGCTCGTTACTATGATCGCAAGGGCGTAAGAACAACCAACAAAGGAGCTATCATTGAGGGTACCACTATCAAGGTCGATCTAGACCGATCATATTTTGAAAAGGCAATGGTAAATCATAAACCAAAGTAGCTGTTGGTTGCACTATCAAAGCCTAGAACATGGTAAATGTCACTACTATCACGTAGCTTACGTCGATATGAGTCCAACGCGGCTAGAACGGGCTGAAACAGTTAAAATGGGCAAGTTATGGCTAAAACAAGGTCAGGGGCAAAACCGTAAATAGAAAGAGCTATAAATCATATTTTAAATAAATATAAAACTGCATTTTATAAAGATTTGGACCTCGGGCATATATACCAGAGTCCACAGGGTTTAAACCACAAGACTGCAAGGCTGAAATGAACTGTGGTGGAGTAGATCGTAAATACCTAGAAGATCAGGGGCTTTTCTATAAAACAACCAAGGCTGACCGGTTGGTTGACCACGTTGACACAGTCAGCGTATGCGTGGTGCTTGCGTGGCGCATACGTGGCAGCCACGTCAGCTGCTGACGGGGCAGTTTGACCATGTCAGCTGCTCGGCTCAGATCGGATGGCTACGGACGTCCGACGGTGCTGGGTCACCGGAGCGACAACCGGGACGGAGGCGTGCTCGCCGGAGTTCGTCGGAATGGCGCTCTGGGGCATGGGTGCCAAGGGAAGGGCATCGGGCGATGCGGCTCGTCATCGCAGGCTCGGCTGTGGGGCTAACAGCGCTGGGAGATGGCCGGATGCGGCTGGCCATGTGATGGCGCCATGGCCGGCGTTGCATGCTCGGCTAGGAGTTTCTACGCCGCACGGCGAGGCTATGTGAGTGTGCAGGCACATTGCACACGCGTAGGCGGGCGCGTGGTGCGTCGCGGCAACGATGGTTAGCGGCAAGGCGCAGACCGGGACGACGCAGAGGCGATGGACGGCGGCGGCGCTACAATGATGATGGCACGCGGGCAAGCAAGGAAGAGAGGGTGGGAGAGTGGGGTACCGACGCGGTCCTCACCTCGATGCGGATCACGTCGAGGCGGTCACGTTGGCGGGGACGCGATGGTGGCGGAAGCGAGCTCGGAGGCGGCGGCTATGGCAGCAGTGTGTTAGGGTTTGGGCACCACGTGGCAGCGTTCGGCCTAGGGTTGCAAAGGAGGGCGCGGCGCACAGGACTGCATCCATTTATAGGCGCAAGCAAACCTCGTGTTGCGTGCTAGGGCGGATCGAACGGCGGCGCGGAGCTTCGCGCGATGCGGGAGGTCAAGGACGACCTGAGGGCGCTGATAAATGGGGCCGGTGAGTGGGCCCGTGGCGTCTACTGCTGGAGGCGGCGGAGCTGGGCGGGCCGCAATGCTACTGCGCTTGCTAGGCTGGCGCACTATGCGTACGCGCGCGCAAGGCTAAGCAGGCCAAGACACGAGCAGTGAGAGCAGGAGGGGAGCGGGCCGCTTGCTGAGCTGAGATGCTGGCGGTGTTGGGTAATAGAATCACACAAGCGTAGGTGAGGTGAAAACAATGTGCTGATCGCAATTGTATTTCATTCTGTCCAAAAACTTACACCCCAGGGGTATTTATAGACCCCCTAGCTTCGCTACAACAAAGAAACTTACAAAATTGGTCATGATGTCTCCTATACATTTAGCTAGAAGACAAGTCAGCGAAGTGATGAAACACACTTCGCCCCTATCTTTTTGTCTTGCTGAGCAACTTTGAACTTGATTATAATTTCTTGACTCAGCAGATAACTTTGCTGATCCCTCATGCGAAGCCGCCACGTCAGCTTCGCTGGGCTTCAGGAGTTCAGTGAAGTCATCTTCGCCAGATATCCTGAAACATGTGAGAACATATATGCGAAGTCCGAAATAATTATAGCGAAGTATCCACGTAATCTTCGCCGAACATTGCTTCGTTTCAAATATCTATAGCGAAAAGTCTGTTCTCAGCTCCAAAGTTTGGGATGAAAGTTTGTATGTCAAAGTTGTTCCCCAACAGGCGGCCTGCAAGCTGCGCTGGCTGGCCTTTGACCGCTGGTGGCCTGGCTGGCCACTCTTGGCCGGTTGCTGCTGCTGCTGTCCTGGCTGTGGCTGGCCTTGGCCAGCTGGGACTCGCCTTGTCTGGCCAGAGCTGGCTATAGCTGGCTAGATGCGGCTAGGTGAGGTCAGAACCAAGCTAGGGCAAGCCAGGGATGACTAGAGGCTGATCTAGGGTCACTAGAGCTAGCTAGGGGATGGCGGCTAACTACCTCGATACCCAAAACGACAGAGGAAAAGGGAAAACTCTCTTTTTGAAAACAAAAGGGATCTTCCAAATTCTTTTCCAAAAACCCACGCTAGCTTTTTGAAAGCCATCTAAAAAAGTTTCAAATCCAAACTTTAAACACATTTTGAAATAGTGACTTTGAAGGCTTTATTTTCAAACTCGAAAAGAACCTAGTCGTGACTTGCTCGAATTTTAGAAATTCATTTTCACACAACCATAATAAAACAAGGCACCAAGCAAAACACACTTTTATTTACTTTATAAAAGTTTTATAAACCACACTTTTTATCATTTTATAATGATAACAAAAGGACTAAATCTTGGCTAGTTTTATGTAAATTAATAAATCTTTTAATCTTTTTAGTGTTTTCGGTTCACATCCCAAAATAGAAATTTTGGGGTGTGACAAAGCTACCCCACTTAACATGAATCTCGTCCCAAGATTCGAAGAGACTTGGGATAAAGACAATACAAATGATCAAGGTTGATTTGAAAACTTTGATAAGACATGATATAGAGATTTATGGATTTTCCCAAAGGTCGGTATAGAAATTAAAGATTGATCCACCAGATTGCTTAGAGATCCAACACAAGGCAGTATTAACAGATCAAGGATTATCCATACATTGTGATATGGAGACCAGATGATAACATCACTCTCAAGTAGAATGATGCAGGACTTCTCTCTTTAGCTCTTCAAAGAGGGCAGAGAGAGAACGAACATCGATCCTTCGAACTGATGTAGTAAGATGACCAAAGAAAAGTTCATGATGAGATATCTCATCGGAGTATCTTACATAATGGATCATGATTAACAATCACGTTACCCGTGTTTACCGAGCACAACCAAGTGTGTGCACCCACTGGAGGCTCTCGGTTTTAACCTGGCACCATCAGTTATTAATCAAGGCATCATTACCAAGTTTACTACCAATTGACATCTCCCATGACACAGGTGTGGATCTTGCATGGTTAAGCTTCACATGCAAGACAAAAAAATATGATCACAAATTTTTTGGGGGAAATGATGGTTGAGGCTACTTTGTCTACACGTTGGGAAATGCGTAGACAAACCTTGATGATCCATGAACTTAGAAGTAAATGGCAAGAGAAACAAAGATAGAGGACATGGCAAGTCAAGCAAGAGTGATCACAGTAAGTCCTCAGGTCTCGTATCATGGGATGCAAGAGTTAGGAGCAAAGATTAGCATAGATGGCATAGAAGTCAAGAATAGATCTCACGGGGCTCGCCATCCCTTTATTCATCTTTGGTGAGATGAAAGATGAGAAGATTAGGAATTAGGGAATACTAGTGAGGGAAAGATTGATCTTTAATCCTTTGAAGTTCATTGACTCTAAGTTTGCGATTCGAGGAGTAAGGGTCGAAGGTCGATGAGAAGGTCAAGAATGGTCACCAGAGAGATATGGCTCAACCTTTAGCTCTTCAGACCATGAAACTTGAGGCACAATGATTGGTGATAGTAGCGAATGCTACCCCACTTTAACAAAAGCACCTATTACTTCCAAAAACATGTTCAAGAGCATCATCTTAATCCAAATCATCTCCTAGAGTTTTCCTTTGTTGATTTACCAATCTGAACATCACATAACCTGATTTTGGTCCCAAGAAATAGATGAGAGAAAATGGGACAATGTTTTTTTGGTAAATAGTTGTGGTGATTGTTGAGACACCTTATCATGCATAACGAACTGATAAACACATCACAATCCATCTTTACAGCTTAAAAGTAATGAGGTCTCATAAAACAGCTACCCCTTTTACATAAAAGTTACAACTGAATTGAAAACAAGACACTATTGAATGAAACAAGTAGCTGACTTCATATGTTGTCTCGTGTGCTTTGGACTTTAGCATAGACCAACTCAAATCTAACCATGCTTCTGTTCCTGATTCTGGTAAACTTTTTGAGACGAGAGGATTTGAGTCTAGCGATCACGAGCATTGTCCTTAGTTCCTCAGATTTGCATCCAACTCTCAAATAAAAATACCATATACCAACAACATATATACTAATCCAAAGGACATAGCTGACTCCTCATGTGACCTTGAGTTTTTTAGATTTCTTCTGATGGCCTCAAATCCATTTGAACTTCCACTCTAGATTCTGCAACTGCTTCAGCATTGAGGAGACTCTGCTTGCACATATGGTCTTCATCTTTCTTAGGTGGAGCTCGAAAAACCTCATACTCAATTCTTTCTCCTGAAGGGGTTGTTAGAAGTACTAAACATTGGGCATATTTAATCACACCCTTACAGGAAGCTAACCATCCCATTCCTAGGATAACATTGACTTCCATTAACTCCAAGACAAAAATATTTACTTCAAAGTTAACCCCTTTTTATGTTAAGGCAAACTTTTGGACATACGCTTGTGCCTTCATTTCTCCTTTTAGAGATTTAACTATTATGGGTTTCCTCACTGGGAGCATAAGCATCTTTTGATCTTCTACATATTTTCTATAGATAAATGAGTGTGTAGCACTAGTGTCAAACATGACTATGGCAGGGGATGAGTTTACTAGAATTGAACCATACACGGCCTCATAGGTTTCTTGAGTGGTACCCATATGGACATGGTTCAACCTGCCTTCAATGTAGTTTTGCTTCATTTCTTTTCCTTGCACATGCTTCTTATTGACCTTCTATATTTGCTTATGGCTCTGTGTAATCTTCTCACGACAGTTGTTCATATAGTGTCCACTTTTGCCACAATTATAACATTCTTTGCTAGTAGGAGTGTCAGCGTTCACCAAGGTGCTAGTAGGAGGCAATGTATGTGGATCTTGAGAGTAGGAGTGTTGCTCTTCATCATTAGGTTGTTGGTGCTGATCCTGATCTATACACCCAAACCGATTCGTCCAGTGAGGCTGCCGTTTAGGTTGTGTACCATGTCGGTGATGAGTCCTGCTTTGCTGACGCTGAAAATCAAGCTTCCTCTTCTTTCTATACATATCTTTAAGCTTGCTCTCCACTAGAATCGCTTATCCACTAGCTGTTCAAACTTAGGAAAACTGGGTGCTATTAGTTGCAGCTAGATGTGGTCATTCAAACCTTATAGAAAGAGGTCTTGCTTGTCCTCATCCACTTTCACCTTTTTTGGAGCATATCTTGACAACTGAGTGAACTTATCCTGATACTCACACACATAGAACCTTGCTTCAGGCTTAGGAATTCTTCCTTCTTTAGCTTGATCAGTCCAGCGGGCACATGGTGTGATATGAAGCTTTCCTTGAACTCTTGCCATCTGATCTTAGTTGGAGTTTTATGTGAGGTGTAGGATTCTCACCAATCTGAGGTTGCACCCTCAAGTTGTCCCGAAGCATATAGGACCTTCTCTACCTCATTGCATTGAGCAATCTCAAGCTGCTTCTCTATGTAACTTAACCAATCATCAGCTTCTAGAGGTTCAGAGGTATGAGAGAAAACAGGTGGACGACCCTTCATGAATTCTCTTTGCTTGTTTCTAGGTGGTTCTTGCATCTGCTCAGGTTGAGCTTGTTGAGCTTGAGCTTGTTGAAGAGTAGTCATGGTTTATACCATTGTTTCCATACATTGAATCTGTGTATGTACCATCCTCTCCATGTTCATCTGGGGTGAGGGTGATGACGGGTCCTGGCTTGTGTAAGGGTTGGATTATTGTCTCCATCATCACTTCTTGCGCTTGACATCTGTCATTTAGTACAGGTAGCATGATCAAGGATAAATGTTGATGAAACATGGGATGATATAGGAGACAGGATTAAAAGGTTTAAGGTAGATCACGAGGAAGCAAGTTTTGAGAGATCGAGGACACTACCCCACTTAACAAAATAAAGCTACACCTCATGACCCTACCTTCATGGCCTCGTTCTGGACACTAGAGCAGGAACAACACACAAACATCACAACAAGCAAATCAAGCACACATCACATCATCGATTCTACACGTGCTTCTTTATCAATGGTGGTCATCCTAAAAGGCGGATTAAGGATGATGAAAGGCCATCGAATAAGTTTGAATAAGACAAGATTAGAAAACTTTTTGTAAATCAACAAAACCAAATTTCAAGAAGCTAAGCAATTAATAGCTCAAAGAAAGCTATCTGAGGAGGGGAAACAACACAAGGGTGAAGAAACAGTCAGAATCAAAGAGTCATGGGATGATAAAATAATTTTGCAGCAAAATATGCTTTAGAAAATGACCAGTGCAATCTTGGCATACGTCTTACAGTCTACATTGCTCTGATACCATCTTATCACACCCTGGTTCCCAAAGAAATACCAAAGGCCGTCATATGTGTGCCTAGGAAATCCACACATATAACAAGAATGGAAATATCAGAAAACCAATGTATTATAATATATAGCGGAAACATATTTATATCAACACTTACAAACATTAGAGTATTGTGGAACGTTGACTACAACTTCTCTTCAAAGCTCCATCCTTCTCAGGGACCATTGACTAGGGGCTCCGTATGCCAAACACTTCTGACACTCAACATCTTTATCCTTCTTCAGAGCAGCACCTTACTACAAACAATAGTAAGGGTGAGTCCATGTCGAACTCAGCAAGTACAGGCGGAAAATAAATGATATGCAGGGCTTATACAAAGATAGGCTGACATAGTTTGACTGCAGGTAAGCATTTTAATTAAGATACCAATTATTAAACAACATGTTACTAGCTTTATTTATTAAACAAACTATTACTAAGTGTGAGCTAAACAACCCAACCCTTAATTAGAGATATAGGTATGAGTAACAATATTATTAGAGATCATCAAAAATTAATTATCATCATTAATTCATAGTCAAGGTGGCAACCTCAACACCACCTCTGGGGTCACAACCCCTAAAGAACACGGGATAGCCATCCCGCCAGAACACGAGGTAGCAACCTCAAAGTACGCCATCCTGATAAAAATTAAGGTTGCAACATTAACCATCAACATCTCCAATGATCCATGTGAGTCCAAGTCGGGCTGCTCATGAGCACAACTGATATATCAGTCTGATCAAACTTTGCACAGAGGTGTACACTTTCACTCCAAGTCATGATTTCCATTTGCCCAGGGTTGTGACCCCCCAAAACACTACCAAGGTGAGTGGGAAGGGTTTCACACGAGACCGTTCATAGCTCCTACTGATAGGCAGCAACCCGCTAAGGATTCCTCAAAAGAAGGTAAGATCCCGCCTCCAAGAACCAAGATAAAAACCAAAATGCACTCGCTTGTCAGGCCAAGATCCAACCAACAAGAGCCCCTCTTGCACCTACCCAGTAAGCTACCACCAACTAGTAGGAGGCCTGCTAGAGCCATGTGGCTTGAAGCTGTACGGATGTCCCATGTTGTCTCCATGAACCAGTCCTTAGGGAGGGCAAACACGGATGTCCCTATTCCCCCTTTTGCACATCCTTACCACTTCTCCGTGGCCGCAGCCATTATCATCATTAAGGTCATCATTTAACATTATTAAACATCAATATGTAAGTCATTATTATGTTCATTAACATATGTAGGGTGAGCAGAGCAGCAAGCACAACCAGACAACCCATAAAAGTAAACACCCTGTTTATATTTGGGTAAAAGTGGCTAGTCATGTCCTTAGGGTTTGCAGTATTTAGACACATGTAAAGAAAGTAAATTATGAATTACAACATGAGTAGGTACAATACGATCAAAGGGCTGCCTGCACTTGCCTTAAATCAAAAGTCTAGCTACTCAGTAGACTTTACTTGTTCTATCTTCTGGTCTCCAAGTCCAGCTGCACTTGTCGGTCCTCAGCTCCTGATCTTTAGCACTCCCTAACTGCTCTCCGCCTATTCACAACAAACAAGCAACACAAACAGACAAAACTAAGAACTGACATCATACAAAAGGGAACACTAAAGAAAGAGTGGAATACACGATTGAGCTCGTTACTACGATCGCAAGGGCATAAGAACAACCAACAAAGGAGCTACCGTTGAGGTTACCACTACCAAGGTCGATCTAGACCGATCGTATTTTGAAAAGGCATTGGTAAATCATAAACCAAAGTAGCTATTGGTTGCACTATCAAAGCCTAGAACATGGTAAATACCACTACTATCGCGTAGCTTACGTCAATATGAGTCCAACGCGACTAGAACAGGCTGAAACGGAGTTAAAATGGCAAGTTATGGCTAAAACAAGGTTAGGGGCAAAACCATAAATAGGCACAGCTATAAATCTTATTTTAAATAAATATAAAACTGCATTTTATAAAGATTTGGACCTCAGATACCAGAGTGCACAGGGTTTAAACAGCAAGACTGCAAGGCTGAAATGAACTGTGGTGGACTAGATCGTAAATACCTAGAAGATCTACAAAACAGCCAAGGCTGACCGCTTGGTTGACCACGTTGACGAGGTCAGCGTATGCGTGGCGCTTGCATGGAGCATACGTGGTGGCCACGTCGGCTGCTGATGGGGCAGTTTGACCCCATGGTTGACCGAAGGTCAACAGCAGATCTGAGCCGCTCGGCTCAGATCGGACGGCTACGGACGTCCGGAGGTGCTGGGTCACCAGAGCGACAGCCGGGACGGTGGCGTTCTCGCTAGAACTCGCTGGAATGGTGCTCCGGGGCACAGGTGGCCAAGGGGAGGGCATCGGGTGATGCGGCTCATCATCACGGGGTCGGCTGTGGGGCTAACAGCGGCGGGAGATGGCCTGAGGCGGCTGGCCATGCGATGGCGCTAGGGCCGGTGTTGCATGCTCGGCTGGGAGCGGCTACGCCACATGGCGAGGCTGCGCGAGTGTTCAGGCACGTTGCGCACGTGTAGGCGGGCGCGTGGTGCATTGCGGCAATGACGGTTAGCGGCGAGGTGCGGACTGGGACGACGCGGCGCCGATGGACGGCGATGACGCTACAACGATGATGGTGCGCGGGCAAGCGAGGAATAGAGGGCGGGAGAGCGGGGTGCCGACGCAGTCCTCACCTCGATGCGGATCACGTCGAGGCAGTCACGTTGGCGGGGACGCCACGGTGGCGGAGGCGGCGGCTAAGATGGCGGCGCATTAGGGTTTGGGCACCGCATGGCGGCGCTAGGCCTAGGGTTGCAAAGGAGGGCACGGCGCACAGGACTGTGTCCAGTTATAGGCGCAAGTGAACCTCATGCTGCACGCTAGGGCGGATCGAACGATGGCGTGGAGCTCCATGCGATGCGGGAGGTCAGGGACGACCTGAGGGCGTTGATGGGTGGGGCCACTGAGTGGGCCCACAGCATTAGATGCTAGCGGAGCTGGGTGGGCCACGATGCTGTGATGCTTGCTGGGCCAGCCCACTACGCATACGCGCGCACAGGGCTAAGCAGGCCAAGAAACGGGCCGTGAGAGTAGGAGGGGAGCGGGCCGCTTGCTGAGCTGAGCTGCTGGCGGCCTGCTAGCTGCGCTAGCTGGCCTTTGGCCACTGGTGGCCTTGCTCACCACTCTTGGGCGGTTGCTGCTGTCCTGGCCATGGCTGGCCTTGGCCGGCTGGGACTCGCCATGTCTGGCCAGAGCTGGCGAGGGCTGGCTATAACTGGCTAGATGAGGCTAGGTGAGGTCAGAACCAAGCTAGGGCAAGCTAGGTATGACTAGAGCCTGATCTAGGGTCGCTAAAGCTAGCTAGGGGATGGCGGCTAACTACCTCGATAGCTAAAATGACAGAGGAAAAGGGAAAACTCTCTTTTTGAAAACAAAAGGGATCTTCCAAACCCTTTTCCAAAAACCATTTTGAGAGCTAAACATGAGAGCCACGTTAGCTTTTTGAAAGCCATCTATAAAACTTTTGAAATCCAAACTTTGAACACATTTTGAAATAGTGACTTTGAAGGCTTTATTTTCAAACTCGAAAAGAACCTAGTCGTGCCTTGCTCGAATTTTAGAAATTCATTTTCACACACAACCACAATAAAACAAGGCACCAAGCAAAACACACTTTTATTTACTTTATAAAAGTTTTATAAACCATACTTTTTATCATTTTATAATAATAACAAAAGGACTAAATCTTGGCTAGTTTTATGAAAATTAATAAATCCTTTAATTTTTTTAGTGTTTTCGGTTCACATCCCAAAATAGAAATTTTGGGGTGTGACATGCGGCAGCGTCAATCTTGAGCCGCTTTACGGGAGAAGGGGTCGCCACCTCTATCAGGTGCTTGAGCCTGAACACGCATGGGTGGAGGAGGTCAAACACCCTATAAACAGCAGAAAGGAAAATGAAACCATGAAAAACAGAAACTTACCCCACAGGAATAAGGGGCGCCCACCCGGGCACCCTCAAACCACTCGGGGGCTTCCGAGTCCCCTTCTTTGATAGCTCTTTGCTAGAACCAGAGCCCCAGAGGCTACGGTTGGCGACGCCCGAGGCGTCCTCTGCTCCTCCGAGGCCATCTGATCCCTCGTCTGCGTGACGAATGTCGAAGATCGGGTACGGTGCGACGGCGTGCCAGACTTGCTCCACGACGAAGGCGGCGGGGTGCCCCTGCGCATGCGCCATGACTTTGACCCCCTGGGTTTAAAGGTTCGGCCGTCCTCCTCTCCCGAGACTGCTCCGAAGCCCCCTCCTGTGAGAAGCCAACCCCGCCTCGACCCTCTCCTATGTAAAATGGACATCAGTTCGAGGGGGGTTGGGCAGCAAGTCGTCGAGGTGCGCCTGCACCCCTTTTATCATCATCGCTCTCATCCTCCTCCCCCACCTCTCCTTCTGAGGGGGACTCTTCCTCAGGAAGCCCCTCACGCCTCTGCTTCACACAGCGTTGGTCACGCACCAGGCACTCGAGGCTCTTCTTCTTCTTCTTCTCCTTCTTTTCCTTGTCTTTGTTCTTCTTTCTGTTGGTGGGTAGTAAAGCATCTCACCTGGTGGTCAGGATTGTCCTCCTTGACCAGGGGCATCGACCTTCGAAAATCTATGACCCCCTACACGCAGGCCCATGACAAAAGAACATCAAGACGAGGCAAGGAAAAGAGGAACTCAAAAGTAATGGATCGGAATGCTCACCAACTGTACGTGGCCGTCATCCGGCAGCATCGGGATGTTGTTTGCCTTCTCCGGATTGAAGGAGCTGATGACCACCCCCTCACATGTCTCACAACCTCTGTGATGGGGAGATCCTTGGCCAACATCCGGCACCCCTTGAGGGACACCCAGGCCCCATCTGGTCCAGATGCAGTGAGCGCCGCATTAGTGGAAGGACCCACCGGTTGTGGAAAGCCGAAACGACGATCCCGGTGGTCAGGCCCTGGTGGCGCAACGTCCTCAGGCCCGGTGTTATGTGGTAGCAGGCCATCATTGTTCCAGAGGTAGAACCACCAGGCGTGTGTTGACGGTCCTTAACTAGCAAGTTTGACCATCATTATTGCATCAAAATGAGGACAACCAACAATATAAGTAGTGATTTATGTTTGTAATTCACCTAGTTCCACTTGTACTTGGAGTTTATCTTTCTATGCAGGAAAAGTACCAAAAATAAGTGCAAATGGACCAAATGGAGGCAATGGAACATGGCAGGGCCAGCAACCCAGCTAGGGCCAGGGCGCCCACCCTGGCCAGGGCGCCCACCCTGACTCAGGGCGCCCACCTTGACCGTGCCACCAAACTGACACAGCCATGTCACCAATCCGTGACAACAACATCCCATGTCTCTCAACCATCGAATTCAAGTCGGTTTGATCCAAGGGCACTCAATGGATGTCACTTGAATTCATGGGCCTATTGTCATACACCCAAGGAGGCTAAGTCGGTTGGAACCGACTCCAAACTGACTTATTGTGCATGCAACCAACTTGGGGGAGTGATCCATCACCGTTGGATAGAAGGTCGGTGCGAGTGAACGGTGTGTCCAGGGCGCCCACCCTGGACCCAGGGCGCCCACCCCCGCAGTCACAGCTACCGACCTCCAGAGCACTATAAATCGCTCCCTAATCCTTCATTTTGTAACACACACCACAAGAGAAACTCTCTCTACTTTCATGATGTAGTCTTAGTGTTGGTGTGGGAATTAGTGAAGAGGAGTTCTTCCTAGAGTGGGAGTAGTCTTCGAGAGTCTGGTATAAGCTTTGTATCTCTCTCTTGTAATACTCTCCTTATATTAATATATTAATTTTATTCAATATATTATCTTCTTTACTCACATGTTTTGCATAGTCTAAGTGTTGCTATTACTTTATAGTAGTAATTCATTTGGTTACTTTAGTATAGTTTTAGTAGTATATCTTTAGTATAATTAAAGTAATGTTCACACCTTTGTGCGGGTTCACTGCTCTTCATTGAGTGCTCTAGTTTGATCTCCTGTCGGGAACTAGAGTAGTATACGATAGTGTAAACATGGTGCATAGACTAAAGTATACTTGTGTTTGTGGCTTGCTCCTCGGATGTGTGGTAGCTAGTGGGGGTGACTGCCTCATCTAGTCTCTGTAGTCCACCACGTGTTTGGGCACGTTCTGAAAGTGTAAGGCCCGAAGCCATAACGGCACAAGTTATCTTTTGCGGTGCTTGACCGAAACGGAGCTCCGAAGTGCATTATGTGTGATCATTAATCATGTTATGCTAAGTATATTACTATGCTATATCTAAGAAAGAACCTTTGTGATAAAGAAGAACTCAAGATACTCCCTGACTTGTTGTCCTCCCATTTAACTATGCTATCCTTTAGGAGTGGATCTTTGTGTGTGTCATCCAATCTATTTGAATATTGTTTAGCCCCACTTTAGTCTAGTCGGTGTGCTAATTAGTACATACATGATGGCTAACTATCACTGTCTTTAACCTTTCTTCCCTGTGAAAAATACAATACCCTGAATATTTCTGGGTGAAAGCTACAATGGTACTCTGTGTGCTTGCAGATTTATCTCATTACGCTAAGAAATACCAACAGCGTGCCACCCACTATGGATGGAAATCAACCCCGTCGGGATGTACTAGTCCCCCCGCTTCAATGCCAGGTTGCAGCAGCCGGCGCGGAAGATGCTCCTCTTCCCCACAGACACCGGCTTCGAGAAGTACTCCCCCTCTATCACCAGGTACCCCTCATAGACGACGGTGAAGATTGCCACATTGGAGATGGCGTTGGGGGAGAAGTGCTGGAGCTCGATCTCATAGTGGTGGGTCAGTGCATGCATGAACTGGCTCGATGATGCTCCGAGCCCCATATTGTGGAAGGTGATGAAGCTCACAACGTAGCACGCCGGCGGGTCCAGCTACCAATGGTCCCTCGGTGACGCCATCCACTCCGGCTGGTCGTCCGAGGAGATGGGACAGAGGAGCCTGTCATCGACCAGCCTTTGCAACTCCTACTCCGTCATGGACGACGGAAGCCAGTCATCCGCAGGAAGAAGCTCCACACCCATTTCGAAGGACCGAATCTACTCGGCGGATGGACGGGAGGGAAGATTCCCAATCTCTCCCGACTTCTCCCCCTCTCTCTCCCCCTGCGCTAACAGGTCAGTTCGCGTCGGTCTCTGGTGGCGGCAGCGGCGAAAACAAGAGGGCGAGATGGGGACAGATGAAACCCTACCCCTGTATTTATAAGCGGACCAAGGGGCAACGGGCATATTTGGCTGGGAAGCAGGTAAATCTTCACATTTAATGCACTCACCTAACGGCTCCCTCGATTCCCGGGTACAGGGACATGTGTCACACGCTTGGCCTCTAGCCGTTGCCCACTTCCCCCACGACTGCACCGCTCCGTCTCCTACCTAAAAAAGGCACGCCCAATGGACGGGAGGAGTTATCTGTGATGGTATCTTCCATGAGAAAGAAAAAAACAGGCCCTGGCCCCACAAAAAAATCTCAAGGGAGCGAAGGTTGGCCCTCGGTCAGGGTTCGACAACCGTCCTCAAGTACTTGAGTCAGGGATGGCCAAGGGGGAGCCCATGCGATGCCCCAGCTCAAGAACAAACTCTTGAGACCCTCCCAGACATATTCAAGGCAAAACTTAAGGAGCATTTTGGAATCCCCATGGAGGGAGGCATCGAGCCACCGAACCCAATCAAAATGGCTCGGCATCCATGGGTCCCATTGGTTTGCTTCAATAAGAGCGCCCCAGCGGCCACTAGTCGACCCCCACCGAACAGGGCATGAGCTCTTGCTTGAATTTTTCAATAACAGCTCGACCGAGGATGGCGAGACTCGCCCATCGAGGGTAGTCTGATGCTCGTCACCCCATATCCGATCAAAAGGACTCATGGGACGGACACCAAAAGCTAGCAAAGCCCTGGCCACACGAGGCTTGGGGGCTCGACTACGCTCAGCACCCCTTGATGAAAGAGGGACGAAAACACCCGGGGGCTCGACCACTCGAGCACCCCTCGACAAGAGGCACATAAAGCCCTCGGAGGAGTATTCTACTCCCTCGAGGCCTCGGGGACTACCCCCGAAGGGTACGCTCGTGCGCACCCTTCGGAGAATAGCAGGAGCTACAACCCTAGTTCATGATCGCACTACCCTCGGAAAGAACCTACCACGCTCAGCACCCCTCGACTAAAGAGGGTCAAGCACGCCCAGAGGCTTGACCAGAATCGCATAAAGCCCTCAGAGGAGTATCCTACTCCTCTAAGGCTTCGGGGGCTACCCCCGAAGGGTACGCTCATGCGCACCCTTCAGAGAACATCAAGCGCTACGACTACAGTTCATGAGTCTACGCGTGAGTGCCAGCACTCGCACTAAGACTCGAGGGCTACCGTCGGGTACCCTGATAAAGGGGTACCCTAAACATCATCCCAAGAAATAAACTTCAATTGATAATCAAGAAAAACTCAGAGAGACAAGGCGATCAGCGATAAACATCAAGAAAAACTCCCCATAAATCAAGCCTGCTACCACCCTCAGAGAGACAAGGCCCAGCACTCAGGGACCAATCCATACCAGGCCGGACCATGCCCGGGACCAATCTGCACACACCCACCTCGACAGGGGCCTCGAGTGGCGGATCGCAGCACGGGTGATCGACCCCCCGTCGAGTGATGGAGCTCCGCGCAGGCGGATGACCCCCCATCGATTGATGCTCCCACTTTGGCTCACCTACTTCCTGTATGAGATTTAGTGCATTTAATGCTCCCACCAACTCCTGCCTAATCTCATGGCTACAGCGTGAATACAATGACCAAGTATGGCAGTCAAATCTTCCTTTTTACCGCCCATACCCAGAGAATCGGTGATTCGTATCACATTGTTATGCCATGCCGGATACTGTGCCCCATTAGGCACCCCCTCGAGACGCAATTGTCAACATCTGCTCCGTATTTTCTGGGGTTCGACCTTATCCATCTAGGCCTCGACCCCCTCGATCACCCCTCGACTTGGACCCCAACACCTCCAGTCAGTGCTCCAACAACTCCCCAAACGACGTCTACAGGAATTTGCATGCCCACGCATGGGCACCAGTCTTTCACCGACCACCCGTGGTGTCCTCATGACACCCCAGGAGGACAGCAATCGCCTCCAAGTACATCGCTACAGGGCAGGCCACGCTCGGTGCGCGCCTCCACAGCAACCACGACATGAATAACATCAACCCCTCAATGTCATCACCTACGATAGCCCTAGGGCTCCTGTACACCTGAGCCTCCCCTTGGCCTATAAAAGGGGATGCCAGGGGATAGTTTCATTCATTCGAACAAGCATCGGATAGCTCTCAGAGAAATCCGAGTACTCCAGTCGCAAGGCATAGGCTCAGTGCTTCTAGGCTTAGGCATTGCTCTTCACCCCCATCCGCACTCGCTCGCTTGTATCTCCCCTATACAAGCACTTCGGTGCAAGATAATACAGCCTCTCTCCCCCCGCTGGATGTAGGGCCTTCTTTTGCCCAAACTAGGATAAAAACTGTGTGTTCTTCTTGCATCACCATTCGAATTAGGGAGCACGCAGCACAAATTCACTCATTAGTGCCTGGCCCCTAGGTCAGAACACTGACAGTATTCTATCTTAGCATTTGCATTTTAGTTATTTGTCTTATTGCATATAAAAAGTTTAAAAATACCAAAAATATTTTCTTATTCATTTCTGTTATCACCAATGTTTCATGTCTGCTTACTCTCCTTATGGAAATGATGACTAGTTGTTTTGTCAATGTTTCTCTAGTGCCTAGTTTACAACTTAGTGCTTCTCTAAGCATGGATTACTTAGCTCTCTTAAACCATCATGAACCTAAAAACTTTGTGGGTTGCGAGTGCTAGAACTAAGTCTAAGTTGTTGGGGGATATGAGATAGTGAGACAAGAGCTACTATAATATTGTTATAGGCATGAGTGATTACTGAAGAATTTATTCTTAAAGATAATCAAAAACTTAATTGTTCCTTAATGGTGATAAATTCCTACCACAGCCATATATGCTCTACATGTTCAAAACCTTTCATATAAGCTATTTGCTTTGTGTTGAGTGTTGTCAAGTCTTGTTGATCCCTATTAAGTGTAACACCCCTGGTGTTATAGTAACTAAAAATTGGCCATGTCATCATATGCATTGCATTGCATTCATGTTTAGGTCAACCTTGATGTGCATCAACTAAAATGAGTTTACATTCTTTGGTTGATTGTGCTTCTGAGATGATGGTTTGACTCGAACCAAAAACCTAATTTTGAATGTCATCTCCAAATACTTGATTTATACCCTATGTACTTTGAGGTGGAAGCTGTGCTTTTCACTAGTGTCAAGCATAGTATATAAATTCAAGTGCAACATTTAAAATTGAACTCCAAGTTTGAAGTTGAATTTGAATTCCAAAGCTTTCCCAAGTTTTGTAGTTCAAATTTGAATTCAAATTAGGGGCCAATTAAAATGAATTTCATAAGTCAACTTGGTCAACCAAATGTGCCACTGGGTGTTTGGCTCAATGATGCCTTTGGATGATGTTTGTCATCACTAATAACCAACCAATTAAGGTAGAAATCAAATCAAGCTCGATTTCTCTTCAAAATCCCTAATTTCCCAAAACTCTATTTTACCCCCTTTTCTAAAGTTCTAAATCTAAAAGGAATTTGGGTGTGTGGTAAAAAGCAAGTTTGTAGATCTTGTTGAGACCTATAAAGTTGGTCTTCAAAGTTTTTCAAGTTTCCATAAATTTTCAGAAGTAATTTCACAAATACCAAATCAAGGTTTTTGTCCCCTTTTCAATTTAAATTCAAATCTACTATTTACACTCAAAATCTAGAGAGGTTCATATTTAGAAAAATGTAGATCTTGAAAAATCATGAAAACTTCATTTTTGGATATTTTCATCTTCTGTTCAAAATTTTGAAGTAATTTTGAAAATGGGGCTAGGGGCATTTTTGTAATTTCCTAAAGTCGGCCAGGTTCACTGCTTGCTGCCGCTGGCGACCTTCGCCGAGTTTCCGGCCACATCTGTGTGTGCCAGCTTCATTTTGGACGTGGCATGGGCCACCTTGACTTGTCACATCGCCCACCTTCGCACCGCAGTACATATAGCTGAGGCCGACTGCCATGCTTATCTTCTCCTGTTCGTCGTTATCGTGTTCATCTCGCCGGTGCGATTCACCGACGCTGCTCCACCTCCGCCCGCATGCTCTAGCCCTTAGCTCTGCCATGTCATTGCGAATCTCTTGAGCCGATTAGCAGCCTCGCGCGTAGTCGGAGTCGCCCGGACACCGTCATCTTCCTCACGGCCGGCAGAGCCACCACCGTAGCTTTTCGTCTTTCATTTTCTTCACTGATAGCTCCGCCTTGATGTTGTACATCTCATTCACAATCTCGTTCTCACAGCCGAAGCCCAGAAGAGCCGGAACGCCCTTGCCGTCGTCGGAGCTCGCTATTGCCACCACCGCCCATTGTGCACCATCTCCAGCTCCGTCCCTGACCTTTCGCATGCGCACCATCATGTGGTGAGCTCCTGCACGTGATAGTGCTCTTAGTTGGGGCTTTGCAGTGCCGTGCTCGATGAGCCGCTTGCCGCCGGCGAACTGCTCTGTTTTGGTCACCGCGCGCACATAGCCAGTTAGGCTATAGGCCAGCTTTGGCTTAGTTAGCGTCCATATCGTGTTCGTGTAGTCGTGTAGGAGTGCTTGCTTGCATCAACATCATCGGACAAGCCTCCGGTAGCTGCTACCGCTTTGCCGCCGCGCGGCCGAGCTGCCATGGCCGCCGTCGGTCCTACTCTAATGCGTTCGGCGTCGCGTCTTTGCTTCCCACGAGTCCGACGCATCGCGTAGGTGCCGTAGGTTCCTAGCTTTTGGCCGGGGACCTCACCGTCGATGAGTTCACCGCAGGTCAGCGCCACTGCCGTCATGGTCAACGTCAGGAAGGAAAAGAAATTCCTTTTTCCTTTTTCAGAAAATGATTTAAATGTTGTTTCCTTTTAAAATGCATAGTAAATTATCTATGGCTTTGAAAATTATGATACTGAAAGCTCCGCTTTGATGTTGTGCATCTCATTTGCAATATCGTTCTCACAGCCAAAGCCCAGAAGAGCCAGAATGCTCTTGCCGCCGCGGAGCTCGCTGTTGCCGCCGCCGCCCACCGTTGTACCATCTCCAGCTCCGTCCCCGACCATTCTAATGTGTGCACCGTTGTTGGGGTGAGCTCCTGCATGTGATAGTGCTCTCAGTTTGGGCTTTGCAGTGCCATGCTCGATGAGCCGCTTGCTGCCTGCGAGCTGCTCTGTTTTGGTCGCCGCTGCACGTAGCCGGTTAGGCTATAGGCCAGCTTCGGCTTAGTTAGCGTGCGTATCATGTTTGTGTAGTCACGTAGGAGCACTTGCTCACATCAACGTCACCGGAGAAGCCTCCTGTAGCTGCTGCTGCTTTGCCGCCGCGCCGCCGAGCCGCCATGGCCGCCGTCGGTCCTGCTTTGGTGCGTTCGCCGTCGCGTCTTTGCCTCCAGCGAGTCCGACGCATCGCGTAGGTGCTGTAGGTGCCTAGCTTTTGGCCGAGGACCACGCCGTCGGCGAGTTCACCACGGGTCAGCGCCGCTGCCGTCGTGGTCAACGTCGGGAAGGAAAAGAAATTCCTTTTTCCTTTTTCAGAAAATGATTTAAATGTTGTTTCCTTTGAAAATGCATAGTAAATTATTTATGGCTCCGAAAATTATGATACTTTTTGTGTATGTTCTTGGTCATGAGTTTGATATAGGAAAAATATGAAATGCCAATTTTGTTTAAGTATTGTATCTTAATTAATTAGCTCAATTAATTAATAAATGCAACTTCTTTGAATTTTGGTAAATCAAATAATAGTCCTATAATTCTGAATTTTGTTTTACAGCTTAATTATGTTGTAATCAACTTAACATAAAAGTTTGAGCTTAAGTTGAGAATGTTTAATTTATGCTTCATCTTATGCTTAATTTATCAATTATGCTTTAGTTAATCTTAATTATTTTAGGATTTGATTGACTTTGGGATTGATTGATGACCTTGGGTCATTAACCCTTAATGACCTTTGGCACTTTATTTTATTGTTTGAGCTTATCTTGATCATGTCATTAGGGCTTAATTAATATTTATTTTATGTTCTTAATGAACATCACTAATGAAGTAGTTAACCTTAATGAAACCCTAGACCTAGGTTAGTTGATGAAGTTGGCTTGCAACTTTATCATGAAGGAAAGTTGTACTCAAGTTCTTAGTACTGCTATGCATGCATCGATCATCATGTTTACTCCTTTCATCATGTTGAAGCATGTTATGTTATCTCGTGTAGTTCCCGTGAATGAGGAGAGCATTGTCGAATTAGGCTCTGAAGAAGAGCAACCACAAGAAGAGGCTGATTTCAATAGCTGTGGTTTTAATCCAGAGCCCGTCTACCCCATCGACGAAGGGAAGCCCCGGATGCATTTAAACCCTTCCTTGGTTTTACAAAGTTTATATCACTTTTGCTTATGAAATGTTGCATTAGGTGATAGGAGTTGAGTGGTAACCTACTTGATGCATTACCTACCTTGTTACTCCAATATCTTCCTTGATACTTATTTTTTTTGAAAAATGCATAGTAATACTTAGCCTTGCTATATGAGATAGGTTTTCAAAATAAAATGTTTTTTGAAAGAGATGAAGTGCTTACCCTATCGGTAAGGTTAATAATAATGAATTGTTAATGAATCTGAGACTGGGCGGGACCTGGGAATGGTCTTTGGTGGTTGAGCTGACAGGTTTACCTGGTCATGCTTGTCCCGTCTGTGTCGCCCTAGGACCCATCTGTTGTAGGCTTGCTTGATGGAGACTTTGCAACTGATCACATACCTACGAGCAAGCTTTACCCTAGGATATTCCATTACTAGAACAACGTACCCACACACTAGGATATTCCATTACTAGAACGACGTACTCGAACAAGTTACCCTCGTGGGACAGGGTCTTGGATTGGAGGCATATTGTTACTCTCGGGTGGCGTGGAAGTCGGTTTAGTTTTGGGATGTCCGACGGTACTGTTGATATACTTGTGGGTTAGAGTCCCATGTATGTCGTGTGAATAGGGATCCCCAGCTAGGTTTAATCGGTTTGAATCGTCGTTGCTCCTCGATTATGGATACTCTGTCAACTGCCCTGCATCGTAGTTAACAAGTGGAACTTGAGGAATAACAATGAAGTTGCTTGCTAATATCTAGATTAGGATCACTTACCTTCGATTGATAACAAATGAAAGTTAAAACTTGATCTATAAGAGCTTTTCCGCAAAATCTTTTGATTCTTGCTTAGCCTTACCTTGATTCCCAAAGCCAGCATTCCTCAGTCTTCTCCCATCTTTTTCATCGGTTAAGTCTTGTTGAGTACTTTTATACTCAGGGTTTGTTAAACCCTTGTTGCAGGTGTGTCTCATGAACAGGCTTGCTCCGCACCCTGTTGCATGACGGTCGTTGAGGTTAAGGACGATGAGTAGTGTGTGTGGCTTCTGGGCAGAGCACTATGCTTTGGTGGTTCGTAATAAAGTTACTGAATGTTATCCACTACTTATGGTTTGTAATAACTCAACTTATGGTTGTAAGGTTTGAACTAAGTGGTTTGTAAACTTATGTTATTGTAAGACTTTCACTCTTTTACCCTGATGTATATTATTTTATTGTATAAAACTATTGTATTACTGCAATGTCTCCTGTAATGATTGATCCTGCTCGGAGAATCATGGATAATTCGGGTTTCAACCCAACAGACTTCTTAAGTCATATGGAATGCATGCACGGCCGTCGGAGGTCTTTTGAGACGATGATGGGTGCGTGTGGGCTATATTACTTAGGAGGTTCTACCACAGCTGGTATCAGAGCTGGATTGTTATTTTAGAGTTATTATAGTATTCCTTTACAAAACTTCAAAAGGTTTTGGGTCAAATGAATTTAACTTGACTATTTTGGTCTAAATTGCTTATGACTTACCTATGATCCTTTCTATAGATCTTTAGTCATGTTTAAAAGTTTACTGGTGGATAACATGCTAAGGTGCCCTATGTTATAAAAGTTACTTTTATGTATGTGTTACATTGAAAATCTTTTATGTGTAGTTTCGTAGGTTCTATTCATGCATCATGCTTAATGAACATGTTTAATTACCTTCCCTTTTAATGTGGTTTGGGTTAAGTAGTATCAATCCTATTCTTGCCAGCCTTTAGATCCTTCCAATCTATCCTTCAATCTTGATCTTCCCCTTTGCTGAAGGCTTGAGATTGAAGTTTGACTAGTTTATGAAACAGATGCCTCACACTCGTGCATCTAATGGTACTGGTACTTCTCAGAATGGGGGTGATGGTCTTCCAAATCCAGCACCAGCTCCTGCAAATCTGGCAGATGCTATTGCTGCTCTTGTTGCTGGTACAACTGACAATGCTCGTTTGCTTCGTGAAATGGCAGCTCAGAACCAGAATGCACAACGTGGTAACCAAGGTCGTGGTAACAACCAGGATGAGACCACTTATGTGGAGTTCACTGATACTCATCCACCTGACCTGTGTTCACTAAGGCAGATGAACCTTTGGTAGCAGATGATTGGCTCCGTACTATGGAGCAAAAGTTTGAGCTCATTCATTGCACTAAATTCTAGAAGTTGATCTTTGTAGCTCAACAACGTAGAGGTCGTGCAAGTGGTTGGTGGGCTAATCTCCTAGCCGCGCAACCAGCCGGTCATCATGTGAACTGGCAGGAATTTTGCAAAGCTTTTCGTGCTCACTACATTCCTCAAGGGATTATGGAAAGGAAGTTGCAAGAGTTCCTGGCATTGGAACAGGGAGACATGTCTATGATGGAGTATGTTGGTAAATTCAATCACCTATCTCAATATGCCCCTGATCATGTGAACACTGTTGCAAAGAAGGAGTGTTTCATGCAAGGACTAAATTCAAAGCTTCGTTTGATGATTACTGCTTGTGTCAATGTTACTTATCATGAAGCGGTCAACATTGCTCTCGAATCTGAAGAACAATATCATCTGCACAAGGAGGCTAAGGCGAAGAAGAAGGGATCATCTGGCTTTTTAGGAGGTAATAATAAGAAGTGCCAGAAAATCATTTATCATCTGTTAATCATAATCGCTCATCTTTTCGTCCATAACAGTTCCAGCCCCCGCAGCAGGCATTTGTCCGTCCTACTGTAGCTCTTCCATATCTATGCCAGCCGAATGCCCCTGGCATTCGTTTCCCAACTCTTAGTAAATGATTTTGGGGATAGAACAACAATAATTACCCATGCTTCAATTGTGGAAAGTCTTTTCACTTTGCAAAGGACTGCCCGCATCCAAGGCAGTATAACTCCAATGTCTAAGGCTTCGTGCACCACCGCAGCAGAAGAATCAGCACAAGGGTAATAATCAGAATGCTCAGAAGGGCAAGAATGACAAGAAAACTGGACGGGTGTTCTACACTCAAGCTAGAGAGATCCCAGAAGGAGAGCCCGTCATGATGGGTATGTTTCCTGCCGCAAATCATCCTGCAGTCATGCTTTTCGATTCTAGTGCGTCCCATACATTTATCAATGGCACATTCGTTAAGGAGCATGAAATATCCATAATGGAAACAAAATAAGATTTCTTTATACAGTCACCTGGGGGTGTATGTGTAGTAGGGAGATGGTACGTGAAGTAACTATAAACCTAGGTGGGCACATTTTTCCCACCAATATGATAATCTTAAAGGATCAGGATATAGATGTGATTCTAGGGATGAATTGGATGAGTCAGCATAGAGCTGTAATTGACATCCTGAATAGGACAGTTAGAGTGAACTTACCTGGTAGCAATTCTCAACTTCTCATCCAATTTCCAACTCTTAAGAGGAAAGTCGAAAGAGTTTGTGCAACCTCAGTCAAGGAGAACAAAGATATTCCTATTGTTAGGGAGTCTCCAGATGTGTTTCCTGATGATCTACCTAGTTTACCTCCTGATCGAGATGTAGAGTTTGTGATTGACTTGAAACCTGGTACAACCCCAATATCCAGAAGAGCATATAGGATGGCACCGCCAGGGTTAGCAGAATTGAAGACTCAGTTGCAAGAGTTACTTGGTAAAGGTTTTATCAGACCTAGTTCATCACCTTGGCGATGTCCTGCTATATTTGTGAAAAAGAAGGATAAAACTCTAAGGTTATGTGTTGATTACCGTCTGTTGAATGAGGTGACTATCAAGAACAAGTACCCTCTACCTCGCATTGATCTGCTCTTTGATCAATTGGCGGAAGCAAAGGTGTTCTCAAAGATTGATCTTCGGTCTGGGTACCATCAAATCAAGATTCGTGCCGAAGATATCCTGAAGACTACCTTTACCACTCGATATGGTTTGTATGAGTATTTGGTTATGTCTTTTGGACATACCAATGCACCAGCTCATTTCATGTACCTGATGAACTCAGTCTTCATGCTAGAGCTTGAAAGATTTGTGGTTGTCTTCATTGATGACATTGTGATATATTCTAAGAATGAAGAAGAACATGCTGAGCACCTCAGAATTGTCTTGCAACGTCTAAGAGAACATTAATTGTATGCTAAGTTTAGTAACTGTGAGTTTTTGCTGAAAGAAGTGCAATTCCTTGGACATGGCTTGTTAGCCGAGGGCGTTGCTATGGACCCTAGCAAGGTGAAGGACATACTTGATTGGGAACCACCAAAAATTGTACATCAGGTCCTCAGTTTCTTAGGAATGGCAGGCTATTGTCATCGATTCATACCTAACTTCTCAAGGGTAGCTAAGCCTATCACAAAATTGTGGAAGAACCAAGTCAAGTTTGTGTGGTCACCAGAGTGCGAAGAGGCTTTTCAGATCTTAAAGAGATTATTGACTACTGTTGACACCAGAAGTGGCAAACAGATATACCGCAAGCGTACGACAGTCAATGTAGCCTTCATCAGGAGTATTCCAGGTATTGTAATTTCCACGGGGAACGTGAAGTGGATCAACTAGGTTCAAGGTCGTTAGGTGATGATCAAAGGGTATAGGATTGGGTATAGAGAGGTCCTATCTAGCAATAATATCTGGCTGTAGTGTATAATGAGGTTTACCACCTCTATCCTTTACTAGGGGCAATACGCGAAACGACAAGTCAAGTTAAAGAGGTTTGCACCTCCTCCCTCACCGAGGAAACTATCCTATTCAGCCCCGCTCTCATGATGTTAACTTGCCTAACACACGTATAGGGAACTCTCTGCCTAGCGACAAGTGTCACTCTCGGGCTAGGTGTCCTACAGTGTGACAAGCATCTCACACTAGTAAGATGTCGTCCAGACACCACGTCTACACTAATCTTATTACTCTAAGCATAGCTAATGCTTAGAGAAATTCACACAAAGTAAAACAGTGTACCAATAAAAGACTAAATACTGAAAGTACTGAACCAGAATATTAAATACTAGAAAAGACCCAGAAGTAAGACTTACAAGAAGACCCACTTCCGCTGAGGCGCTCCCCAAAGAAGACTCCCGACAGGCCGGGACTCCTCCTTGGAACTCCTCACTCTCTTCCCTCTATTCTAACACTAAGCTACTAAAGTAGTCTTGCTCGTATGATACATGCCTCTAAAGTGAAGCACTAGGGGGTATTTATAGGGGAGGTAGAGTAGGGCCTACTCTAATGCCATGTCAGCGATCTATGTGACCTCCATCATGAGCCATTGGATGAAACCGACCTTGGAACCACCTCAAATGGACGATGATGATCACACCAGCTGCAAGGAGGCATGCATACATCGGTGCGGTGCAACGACGTTGGTAGCACCCATGGAGGGGTAGGCCGACCCCCTCTATGGTAGGTGGGCCCCCTGGTGGGTGTCCCCACATGTCATGGAGTATGGCTGTTGTGCTGGTTTAGAAGTTGTGAAGTAGGTTCCTTCCATGTGGGCCCATGAATCCTTGTGCAATGCTTCTTGAACGTTGATTTGAGGTGCACAAGTGATCCAAGGGTTGAGCTTGAGTTTGGAGGGCTTCACTTGGATAGTGCCAGCATTGGATAGTGCCAGCATGGCACCTCCTGGTCCCATAGGGAGGGGTCAGCCGACCCCCTCACTGTAGCTTCAGTGAGTCTGCCTTGCTCCTTGCTGCTTGCTCATTGCTCCTGTGATGTTGCAATTTGTGTAGCAAACTTGTGATGTTCATTTTAAGCTTCTCGGCCCTGAAAAGTACCTTATCGAGTACCTGCAACCAAATAATGATATGTACATGTGGAACCAAGTTATTTGTACCTATATCACTACTTGTTTGGTTGATTCCCTCCTGAAATGAGTGTCTTGTTGACGGTTATGGTGGTATAAAATAGGGCATAATTGCCGTCAACAAGACCCCCCACATTTGAGTCTTTGCTCGTCCTCGAGTAAAGGTTAGAGAAGTGAACAATGACATATTCAAGATCATAGTGAACATAAGTATCATTCAAGACATAGCTCATTCAAATGGGTTATGTGGTATTGTCTAGCATATGGCTCGTCCTCGAGTAAAGGTTAGAGAAGTGAACAATGACATATTCAAGATCATAGTGAACATAAGTATCATTCAAGACATAGCTCATTCAAATGGGTTATGTGGTATTCTCTAGCATATATCCTTTAGATGTTGAGAAAAGGAACAATTCTCAAGGCAAAGTCATCTCCTAATTTTTCTATTCTTGGTACTTAGAGTTTTTTTGGAATAGTTTTAAAAAAGAAATCACATAGTTCATTCTCACTCCTCATTTAGCACTCTTGAATTACTCAAAGTATATAGCAATCCTCACTAGGGCATAAAATGTGTTGCCCTTTCTTGTTACATCCTACATCTATCAGGCTTATGTGGAGCTTGGTAGGGAAAACAAGGTAGCATACTTTGCATTGCAATTATTGTAAGTCAAAGCAAGGATCCAAGGAGAGTAGTGTCATAATTTGAGATCAAGATGTGCAAGTGTGTGGAAAATGATGGACTAGGTTGCTCCTTTTTGATGAACTCTCCCTATTTCTTTCTACTGAGACAGGGCTAGCATTTTTTTGCATGGACTTCCATGTGTCCATCTATGTATAAATACTTATTTTGCCTAGCCCTTTTTCTTTGGTCTCATCTTCTAAACAATAATTAGCTAGAGAGGACTTTCTTAAAAATTGAAGCATGGAGCAACCTATTTTTGTGGAAATGGAAAGCATGTTTCTGCGCACTTCCAGTGTAGAAGCAGCATAAATATGTGGTGTGCATGTGATTTCAATCTTAGGACTATGACAAAAACTCTCACTAGGGTCAGCAAGATTTGACAAAACTTATCACCAATGCAAGTTGCAATCAAGGGTTGTTTTGATAATTGAGAATATTGTGGTAGGAATTTCCTTGCTAATGAGGAGTGAATGATACTATGGTTTGATGACATTTTCAAATTAAATTTTCTAAGTACCTTGAACAGAAAAGGTGTGAATCATGAGCCAAGAACTATATCACTTTCATCAACAACTTAGTCAATATGATTTCTATAAATTTTTACCCATAGGCATGAACATATGCAAGAATTGAACTTTATGTCTCTATTTACCTTTAAATGTCATGACTCAAGGTATAAAATGTTGGGCATACAGAATTTATTCTTTTTGTCATTTTTATTTCAAGTAATAAAGCAAATAAAAGGGAATTGAATAAATCAACGAGGGATGAAGGGATCAAACCAGGCAGGAAGGATGTAGTCGATGTGATGAAGCTGCCTGGTGGGCTTAGGGTCCTCTTGTGGGGTCGGCCAACCCTACCAAGGGTGCCCGTTGCGGTGGTTCGAATTCCCCTTGTTTCAAAATTTTGTCCTGCACTTTGGTTTCCTCAGTTGCCCGCAAGGTGGGGGTTGCCCGACCCCATCTTTGAGTCCCTTTTTCGTCATGACAACGGGCTCAACCATTTGTAACACGGTGCTGTGCTTGATGTGGTTCAGAACAGTGTTTGGGGGATCAGCCGATCACCCCACACTTGAAATTTTGGGTGATCTGAACTCAAATAAAGAGGCAAACGTCAAGTGCACATGTCCTGCAAGTGGCAACACACCAGCAAGACTAAAATTCTTTATTAGACAAGAAATTTATTCAACCAAAAACTTGATTCATTCAATTGATGTGAACAAAATCTAATTTGTAGGCACTTTTAAAAAAGATGGAAATAAAAGAATTCAAAAGGGAAATAAACTAAACAAGTGACTACTATTCTAAATCCTAGGAGGATTTAGGGAGAGGGTGGCTCTAAGAGATCCTCGCGCCCTATGGTATTTGTGAGGCGTTTGAGCTTCGCATTGGTGCTAATGCGAAGATCGCGAAAATTATTTATCATGTCAAGATTAGCCATCTTGAGCTCAGAAACCATCTCCTCTACAATCCTATTTTTATTCCTAAGCACTGCAGTGACTTGCAGCAGCCTCTCCATGTCCGTCTTCTCCTCCCGATCATCTTGGAATCTTCCTATAGGACCGTTGATCAGTGGCGGCTCCATCCTCCGATGCATGGAAGGACTAACAGAGGAGCCAAAAGACTCCCTCAGCTCCTTCCTCTCCTCCGTGTTGAGAGAGGGAAGTATTGCCTTTCCTTTACCTGGCCCACCGCCCACGATCTGGTGATTCTTCCAGAAGGGGGTGTGGCCGGAGTGTAGGACATGGTGTAGTCTGTGCTCTCCATTGTGTCTAAGGAGATTGTGATGGCGCACTGGTTCACCGCCATTAGAGCCTTCAACGCCAATTAACCCGTGGTGGGCCGAATCGGCGTGGTGGACCGAACAGGAGATTTCCCGATCTCCCGACGCAGTGTGAGAGACCGGGAAGCAGACATGGGCCTCTGGGGGCGCCGTGGGGTGGTCGGCCGACCCCTTTGGGAGTCGAGCAATGCCCCAGAATCCCCAGCTGCTCTCCAACAGGTGGTGACATGGCTAAAGGCTTTGGATCAACTACATTTACGGCCAAGGCTAGCTCTAGGCTGTCCGTGGGTGATCTCATGGGCATGGGAGAGTCTGGACGAGGAGGCACATTGGTGTTCTTGCTAGTGGGAGCCATAGGTGCTGATCTAAAGGTTTTGTGAGTGCTCAAAGGATGTAAATGGAGGCTGGAGGTGTAGAGCAATGAAGTGAATAGGAGAAGGAGGAAATAAAGGAGTTTATATAAAGGTAGGCAAGGAATTGCTAGTTTCAGGTTCGAGGATCCCCAAAATGGTGTGGGTCGCCTGACCCCTATTTGATGTGCCTAGACTAGACTATGCCTAAAATATCCTATTCTAGTAATCAAGCAATGTGATATGCACACGTCTATGGATCTGTCTGTGACAAGTAGATGTGGCCCGATCTTCTCGAAGGATCTGCGAACTTGATAAGTATCGCTGCATGACCTGGTGAAGAGGCTGTGCACCGCGAGTCTGCACACGCGACGAACAACCAAGACAATCACGCTTCCACTTACCGACGAAGCCAGCCCACGCAATCATGCCGTAAAGACATGAAGGCACAAACTGGGTGAACCGCAGTTCAGCATTCTACAACTCCCTCAGGATACGAAAGAACAACCTCTCAAGACTCACGAATAGTTGCTCTGAACTGAACACAAGTCTCACACGAAATTTTTGATAGCCAAAGGTCCCTCTCACGTTCTATTACACTTGTACTTATAGTCTAAGTGGGTGCTTTTAGTTTGCACTAATAATTATTGGACAACAGCTAGTGGGGAAACAAAGCAACATGGCTGATGGCCTTCTGAAGTGTTTGGTCTTCTTATGCAGCAAAGAGTGACGTGAACAGTAGTACATGACGTCCTTCTGATGAGGACATCAACACTAATCATACATCCAAGTCAGCCACGCCAATACCTGCTGGTCCTATTACTCGTGCGCGTGCTCGCAAACTTAATCATCAAGTGAGTTCCTTCTTGAGTTCTTGTCCATCTTGTTTAGATCTTGGAGACACGTGCACTTTTGTTTTAATTAGGAATCAAGGAGAAGACCAAGAGGGAAAAGGACTTGCGTAGGCTGGATTCGGACTGCAGCACACCTCCAATTCGTTACGGTCGCCACGGTTACATACGGAGTCGGTTTGGGATGAATCAAGACTTGTTGGAAAGCTTGTCAAGTCTATTTTCATATGGATCGGGTCTCATACTCATATCTGTCCAGAGGCGGCGTCAATAGGCCAACAACTATCGAGAGGTCTTTCTGTCAAGGGTGTTGCGTCACCTTAATTTAGCCCAATGGGCTTGTATCGTTTGGAGTCCAATAGGGACGTGTCCTAGGTTTGGAGAACGACCCAAACTCTCTTGTGGTCGTCCTACCCATGTTATATTCCCCATAGCCGCCACCAGGAACACTTGGGTTTTGTTTAGGTCAAGTTTAGCCGTCGCTACTTGCTTGAAGGCGCGCGTGCTGATCCAGCCGCCCGTCTCCTTGTTTTCGGAACCCCACTCATAATAAGATTCAGATTGAAACTTTCAATTACATCTTGCAATTTCAGTGCTTGTTCCTCGTTCTTGCTAGTTTTTCGATTGCTTGCAGGACGGGAGCCCTAGTGGCTGGTTGTCGCGCTCCACAAGATCGTGACGGCCTTTGGAAGTGGTGTATCGGTCGCTAAGGCGCGGTCTTGGAAGGCTGTAGTCGGGCCGTGAACGTCATCTCCATCCACCAATCGAGTTAACTCACGCCTCTCATCGAAAGATCGACCACAAACCCTAGCAGGTTCATATCACCTTCCATCTCCTTGGACTTGTTTAATAAGTTGCTTATCCTTGACTTCAGCTTGAACATAATTTGTAGCTAGCAGTCCTCCTTTTGGCATCTTTGTCTTGATCAAATTGAGTTGCAGATTTTTTGTGATACTTGTAGCAGTCTTGCTCATCCATGAATTATGTCAAATCTGAAATAGAAATGAAAACACAATATAATAATTCAACATGTAAAATGTAATGCAAATTTAGGGATAGCTTTCACCTTTCCAGCCCTGAAAGTTGGCACTCCCATAATTCATTGGAGAAACACTTGTGGACTAAAATTATCATCATCCCATGAACTTTCATATGCTCCATCATTTCTAAGAACAATAAAGCAACAACCTGAATGCATCGATGAAGGTTCAATATTATTTGTAACAAATGTAAGGTTAGCATTCACCTGAGCATTTATTTCTTTCTCTAGTTGTTTCGCCCGTTGTCTTGTAATTGGTCTAGCAATGTCAATAGCATTTGGTTTAGATATGGGAGAAGTGTTAGTGCTAGGGATGTCCTCATCGTTCGCCCCCTCTTGAGAAGGAGTCATCCTCGACTCAAACTCACCTGCATACAGAAGTAAGTCTTTGATGTTAAATGTCGCACTTACATTTGAGTATTCAGATGGTGACTCTAGTTTATAGGCATTATCATTTACTTTTTCTAGTACCTTGAATGGACCATCACCTTGTGGTGATAACTTACTCTTACGCTGTTTTGGAAAGCGGTCCTTGCACAAATGGAGCCACACAAGGTCACCTGGCTGAAATAGAACTTGTTTCTTACCTTTATTAGCTTGCTTGGCATATTGTACCGTCTTGGTCTCTATGTTCTTCTGCGTTTCAGCATGGAGTTTCTTGATGAGCTCAGATCTTTTGGCAGCGTCTAAATCAACCCTATCCTGCAACGGTAAGGGTAAAAGATCCAAGGGAGTATGCGGTTTGAAACCATAAACAATTTCAAATGGACAAAAAATTGTTGTAGAGTGAACTGCCCTGTTGTAAGCAAATTCCACATGTGGAAGGAATTCCTCCCACATCTTTAGGTTCGTCTTTAGCACAGCTCGTAGCATTGTTGATAATGTGCGATTGACCACCTCTGTTTGTCCATCTGTTTGTGGGTGGCATGTAGTAGAAAACAACAATTTGGTTCCAAGTTTGCCCCACAATGTCTTCCAAAAGTAGCTTAGAAACTTGGCATCACGGTCAGAAACAATTGTCTTTGGCACTCCATGTAGGCAAACTATTTCCCTGAAAAATAAATCAGCAACATGTGAAGCATCATCGCTCTTATGACATGGAATGAAATGTGCCATTTTAGAAAATCTATCGACAACAACAAAGATGGAATCCCTCCCCCTCTTAGTCCTTGGTAAACCCAAAACAAAATCCATGGATATGTCTGACCATGGGTACACAAGGAATTGGTAATGGAATATAAAGACCATGGGGATTAAGAAGAGACTTAGCTTTCGAGCATGTTGTGCATCGTTCAACAAAGCGTTGGACATCACGTCGCATATGTGGCCAAAAGAAATGATCAGCGAGCATGTCCAAAGTTTTCTTCACACCAAAATGACCTGCCAAGCCAGCTGCATGTGCCTCCTGCAATAATAAACTACGGACTGAGCAAGCTGGAATGCATAACTTGTTAGTGCAAAACAAGAAACCATCATTGACATAAAACTTATCCCAACCTTTACCCGCAGCACACATGGAGAATGCGTCCTTAAAATCATTATCATCAGCATACAAAAGTTTAATTGCTTCCAGACCAAGGACTTTATTATAAAGTTGAGTAACTAAGGTGCATCTTCTAGATAGAGCATTAGCAACAATGTTATCTTTCCCTTTCTTTTGTTTCACTATGTATGGAAAAGTTTCTATGAATTCAATCCATTTGGCATGCCTACGGTTCAGCTTGCCTTGAGTTTTAAGATATTTTAATGCCTCATGGTCAGAGTGTATAACAAATTCCTAGGAAGGAGGTAGTGTTGCAGATTTCTAAAACACGAACCAATGCACAAAGCTCTTTATCATAAACAGAGTAGTTCAGATTTGGACCATTTAGCTTTTCAGAAAAGTATGCAACAGGTTTACCTTCTTGTAGTAGCACACCTCAAATTCCAATACCACTTGCGTCACATTCGATCTCAAAAGTGTTACCAAAGTCTGGTAGCTGCAGCAGCGGCGCTTCGCAAAGTTTCCTTTTCAACTCCTCGAAGTCTTGGTCCTGTTCATCTCCCCACTTGAATGGAACATCCTTCTTTGTCAAATTGTTCAGGTGTGTAGCGATAGTGCTGAAATCCTTAACAAATCATCGGTAGAAACCTGCAAGACCATGCAAACTTCGAACTTGGCTCACATTTGTAGGAATAGGCCAGTCCTTTATTGCTTTAACCTTCTCTTCATTAACTTGGATGCCATCTGCAGTCACAACAAAACCAAGGAAAACAACACGATCTGTGCAAAAGGAGCACTTAGAAATATTTCCATATAATTTCTCTGCTCTCAAAACAGCAAGGAATGCACGGATATGATCAAGATGTTCATCAAATGAGTTACTATAGATCAGGAAATCATCAAAATATACAACCACGAATTTGCCAATGAAAGTGATGTGGACAAGAATAACTCAATGAGAAGGCCATGGGAAGCATGCAGAATCTGTGATACATGTCGTGGCTTGCTGGCATTTATATTTATGTTTTAAGCATGCATATGCCACATAAATGGAAAGATATTGAAGTCTAGTTTCCAATGCAACAAACGGTGCATCTTTTGGACTCCCGAGCTAGGAGTTATGGCAGTGTTAGCGGAAGTTGGACAGGCTGTTGGTGGCTGCGCGAGAATTGAAGAGATAGCTTGAGTTTCCACATCAGTTAGCCATAAGTAAAGATGACCTTTCGTATGGTGATCAGCACTCAATTAAGTGTCAACTTTCAACATACTTCTCATCATTGTATAAATACCCATGTAAACCTTCAATGTAATAGAGTCTCTTTTGGATTGAAAAACAGCAGCCACCTTGTGTGTGTTCTTCTCCTCCCATGGAGAGAATTTTTGGAAATCTTTAGTAAGGCATGAGTGCTTTGCAAACCTGGTTCTTTTGACTCTCGAGGGGGTTGTAGAACACCGAACTTCAGTTCACCTAGTTTGTGCCTTCACGTCTTTACGGCGTGATTGCGTGGGTTGGTTTCTTCGGTGCATGGAAGGGTGGATGTCTCAGCAATTCATCGCGGGTGCAAGATCTCGTGGTGCGCTACCTCTCCATCAGGTCAGGCAATGATAGTTATCAAGTTTACTTAAGCTTCACTATGAAGATCAGGCCAAATAAGTTGCAGCCGTGTGTTCCATACGTGTTTTCACATCACAATGCGAGAAAAGAAAAAGAAACAACATGTAGATTTTATGTTTTCATGTTAAGCATGAATTCTACCATGTCGCATTCTTCTTCAATAGGTTCATGTTCAAGAAAAACTTTAAGATGATGGCCATTTACCTTGAAAACGTTGTCGTCATTGTCCTGAAGTGTAACGGCTCCATGCGTTGCGACATCGATCACAAGGAATGGACCTTCCCATTTGCTTCTTAGTTTTCCATGGCCAAATAGCTTGACCCTAGAGTTGAACATGGGAACCTTGTCCCCTGGACGGAACTCCTTTTGCTTGATTCTCTTATCATGCCATTTCTTGGTTCTTTCTTTATAGATCCTGGCATTGTGATAGGCTTTCTCCCTTCATTCTTCCAGTTCTGATATTTGGCGTTTCCTATTCTTCCCAGCTGAGGGCAAATCCATATTCCATTTCTTGATTGCTCAGTGTGCTCTATGCTCCGGCTCTACTGGCAGATGGCATGTCTTACCGTATACAAGTTGGTATGGTGTCATACCAATTGGAGTCTTGTATGCGGTCCTGTATGCCCAAAGTGCATCTGCCAGCTTGCCTTTCCAAGCTGTGCCCATCTCATTGATAATTTTCTACAGAATGTTCTTGATTTGCTTGTTAGATGTTTCTGCTTGTCCGCTTGTCTGGGGGTGATAAGGTGTCCCAATGTTGTGCCTTATCCCTACTTTTGATAAGAAACGGCGGAAGTTGCTGTCTGTGAAGTGGCTTCCTCCATCACTGATGACTAATCTCGAGGTGCCAAACCATGGGAATATGACCTCCTTGAACATCTTCCTTGCATGTATGGAGTCAGTTGATCGGCAAGGCATTGCTTTTACCCATTTGGACACGTAGTCCACTGCCACCAAGATGTACTCACAACCTTGAGATGGGGGAAACGGACCCATGTAGTCAATTCCCCATGCGTCGAATAGCTCCACTTGAAGGTTGTTGGTGAGTGGCATGGCATCATGGGTGTTGATGTTCCCGTGCTTCTGGCATCGAGCACATCTCTTCACAATGTCTTTAGTGTCTTCGTACATGGTAGGCCAATAGAATCCACTCTGCTAGATCTTAGCGTGGGTTTTGAATGCACTATAGTGGCCTCCATATTCTGCCCCATGACACTTCTCCATGATCTTGAAAGCTTCTGGCATGGGTACACATCTCCTTAGCAAACCATCTTGGCAGACCCGATAGACATATGGGTCATCCCACAGGTGCACTTTGCCCTCCTTGACAAGCTTCTTCTTGTCTATCCCAGGTGGCATATAGCCTAAGACTAGGTAGTTGACGATGTTTGCGTACCAGGGGTAGGCTTCTGAGACTCTAAGGATTGTGTCATCCCGAAGATAGTCGTTGATGGGCAGATCCTATTTATCCTGATTTGCATTCTAGAAAAATGATCAGCTACCGAGTTTTCTACTCCCTTTTTACCCCTAATTTCTAAGTCAAATTCTTGGAGTAGCAGGATCCATCTTATTAATCTTGGTTTAGCATCTTTCTTAGTGAGCAGATAATTCAAAGCAACGTGATCAGAATAAATTATCACTTTTGCTCCTACTAAGTAAGATCTAAACTTGTCTATAGCAAACACTACAGCCTAAATTTCTTTTTCAGTTGTTGCATAATTTAATTGTGGCCCAGTTAGATTTTTGCTGGCATATGAGTTAGCATGATGTTTCTTATCTTTGGTCTATCCTAAAATAGCACCAACAGCATAATCACTAGCATCACACATTATCTCAAAAGGAAGCGACCAATCAGGGGGTTGAATGATTGGCGCTGAGATAAGTGCTTTCTTAAGGAAATGAAAGGAATATAAGCACTTATCATCAAAATCAAAGGGTGCATCTTTAGCAAGCAAGTTTGTTAAAAGGTCTAGCAATCTGAGAAAAATCTTTTATAAACCTTCTATAAAACCCCGCATGACCAAGGAAACTACAAACATCCCTAACATTCATGGGAGGTGGGAGCTGTTCTATGACCCCTATCTTAGCTCTATCAACCTCTATCCCATGTTCGGACACTCTATGTCCTAGCACTATCCCTTCTCGAACCGTATAATGGCATTTTTCCCAGTTCAAGATCAAGTGCTTCTCTTGGCATCATTGTAAGACACAATCCAGGTTCTCAAGACAATGATCAAAAGTTGTTCCATAGACTGAGAAGTCATCCATGAAAACTTCCATGATTTCTTCGATCATGTCGGAGAAGATGGACATCATGCACCTTTGAAAAGAGGCAGGGGCATTGCATAGGCCAAAATACATGTGCCTATATGCATATGTCCTGTAAGGGCATGTGAATGTGGTCTTACTTTGGTCGTCGGGATGGATTGGAATTTGATGGTAACCCGAATACCCATCATGGAAACAAAAGAAAGAGTGTTTGGCTAACTGTTCCAACATCTCATCGATGAATGGTAACGAAAAGTGATCTTTCTTTATGGCCTTGTTAAGTTTCCAGTAATCTATGCACATTCTCCATCCTGTGATGGCTCGTTGAGGAATTAATTCATTTTTATCATTTTTAACGATCGTCATTCCTCCTTTCTTATGAACTACTTGTACGGGGCTATCCCACTCACTTTTAGGAACAAGGTAGATTATGCCCACGTGCAAGAGCTTCAAGACCTCTTTCTTTACTACCTCTCTCATCGCATTGTCCAGCCTCCTTTGAGGCTCCCTACAAGGTATAGCGTCGGGTTCGATCATGATGTGATGCGTGCAAAGAGCGGGACTAATTCCCTTGAGATCTTATAAGGAATATCCTAAGACAGAGCGATGCTTCTCTAAGATGGTGATGAGCTTGGTGGATTCCTCGTCTGAAAGCTGATCGCTAATGATCATAGGAGTCTCTCTATCACCAATTAGGAAGGCATACTTAAGCCTAGAAGGAAGTGGCTTAAGCTCTATGGATGGCTTGGGAGGTGGTTCGGGTTCATCCAAGTCTAAAGGTTGATCTAACTTGGCTTGTTCTTGAATGAAATCCTTAGCGTCTTCCTCTAAATCAGGCTGAGAGGCTTCTACGAAAGACATCGACATAACCTCCTCTACCGAGTCAGGCTCAGGCATTGACTCGGCTCTGGAATTAACAGAGCTGGCAAAAGGGATGGAAAGGTCTAAATGCTTCCCGAGGTGACCCTTGAGGCGCCTTTCATGTATATTTAAGAGGATGGTGATTTTTTAATAGAGACAGAGACGTTCTGTGCAATGCTGCAACTTTCGACCAATTTCCCTGATGGTAACTTGAGAAATTTATTGGTCGAGGTCAGCAGCTCCTCGCCTAGGAGCACTGATGCTAAAGATTTGGACACTACACGAACTCCTACGGTGGGGTCATAAAGAGATTCTACAGTGATCCTATTTATGATACAAGGAACGGATGTGAAATAGGAGAGGAGTTTAATGACATCAGATGATGCCTCTGCCTCCCTGAGCCATTCATTGCTCATAATGGACATGAGCTCTGGAGCGGTCGCCTTGAGGTAGCATGCCTCAAGACAGGTAGGGATGTGTTCATTGGGAGCTCTATGAGTTGTAGATTTCTTTTGCACAGGATAGTTCGAGACATTGCCAAAATCGGCAAAAATATTAGTCTTGATGTTAAGAGGATATTCCAAGAGATGAATTACTTCTTCCTTTGGAGGAGTTTATGGTTGTGGTTTAGGTTCGATAGCTTGGAAGGTGGCTAAAGGAATTTCGGCTGTTGAAGGTTCATCCCTCGGAGATTGATCTTCCTCAGGAGCTTCAATATGATCATCAATGTAGGGGGTGTTCTCGAGAATAGTCACAAGAACGACCTTGCCTTCACTGATGGGTAGATAAAGGAATGCTCCCTTAGAAGCTAAATCAAGGAATTGTGCGGAAATTTGGCTAAGTCCAAGGTAAAAATGTTGCATAAGGGTTGGCTCGGTTATAGCTAAGTCTAGGCCAGAGTATGCTAAGTCGGTAAGACATGCCCAGGCCGCACCTAGAGACACCTTCTCTTCTTGCTCGAAGTTTAAGATGTCTCTATGAA
>CM041630.1:31489823-31571785 GCA_023333625.1 Bothriochloa decipiens
AATGGGGAAGTAGGTAAGACAAAACTTGGCTTGCAGCTTCTCCCATTCTCCTCCTACACTACCTATGTAGCAAGTATACCACCGTCTGGCTTTTCCCATCAAAGAGAATGGAAATACCTTCCACTTAAGGGTTACTCGCCTCATCCCTTGGATGTGAATGCACGAACAAAGTTGTTCGAAGTCACATAGGTGTGTATAGGGATTCCCATCTCCTTCTCTCGAAATGGGATTCTCCTGAACCATCGCTATGAGACTCAGGCAAAGCTAATAGTGATAGGACAAAATGGCTTTTGATGAACTCAGTGGCTCCAACTCAGCCCTTGATGGAGCCGCATAATCAAAAAGAGTTGTTTGATCCATTGAATATATAAAAGGTATTAATCAAACAAAGATAACTACAAATTTCTAGCATAGTTAAAATAGCCACCGTTCCTCGGCAACGGTGCCAGAAAGCTTGTTGACACTAGAAGTGGCAAACAGATATACCACAAGCGTACGGTAGTTAATGTAGCCTTCACTGGGAGTATTCCAGGTATCGTAATTTCCACAGGGAACGTGATGTGGATCAGCTAGGTTTAAGGTCGTTAGGTGATGATCAAAGGGTATAGGATTGGGTATAGAGAGGTCCTATCTAGCAATAATATCTGGCTACAGTACTCTATGTATAACGAGGTTTACCATCTGTATCCTTTACTGGGGGCGATAGATGAAACGGTGAGTCGAGTTAAAGGGGTTTGCACCTCCTCCCTCATCGAGGCGACTATCCTATTCAGCCTGCTCTCACGATGTTAACTTGCCTTACACACGTATAGGGAATATTAAATACTAGAAAAGACTCGGAAGTAAAACTTACAAGAAGACCCGCTTCTGCTGAGGTGCTCCCTGTTGGCGTTTCTTAACATTACTACTAAAGATAGATTATAAGTCCGTCCTTAGTGATAATGTTAGAAACGTGTGTTGACATTTCTAACCACCATTACTTTAAGAAGGTAACCCTTGGCCCTTAACGGCGCCGGCCTAGGTAATGCAGTCTAGTAATAACAGTTAGAAGTGCCTGATTGGCCTTCCAAACCATCATTACTTACGATATGCAAAACTGAAGCACGACGCCTTGGGGTGCAACAAGAATTACAATCCTTAAATAACGGTACTTAGGTATGCCAATCGATAGCTCAGTAAGAAATAAGAATAAATCTACAAGCGCACAAAACTATCATTGTAGCATTTCAACCCGTGAGTATTCAAGGGTGTCGTATCTATAATTTCCCATAGGAGGGCATAATGAATGCATCTAGCTTTGGTATAAACATGATCACTTATTGAATGCATAGGTAGACGTAGCATAAACAGGGGTAATTCAGGTTCATAAGATAGTGGACACATATATAGGAGCCAACCTCAGGGATAAAAGGTAAATAAAGAAATAAAAGAACAAACCACATGAGCAGGCATTGATCGTATACAGCTATGCAAAGAATAGCAACTACATCTAACTAATATGACCAGTATCAGGACTAAGTCTGGGATGATAGGGAGATCCCCGCAGCTGGTCTGCCAGCCGATAGAGACTTTACAAACTCCTACTCAATACCCAAATGTGGGGGAGTGCTTGGGATGGATAGGGCTGTCACCACCTGCCCACCTACCCCTCTGCCCGTGGGGCATCGACATATCTGCTGATCTCCGCATACTCGGGCACCATGCTCATGTAATTGGAAACGACTCCTAACCTCCTAGGACCCGAACCCTTCGGATTGATAGGCTCAGCTAAGAGCAACCATGACGGCACAACAAACTATTATATTCATATGCATTGCTATATATATAAGATAAGAACTTGCTTATAGAGGAGAACTGAATTGTATTCATACCAAGATGTTCTTTCTTCCTCCAAGGAGACAAGCTCTCCTTGATAGCTTTGCCTTGCTCAGCTACTAACACTATGCTAAAGAGAACAAGTAGAAAATGTGATGTGTAGTGCTCCAAATGTTGGTGTGTGTTAAGAATGGAGGAGCTCCTAACTATTTATTGCCCAAGTAGGATGGTTCGGCGCCCCCACATGGAAGCAGGTGAAACCGCCTTGAGGGAACCGACCCAAGCACCGCCTGAGAAGACTAGGTCCAGGAGGGTCCACCGGGGGCGGCTGGTCCCGGGGGCGGTCGTTCCCCCGATGGGGCCGGCTGGCCATCGCATTCTCGTGGTCGGTTCCTTCCTCGGCCTGGACCTCTCCTGCGGTTACGATCAGGCCTAGGTATGTACCGAAGATGGGCTCCTCTCTTGGTCTTGTCTACGCATTTCTGAATCTACATTCTAGTTTTACACTTTCTTCTTAGTGTTGTGCACTTCCACTTGTTTTACCACAAATCCTGTAAAAATAATGATACTAGTGGTACAAGTGGAATTCTATTAGTAGCATAGGCATATGTGTTAAAGTATGGTTGTCTCTCTCTCTTTTTATGCCTAATTTGGCAGTTAGAATTGATCCATAAGGACCGCCAACACTCCCCAAGAAGACTCCCGACAGGCCGGACTCCTCCTTGGAACTCCTCACTCTCTTTCTTCTATTCTAACACTAAGCTACTAAAGTAGTCTTGCTCCTATGATACATGCCTCTAAAGTGAAGCACTAGGGGGTATTTATAGGAGAGGTAGAGTAGGGCCTACTCCAATGCCACATCAGCGATTCATGTGACCTTCATCATGAGCCATTGGATGAAACAGACCTTGGAACCACCTCAAAGGATGATGATGATCAAACCAGCTGCAAGGAGGCATGCATACATTGATGGGGTGCAACCGACCTTGGTAGCACCCAAGGAGGGGGTCAGCCGACCCTCTCTATGGTAGGTGGGCCCTAAGTGGGTGTCCCCACATGTCATGGAGTATGGCTGTGGTGCTGGTTCCGAAGTTGTGAAGTCGGTTCCTTCCATGTGGGCCCATGAATCCTTGTGCAATGCTTCTTGAACGTTGATTTGAGGTGCACAAGTGATCCAAGGGTTGAGCTTATGTTTGGATGGCTTCACTTGGATAGTGCCAGCATAGCACCTCTTGGTCCCATAGGGAGGGGGTCGGCCAACCCCCTCACTATGGCTTTAGTAAGTCTGCCTTGCTCCTGCTTTAGGAATATAAAGACCATGGGGATCATGATGTCTGAGAAGATCATGATGGCGTGCTGGTTCGCCACCATCAGAGACTTCAATGCCAATTGATCCATGGTGGGCCGAACCGGCGTGGTGGAGCGAACAGGAGATTTCCCGATCTCCCGACGCGGTGTGAGAGACCGGGAAGCAGACATGGGCCTCTGGGGGCGCCCCCAGAATCCCTCGCTGCTCTCCAACAGGTGGTGCCATGGCTAAAGGCTTTGGATCAACTACATTTACGGCCAAGGCTAGCTCTAGGCTGTCTGTGGGTGATCTCATGGGCATGGGAGAGTCTGGACGAGGAGGCACATTGGTGTTCTTGCTTGTGGGAGCCATAGGTGCTGATCTAAAGGTGTTGTGAGGGCTCAAAGGATGTAAATGGAGGCTGGAGGCATGGAGGAATGAAGTGAATAAGAGAAGGAGGAAAGAAAGGAGTTTATATAAAGGTAGGCAAGGAATTCTGGCTTCATTCAAAATGTTTTGAAAGGGAGCATCCTGGAAGATGTTTGATCTCAACCAGGGAATTGAGGATCAGCTTGAAGCCCACAAAATGTGGGTCGACAACATACCAACGATACATGCTTCATGATTTTGGCAAACACACAGGGTCAACGGTTGAGGCCTACGTCGATGACATTGTGGTCACGTCTAAAAAGGTCGACAACCTCATTGATGACCTTAAAATCGCGTTTGAGTGCCTCAGGGCAAAGAACATCAAACTCAATCCAGAGAAGTGTGTCTTTGGCGTCCCTCGAGGCATGCTCTTGGGATACATCATCGCTCAGCATAGCATCGAGGCCAATACCGAGAAAGTTTCAGCCATCACCAAAATAGGCCCAATCCGAGACCTCAAGGGTGTTCAGAAAGTCACGACTGCCTTGCGGCCCTCAGCCATTTCATCTCACGTCTCAGAGAGAAAGTGCTGCCTCTGTATCGCCTCTTGAAGAAATCGGAGCACTTTGCATGGACCCTTGAGGCTGAGGAGGCCCTCGCCAAGCTGAAAGCCATGCTGAACTCACCTCCAGTCCTCGTACCACCTAACCCAGCTGAGCCCCTTTTGCTCTATGTCGCCGCAGCCACCCAGGTGGTTAGTGCGGCCATAGTGGTCGAGAGGGAAGAAGAGGGGTATGCCTTGCCCATCCAACGGCCTGTTTATTTCATCAGCGAGGTACTTTCAGAGACCAATGTCTGCTACCCACAGATCCAGAAGCTGCTCTACGCCATCATCATCACACGATGCAAGCTCCAATACTACTTCCTCGGCCACCCGGTGACTGTGCTGAGTCTTTCCCCTCGGAGAGATAGTCCAGAACCAGACCGAGGCAGGCGTGGGTCTGCTCTTCATCTCACCCTAGGGAGTCCACATGTGGTACATCATCCGGCTCCACTTCCTTGCCTCTAACAACATCACGAAGTACGAGGCCCTTCTCAACGGCCTGCACATCGCCATCGAGCTAGGGGTCTGATGCCTCGACGTTTGCGGTGACTCGCAGCTCGTGATCGACCAAGTCATGAAGGCCTCGAGCTGCTATGACCCAAGATGGAGGCTTACTACAAGGAGATTCACAAGCTGGAGGATAAGTTCTATGGCCTCGAGCTCAACCACATCACACGGAGAAACAACGAAGCCGCAGACGAGCTGGCCAAAATCGCATCGACTCGAGGCACCGTTCGGCCTGACGTCTTCTTAAGGGACCTGCTCAAGCCCTCCGTCGACTGGGGCATGGGGGCTGGAGCCACACCACCTGCCATTGAGCCACCCTCCTTAGCCACGGCCCCCTTGACCAGATCCGAGGTGATGGAGATCGAGGGGTCGCCCCCACCCCCGAGTCTTGAGCTAGATTGGCGTACTCCCTTCCTTGACGGCCTCATCCGAGGGGAACTTCTAGAGGATCAAACCGAGGCTCGGAGGATCGCTCGATGGGTCAAAACTTACGTCCTCTTCAGTGACAAAAAGGAACTCTATCGACACAGTCCCACTGGCGTCCTCCAGCACTGCATCACCATCGAGGAGGGCAGGAAGCTGCTCAAGGATCTACACTCGGGGGCTTGCGGTAACCACGCTACGCCAAGAACCCTTGTTGGGAACGCTCTCTGGCAGGGTTTCTACTTGCTGACCACCATCTGTGATGCCATCAACCTCATTCGCTCGTGCAAGGGGTGACAGTTCTACGCCAAGGAAACGCACCTCCCCGCCCATGCTCTGCAGATGATCCCCATCACATGGCCATTCATGATATGGGGGCTCGACCTCGTCAAACCCTTGAAGAAGATGACCGGGGGCTTCACACATCTGCTGGTAGCTATCGACAAGTTCACCAAATGGATCGAAGCTCGACCCATCACCAACATCTAGTTTGAGCAGGCAGTTTCGTTCTTCACCGACACCAACGTCATCATCACCGACAACGACATGCAGTTTACCAACAAGAAGTTCTTGGATTTCTGCGACCACCACCACATCCGTGTGAACTGGTCCGCAGCTGCCCACCCTCGAACTAACGGCTAGGTCAAGCGTGTCAATGGCATGATTCTGCAAGGCCTCAAGCCAAGAATCTTCAACCGCCTCAAGAAGTATGGGAAGAAGTGGGCCGCCGAGCTACCCTCGGTCCTATGGAGCTTAAGGACGACACCAAGCCAATCCACGGGGTTCACCCCATTCTTCATGGTCTATGGGTCCGAGGCTGTCCTCCCCACGGACCTCGAGTATGGATCCCCTCGACTAAAGCTTACAATGAGAAGACAAATGAGGACGCCCTCGCGAACGCCGTTGACCAGCTCAAGGAAGCTCGAGACGTAGCCCTCCTCAACTCAGCACGATACCAGCAGAAGGTATGATGCTACCACGACAAGCATGTGCACAAGAGGGACCTCTGAGTCGGCGACCGTGTCCTCCATCGACGACAAAGCAACAAAGGCCGCCACAAGCTAACTCCACCATGGGAGGGTTCGTACATCATTGCCGAGGTGCTAAAACCTAGGACCTACAAGCTATCAAACGGCAAAGGAGAGACCTTCACTAATGCGTGGAACATCGAACAGCTACATTGCTTTTACCCCTAGGGCCTCGAGGCCTTATACATTCCTCACATTTTGTACAGCTGTAGCATCATGAATGAATAAATGAAAATGGCTTCGATCCAGCATGCTTTTTTATTCATGTAAAGTTTTTTATTCATGTAAGGTAGCCTCGACTCTGTTCCCTTAGAGTCAAGCCTCCCTCGGGGTCTACAATGGGGAACCCCCCAAAGTCCCCAAAAACTCACGTTTTTTTCAAAACTCGATGTCCCTCTTTTTCTTCTACGCCTTGATGCCTTACTTTTACTTAGGCAAAAACGCCTCAAATCCCTAAAGGTCAAGGGTTGTCGAGCCAGGAGCTCGCCCTACCTCTGCGCAACGGTACCTCCACTCACTCCCCCCTCGAGGGACTTGGGCATGCGTCAAAAACTTGGCAAAAGTATAAATCATGCAAAAAGAGATAAGAAACTCGAGCTAAAAAAAAATACCCAAAAGCATCCAACATAATGCACATTGTTTTTAAGGCTCCCAAGGCCACGATATCATCAGTCACAAAAACTAACCTATTACATGGGCCTTGTTGCCCAAACTGGCTCACAGGCCGGCTTCTTCTTCTTCTTCATCAATGTCGGCAGGAAGGACCTCGGGTTAAAATAACTTCACCAACTGGCCACCGGGCTCGTCAGCATTCTCGATCAAGGTTCTATGCCTCTCCTTATTCTCAGCATCAGTCCTGTTGGGGTCGGAGATGAAGCCATGGGAGACCACCCCCATGTTGTCGGTGAAGCCGGAGTAGACGACCGCCATCGCCCGCTTCACATAGACATGGAGCGTGTTCCGGACCTGCTCCCTCATGACGCGACCGAGGTCGTACAACCGGTTGATGAGGGAGGTCCCGTGCACCTCATAGTCAGTCTCCACCTCAGGATCAACACTGAAGTTGTCAAAAATTGAGGTGATCATGGTGTGGAGTGTGTTGGTCAGCCTCGCCTCGGCCTAGTAGGCGTCTTGGGCATCTTGGCGCTGTCCTGAGCTTTGGTCAGCTCCTCGTTGAGACCTAAAATTAAAGACAGGAGTCGGCCATGACAAGTAGGGCAGCAGAGGCGAAAATCCAAAGGCTAAAGAGGAAGACTTACCAGTGGCGTGGGTATTGAGGGCTGTGTACCCGTCCTTCAGCTCATTGTACTCCTTCTTGGCCACACCCAGGGCGTGGACCGCCTCCGTTTTCTCCACCCTCTGAGTCCTCGATCGCCTTGCCGGCAAGCGTGATGGCCTCTTCCTTCTCCTGAAGGGTCTCCATTAGCGTCATGACCTCTGCGGTCAAGGATTGCACACAGAGGTTCATCTGCCCAATCGTGACATTGAGGGAGTCGCTCTGGCGGGAAGCTTTAGCAAAGGTCATCTCAACCTCCTTGATGCGCGACGCTGACACCTTGAGCTCCCCCTCGAGCGTCTTAACCCACCCTCTCGACAGGGAAAGATCCTCAAGGGCTTTCTGCGCCTCCCCATGAGCCACCGTAGCATCCTCCTTGGCCTTGGTTGCCTCCTCCTGGGCCTTGGTCAGGTCTTCCTTGGCCTTCCCCATCTCCTCCTAGGTTTTGGCCAGGTTCTCCTTCGCTTGCACTGCCTTCGCCTTGGCCGCCTCAAGCTAGTGCTGTAGCAACAGGACTTTCCCCCATCCGCCCTTGGTCATGTGAATGAATCAGGACTTGATCTGGGAGCATCTCCTCAAATCCTGGGCATAGGAAACATGAGAACAAGCATCAAGCGAAAAGCAAATCGACCCGAGAATTCGATGAAAGAAGACCCCATACCGCGAAGGCCCTCAAGAGGTCTTTGCTAGCGATGTTGACGGCCATCATCATGGCGTGCTGCATCTAGGCCCGGAACTCCTCAACATGCTCCCAACGATTGACCTCCGCCGGGTCGTCCATCTCAAACATGAGCGCGTCGGGTCTGTCGGGTCCCGGAACTCGAGGGCCTCTTGGCCCCAATAGGGGAGGTCCGCGTCGACCCTCTCCCATACATCTGCCATAATGTTGTCCACCATCTCCTGCGAGCCGCCATGACGAGCCACACGATCAGCAAGAGTAGGGAACAGCACCTCGGTCTCAGATTTGGCCCCCGAGGACCTGGCAACCCCTGCCGGTTGCTTCCCCTTGGAGAAGTAACCAGGGGCGTACGTGCCGGGGCCATACAAGAGGCCCATGGTAGCTGATGACCTGATCGACGGTGGCTGAGGCATCATCACCATTGCAACCACCATAGGCGTTGAGGCTTCCGCTGGGATCAGATGCGCGATCAGCCAAGTGACCACCTCCCGTGTCGGGATGTCCTCCTCCGCTGGTACCTCCGGGCGCCTTGGGGCCGGCACCCCTGACTGCGTGGCGTCTCCTACCCTTCATCTAGTAGGACCATCTCCTCCTCCTGTTGACGCAACAGTGACGGGTTGACAATGACCCTCTCATCCGGTTGTTGTCGCGGCGGGCTCGACGCTACCGGCGCCCGTCGTGGCTCACTCTGTGGCTGTTGCGGCCAGCTCAAGTACACTGCCTCCTCCTGCTGCTACTGCTGTTGCGGCTGGCTCGACGCCAGCAGCTCTTCCTCCTACTGTTGCTACTATTGCTGCAGCTGTGGCTGATTCGACGCTAGCCGCTCATCCTCCTGCTGCTTCTATAGCCGCTCCTGATTCCGCGCCTTCTCCAGCTCATTTAGGCTCTTCGGCCATGGCTCCCACCCCTCATGCTGAGGAGGCATCATCCTTGCCTCATGGGGGTGCTCCGCCATCTCCTCAGTAGGTTGAGGGGAGGCCATAGACTCCTTGCCCTCAATGACAATTGGGGCACTCTCTGACCCCGATTCGTGACCACCGGGTGCTCCCCCTCGAGCCCGACGACGGAAGCCTCGACCTGGCTAGGAGTGGGGGCCACGGACGTCACGTCCTCGGTGGCACCCCCACTCCTCGGCATCTGGTCCCAGGCAGAATCATCACCCGCCATGGCCCCCGAGGCGCTCAATCCTGCAATGGAAACAGCTCCCGTTAGCTTACCCCGAGCCATAGCAGCGTGAGCTTTTGCAACCCAAGCGGCCACCGCCGCCAACCGGGGCACCAAAGTAGCACCTGGTGTCGACGCCGCCACCTTCACGGTGGCATCAATCCTGTGTCGCTTGGCGGGGGAGGGAGTCACCATCTCTGGCACACGCTTTACCCTGAGACAGGCACGAGTGAGGGACATTAAGTACCCCATTAAAACGTCAAGGAGGCTACAAGGCATGAGAAGCTTACCTCACTGGGATGACAGGCTCCCTCTGGGTCACCTTCGAACAGCTCAGGGGCTTTTGAGCCCCCTTCTTCAATGGGCTCTTGTCGAAGCCAGAGCTTCCTAGAGCCGCCGCCAAGGATGTTTTCAACGCCCTCTGCTTCTCCAAGGTCGACTGGCCCTAGGTCCATGCGCTGAGCGTTGAGGACCTGGTTTGAGGCGGTGGTGTGCCTGATCTGCCCCGTGAAGAGGCCAGTGGTGTCCCACCATGCGTACGCCACAACGACGACCTCCCCTGATTCGAGGGGTCACTCGTCCTCTACTCCCAGGGCTGCTTCGAGGCCCTCGTCTCTCGGCCGTCGACAGACGCCGAGGCCGCCCTTGGGGCTTGAGAAGATGACCCTGCCTTGACCGTCCCCTGCGCAAAACGAGCATTGGCTCAGGCCATACGAGGCACCATGGCATCCAGGCATGCCTGGTCCCTTTCATCGTCACTGCTCTTGTCCTCCTCCTCCTCTTCTGGGGGATTCCTCTTCAGGAATCTTATCAGCTCTTGAGGCTCTTCTTCTTCTTCTCCTTCTTCTCCTCATCTTTCCTCTTCTTTTGCTGCTGAGCAGTAAAGCATCTCACCTAATGGTCGGGATCATCTTCTTTGACTGGGGGCGTCGACACCCGAAATTCTATGGCCCCCTGCACACAAACCCACAACAGAGGACACAAGGATGAGATGAGAAAGGACTCAAGGGCAACATGACGGCATACTCACTAGTTCGATGTCGCTGTCGTCAGGCAGCAATGGGATATCTGGCGCGAAGGCGCCGGCGACCGCTCCCCTCACCCGCCTGCGACTTCCTCGAGGGACAGTGCCTCGGCTAACATTCGGCACCCCTCGAGCTGCGCCTCGGGCACCATCTAGTCTAAGCGCAGTGGGCGCCGCATTAGTGGGAGGACCCTCTGGCTGTGGAACGCCAAAACGACTATCCCGGCATTCAACCCCCGCATGCGCAAAGTCCTTAGCGCGTCAAGGAGGGGGTTCAACCACGCCTGGAGATCCTCAACCACGCCGTGCGACCAATGGTATGGGCGCTCCATGATGGTGCTACCGGTGTAATGCGGCAGGCAACCCTCATCGTTTCGAAGGTAGAACCACCAGGAATGCCACCCGCCGTGGTTGGAAATCAACCCCGTAGGGATGTACTGCTCTGCCCGCTTCAACGCTAGGTTGTAGCAGTCGACACAAACGATGCTCCTCTTCCCTGAGGACACTGGCTTGGTGAAGAACTCCCCCTTGAAAAGATGAAGCCACAATTCCCAATGTGGCTCCATCCCTAGGTACCCCTCGCAGACAGTAGCAAAGATTGCCTCATTGGAGATGGCATTGGGGGAGAAGTGCTGGAGCTCGACCTCGTAGTGGCTGGTCAACGCCTGCATGAACCGACTCGGGGGCGACCCGAGTCCCATCCGCTGGTACTTGACGAAGCGAAGCTCACCACGTACCCCACCGGTGGGTTTGGCTCCAGATCCTTCCTCGGTGGCACCATCCACTCTGACCTGTCGGTCGAGGCGACGAGGCAGAGGAGCCCGTCATCTGCCAGCTTCTCGAGCTCCCGTGCCATCACGGCCAATGAGAGCCAATCCTCCGAGGGAAGAAGCACGGGCATGAAGGGAGGTTCCCAATCTTTCTCTCACTTTCTCCCTCGCAGGATGGCTGCACTCCGATGGCGGTGGCAGCAATGAAGAAAGGAAGGCAAAATGGGGAACGGGCGGAACCCTACCTCCCCCAATTTATATCTAAGGCGAAGAGCAACAGGCGGATTCGGCCGAGAGGTAGGTGAATCGTTCGCATTTATTGCGCCTACCTAACTGCTCCCTCGATTCTCGAGACAGGAACACGCATTGCCTGCTCGGCTTCTAGCCGTTACCTGGGTCCACCACGACCGCACTGCTTCGGCTCTCGCCTAAAAGATATGCCCAATGGACGGAAGGAGTTATCCACAGGCGATGCCTTCTACGAGAAGGAAAACGGGCCCTGGCCCCACATAAAATCCTCGAGGGAGCGAAGGCTGGCCCTCGATCAGGGTTTGATAGCTGCCCTCGAGTACCTGAGTCAGGGATGACTGGGGGGAGCCGCCATGAGGCCCCGGCTCAAGAACGAATCCTCGAGGCCCCCTCGGACATATTCAAGGCGAAATCAAAGGAGCACTATAGAATCCCCTCGGAGGGAGGCGTCGAGCCTCCAAGCCCCATCGAACGGGATCGGCATCCATGTGTTCGAAGATTCACTTCAATGAGAACACCCACAAGGCCACTAGTCAACCGCTATCGAACGGGGCATGAGCTCTCACTTGAATTCCCTAATACCAGCTCACACCGAGGGTAGCACAATGCTCTTCGCCCCATATCCGATCGAAAGGACTCATGGGGGTAAAACGTTGGAAGCTAGCAAGGTCTCGGCTGCATGAGGCTCGGGGGCTCGACTACGCTCGGCACCCCTCGACGAAAGAGGGTCGAATATGCCCGGGGGCTCAAACAGCCGAGCCCCCTCCTCGATCAAACGCCTATAGAAGAAATCAAAAGGAGTTGTTTTGCTCCTAGAGGCCTCGAGGAACACCCCCAAGAAGGCTCTCTTACTGATTTCTAAGTGGGACTAGGGGCGCTATGACTCCAGTTCATGATCATTTAGCCCTCCAGGAGACAGGCTTCGACAAAAGAGGATCACATCCATCGAAAAGACCAACCATCCAAGCACCCCTTGACAAAGGGGTGTATAAAGCCCTCGGAGGAGTCTTTCCACTCCTCCGAGGCCTCGGGGGCTACCCCCGAAGGGTACGCTCATGCACACCCATTGAAGAATGACAGACACTACGATTCTAGTTCATGAGCCTCTGCATGAGTGCCAGCACTCACGCAGAGACTCGGGGGCTACTGTCGGGTACCTGGAAAAGCGATACCCTAACACTGTATCCAGGTGAGATAATCCCCCAAGAGGCCCTCCTTAATCCAAGCCTACTACCGCTGAAAGGACAAGGCCTAACGACCCAGAACGGAGCCCACCCAAGCAACCACCAACCACAAGACAGGAGGCCTCGAGTAAAGGGAGTCCGCCCAGGCGGACGACCCCCCGCTCGAGTGATGGAAGTCTTCATGGGCGGACGACCCCCCGTTGAGTACCACACCCCTTGACCCACCTAGTTCCTATACGGCACTCAGAGCATTTAATGCGCCCCACCTGCTCCTGCCAACCCCCATGGCTACAGTGATGATAATGATGGTCAAGTACAGAGGTCAAGTCTACCTTTCATCGCCCATCCCCGGGGAAGCATCATCTCGTACAGACCACTATTCTGCTGTACGAAACACTGTGCCCTGTCAGGCACCCCCTCAAAACGTAAATGTCAACATCCATACCAGGATTCCCGAGGCTCGTTCTTATCTGCAAGGCCTCGAGGCCCCCTGGGTACCCCTCAACTCGGCAGCCAGACAGACTCGGTTAGCGATCCAACAACCCCAGTGCATCATCTACAGCAAGCCGTACGCCCTCAACAGAAGGTCACATCTTTCACCGTGTCACTGAGGCACGCCAGCGTCATCACCAGGACTGGTCAATCACCGACTTCACCATGACAGCTCAGGAGGGCGAATCTCATCATGAGGCATGTCGCTACATGGCTCGACTTCACTTCGGCGCATGCACCTACAGTACGCTCAACATGATCAGCATCACCCCTCGACATCACTGCTTACGACAGCCCTCGACCTCACCACGCACACTACAAGGCATAGGACTAGGACTCCTAGACTTAGGCCTTGCTCTCCGCCCCATCTCATACACGCACGCTTGTATCTCCCCTGTACAAGCACTTCGGTGCAAGATAATACAAACTCTCCTCCCCCGCTGGACGTATGGCCTTCTTTGCCCGAACCAGGATAAATCGTGTGTTCTTCTTGCATCACCATCTGGATTAGGGAGCACGTAGCATGTAGTTACTCGTTGGTGCTAGGCCCCCAGGGTCAAAACACCAACACTCGGAATTGCCAGTTTCAGGTTTGGGGATCCCCAAAATGGTGTGGGTCACCCGACCCCTATCCGATGTGCCTAGACTAGACTATGCCTAAAATATCCTATTCTAGTAATCAAGCATTGCAAGAAAAGAAAAGGAAACAACATGTAGATTTTATGTTTTTATGTTAAGCATGAATTCTACCATGTCGCATTCTTCTTCACTAGGTTCATGTTCAAGAAAAACTTTAAGACGATGGCCATATTTCTTGAAAATGTTGTTGTCATTGTCCTAAAGAGTAACAGCTCCATGCGTCGTGGCATTGATCACAAGGAATGGACCTTCCCATTTGCTTATTAGTTTTCCATGGCCAAATAGCTTGACCCTAGAGTTGAAGATGAGAACCTTGTCCCCTGGACGGAACTCCTTTTGCTTGATTCTCTTATCATGCCATTTCTTGGTTCTTTCTTTATAGATCCTGGTATTGAGATAGGCTTTCTCCCTCCATTCTTCTAGTTCTGCTATTTGGAGTTTCCTATTCTTCCTAGCTGAGGGCAAATCCATATTCCATTTCTTGATTGCCCAGTGTGCTCTGTGCTCCAGCTCTACTGGCAAATAGCATATCTTACCGTATACAAGTTAGTATGGTGTCATACCAATTGGAGTCTTATATGTGGTCCTGTATGCCCAAAGTGCATCTGCCAGCTTGCCTTTCCAAGCTGTGCCATCTCATTGACAGTTTTCTGCAGAATGTTCTTGATTTGCTTGTTAGATGTTTCTGCTTCTTCACTTGTCTGGGGGTGATAAGGTGTCCCAATGTTGCACCTTATCCCTGTTGAAGGTCCTTAACTCCCATTTTATACCACCAATAAGAATATAAAATGGCACACCAAACTTAGTAAATAGGGCTTACACTAACATATTCCGTGAGTTTCGGTGATTGTCAATTACAGAAGGGCAACTCTAGAAATACATACAAATGGCCTAAGGAACATAAGAAAATCATGAAATAAGAAGGTGACCTATTACTAGACAATACAAGGCCTGGTTGAGTGGAGAGAAAAGGCCAAGTACCATGGATCAACCACACAGGCCAACAGTGTTCAAAACCTGTCTTGGGCTGCAGGACCACGTCTGGATAAAATAGGCATAACTCTCTCATCCGGACTCCGTTTTGGGTGATCCACCAGGCATTAGAAAGCTAACGACGAGGCCTACGAGTCACCAAATTTCAGCCCGTTTGGTCATAGGATCCTAGTGCGCGCCAGGAGAGGGGCTCGCACCCCTCCGCGGGGTCCAAACCAGCCTAGCTTAGGTCGGTCGGTCCATGTCGACGTGCCAAAGGTGGTTTTGGCGTGCACTCATACATGGAAGGTGTGAAACCGCCTTATGGAGGTCGGTTTGGTCCTTTCCATGTGGGGATGGCACATTTTCATGGACCCCCTCCTCTCTACCTATAAAAGGAGGGCCATTCCCCCTCTCATTTCGTTAACACTCAAGGGAGAAGAGCCACCACAAGCTTCGAGCTAGAGGACCACTACAAAGGGCTATGCCCTAGTAGCTATCTAGAGCTAGAGAGAGAGATGTAAGGGTGAGCGGGCAGTCGTCGGGCTTGTTGGCGCCTCCCCAACCTTGTACCTCTGCGAGTATTCTACTTGGCTCCTTCATGGGATCATGGCCCCATCCTCGATTTTGATCTTCTCTTAGGGCACCCTCTTGAAAACCTCATTCAAAGAAAAAAGAGTGTAAGGGAGCCCTAATGAGAAGTTTAAAAGTTTTGCTTCTACCAGCCTTAGCATTTACTCTAAAATCCAAAGGCAAAGCAAAGCTACTAGTTTGAGCAGATGAAGTTTTATCCCCGTTCATTTCAAAAGAGCTTTGCTTTCATCCTTCTGAAATGGAACGTCCACCTTTGCCCTTGCTCAAACAATATACATGTCCCTCTGGCCATCAAAACATTGTTCTCAATAATGGATGAGATTCAATGTTCATCCTCCATGATTGAGGATGAAAACATCCATGCCATGGACATGCTCAAAGCAACAACTCTAAAGACAAGCAGGGGCCCACTAACAAGCAGGCTAACATATCTTTTGAGGTCCCTCATGTTTCAAGCTCACTTTGGGTCTCCTGAGTTTGTTTTGCTTCGAACCATCTACTTCTACAAGGATCACAACCATCTCTTGATTCTAGTTGTCAAACTTTTTGAGAAAATGGTTGTGAATGCTTATTTGCAAATCCCGTAGTAGTATGATGGTGACAACCTTGCAGCTTGAACATTCATGCTAATGTTTGATGGTGAAGTTGGGAACTACACCACCATTGATAGCTACAAGAAGTTCCCATGGTCAAGCTTAGGACCATAACTTAAGCACTGCTGGGAGACACCTTGATAATTTTTAAAAAAACAAATCTTTCTCCCAAATAAAGGCAAGGGCATGTTTATAGGTTAGTATGCACCCTCGGGTATTCCTACTGCTAACCATTTTAGGTGAAGAAGAGCATGAGTCATACGACGCTTGAAATGACATCAACCTTGATGCCCTTGGGTGCTAGAACACACTCAAAAATGAAGGAGACCCTGACTCTACACTTGACTTTTATGCAAAAGTCTAAGTGTGGGGGAGGATGGCGAGAAGCCCAAGTTCCACACACCCAAGCGGTTGTCCCAAAAAAATGATAAAAGTTGATGTCAGTGCCAAGAAAAAAATAGGGGTTTGATATAAAAAAGAAAAAGAAAAAAAAAATGGGCGAAGGAAAAAAAATGGAGGAGAGAGGAGGAGCAAGTTGGCCCTGCATATCTAAAGATAATCACATACGGGTTCCCTAACTCCAACCAACATTACTTCAAAGCAACAAGGACTCGCCTCCAAACCTTTGCCAAAATCATCAAACACCATGGTCCATGCACATCCATTTGTGTGGCCTGACCTTGTGGTTCACCTGGGTAATGCCATCATGATAGCTGCAGTAACAACTTCATCAACGCTTCATACATATATGCTGCCGGTGCATACACTTAGGTATCCAAAGGTAACGTTCACCACTTCACTTACTCAAACTTGTCTCCATTAGATCATATAAGTTCATACTTCATCTGCTTTTGTCACTTGCTCTGGGTTTGGGTGCATTTACATGGATGCAAGTGGTACATCCATAGGTCTTTTCAATTAAGCATGGTGCTTAGGTTAAAATAACCTTCTTTAATCAATTTTTGACATGGTGTTGGAACTTGATTAATGAACCTTGAGTTGTTGGCATAAACAATAGGAGTAATTTATGATGGAGATAAATCAAGGCATGTTTTACATTCCAACCTGTATCTTAGCCTTGCTTGAGTTATGAGTTGGTTGAGCGACAAAAAAAATAAATATATATATAAATAATAATAAACTGAATAAATATAATAAAATTTTTGCTCCCTAGTTTTATAGCCAGTAGAGCCCTTGCCTGTTTTCGTTTCTCTTGTTTTGTTTTTATTGAAATAAAGCAGGTACAAGAATAAGTGTGGGGGAGATCTCACAAGCATAATTAACACACATTCGAGATCTCCCCAACACAATGCACAATGTTGAGCCATCCATATTGAAGGACCAAACAAATAGGTTGAAAAAAGATCGGTTGAACTGTTGGTTCCACCAACTCGATCTTTGATTCACATAACTCCTCCATCTTCAACGATGGTTTGTGTAATGCTACCCTCATATCTCCCAAAAGTTTTGAAGTTTAAATTTTATTAAATTAAAAAGACAAAACTTTGGCTCTACATCTCCATGCTATCCTTTGATAAAACTTGCATACTCCTTATTCCTCACCAATATTCCTATAACTTGTGAACAACTATCATAGGGACCCCATGTTATCTAGGTAATTGGAGTATGTGATATAGCTAGATGATTTGAACCTTGCACTTTTTATGTTGGACTTGGGATTTATTTTACAAAATCAAAATGCAATAGCATGCTCCTCAATGATAATGAATTTCCTACTAAGGCCATATGACATGATTCATTTATGCAAACCTTTAGTCATATGCTGCTTGTCGGATCATTGAGTTGGGTCAAATTGTTGTGACCTATTTGAGATTATGGTCATGCACCCATAATTGAGATTCACGCGCACCCACCAATAAGATGCCAACCCTTACACTAAGAGTTGGGCACAACTTGCACCCCTTCGTCCACCAAAAATGCCAACTCTCACCCTGAGAGTTGCGCACTCTTCCACCAAATAAAAATGCCGACTCTTACACTGAGAGCCATGCATTCGCTATCCACCATATAATTACTCCTCGCATTCCATCATGACATCTTTTCATTCAAAGTTTTCATTGCCATAAGAAGAGATATGGGCTATGTAAAAAAATCTATATATGTGCCAAGGGGCATGAAAAAAAGAAAGAAAGAGAAAGAAAGAAAAAAATATATATGCCAAGTAGCATGATAGAAAGAAAAAATCCAAGAAATAAATAACGGTAAAATCCAAAGGCCCGCTCAAAAACAAAAAAATGAATGAAAAATGAATATTTCCTTTTATAGCCCATACTCTTCAAAGATTCATCCATTTACCAATAAAGAGAGTCATGACGCTTGCAGTACCAAAAAATATTTAGAGTTAGGAACCATCTTCCACTCCACACACTTGCACATCTCAATCTAGTGTATGACTTGTATCTCTGTGTGGTTCGGTTTTTGACTTGACAATATATGTGATGCAAGTATGCCCACTTTCATACCTACCCAAAACTCCACTCAAAAGCTTTAGAGATAGGTTATGAAAAGAAGGCACTTTTCAAATGCCTTGGTAAAGAACCAGATACATATATATGAGTGATTTGAGAGTATCATTTCAGGAGCAAGGCTATCTTGTATTTCAAAAATATTATAAAAACCCAAGTTTCTTAGCTGACTGATGCAAGGGGATTTGAATCCATGTTGTTCCATTATTCAATTACCCAAGACAATGTGGTAGACAATTTGAAGTTCACAAGTGCAGGTGAAGCTTGGAATATCTTGTATGCAGGTTATATATCAAGGAGATGACCCATCTTAGTCCTAAAACTTTACTCAAGGACGAGCAAAGGGCTAAGTGTGGGGGAGTTGTTGGTGGTCCTTAACTCACATTTTGTATGCCAATAAGAATATAAAAGGGCATGCCAAACTTAGTAAATAGGTCCTACACTAACATATTCTGCAAGTTTCGATGATTGTCAATTACAGGAGGGCAACTCTAGAAATACATACAAATAGGCCAAGGAACACAAGAAAATCATAAAATAAGAAGGTGACATATTACCAGACAATACAAGGCCTGGTCGAGTGGAGAGAAAAGTCCAAGTACCATGGATCACCCACACAGGCCAACAGTGTTCAAAACCCGTCTTGGGCTGCAAGACCACGTCTGGATAAACGGGCATAACTCTCTCATCCGGACTCCATTTTGGGCAATCCACCAGGCGTTGGAAGACGAGGCCTACGACGTCACCAAATTTTAGCCCATTTGGTCACTGGATCCTGGCACGCGCCAGGGGAGGGGCTTTCCCCCTCTCATTTCATCAACACTCAAGGGAGAAGAGCCACCACAAGCTTAGAGCTAGAGCACCACTCCAAAGGGCTATGCCCTAGTAGCTATCTAGAGCTAGAGAGCGAGATGTGTGGGTGAGTGGGGAGTCACCGGGCTTGTCAGCGCCTCCCCAACCTTGTACCTCTGCGGGTATTCTACTTGGCTTCTTCACGGGATCTTGGCTAAGTAAGTACTCGTGTTTCCTACATGCTCATAAAGGTCTTTTGTTTACCTTAGCTTGATCTTCTCCTGTTTGCGGGTTCGATGTCTGCCAGGATGCCCTAGTAGAGGGCCTTGATAAAGATGGATAACCCTGATCAACGCTAGAGTAGTAGTCGCTAGAATAGGCATGGTGCCTAGGCTGGAGGCTACTGTCATTTGCCTCGTATCCCATGGTTGAGGGGTAGGCGGCGGGGAGTGACCTAGTCCCGTCCGTCCTTTGTAATCCCCCACGTTTAGGTGTAGCTACAGGCCGGTATCACCTAGCAGACCAGGTGTGCTCCAGTGCCCGAAGTAAGTAGGAAGACGCTCTTGCAATGCTATCCTTAGGACCCTAAAGCAATGGGAATCCATCTCTACCCCTTTCTATCTCTACCCTTATGTTGTTCCTTGGGCGAACTAGCTAGCAGAAATACCACCGTTCCCTGTGGAAAATACGATACCCTGAATACTTCCGGGTGAAAGCTACAACAGTACTTCGTGCACTTGCAGATTTATCTGCTTACGCTAAGAAATACCAACAATCCTTACTTCTGATAAGAAACGGCGGAAGTTTCTGTCTGTGAATTGAATTCCTCCATCACTGATGACTAATCTCGGGGTGCCAAACCATGGGAGTATGACCTCCTTGAACATCTTCCTTGCATGTATGGAGTCAGCTGATCGGCAAGGCCTTGCTTCTACCCATTTGGCATAGTCCACTACCACCAAGATGTACTCACAACCTTGAGACGGGGGAAACAGACCCATGTAGTCAATTCCCCATGCGTCGAATAGCTCCACTTGAAGGTTGTTGGTGAGTGGCATGGCATCACGGGTGTTGATGTTCCCGTGCTTCTGGCATCGAGCACATCTCTTCACAAAGTCTTTAGTGTCTTCATACATGGTAAGCCAATAGAATCCACTCTGCCAGATCTTAGCGTGAGTTCTGAATGCACCATAGTGGCCTCCATATTCTGCCCCGTGACACTTCTCCATGATCTTGACAGCTTTAGGCATGGGTACACATCTCTTCAGCACACCATCTTGGTAGACCCGATAGAGATATGGGTCATCCCACAGGTGCACTTTGCTCTCCTTGAAAAGCTTCTTCTTGTCTATCCGAGGTGGTACATAGCCCGAGACTACGTAGTTGACAATGTTTGCATACCAGGGGTAGGCTGCTAAGAATCTGAGGAGTGTGTCGTCCCGAAGATAGTCATTGATGGGCAGATCCTGTTTATCCTCAATTTTCATTCTAGACAAATGATCAACTACCGAGTTTTCTACTCCCTTTTTATCCCTAATTTCTAAGTCAAATTCTTGTAGTAGTAGGATCCATCTTATTAATCTTGGTTTAGCATCTTTCTTAGTGAGAAGATATTTCAAAGCAGCGTGATCAGAGTAAATGATCACTTTTGCTCCTACTAAGTAAGATCTAAACTTGTCTATAGCAAACACTATAGCCAACAGTTCTTTTTCAGTTGTTGCATAATTTAATTGTGGCCCGATTAGTGTTTTGCTGGCATATGAGATAGCATGATGTTTCTTATCTCAAAAGGAAGCGACCAATTAGGGGGTTGAATGATTGGCGCCGAGATAAGTGCTTTCTTAAGGAAATGAAAGGAATGTAAGCACTTATCATAAAAATCAAAGGGTGCATCTTTAGCAAGCAAGTTTGTTAAAGGTGCAGCAATCTGAGAAAAATCTTTTATAAACCTTCTATATAAACCTGCATGACAAAGGAAACTACGAACACCCCTAACATTCATGGGAGGTGGGAGCTGTTCTATGACCTCTATCTTAGCTCTATCAACCTCTATCCCACGTTCGAACACTCTATGTCCTACCACTATCCCTTCCCAAACCATAAAATGGCATTTTTCCTAGTTCAAGATCAAGTGCTTCCCTTGGCATCGTTGTAAGACACGATCCAGGTTCTCAAGACAATGATCGAATGTTGTTCCATAGACTGAGAAGTCGTCCATGAAAACTTCCATGATTTCTTTGATCATGTTAGAGAAGATGGACATCATGCACTTTTGAAAAGAGGCAGGGGCATTGCGTAGGCCAAAAGACATGTGCCTATATGCATATGTCCCGTAAGGGCATGTGAATGTGGTCTTATTTTGGTCGTCGGGATGGATTGTAATTTGATGGTAACCCGAATACCCATCAAGGAAATAAAAGAAAGAGTGTTTGGCTAACCATTCCAACATCTCATCGATGAATGGTAATGGAAAGTGATCTTTCTTTGTGGCCTTGTTAAGTTTCTAGTAATCTATGCACATTTTCCATCCTGTGATGATTTATTGAGGAATTAATTCATTTTTATCATTTTTAACGACCGCCATTCCTCCTTTCTTAAGAACTACTAGTACGGGGCTAACCCACTCACCGCTAGGAACAGGGTAGATTATGCCCGCGTGCAAGAGCTTCAAGACCTCTTTCTTTACTACCTCTCTCATCGCATTGTTCAGCCTCCTTTGAGGGTCCCTAGAAGATATAGCGTCTGGTTCGATCGTGATGCAATGCGTGCAAGGAGCGAGACTAATTCCCTTGAGATCTTGCAAGGAATATCCTAAGACAGAGTGATGCTTCTCTAAGATGGCGATCAGCTTGGCGGATTCCTCGTCTGAAAGCTGATCGCTAATGATCACAGGAGTCTCTCTATCACCATTAAGGAAGGCATACTTAAGTCCAGAAGGAAGTGGCTTAAGCTCTATGGATGGCTTGGGAGGTGGTTCGGATTCATCCAAGTCTAAAGGTTCATCTAACTTGGCATCTTCTTGAATGAAATCCTTAGCGTCTTCCTCTAAATCAGGCTGAGAGGCTTCTATGAAAGATGTCGACATAACCTCCTCTACCGGGTCAGGCTCAGGCATTGACTCGGCTCTGGAATTAACAGAGCCAGCAAAAGGGATGGAAAGGTCCAAATGCTTCCCAAGGTGACCCTTGATATCCCTCAAGGAGTCTCATGATGGGGTGTCCAATTAACAAGTCAACCTCCTCCATATCAAAAATGAAGAAATTCAAGAGGACGGTGACCTTGTTAATTGAGACAGAGACATTCTGTGCAATGCCGCAACTCTCGACTAATCTCCCTGATCGTAACTTGAGAAATTTGTTGGTCGGGGTCAGCGGCTCCTCACCTAGGAGCGTTGATGTTAAAGAAACGGATGTGAAACAGGAGAGGAGTTTAATGACATCGGATGATGCCTCTGCTTCCCTAAGCCATTCATTGCTCATAATGGACGTGAGCTCCTGAGCGGTCGCCTTGAGGTAGCATGCCTCAAGACGGGTAGGGATGTGTTCATTGGGAGGTCTACGGGCTGTAGATTTCTTTTGCATAGGATAGTTTGAGACATTGACAAAATCAGCAAAAAGATTAGTCTCGATGTTAAGAGGATATTCCAAGGGATGAATTACTTCTTCCCTTGGAGGAGTTTGTGGTTGTGGTTTAGGTTCGATAGCTTGGAAGGTGGCTAATGGAATTTTAGTTGTCGAAGGTTCATCCCTCGGAGATTGATCTTCCTCAGGAGCTTTGATTTGATCATTAGTGTAGGGGGTGTTCTCAAGAATAGTCGCAAGAACAGCATTACCTTCACTGATTGGTACATGAAGGAATGCTCCCTTAGAGGATAAATCAAGGAATTGTGTAGAAATTTGGCTAAGTCCAAGTTAGAAATGTTGCATAAGGGTTGGCTCGGTTATAGCTAAGTCTGGACCAGAGGATGCTAAGTCGGTAAGACGCATCCAGGCCGCACCTAGAGACTCCTACTCTTCTTTCTTGAAGTTTAAGACGTCTCTATGAAGATGAGCTACTCGGGAAATGGGGAAGTAGGTAAGACAAAACTTGGCTTGTAGCTTCTCCCATTCTCCTCCTACACTACCTACGTAGCGAGTACCACCATCTGGCTTTTCCTATCAAAAAGAATGGAAATAGCTTCCACTTAAGGGTTACTCGCCTCATCCCTTGGATGTGAATGCACGAACAAAGTTGTTCAAAGTCAAGTATGTGTGTATAGGGATTCTCATATCCTTCTCCCGAAAAGGGATTCTCCTGAACCATCGCTGTGAGACTCGGGCAAAGCTCATAGTGACAGGCCAAAATGGCTTTTGATGAACTCGATGGCTCCAACTCAGCGCCCGATGGAGCCGCATAATCGAAAAGAGTTGTTTGATCCATTGGATACAAAAGGTTTTAATCAAACAAAGAGAATTAATGATTTCTAGCCTAGTTAAAACAACTATCATTCCCCGGCAACGGCGCCAGAAAGCTTGTTGACACCAGAAGTGGCAAACACATATATCGCAAGTGTACGGTAGTCAATGTTGCCTTCATCGAAAGTATTCCAGGCATCATAATTTCCACGGGGAATGTGAAGTCTATCAACTAGGTTCAAGGTCGTTAGGTGATGATCAAAGGGTATAGGATTGGGTATAGAGAGGTCCTATCTAGTGATAATATCTGGCTGTGGTACTCTAGGTATAACGAGGTTTACTATATCTATCCTTTACTGGGGGCGATAGACGAAACGACGAGTCAAGTTAAAGAGTTTTTTACCTCCTCCCTCACCGAGGCGACTATCCTATTCAGCCCCGCTCTCACGATGTTAACTTGCATAACAAACGTATAGGAAACTCTCCGCCTAGCGAAGACTATCACTCTCGCGCTAGGTGTCCTACAGTGCGACAAGTAGCTCACACTGGTAAGATGTCATCTAGACACCACGTCTACACTAATCTTACTACTCTAAGAACAGCTAATGCTTAGAGCAATTCACACAAAGTAAAACAGTGCACCAGTAAAAGACTAAATACTAAATGTACCAAACCAAAATATTAAATACTAGAAAAGACTTGGAAGTAAGACTTACAAGAAGACCCGCTTCCGCTGAGGCGATCCCCGAAGAAGACTCCCGATAGGCCGGACTCTCCTTGGAACTCCTCACTCTCTTCCCTCTATTCTAACACTAAGCTACTAAAGTAGTCTTGCTCCTATTATACATGCCTCTAAAGTAAAGCACTAGGGGGGTATTTATAGGGGAGGTAGAGTAGGGCCTACTCCAATGCCATGGCAGCGATCCGTGTGACCTTCATGGATGAAACCAACCTTGGAACCACCTCAAATGGAAGATGATGATCACACCAGCTGCATGGAGGCATGCATACGTTGGTGGGGTGCAACCGACCTTGGTAGCACCCAAGGAGGGGGTCGACCGACCCCCTCTATGGCAAGTGGGCCCCCTGGTGGGTGTCCCTACATGTCATGGAGTATGGCTGTGGAGCTGGTTCAGAAGTTGTGAAGTCAGTTCCTTCCATGTGGGCCCATGAATCCTTGTGCAATGCTTCTTGAACGTTGATTTGAGGTGCACAAGTGATCCAAGGGTTGAGCTTGAGTTTGGAGGGCTTCACTTGGATAGTGCCAGCATGGCATCTCCTGGTCCCACAGGGAGGGGTCGGCCGACCCCTCACTGTGGCTTCAGTGAGTCTGCCTTGCTCCTTGCTGCTTGCTCATTGCTCCTGTGATGTTGCAATTTGTGTAGCAAACTTGTGATGTTCATTTTAAGTTTCTGGCCCTGAAAAGTACCTTATTGAGTACCTACAATCAAATAATGACATGCACATGTGGAACCAAGTTATTTGTACCTATATCACTACTTGTTTGTTTGATTCCCCCTTAAATGAGTGTCATGTTGATGGTTATGGTGGTATAAAATAGGGCATAACTACCATCAACAACTACTGCTCTAGTGTTAGCATCACCAGATATTGAGAAGCCATTTGATGTTTATTGTGATGCTTCTGGTATTGGAATTGGGTGTGTACTAATGCAAGAAGGGAGAGTCATTGCTTATGCTTCTTGACAACTGAAGAAACATGAGGAACACTATCCAACTCATGATTTGGAAATAACAGCTGTTGTCGATGCGTTGAAGATATGGCGTCACTATCTGCTAGGTAATACTTGTCATATCTATATCGATCATAAGAGTCTAAAGTATATCTTTACTCAAGCTGAGTTGAATATGAGGCAAAAAAGATAGTTAGAATTCATCAATGATTATGACTTGGAGTTGCATTACCATCCTGGTAAGGCAAATGTGTTTGCTGATGCACTTAGCCATAAGAGTCATTGCAATTATTTGACAGTGAGGCTCTTAGATATTTCATTGTGCCATGAGATAGAAAAATTGGGCATAGAGATAGTGCAACAAGGCAATTTGGCCAACATCACTGTTGAATCGACTATCCAAGATCAGATCATTGCTGCCCAGAGAGATAACAAGGGCATTGGTCACATTAAAGAAACGATTAGGCAAGGAAAAGACTCTTGCTTCAGAATTGATAAGGCAGGTATCCTATGGTTCAAGAATCGTTTGGTAGTTCCAAAAGTTCCTAGTCTACATCAAAAGATCTTCGATGAAGAACATAATACAAAGTTCTCTATTCGTCCAGGAAGCAATAAGATGTACCATGATCTGAAACAGAGATTCTGGTGGACTAAGATGAAAATAGAAATTGCTCAATATGTTGCTAGGTGTGATACTTTCAGGAGGTGAAAGCTATCCATTTGAAGTCAGTAGGAGAGCTACAACCATTGCCCATTCCATCTTGGAAGTGGGAAGATATCAGTATGGACTTTATAGTGGGTCTACCTAAGACGTCTAAAGGTTATGATTCTATTTGGGTTATAGTGGATAGACTAACTAAGTTAGCTCACTTTCTCCCTGCAAAGATAAGAGATCCTATGATTGTCTATGCAAAGTTATATATGTCACGTATCATGAGTCTACATGGAGTGCTTAGGACTATCATTTTTTATAGAGGCACACAGTTTGTTTCCAACTTCTAGAAATGTTTGCATGACTCATTGGGTATAAAACTTCTCCATAGTACTGCTTACCATCCATAGATTGGAGGTCAAACAGAAAGAGTTAATCAAATTTTAGAAGATATGTTGAGATCTTGTGTACTTAATTTTTCAAAAAAATGGGATGAATGTTTACCGTTAGTAGAGTTCTCATATAACAATAGCTATCAAGAGAGTATTAAGATGGCACCATTTGAAGCATTGTATGGTCATCGATGTAGGATTCCGTTGAACTGGTCAGAACCTGGAGAGAGATGGTTCTTTGGAGTTGACCTTGTGAAGGAAACAAAAGAAACGATCGGATAGATATAGAATAACATGAAAGTGGCTCAGTCTCGTCAAAAGAGTTATGCTGACAAAATGCATCAAACATTTTTTTGCCAAAGGAGACTGTGTATCTAAAGGTATCACCAATGAAAGGAGTCACACAGTTTGGAGTTAAAGGCAAATTAGCACCTCGCTACATTGGACCATTTCAGATCGTAGAGCGATGTGGGAATGTGGCATGTTGCTTAAGACTGCCTGAACATTTGTCAGCTGTGCACAATGTGTTCCATGCCTCTCAACTAAAGAAGTGTCTTCGGGTGTCCGAGAAAGTTTTTGATATTGAACGAATTGAACTTGAACCTAATTTGACTTACTCTGAGTACCTTATTCGTGTTTTGGATCAGAAAGATCATGTGACCCAAAGCAGAACAATCAAGTGGTACAAGATACAATGGGATCGACATTTAGAAGAAGAAGCTACATGGGAGTCTGAGGATTAACTTTTGGAGGATTTCCCTGAGTTCTATGCTTCTATCTAAGTTATAATTCCCTCTAAATTGTAACTTATCCCGTGTGAGTTTGTAGTGTAAGAGCCCCTTTCCTTATGTACTTAATTAAAGTGTGCTTTCTTGACACATTTCCTTTTCCATTACTTAACCCAAGGCTTTAAATCTCAGGTTGAGATTTCTTTAAGGGGAAGGGCTGTAACACCCCTGGTTTTATAGTAAGTAAAAATTGGCCATGTCATCATATGCATTGCATTGCATTCATGTTTAGGTCAACCTCGATGTGCATCAAATAAAATGAGTTTACATTCTTCGGTTGATTGTGCTTCTGAGATGATGGTTTGACTCGAACCAAAAACCTAATTTTGAATGTCATCTCCAAATACTTGATTTATACCCCATGTACTTTGAGGTGGAAGCTGTGCTTTTCACTAGTGTCAAGCATAGTGTATAAATTCAAGTACAACATTTAAAATTGAACTCCAAGTTTGAAGTTGAATTTGAATTCCAAAGCTTTCCCTAAGTTTTGTAGTTCAAATTTGAATTTAAATTAGGGGCCAATTAAAATGAATTTCATAAGTCAACTTGGTCAACTAAATGTGCCATTGGGTGTTTAGCTCAATGATGCCATTGGATGATGTTTGTGATCACTAATAACCAACCAATTAAGGTAGAAGTCAAATCAAATCAATTTCTCTTCAAAATCCCTAATTTCCCAAAACTCTGTTTTACCCCCTTTTCTATAGTTCCAAATCTAAAAGGAATTTGGGTGTGTCATAAAAATAAAGTTTGTAGATCTTATTGAGACCTACAATGTTGGTCTTCAAAGTTTTTTAAGTTTCCATAAATTTTCAGAAGTAATTTCACAAAAATACCAAATCTAGGTTTTTGTCCCCTTTTCAATTTAAATTCAAATCTCCTATTTACACTAAAAATCTGGAGAGGTTCATATTTATAAAAATGTAGATCTTGAAAAATCATGAAAACTTTATTTTTGGATATTTTCATCTTCTGTTCAAAATTTTGAAGTAATTTTGAAAATGGGGCTAGGGGCATTTTTGTAATTTCCCTAAGTCGGCCAGGTTCACTGCGTACTACCGCCGGTGACCTTCGCCGAGTTTTCGGCCGCATCCGCGCGTGCCAGCTCCTGCTTGGATGTGGCACAGGCTGCCTTGATGTGTCACATCGCCCACCTTCGCACCGCAGTACATATAGCTGAGGTCAGCTGCCGTGCTTATCTCCTTCTCTTGTTCGTCGTCGTCGTGTTCATCTTCGCTGACACCATTCACCAATGCTGCTCCACCTCCACCCGCATGCTCTAGCCCTTAGCTCTGCCATGTCGTTGTGAATTTCCCTGAACGCTGTCATCTTCCTCACGGCCAGCAGGGCGCCGCCGCGAGCCACCTCACCGTCGCCAGCCACCACCGTAGCTTTTCGTCTTTCATTTTCTTCACTGAAAGCTCCGCTTTGATGTTGTGCATCTCATTTGCAATATCGTTCTCACAGCCAAAGCCCAGAAGAGCCAGAATGCTCTTGCCGCCGCCGGAGCTCGCTGTTGCCGCCGCCGCCCACCGTTGCACCATCTCCAGCTCCGTCCCCGACCATTCTAATGTGTGCACTGTTGTTGGGGTGAGCTCCTGCATGTGATAGTGCTCTCAGTTTGGGCTTTGCAGTGCCATGCTCGATGAGCCGCTTGCTGCCTGCGAGCTGCTCTGTTTTGGTCGCCGCTGCACGTAGCCGGTTTGGCTATAGGCCAGCTTCGGCTTAGTTAGCGTGCGTATCATGTTTGTGTAGTCGCGTAGGAGCACTTGCTCACATCAACGTCACCGGAGAAGCCTCCCGTAGCTGCTGCTGCTTTGCCGCCGCGCCGCCGAGCCGCCATGGCCGCCGTCGGTCTTGCTTTGGTGCGTTCGCCGTCGCGTCTTTGCCTCCAGCGAGTCCGACGCATCGCGTAGGTGCTGTAGGTGCCTAGCTTTTGGCCGAGGACCACGCCGTCGGGGAGTTCACCACGGGTCAGCGCCGCTGCCGTCGTGGTCAACGTCGGGAAGGAAAAGAAATTCCTTTTTCCTTTTTCAGAAAATGATTTAAATATTGTTTCCTTTGAAAATGCATAGTAAATTATTTATGGCTCCGAAAATTATGATACTTTTTGTGTATGTTCTTGGTCATGAGTTTGATATAGGAAAAATATGAAATGCCAATTTTATTTAAGTATTGTATCTTAATTAATTAGCTCAATTAATTAATAAATGCAACTTCTTTGAATTTTGGTAAATCAAATAATAGTCCTATAATTCTGAATTTTGTTTTACAGCTTAATTATGTTGTAATCAACTCAAAATAAAAGTTTGAGCTTAAGTTGAGAATGTTTAATTTATGCTTCATCTTATGCTTAATTTATCAATTATGCTTTAGTTAATCTTAATCATTTTAGGATTTGATTGACTTTGGGATTGATTGATGACCTTGGGTCATTAACCCTTAATGACCTTTGGCACTTTATTTTATTGTTTGAGCTTATCTTGATCATGTCATTAGGGCTTAATTAATATTTATTTTATGTTCTTAATGAACATCACTAATGAAGTAGTTAACCTTAATGAAACCCTAGACCTAGGTTAGTTGATGAAGTTGGCTTGCAACTTTATCGTGAAGGAAAGTTATACTCAAGTTCTTAGTATTGCTATGCATGCATCGATCATCATGTTTACTCCTTCATCATGTTGAAGCACGCTATGTTATCTCGTGTAGTTCCCATGAATGAAGAGAGCGTTGTCGAATTAGGCCCTGAAGAAGGGCAACCACAAGAAGAGGCTGATTTTGATAGCTGTGGTGTTAATCCAGAGCCCGTCTACCCCATCGACGAAGGCAAGCCCCGGATGCATTTAAACCCTTCCTTGGTTTTACAAAGTTTATATCACTTTTGCTTATGAAATCTTGCATTAGGTGATAGGAGTTGAGTGGTAACCTACTTGATACATTACCTACCTTGTTACTCCAATATCTTCCTTGATACTATTTTGTTTGAAAAATGAGTAGTAATGCTTAGCCTTGCTATATGAGATAGGTTTTCAAAATAAAATGTTTTTAAAAGAGATGAAGTGCTTACCCTGTTGGTAAGGTAATAATAATGAATTGTTAATGAATCTGAGACCAGGCGGGACCTGAGAATGGTCTTTGGTGGTTGAGCCGATAGGTTTACCTGGTCGTGCTTGTCCCGTCTGTATTGCCCTAGGACCTGTTCGTTGTAGGCTTGCTTGATGGAGACTTTGCAACTGATCACATACCTGCAAGCAAGTTTTACCCTAGGATATTCCATTACTAGAACGGCGAACCCACGCATTGGGAGTGGTGAGATGGCAGGAGTAACATGTTACCCTCGTGGGACAGGGTCCTAGATTGGAGGCGTACTGTTACTCTCGGGTGGCACAAAAGTCGGTTTAGTTTTGGGATGTCCAATGGTACTGTTGATATACTTGTGGGTTAGAGTCCCACATATGTCGTGTGATTAGGGATCCCTAGCTGGGTTTAATCGATTCGAATCATCGTTGCTCCTCGGTTATGGAGACTCTGTCAACTGCCCTGCATCATAGTTAACAAGTGGAACTTGAGGAATAACAATGAAGTTGCTTGCTAATATCTAGATTAGGATCACTTACTTTCGGTTGATAACAAATGAAAGTTAAAACTTAATCTATAAGAGCTTTTCCGCAAAATCTTTTGATTCTTGCTTAGCCGAAAGAATCTTCGGAACCGGTGGAGAGGCTATTCTGATTGAAGGCTAGACAAATAACATGACTGAGGTATTAAATAAAACCAGTGAAATAGCTTTCTAATATTAGATAGATATAAAATATCAAAAGCAAAAGCCTGATAATGGGTTTCAAAAGAAGAAAAGAAAAAACAAAATTATAGCTTTCTTTTTTTTGTGCGTGCTTTTCGCCTGCCTTCCCAACCACGGATAGGCTATGAGGCTTTGCACTTCGGCCCTTGTGAATACCACATCAAGGTGACAGGATTCGAACCTATGGCCCTCCGTAGCCAAAACAGATGCGCTGACCAGACTGCGCTACACCTCGTCTCCCCCCGGAACATATGGTATGGATCTACCGGATCGAAAAAGACTCGAACCGCAGTCGCCCACCCCACGGCCTTACCTTGATTCCCAAAGCCAGCATTCCAGATTCTTCTCCCCTCTTTTTGTTGGTTACATCTTGTGGAGTACTTTTGTACTCAGGGTTTGTTAAACCCTTGTTGCAGGTGTGTCTCATGAACAGGCTTGCTCCGCACCCTATTGCATGACGGTCGTTGAGGTTGAGGATGACGAGTAGTGTGTGTGCTCCTAGGCAGAGCACTATGCTTTGGTGGTTTGTAATAAAGTTACTTAATGTTATCCACCACTTATGGTTTGTAATAACTCAACTTATTGTTGTAAGGTTTGAATTAAATGGTTTGTAAACTTATGTTATTGTAAGACTTCTGCTCTTTTATGCTAATGTGTATTATTTTATTGTATAAAACTATTATAATACTGCAATGTCTCTTGTAATGATTGATCCTGCTCAGAGAATCATGGATTATTCAGGTTTCAACCCGACAGACTTCTTAAGTCATATGGAACGCATGCACGACCGTCGGAGGTCTTCTGAGACAATGACGGGTGCATGTGGGCCATATTACTTAGGAGGTTCTGCGGCATTAAGAGACTTTTCATGCCTCTAAGATCAATATCATATTCACGCCACATATATACATGCTACTTCTACATTGGAAGTACGCAAAAACATGTATTTCATTTCCACCAAATAGGTTGCTCCATACTCTAAGTGCTAGAATATCTCTCTCTAAATATTGTTTAGTAGATGAGACAAAAGAAAAAGGGCTAGGCAAAATAAGTATTCATATAGATGGACACATGAAAGTCCATGAAAAAATAGAGAGATCTTATCAAATAAAGGAGCAACCTAGTCCACCATATATACCACACACTTGAACATCTTGATCTGGGGGTATGGCACTTCTCTTCAAAGATCCGAGCTTTGACTCCGCAATATATGCAAGTAAGTATGCTCTCTCCTTGTTATCCCTACCTTGAGCTCCACATACACGTTTTTAGAAGTTCGATGAATTAAGGAAAGGCAATCTTACATTATGCCTTGGTGAGGAATCATACACCATTTGAGCGACATGAGAGTACCATATGAGGAACATTAAGCTTTCTTTTGAAAAACATTGCAAAACCTCTGGTATGGAACTTGCTAGGAATGAGAAAATTAGTGCTCAAGTCAAAACTGTTCTGTCTTCCAACCACCCAAGACAAAGGAAAGGCCATAAGCCCCATAGAGGACTAAGGTAATATGGGTGAGTTTTATAGCTAATTTTTCCATTCAAGGAGAAGAACTTTGTTGTGCACATGGTACTATTGAAATGTGGGCATAGTAACAATACCTGATCCACTGAGGCTAAGTTTGATTGTTTGCTCAGGACCAGCAAAGACTAAGCTTGGGAGATCTTGTTGATGGTGGATATACCATGAAAATCCATACTCAAAACACCATCAACATGCCTCAGTTCCAAGGAAGAATAGCATAACATGAGCATATTTTATCAATAATCAGTTCCACTTGTACTCTTAGCTTGTAATTTCAGGAAACAACAAAATGAAGCTTTGGAGGACCCAATGAGGGGGTCGGCCAACCCCCCTATGAGCTCCTCATGAGCTCAGCTTTGAGCATGATCCATGCCAAGCTCCCTGGAGTGCAACTCAGCCATCACATCACTTTGTGTTTTCATCAAACGGCACAAGATTGTTGCACATGGATTGATGGGCCCACCAAGAAGCAAGCAATGTGACAAATATTTCAAAGAGCACCGAGCCACTTCACATGACAGGTGGGGTCACCTTCTATAAGACCCAACCGGGCCCACCTGCCAGTTAGGGGGTCCGTCGACCCCCTGTGGGCCTACTAGGTCGGTTTGCTCCCACCGACCTCCAGCATGCCGCCATGCATCACATTTGATCATTGCCATCCATATACGTTGGTTGCAAGGTTGGTTCATCCGAGGGCTATGAAGAAAAGAGCACACGGATCGATGATGTGGCACCCCCTCTCCTTCCCCTATAAAAGGAGGCTGCCCCACCCTTGGAAAGCATCATATATCACACAATCACAAGATCCAAGCTCCAAAGCTCCAAGCTAGAGTAGCAGTAGTTAGTCTAGAGTGGGAGTTAGAGTCATGTCGAGCAAAGCTCGGGGTCTCCGGAGTCGTCTTCTGGAGAGTCTAGTATAGCTCTTGTACCTTTTCTCTTTTTAAGACTTTACTTTTATTAATATATTATTCTTGCTTTACTTTACTTAGTATTTACTTGGTGCAAGTCTATAGTCATTATAGTCTTGTTGTGTTCTTGTCATACTAGTATAGTTGCCTTAGTTGGATTGGTTTCCTGTAACCAACTTCCTTGTGTGTGTATCATTATCTTATCTTGCATAGGAGCTCTAGCTATCTAATTGTTAGCTAGAGTTGTAGGAGTAAGTGTGAGCGTGGTGTTTAGACTTAATCTTACCTTTGATTGTCGCTGGCCCACACGGACAGTTCGTGAGCACACTCCCGAGAGGTGATAGGTCTCAGGAGGCATTAGGGTTGTCTCGGGAGGCATTAGGGCTCTCTCACCATGTTCGGGCTTGTTCTTAAAATGCAGGGCGCCCATAAGAGTTGTTGGCGGTCCTTATGGATCATTCTTAACCGCCAACTTATGCCTAAAATGAGGGAAACAATCATGCCTTAACACATAGACATATGCTATTAATGGAATTCCACTTGTACCCCTAGTGCCCATGATTTTGTGTTTTATTAAAGGAAACAAGTGGAAGTATATAACACAAAGGGAAAGGCGCAAAAGCAGAATATGAATTCAAAGAATGCGAAACCAAGAATAACAAAGAAACCCAACATGAGCCAAAGAAGCAAAGGCCCAAATAAAGTTCGAGTCCATTTTAGGACTGCAGGAGTAGGCCTGAGTAATTTGGCCATAACTCACTCATCCGAACTCCGATCAGGGCGATTCACCAGGAGAAATAAAGCTATCGACGAGGCCTACATGCTCCCAAAAGATGGGCTTGAAAAGGCCCAGCTAGGGGACCAGCCACCCCTGGGACCGGCCGCCCCTGGGACTGGCCGGCCCAGTCTTCTCAGGCGGTGCGAAGGGTGGTTTCCCAAGGGCGGTCCCACCTACGATCGATGCAGAAGGAAAGTGCAAACTGCCCTTTGGAGGTTGGTTTGGGTCCTTCCATGTGGGGATGAACCTTTTGCATAGAGCCCCCTCCTCTCAATCTATAAAAGGAGGCCTTCTCTCTTCACCCAACCATACATTCACAACACAAAGAGGTCACAATGTAGAGAGGAAGAGCAAGCTCCATTCCATTAGCTTCTAGCTAAATTAGTATAGGGAGTGAGAGAGGGAAACAGCTAGAGAAAGAGCGGAGTCGAAGCAGTTCTGCTTCCAGGTGGACGAAGTGCTAGGCTTGTCGGCTCTTGCTCCAGCTTGTACCTCTACAATCATCTTGCTACTTGTAGTAAAAAGTTCATGTTCAACTTTGGTTTGATTCTTTAAGCATGTATCTTTCATAAAGCTACTTGTTTGTGGGATCGTCATTCGTCCTTTGGACGGATGCTCTGGTAAGAGGACTCTTCATAGAGACGGATGTTCATGCACATCGCTAGAGTAGTAGTCGCCTTCATAGACATGGTGTCTAGGTTGGGGTCTACCTTCATATGTTGCGCGCGCCCACGGGCAGAGGGGTAGATGGCAGGTGGTGACAGCCTTGTCCACTCGTACCTGCATTCCCGCACATTCGAACACGAAGTAGAGCTTATACTGATATTGCTTGTCAAATCAAGTGCGTTAGTGCCTGAAGCAAGTAAAGTAGTGGGAAAGTTATCATTGCTTAGGGTTTCTTGCCTTAGACAAACCTCTCTACCTAAGCTACTCTTCATCTTATCATCCTGGGAGACCTAGTTTAGAGATCTCTTATGCTTCCATTCCCTGTGGAAATATGATACCATGAATATTTCCGGGTAAAGGCTATAATGGTACTTCCGTGCGCTAAGAAGTGCCAACAAGCTTTCTGGCACCGTTGCTGGGGAATGGTTGTCATATTTGTCTCTGAACCTAGTTCACCCATGTCCTTGTGTTTATCTAAAAAGAAAAAATATTTTCTTCTATGTTCATGACCCTCCTTCATGAAGCCTATCTTTCAAAAAAGGCATTATTATTTTAAAATTGCATGTTTAGACTTTGCACATGCACAAAAAGATTTTTTCCACTCTTTATCATCTTCTTTTATTTTAGAAAAGCATTTAAAAAAGTTTTTCATTCATGTTTTCTCTTTGTACAATAATGCCCTTTCAAAATCCAAAACTAAAATATTTCTCCTATGGATGAGTTCTTGTAGCCACCATCGAAGCCAACCATAGCTTCTGGCTTCAAGCTTTGCTCGAGCTTTGGTGGTCAAGCTTATGACCATAAATAAAGCACTACCGGGAGATACCCCAGATTATTTCAATAAAAGTAAGAACATGTTTTCAAGTTGGTATGCACCTTCGGGTATTCTTGGTCTCTAATCATTTTAGGAAGAGATTGAGAAGAACAAAGGACATACGAAGCTTGAGAACATGGGAGTGACGTCAACAACATACCTTGATGATATTGGGTGGTGAATAAACTCAAGAGGAGACCCTGACCTTGCACACTTGACTTTCAACAAAGTCCGAGTGTGGGGGAGGACGGTGCGAGTCTCACCACAAGATCACCTTGGTTCTAAAAAAATGTTGGCTCTACCTTGCTAAAAAAGAGAGAAGAAAAAGATGTGCTAGCTGATTTCGCCTATCATTGCTCCCCCAAGCAAGAAGGGCTTACCTCCATGCCTTTACAACAACCATCAAAGCCCATGGTCCATACACACTAAGTCATGTGTGTGTGGCCAAGCTTTGTAGTTCCTGGGACAGATCCATCATGCAAACAAACACAACAAGCATCAAGAGAATTATCTACATCTGTTGTTGGTAAGTACTCCCAGGTATGCAAAGGTAATATTCACCAATTCATTTACTCACTTTTGTCCCCATTGCCTGACCATGTTCATATTTCCTTTGTTTATGTTATATACTCTAGCTTGAGTGTTGTCGCATATGCATATGTGGCACATTCATGGGTCTTTTTAATTTAAGCATGGTTTTTAGGTTAAAAAGACCTCCTTTATTCAAGTTTTGACATGGTGTTGGAATTTGATTAATGAGCTATGAGTTGTTATATGCATAGTTTTTGGTGTGTCTGCCACACATTCAGTCCCATAAATATCGTGCAGCTGCAACCCTGCCGCTTTCCTCCACCCTAGCTCAAGCCATCGCCCTAGCTCATGCTCTAAGCATCGCCGTTTGAATCTCGCCGAGAACCAAGCTCGCCCGCTGAAGCCGCTGTCTCCTTGCCCTATCAATCTCTAGCACAGTACCACCTCGTCCTGAGATCACAGCGCCACAGCCAAGCCCTAGTGCCGTCGCCGAGCTCGACTCCACCGTCTTGACCTTATCTTCGTCGTCTCAAGGGTTTCGAATTGATCTCAGAATGATTTCCCTTAGCTGACGGTGCTCGCTAAGTCATCGATCGTCTTCTCACACTAGTAGAGATATGACCTACCATGATGAAAATTCTTATGATGATTTTGTTATGGTCACCAAAGAGTGGTTTCCATGACATTTTGGTCACTTTGGTCATCAATCTGCGTGACGATTTCTCGAACAGTACATTTTTGTGACGTATTTTAAAAAGGTCATGGGATACGTCATGAAAAACCTGACGAAATCATCACAGACTTTTGCGGCACTGTTCACCGCTAGATTGTGATGTTTTTCACGGATATCCTTGGGTTGTGACCAACATACTTCGTCACTGAGACCCGCGAAGCTCCATTTGGCTACGGAAGCCAGCGCCGTTTGTCGGCGGGACAACCACCTTTACTCATACTTCCATCCGTCGTTAGCACACATCACTGGTACCCCCATCCGTCGTTAGTCATGGGACCCGCCCATCACTCAGCTGAACACCTCTCCATCCGACTTTATGGGACCCGCCGTTACTCATCCATTCCGAATGGGCGCCGTTCTACCACACTTCACTGACCAACATGTGGGACCTTGCCTAGTAGGGGAACCTTAAGGCCACTCCCTTCTACGACTGACCTGTGGGACCCATCTGGCACCATTCTGCATCAGACGAGTGGGATCAGCATGTCAGTTAGATGGGACCCGTCACTGGGGACCCACTTCTGTTCCACTTCGTCGACTGACATGTGCGTCCTGTCTGGGACCGTTCTCCATCTGACATGTGGGTTTAGCATGTCTGTTAGATGGGACCCACCACTGGGGACCCATCTTTGTTCATAGGATGCACCACAGTCCTTGGATCAAAGCGACCTAAATAGACAGCTAATATTCATCCTCAAAGTCGGTGGAAGTAGGATCCGTGAGCCTCCACCTAATTGGTGGAGAGCTCTGGGTAGCCGCCCCTGCCCCTAGGCGGCCGCCCAGCCATGCTGGCAGGTGGTCCCCAGCTTGCAGGTTGTGGCTTCCTGAGTCTTCTAGATTGTTCCTGTGTACACATTCGTCCTTTATCTCTGCAATCCTGACATGTGGACCTTCTTTGGTAGTTTTCATCTGACACCCTGCAAAAACAGATATTCACCAAAACTCATAAAATTCTGTTAGTGATAACCCTATATCTACCAGGTGTGTGCATATAGGTCCATTTTCATGTTTAGTTGATGGTTAAAAATATGAGTTATCTACCATCAACAATCTCCCCCGCACTTAGTCTTTTACTCGTCCTCAAGGAAAAGGATGGATTACCTTAAGCATAACCTCAAACCAAGACATCAACAGTAGATTACCCCTAGTCATACCTGTACTACAAGATTCAAAGTGTCTACCATAAGACTTTGGGAAGTTGAGGATGGAACAGCACAAAGTAGAGCTCCTTTTTCCTTTAGTCCTGTCACTTGGAGTTTTAAAATTTTTTGCAATGAAAAACTTAGCTTACTCTTCTTCGTCATGTAGCACACTCAAATCACTCATTATATGTGGTATTTGTGGAACTCACCGAGGCATGTATGATGTATGCCTTATTTTGTATCTTATTCTATAAAGGCTTATTTGGAGTTGAAGGTATTTCAAGGAATAGCATACCTACCCATGTATATTGCCCAGTCAAAATGGGATCCTCAGAGGGGAATGCCATGTCCTAGACCAAGTGTGCATGTGTGTGAAATATTTTGTGGCTAAGAATATGATGACAATGCTCCTTGATGAACTTTCTGCTATTGGAGACAATGAAGAGCTTTTTCAAACATTGGGGACCACAGGCTATCATCATTTTTCTTCTTCTCTCTCTTTTCTTTTTTTTTGAATGCTTGGACTTCTTTCTTTCTCTTTATTTTTCTAATACTCTATTTTGCATATCTCCATGTCTCTTCCTTGGAATACAATAACTTGAAGGCACATGATGGTAACAACTTTGAAGTACTAATAACAAGCTTGGAGCATTTATTCTGAAGTCCTAATAAATGTTTGTTTGTATCTTCTTCCAACGTAGGACATAGATAAAAGGCAGAAAGCATGTTTGTGCGTACCCCTAGTGTAGGAGCAGCAAAGATATGTGGGTGTAAGTGGACTTGGTCTTATAAGCACGACACCCTCTTGACAAGGGTCTAACACGGTTTGACCACTCGCAACACATGTAAGAGCTTATATGCTGGTCTTATAATTCATGGACGAGGCTCTATAGGCATTTATCACCACAGAGGAGAAGTGTAGCTACTAATTTAAATTTTTGAAAAGAAATTCTCCAAATGACCGGACATCAAAAATCAGGTTCTCATGGTTCATACTATCTCACTTTCCCCAACAACCTAAGTACTATGGGGTCCCTATAATTAAAGTTCCTAATAGCAACAGGAATTCCCAGGAATTATCATGGTGTGAGCCTATCTTGGGGTCATGATTAAAATAATTTACCTTCTCAATATAATTATTTAGTGTTTTAATTCAAGATATTTCAATGTGAAACGAAACATCATGATCAGGATAAAATTTTGTAACATAGGGGGATCATACCTGACCGTGGTCGAGGCTGGAGCCAGGTGGACCCACCCCTTGGGCGGGTACCAAAGGTGCTGGGCGGCCGCCCACTGCTGGTGGCCCTTCGGGGTCTACTTCACCGAGCGCGGTCTTCGTGTCATATCTTTTCAAAAATTTTAGTTGTTACGCAGAAATTTATTCGTTGTGTCGTCGAGTGTCTCCCCCACACTTGTTTCCTATTATCCTTCATTCATAACATGGTGGAGACAAAAGAGGCAAAACATATCTAATAATAGTATTATTGTATTTATTGCATCATCACATAGGGTATCTTGATTACAACGACTAACTCGAATTGACACGAACTAAACATTTTAACTAAGCAAACTTGAACTAATCTTTAGTCTAAGCAAACTTTAATCTAACTCTCGCTCATGCCCTATCAGATGATAGATCGCCTCTAATTATTGGGGTGCTCTAAAGCATTCACCCTCTCAACTATGTTGGTGGAGCTTTTCTCTAGCTCTAGCACCCTTTTATTGGTGCAGATGATGCATCTACCCTGGAGACGCTGGCAAGACTCTAGAGAGGTGATGATAGCGCATTGAGCCTCAAGCTCCTTCTCTAGATTTGCCATGGTCTTCGGTGTTTGCATGGAGTCTTGGATGCAACAAGGGAATACTTGGGAGCTTCCTTCGACGGGATGAACTTGACCTTGCTAGGATGAGCGCGAACTCCCTCGAAGTAGATGCGCTCCCCAGTGCTGTACTTGGTGCAAACGATCTTCCCGCTCTTGTTGGTCTTCACCCCTATGAGCACCTTGTTGTGCTTAGGAGGCAGGAGCTTGGTCCCTTCGGGTAGCTTGATAGTGGGTCCCTTCGGTGGAGCTTCTTCCAAAAGAAAAGGCTTAGGTGGCGCAGTGAGGACAGGTTGTGCAAAGTAGGAGCTGCCATAGCTGCGAGGCTTTGATGGAATGGTGGCGAGGGGAGTGGGCTCATTAACTGGGATGATGGCCTTGCACTCGGGCCCCTCCTTGGGGTTGGTGTTGAGGTCTATTCCATAGCGGATCATCCTCCTATCTAGGTTCTCAGGCTCTTGCTTCACCATGGCTGCATGGAGAGGCATAGCAAGCTTCTAAGCAGGAAGGGAGGAGAGCTTTGATGGAATGAGATTGACCAGAGGCGTGGGCTGTTTATATAGGTGGTGATAAGGTATAGAATGCATATCGTTGAGGTATAACGTGACGAGAAATGCACGAATAAATCGAGTATCTACTTTTAATGGATGAAGGATGTAGAAGGATCACGAGGGAGAAAGGCGGCGGCGAACTGCCACTGGAGCTGGGCGGGCGCCCCTAGGGTTGGGCGGTCGCCTAGGCCTCGAGCCCACCCCGTCTCAACTTTTTTGCAAAATTATTTATATATTTTTAGTATTCAGAAAAAGTCGCTGGACCCCAAAAAATTGAAAATAAGAAGTCGGGCCCAAATACCCCTAATTAAGAAAGAAAGTAATTATGTCTACTTCCTCTAATTCATTATTGGGCTCTAAAATAATTTAAGGCGTTGAACATTTACCTTGAATAACGTACCTTCGTTGTTGCGAAGTGTGACGGCTCCATGTGATGATGAGCTCACCACGTCGAATGGTCCTTCCCATTTACTTCGAAGTTTTCCATGCCCGAAGAGCTTCACCCTGGAATTAAAAAGTAATACCTTATTTTCTAGGGCGAACTCCTTCTTCTTGATTCTCTTGTCATGCCATCTTTTTACTCTCTCTTTATAAATCTTGGCATTATGGTAAGCTTTTTCTCTCCACTCTTTTAGGTCAGAGAATTGCATCTTCCTCTTATCTCCTGCTGCTTCTAGGTCCATGTTCCATCTCTTGATGGCCCAGTGAGCTTTAAATTCTAGCTCAACTAGTAAGTGATAAGTCTTCCCATACACTAGTTGATATGGTGACATTCCAATGGGTGTCTTGTATGTTGTTCGGTATGCCCAGAGTGCATCATGAAGCTTGTCCTTCCATGCTGTCCCCATCTCATTTACTGTCTTTTGTAGAATATTCTTGATTTGTTTGTTTGATGTCTCTGCTTGGCCACTTGTCTGAGGATGATAAGGAGTAGTGACATTATGATGTATTCCATGCTTCGACAAGTATTGCTCGAAGCGCTCGTCAATGAAGTGTGTTCCTCCATCACTTATCACTATCCTTGGAACTCTAAATCTTGGAATATTATTCTTCAAACATCTTTTTGGAATGCATGCTGTCAGCTTTCCTGCATGGCATGTCTTCTACCCATTTGGAGACATAATCCACTGCCACAAGGATGTACTCATATTCTTCGATGGTGGGAATGGCCCCATGTAGTCAATCCCCCAGACATCAAAGAGCTCAATCTAGAGATTGTTGATGAGTGGTATGGCATCTCTAGAATTAATATTGCCATGCTTTTGGCATAGGCCACACCTTTGGATGAATTCTCTTGTGCCTTCATACATCGTTGGCCAGAAGAATCCACATTGCCAGATCTTTGCATGTGTACGGAATGCCCCATAATACCCTCCATATGGTGATGAATGGCATCTCTCAGTGATTTTTGATTCCTTCTTCAGCTAGCACACATCTTCTAAGTAAGCCATCAGAGCATACTCAGAAGAGGTATGGTTCATCCCATTTGTGAGCACGGCTCTCCTGGACAAGTTTCCTTTAGTTGCCTCCTGGTTGTACATAACCTGTAACCATAAAATTAACAATATCTGCATACCAGGGCTCAGATCTGTTGATTCCATAGAGCATGTCGTCCCGGAGTGAGTCGTCGATGGGTAGTTTCTGTGGATTCACAAACTGCATTCTAGACAAGTGATTAGCAACAGAATTTTCTACTCCCTTTTTATTTTTTATTTTTAAGTCAAATTCTTGGAGTAATAAGATCCATTTGATCAGACGGGGTTTAGCATCTTTCTTAGTGAGCAAATATTTTAAAGCAGCATGATCAGAAAAACAATTACTTTAGCTCCCACTAAGTAATCTAAACTTATCAATGGCAAAAACAACAGCAAGGAGCTCTTTTTTAGTGGTAGCATAATTAAGTTGAGATCCTATCAGAGTTTTGCTAGCATAAGCTATTGCATGGTGCTTCTTATCCTTAGTCTATCCTAACACTGCCCCCACAGCATAGTCACTTGCATCACACATAATTTCAAAAGGTAAAGACCAATCAGGGGGTTGTGAATGATTGGTGCAGAAATGAACGCTTTCTTAAGAATTTCAAAAGCTTGTAAAGATGCATCATCAAATTCAAAAGGAACATCCTTGGCCAACAAATGAGTAAGGGGTCTAGCAATAAATGAGAAATCCTTTATGAATCTACGATAAAACCAGCATGGCCAAGAAAGCTTCTAATTCCTTTGACATTAACAGGCGGAGGTAACTGTTCAATTACATCTATTTTAGCTCTGTCTACCTCAATGCCTCTTTCAGACACTAAGTGTCCTAGCACTATTCCTTCTCTAACCATGAAATGACACATTTCCCAATTAAGGACTAAGTGCTTTTCTTCACATCTTTGCAAAACCTTATCTAAGTTTTCTAGACAATCATCGAAAGTTTTCCATAAATAAAAAAAAGCATCCATGAAAACTTCCATTATCTTTTCAATCATATCAGAGAATATAGACATCGTACATCTTTGAAAAGAAGCTGGCACATTACAAAACCCAAAAGACATTCTACGATAGGCATAGGTTCCATAGGGGCATGTAAAGGTCATTTTGCTTTGATCATCAGGATGGATAGGGATTTGGTGGTACCCTGAATATCCATTTAAGAAACAGAAGAAAGATTGGTTGGCTAATCGCTCAAGCATCTCATCAATAAAAGGCAAGGGAAAGTGATCTTTCCTAGTTGCCTTATTAAGCTTTCTATAGTCTATGCACATCCGCCATCCTGTGATGGTTCGTTGAGGGATCAACTCATTCTTCTCATTGGACAACAGTCATGCCTTCCTTTTTTGGCACAACTTGGATAGGGCTTACCCACTCACTGTGTGGCATAGGATATATAATCCCAGCATGCAACAGCTTCAAAACTTCCTTCTTAACAACCTCCCTCATCGCATTATTGAGTCTATGTTAGGGTTCTCTAGATGGTGGAACGTTAGGATCTATAGGAATGCCATGGGTGAAAATAGCAGGACTAATCCCTTTAAGGTTCTAGAGTGAGTAGCCAAAGAATGAATGATGTTTTTCTAAGATAGCCATTAGGCGGAGAGTCTGCTCCTGAATGAGATTATCACTTATAATAACAGGAGACTCTAGATCATCGCCTAAAAAAGTATATATAAGATAGGATGTAAAGGTTTAAGCTCAATAGGAGGTTTAGGTGGTACTGTAAACTCATCTAAAGGTTCATTTTTAGAAGGGTTAGCTTCTTCTTCTATGAAGAATCTAGCTTCATCTTCTGATTCTGGCTTAGCTAAAAAGTCTAAAGAAGCAGCTCTAAATTCCTCCAATGGATCATATTGTGGACAGGGCTTGGTCCTAGAGTTTAAAGAGTGTGAAATGGACAGTGGGAACTAAAGTTTCTTGCCTAAGCAGATGTTTAGTTTCCCAGTTTGCCCTTCATAGAGAAGTCTTCTAAATGGTTGTCCTATCAATAGGTCAAAGTCCCATGTGTCAAAGATATAAAAGCTCAAATGAACTGGGGTTCCTTCTACCTGAATTGGAAGGACATGTAGAATTCCTAGACTAGGGATGATATGTCCTGAGAGACTTCTCATAAATTTCATTGTTGGGGTTAATGTCATGTCCTTCAATAAATATGGTGCAAGTGACACAGACATGACATTTATACTCACAACTGGATTGTAGAGAGCATCTATTTGGTCTGTATTGATTATGCAATGAATCGAAAGAGAAGATGAATCCAAATGGATTACTTCAGAGGAAAGCTCTGATTCTTCTAACCATTCATTGCTCATAAACCGATACTAATTTTCCTGAGGTTCTTCCTAAGGGAATCTCCTCAGAGGCATTAAAACACTCTCTAAGATGATGCTTACTCTGTGGCTTTTTCATAGAATGATAATTCGAAACATTTCCCAAATCGGGAAAGGTTCTATGTCTAGCATAAAATCTAGAAATAGGATTTCTTCCTTTTCTTGCTCAAGACATGGGCTAGCTGAAGTAGGTGTTATATCTAGCAAAGAGTTGGCTTCAGCTACTTGAGGTTCTAGCTCTACTTCTAGAAGGTAATCTAATTTAGTGGATAGGATTTGATCTAGGACTAATCTTACTTTCTCAGAGGAGACATGCAAGAAAGATCCTCCAGAAGTTGTGTCGAGCAAATTTTTGCTATCTCTACACAAACCTTTGTAAAAGTGCTATAAAAGAATAGGGTCTGGTAGACTAAGGTCCGGGCTTGATGCTAAAAGTGTAGTGAAATGATTCCAGGATGAGGCCAAAGATTCTTTAGGTTCTTGCTTGATAGTTAGAACCTTGACTCTAAGGTCAACAATTTGGGAGATGGGATAGAAATCTAGGCAAAAGTTGGAACGTAAGGATCCCCAATCCCCTTGTTGCTTACCTACAGCTCTATCATACAACTGTCTTGCTTTTCCCTTTAATAAGAAAGGAAATAGCTTCCAACAAAGAGTTTTATCGGACATGCCTTCAATGCGAAGATAGTCACATGTCTGCTCAAAGTCCCTAATGTGAAGGTAAGGGTTTTTGTCTCTTTCTCCTAAAAGGATAGGCTTTGGACCAATGCAATCAACTGTGGACTCAGCCTGTAGCTAGGTGTTTGGATAGGTTGTGATGACTCATATGGCACTAGGCTGGTCTCTGTGGGTGTAGAAAGTTGAATGATAGGAATGGAATTTAAATTATCCATAAGGATAGAAAAAAGGTAAGATGAAAGAAAAGGTGAGATTACAGAAAAGGATAAAAGTATAAGTACAAGGTAGAGCAAGACTTAGGTTATCTAAGCAGACCATCTTTCTCCCCGGCAATGGTGCCAGAAATGCTTGTTGATATTGGTTACGCACACGAAAGAATCAAAGAGAAATAATCCGTAAGCACACGGATATCGGTGAGCACCTCACCCGGGAGATAAATCCAGAGTATCATATTTGTTTATCCGCTAGGAGAAAACGTGCAAAATACTAACCCAGTCTTAACTACTACCCCTGGGCTGCAAGGCAAGATAGCAAGAATTAAGCGATATAGAGAGGATTACTACATCAGTCTTCCTCTAACCAATGGCAAGCTTTGTGAATATTGTTCTAAGGGGGCACCTAGGGAAAAGAGACACCTCAGAGAATGCTTAACCCTGGCACACTAAATCCTACCAAACCTCATGACGGGACATGGATTACAGAGGCAACAAGGGGGCTGTCACTTCCCCCGCTGCTACCACAAATCTGGCCAGATAGGGAGTATCTACAAGTATTCCTAGCCCAAGCACCACACTTATGCTATGAATGATTACTCTATTCTCTACGGGAAGCAAATAAAGTAAACTCGTAAACCAAATAATAATAAGAACAATGAACTTACTAGTATTAGAAGTCAAATTGCCGAATGATCCTTTAACCAAGCCTTAGGTTAGGAGACTTGATCCTGCAGGTACAACTGGAGAGGAGACACTGATAGGCCGGGCTTCCTCCAATTCTACCTCCACCCTATACTCTCTCAATCTCTCTTGTTGCTAATACCCTAAAGAGACAAATCCATTCAAGGGACCTCTCTCTGGCTAATTCTCTCTGAAAAAATATGAATTAGGGTTTCTAAATTGGCATTGATCCAGGGGCTAGGGGCCCTGTTTATATAGCCCTCTAGGATGCACCACAGCCCTCGGATCAAAATGACCTAAATAGACGGCTAATATTCATCCTCAAAGTCGGTGGAGTCAGGATCCATGAGCCTCCACCTGATTGCTAGAGAGCTCTAGGCGCCCGCCCCTGCTCCTGGGCGCCCGCCCAGCCATGTTGGCAGGTGGGCCCCAGCTTGTAGGGGGTGGCTTTCTGAGTCCTCTAGATTGTTCCTGTGTATATTTTCGTCCTTTATCTCTATGTAATCCCGACATATGGACCTTCTTTGGTAGTTTTCAACTGACACCCTGCAGAAATAGATATTCACCAAAACTCATGGAATTCTGTTAGTGATAACCCTACATCTACCAGGTGTGTGCATATAGGTCCATTTTCATGTTTAGTTGACGGTTAAAAATATGAGTTATCTACCATCAACACATACCCATTATGCTTTGTCCTACGTGATCAATTATGTAGCAGGCAGACGTTCTGGCATTCACAGACATGAACTGCCAGGAGCCAAGACTTGGGACTTGCAAGATCAAGAGACGGGACAGTCCGACCCTTTCTCTTTTGTGTGTCATGGGGAAGTCCAGCCATACCTCTTTTGTGTACCATGGGACAGTCCTTATATGGACCTTGTGATAATTAGGCTGTCTTCGCTCCTAAGGGACAAGTCGTGTGGACATATTGGATATATATCCCCTGAAAATAAGAAAATATCTGCCCATTGGACTTGCGCTGGCTGGGCAGCGGAGCTAGATGCGGCGACAGAGGATCCCCAGTGTGCTGTGCTGGCTCCGGTGTCCATTTGGAGGCAGGCGGCGGGGCTTTCCTGGTGGGTGCGGTGGTATTGGCATCCGCGTCGCTTGTGTGCCGCGGCAGCAGCAGAGGCGTTAGATCCAATCCGCATGTCTCTTTCTCCCCTTTTTACTGTTTGTTTCTTCATTTGGGTTTTTCCTCATCATGGATCTACCATAGGACTTGGGGATTTCACTTAGAATAAACACCTTTAATGCATACCGCCATATCCCTTGATTTTAGATAGATGCGGGATGGTAATGGTTCTGGTAGTCCTTGTAGCTCATGGCTATTGGACTGAATTTGTAATAGTATTGTAAGCATTGTCTTAATATGTGCTATGTTGTGTTGTTTAGCCGTAAGCTGAATTAGTAATGGTATTGTAAGTGTGATGGTTAGACTTCACTGATGGATCTTTGTGGCGTTATTTTCTACTTCAGTGATCTCAATACGTGCTATGTTGTGTTGTTTAGTCATAAGCTGAATTTGTAATGGCATTGTAAGTGTGATGGTTAGACTTGATTTATCCAAAATTGTATTGGACTAATGGTTACAACCAGAGTAACTGCTATTCTAGTTTGAGTTGTCTATGTCTATGTGCTGCTACTCTAAATTTGGATGAGCTCGTAACATGGAAATTGTTAATGGCTGTTAAAGCTGCATTCTGGTATAAGTTGCGGACTTCACTAATGGAAGTTATCTCATTATTTTCTTCATTTAGTTATCTCATTACTTAGGAAGCTGAGGCCTCTTGCACACTGACGAAATGGAGCAGGCCCCCAACAGGAGGACGGACTCATTTACCAGCCTCCCAGATGATCTCATTCTCGAGATCCTCCGTCGCATCCCTGGCCCCTCCTTGTTTGGCTGCAAATTGGTCTGTCAAGACTGGAAACACCTCATCAACAAGTCCGACACCCATGACAAGCTGGCCTACCAGACTATGATCGGTTTCTCCTTCCATAGGAAGAAGAACCATCAGCAATTCACCAGCTTCACCGATGAACTTCCCTGCTTCAACTTCTTACCAACACATGGTGGTGTAGATGTCTCAGATTGCTACAACGGCCTCATCCTATGCCTGTGGTGTGGATGTTGCTGGATCGTCTGCAATCCAATCACATGGAATTATATGGTACTGCCGACTACCCTCATTATCGTGCCCTACATTCGGAGGGTTTTGATCCATTAGCTGGGGTGGCTCAATTGTGTTTCGATCCGATAGTCTCCTTGCACTTCCATGTCATTGAATATGCGGACGGTGAAGACAGTACAGTTGAAGCTTTGCAGATCTACTCGTATGAAGCTAATACATGGCTCAGTACGGGATTGGGATGGCGGGATGGTATTGATATACAGCTTGGTGAAACGCGAAGTGTATTTCTTAACGGTTTTCTACACAATATGGCATAGGTTAGAGCTGAGGGAACATATGCGATACTTGCTATGGATATCAAGGGAAACACATGGAAGGAAATTGTTGCGCCTACAGATAATGATGAGCTTACCCTGCATCAATATCAGGGTCACTTGTGTGTATGTCTAGTTGATGGTCCTCGCAATCAATGCAAGTTTTCAATGTGGATCCTTGAAGATTATGGTACTAATAATTGGACATTGCAGCATACAGTCGTCCTTAACAACATTTTTAGAAGCAATAATATCTGGTGGGTTATGACCCATAAGTTGATTGCAGTTCACCCTGAATGGAATTTGGTTTTCTTAGCTGGGTCTAAAGGAAAACGAATCATTGCATATGACATGGACCATAGAAAAGGTCATGTCATCCCTACCAGACTCTTTCAGTATGGTAAATATTGGATTGTACCGGAAGAAGAATGGGTCCGACCAGCCTATCTTCCATATGTTCCCTTGTTATTTGATTCACTATAGCCATAAGTTGCTGATCTGGCAGAGGAGTCCATCACTTTAAACCTACGTACCATCATATGAGGGAAGTTGCTTGTAAGAAAGGTGGGGGCATGCTTGTTTATTGTAATGACTTTTTTAATTATTAGTTTCATTTGTATGAACTTGATGTATCGATGATCATGTGTTCCCTTGTGTTTTATGTCATAGTTCTTGATACTCTATCATACTCTGTCATACACGTTCAAACATAAAGAGGATGAACTTTCTTGCGTCCAATAACATTTCCATTAATAAAACATGCTGTAATAATACCCTTGCACATGATCTGTGGTTGAACTTTATATTAAATTAAAATCCATTGTGCCACTACTATAGACTGACCAAAATCGTAACCGTCAGTAAGCACTCGGCAGACTGATTGCTAGGGCTTTCAAAATATAAGCATTCACACTTTGTCCTACGAGATCAAATGTGGAGCAGTCGAACTTTCTTACGTTCATAGTAAAACTCAAGAGCTACGTATCACCCGTGAAGCTATAGAATGTGGCGAGACTTATTGACCATAATAATAATACAATCAAAACTGACATACCCTTGACGCTTTGTCCTACATGATCAATTATGTAGCGGTTGATTGTTTTGGCATTCGCAGACATGAACTGTCAGGAGCCAAGACTTGCAAGATCAAGAGACGGGACAGTCTGACCCTTTCTCTTTTGTGTGTCATGGGGAAGTCCGGCCATACCTCTTTAGTATACCACGGGACAGTCCTTATATGGGCTTGTGATAATTGGGCCATCCCCGATCCTAAGAGACAAGTCATGTGGAACGTGTTGACCTATATATTGGATATATATATCCCCTAAAAATGAGAAAATATCTGCCCATTGGACTTGCGCTGGCTGGGCGGCGGAGCTAGAGAAGGCGCAGAGGATCCCCATATGCTGTGCTGGCTCCGGTGTCCATTTCAAGGTAGGCGGCGAGGCTTTCCTGGTGGGGCAAGGTGACATTAGAGTCCGCTTCGTTTGTGTTGCGCGACAGTGACAGAGGTGTCAGATGTGATCTGCAGGTCTCCTTTCTTCCCTTTTTACTATTTGTTTCTTCATTTGGGTTTTGCCTCATCATGGATCTACTACAGGACTTGGGGATTTTGCTTAGAATGAACATCTTTGATGGTTATACTTGATTTAGCCAAAATTGTATTAGACTTGTTAGGTACCTGGATAATAGGGTACCCTAAACCCTGACCTAGGAGAATTAATCCCCAAACGATTAAACCCAAATCACTAAAGAAGCCCGCAATCAGCCTGGAGAGATAAGGGTCCACTGGCGTACATTGCGTTATGCTAGGCCGGCCCACGAGCGACACCGTTCGAGTCGAGTTTGTCTCCTACTCGACGGGAGGCCTCGAATGATGGACGTCTGCCCGTGCGGACGACCCCCATTGAGTGACGGAGCGCAGCGGGGTGGACAACCCCCTGTCGAGTGTTGTGTCCCCTCACAGGAGCCAGGGCTTTTAATGCAGCCTACCAACTTCTGCCAACCCTCACGGCTACAATGGTGGTCATGATGAACAAGTACAAGGGTCAAATCCACCTTTCACTGCCCATCCCTGGGGAAGCGTCATTTCGTACAAACCACTGTTTCACCGTATGAGACACTGTGCCCCGTCGGGCACCCCCTTGAAATGCAGAAGTCAACATCCGTACCAAATTTCCCGGGCCCGTCCTTATCCACTCAGCCTTGGCTCGCTCGATCACGCCTCGACTCAGCCTCCCTGTGGTCCCGGCCAGTGATCCGACCACTCCCGTGTGTCATCTACAGCAAGCCGGACGTCTACCATAGAAGCTCACCTCTTTCACCGCATCACCGAGGTGTGCCAGCATCATCATCAGGACCGGTCAATCACTGACATCGCTGCGACCACTCATGAGGGAGAATCTCATCATGAAGCTCGTGGCTACAGGGCTTGGCATCGCCCCGTCGCATACCTCTACAGTGACCACAACATGATCAACATCACCCCTCGACATCATTGCTTACAATAGCTCTGCCAAGGGCAGCACCATTAGGGTTTCCCCTACACCCAAGCCCCTCCTTGGCCTATAAAAGGGAGCGCTGGGCTAGCTATAGAGGGGGGTGAACTCATTCGAACTCACTCAACCACACTGCGCTCATAGCAAGGCATAGGACTAGCACTTCTAGACTTAGGCCTTGTTTTCCACCTCTTCTCGTACACGCCCGCTTGTATCTGCCCTGTACAAGCACCTCGGTGCAAGATAATACAACAAATCCTCCCCCACTGGACGTAGGGCCCTCTTTTCTTGAACCAAGATAAATCCTTGTGTTCTTCTTGTATCACAATTTGGATTAGGGAGCACGCAGCACATAGTTACTCATTGGTGATAGGCCCCTAGGGTCAAGACACCGATAGTTGGCGTGCCAGGTAGGGGAGCTGCGTGTCACCGATGTTTCCCGCCATTTTTCGGATGGTTGACTCTGTTCCACCTCTCCCGTTCATCACGGTGATCTGGTTTGTGAGCTTGGAGTTCATGTCACTTGAGCGTGGCCACAACATGATCCTGCTCTCGGTTGGAGATCCAAGCAGAGCCAACCATGAGCCCCCACGCTCAGGAGGGGCCACACGTCGGTCCCGCCACCACGCCTCCCTGACCAGGAGGAGGCACGACCGGTGCAACCATCATCATCGTCACACGGGCGAGACGGCGCTCGCCATGGCCACCTTATGACCGACTAGCGACGTAGGGTCCCTGGTTGGGAACCTGTCTGATCTGAGTCTGGCTACGGGGGATGGGCTACAGGAGTGCTTCGATGACCTGGAATTTATCTTCACCACACGCTCGCCAAGGGGGCCGGGTGTGGCCTCCCTAGTGGGCGCGGCTCCAGCGCCACCCGATCTGTAGTCGCACAGGTTGTACGGGGCTCACCGCTCGTTCCCGTTCAACTTGGACAATGCCGCTAGGACGTACTCCGCCACGGTACGCGCCAACTTTGGCACATACGATGACCGTCCAGGGCACCTCCTCGGCGCCACCATGGACATGGTGACTTCTACGTAGAACATCGAGTACCCAGAGCCTCCCGGGGCTCCCAAGCCCAAGCACTACAAGCTTGGTACATTCTGGCAGCAGTTGGAGGACGAGCGGCGCAGCAAGGGGTATTTCCCCAACAACTACTTCGGCTACCCCGACTCTGACTCCGTCGATGATAGCTACGACCCCACACGCGAGTGCTTCCACATCGACGGGGCCGTCGCACTGCACTACAAGAATTGTTGCTTTTTATGACAATAGCATTTCGTCACGCAAAGTGGAAAAACCGTCACAAAAAAATTTGTGATGAAAACAAACCATCACACGCGTCATCATATAATGAGCATCACAAAAAGTTTTGTGATGGCCGGGAAAAAAACCATCACAAAATGTCCTGACCTTTTGTGATAGTTTTTCTCTACTGTCATATTATGTACTTTTTTATGACGACAGTATCTGTCACGTATTGTTTGGTCAACGTGTCACGTATTATTTTTACCCGTCACAAATGGGTACACGGGGGATTGATGTTGTACTTTTTGTGATGAAATGTAACATATGATGGCCACGGCTCGTCATAATTTTCCTTTGACTAAGTCATTGCTCCAATTTTTGTGATGACCTTTGCCGTCACCTATTATTTTGTGACGGTTGTGCTCTGTCGTTATTGTTCGGTGACCGAATCATGGCACCATTATTTTGTGATGACCTGTGTCGTCATATGTTACCGTGTGTCGTCATGTTTGACCAGATGTCTGAGGCATTTTGAGATGACTTCACACCATCGCAAATTGTTCTTGCACTCTAAGAGCGTCGTCACTATTTATATAGAAATTATCCATATATATATAAAAACACACCATCTACAAATACCAGAAGCTAGCATCCATGTCATTATCTTTAGAGCTCATGATTCATACACAATTAAGCCAAGCCATCATACATATCACCAATATTCAAACTGTTCTAGGTTCAAATGATACACACAAAGTTCTAGGTTCGATCTTACACAAACTCAGAAACAAGTTCAAACTATTCCACAAACATTAACACATAGTTCAGACAACATAGTGCACAAAGTTGATCACAGAGAAGTTTTGGTTCCTTCCAACACAGCCACACAAGCATCCAGGCCTACCTTAATCTTTCCAAAGTTTCAGCACTACCGCAGCAGTGCATTAGTCTCTTCAAACCTGCCGTTGATCGCCTTCATTTCTTCCTGGGTCTCACGCAGCAAGCTTTTGTTTTCTTCAAGTGCAGCCTGCTGAGCTTGAAGCTATGCTTGCAACTCTTCCTGCTTCCTAGCAGCTTCCTCTCTTTCTGCTTGTAGGGTTTCCTCAAATTGAGCTTGCATGCGTGCTTCTAATTCAGCTACTGTGGACCCGGCCGACTTTGACGCTCTAGTTATACCAAGGTTTGGAAGGAAGTTTGATCTGTTACTAATGTGGCTGAGACTTTCAGCAACAATCTTCTCCGGAGACTTTGCTGCTTCTCCTTCTTCTTGTTCTTTTCCCTTCTCTGCAACTATATGTGCCTACACAGAATGCATCCACTTGATAAGAAGGCCATATAATAGTGTGCTACCAGGATTAAATTTGAGTACAATAATGTAAGCAAGATTTAGTTTACTTTCATATATTTCATCTACAAGAGGAGTGCAACCATGTTTTGGACTAGTCATGCATTCACCAAAGAAATCAACAGCATCTGGTTCCACGCCGTTGTACTTACTCCTCTGTAGCATGTAAAAAATGATTTAAAATGATATCCATGAACATAGAGAGAGGGGTTGACAAACAAAAGATTATTTGTGCATATTAATAGCAAGATCCCAAAATTTGAATGCACTGTATCACCACAAGTCCATACATCAGATAGTTACAATATCCCACATTATGCTCATGTTAAAATTTTAAGAAGCAAACCTAGTAGGTGTTGGTGCTTCTTAGCGTTAGCAGAAAAGTCCGCAAGCGCATGGAAGTACTATTGTAGCCTTCACCCGGAAGTATTTAGGTATCGTATTTCCACAGGGAACGGAAGTGTATGAGATCTCTAAACTAGTTCTCCCAGAATGATAAGATGAAGAGTATCTTGGGTAGAGAGGTTCTTCTAAGGTCAAACGCATATAAGTGATCGTAACTTTCCCACTACTTGCTTGCTTCAGGCCCACTGACGCACTTGGTCTGCCAAGCGATACCAGTATCAGCGCTACTCCGTGGCCACACGTGGGGGAATGCTAGTATGAGTGGATAGGGCTGTCACCACCTGCCACCTACCCCTCTGCCCGTGGGCATGCGCAACATACGAAGGTAGACCCCAACCGACCACGTCTACAAAGGCGACTACTACTCTAGCGGTGATCAGGAACATTCGTCTCTACCAGGAGTCCTCTTACTAGAGCATCCGTCCAAAGGACAAATGACGATCCCACAAACAAGTAGCTTTATGAAAGTAACATGCTTAATGGACCAAACAAAAGTTGAACACGAACTTCTTACTTCAAGTAGCAAGAGGATCGTAGAGGTACAAGTTGGAGCGAGAGCCAACAAGCCTGGCACTTCGTCCACTTGGAGGTAGAACTACTTCGACTCCGCTCTTACTCCAGCTCTTTCCCTCTCTCACTCCCTGTCGACGTTAGGAACCCGGGGGTGTCCTATGCCAACGAGTAAACGTATGTGTGCGTAACCCATTCGGATGGTGATGCAAGAAGAACACAACGATTTATCCTAGTTTGGGCAAAGAAGGCCCTACGTCCAGCGGGGGGAGAAGATTTGTATTATCTTGCACCTGAGTGCTTGTACAGGGGTGAATACAAGCGAAGGAGAGAATTCGAGGGGGGTCGAGTATAGAGCGAAAGAGTTATTCAGAGTCTAGGAGTCTTCCTAGGCGTGTGTTCGGTTGTTCGTGAGAACGTTGTCTGGAGTCGGTTCTTCGTCCGATTGGGCCTCTCTCTCCGTTGTGTATCCTGGCATCCCCTTTTATAGGCCAAGGGGAGGCATAGGGGTACAAGTGTCCTGGTTCAATGACGCAGTGGTGACGTCACGGGTCGTGGTGGCCAACTCAAGGCCACTGTAGAGACGTGCGCTGAGCATGGCTTGTTCTGTAGTAGCATGGCTCGGAGTTGACAGGCGTCCTTCGAAGGCGTGGTTGCTAACTGGCGAAAGACGCAATCCCCTATAGAGGCCGTGCGAGTCCCTGTTGGGGTCGCATCGGGAGTTGTTGGCGCAGCTTTTGAGGTTGATGTGGGTTGACCAGAGGGCGTCGACACATACTCGAGGCCCAATCGAGGGGTAGCCTCGAGCGTAGTGGTTGAACGGATAAGATTGAACTTAGGGAATCCGATGTCGGTTGTTTGTCGCGTAGCGCGTCGAAGGGGGCCTCGAGCGGCCTAACAGTGCTGAGTACGGCGTAACAGTGCCGTGCAGACCGATGCACGTCCCCAGTTTGGGCGCTAAAGCGGGATTCGACCGCTGTACGGACCACTGTGCGGCTACTGTAGCCATACGATTGGACGAGGTTAGGTAGTTTTGCATCAAATGCGCTGTCAGATGCACCCGGAGTTGGTGGATCGAGGGGGGCTCGACCCTTGTCGTATCGAGGCGTCCGTCCCGCCGGGGCCTCGACACTTGATGCGGGGTCCCCCTCTCGAGTGATCATCAGTTGGTGACGTCAGTGATTTGTTGAGGGTTGCGGCAGAAGTTAAGTATTCTGTTGTGGGTCGGCCCGGTGTGTATTTGCTGGTGGGCCCCAGTGGGTCGAGGATGTATGGTCTGGTCTTGCATGTGTTTTTTTAGGGTCCCCGTGAGATTAATCTGAGGGTAAACTCGGGGTTCAACCAAAAAACAAGGGAGGTTTAGGGTACCCCTACTTTCGGTAACCGATAGTAGCCCCCGAGGCTTCGTGTAAGTGTTGATACTTACGCGGAGGCTCAGTTAGATGGACTCGGAGTGTTGGTCATATTCTGAGGGGTGCGCATGAACGCACCCTTCGGGTGTAGCCCCCGAGGCCTCGGGTGAGTAGAATACTCGCCTGAGGTCTTTTATTTTTGGTTTTGGTCGAGGCGTGCTCGAATGATCGAGCCCCCGGGCGGTTGGGTCCTCTTTCATCGAGGCCACCCGGTTGCGAGTCCGCTCCTTAGCTTCTTTTTGTCAAAGCCGGTCAGGTGCGAGCTCGACTTTTTCGTTTGACCCTCACGAACCCTTTCGATCGGGTAGAGGGGGAGAAGCGTTGTGCTACCCATGCTTGGGCGAGCATCAACGTCTCAGGTGAGCTGCTATCGGGAAATTCAAGTAAGAGCTTGTGCCCCGTTTGATAGGGGTCGACTAGTGGCCCTGAGGTGCTCTTATTCGAGCAAAACAGTGGGTCCCGCGGATGCCAAACCCTTTTAATGATCAGGTTTGGTGGCTCGATGCCTCCCCTCGAGGGGATTCCGTCATGGTCCCTTAGTTTTTCCTTGAATGTGTCCGACGGGGCCTCGAGAATTCGTTCTCGAGCAAGGGACTCGCATCGGCCCCCCTCGGTCACCCCTAACTCCGGTACTCGAGGGCGGCTGTCGAACCCTTCTCAAGGGCCAGCCTTCGCTCCCTGGAGATTTTGAGGGACTGGGCCCGTATCCCGTGTCGTGGGAAGATCTGTCTGCGGATAACTCCTCATGTCCGTCACGCGTGCCTTTTTATGCAGAAGCTGGAGCTGCGCGGTAGTGGATGATTCTGGTCGGGCAAGCGACGGCCGCCCGTTGGTCTTCGAAAAAGAAGATGAAGGGTACACCGCCAAGGAGGGCGTGATGGAGACGGCGGAGCAGGCCTGTAGGGCTAAACTGGGCAAAGGTGCCCATGTAAATAAGTTAGTTTTTGTAACTTATATTCAGTGTGGCTTCGAGGGCCTTTAAAACATCTATGCATCTATCGTAATGCATTTGGATATTTTAAGGTCGAGCCTTCTCTGTTTTCTTTCGCCTAGATTTTGCTTTATTAACTAAGTGTTCGACGCGTGCTCGTATCCCTCGAGGGGGAAGCGAGTGGAGGTACCATAGCCCTGAGGCGTAGGAGAGCTCCTGGCTCGACTGCCCTCGACCCTTTGGGAATTCGAGGCGTTTTCTACTTAGTCGCGAAGCGTATCGAGGCGTAGGAAAGAAGAGACGCTCGAGTTTTGATCACCTGACTTTTGCTTTTTGACTAAGTGTTCGACACATGCTCGTATCCCTTGAGGAAGGGGAGCGAGTGGGGGTACCGTAGCCCTGAGGCATAGGAGAGCCCCAGGCTCGACAGCCCTCGACCCTCACTTAGTTGCAAAGCAAAAGGAGATGCTCGAATTTTGAAAAATTGTTCGTATTTTTAGGAACTTAGGGGGTTCCCCCCAGTTAGCCCTCGAGGGAGGTTTGACTCTGGCGAGATAGGGTCGAGCCTACCTCTTGCATGTACAATAATGAGTTTGAACTTATAATCAAAAGTACTTCTTATATTCGTCATGCGAAAATGTACGAAACATGCAAGAATGTATAAGGGCATCAGCGCCCTAGGGTAGAAACGACGTAGCTGTTCGATGTTCCATGCGTTGGTGAAGATTTCACCTTTGTCGTTAGCAAGCTTGTAGGTTCCGGGCTTCAACACCTCTGCTATGATGAAGGGGCCTTCCCACGGTGGAGTTAACTTGTGGCGGCCCTTGTTGCTCTGTCGCCGTCGTAGGACGAGGTCGCCCACTTGAAGGTCCCTTTTGCACACATGCTTGTCGTGGTAGCGTTGAAGCTTCTGCATGTATCTTGCGGAGTTGAGGAGGGCCATGTTTCGAGCTTCTTCGAGTTGGTTGACGGCGTTTGCGAGGGCTTCTTCGTTCGTGTGCTCATTGTAGGCTTTTAATCGAGGGGACCCGTATTCGAGGTCGATGGGGAGGATGGCCTCAGACCCGTAGACCATGAAGAACGGGGTGAATCCCGTGGCTCGACTGGGTGTTGTCCTTAGGCTCCACAGGACCGAGGGTAGCTCGATGGCCCACTTCTTGCCATATTTCTTCAGGCGGTCGTAGATTCTAGGCTTGAGCCCTTGAAGAATCATCCCATTGGCACGCTCGACCTGGCCGTTAGTTCGAGGATAAGCAACTACAGAACAATTCACACAGATGTGATGGTGATCACAGAAGTCCAGGAACTTTTTGCTGGTGAATTGCGTGCCATTGTCGGTGATGATCACATTGGGGACCCCGATGTGATGAATGATGTCAATGAAGAACTCGACCGCTCGCTCGGAACGAATGTTGGTGATGGGCCGAGCCTCGATCCACTGGGTAATCTTGTCGATGGAAACGAGCAGGTGGGTGAAGCCTCCAGTTGTCCTTTTGAGGGGACCAACGAGGTCGAGCCCCCATACGGCGAACGGCCATGTGAGGGGGATCATTTGCAAAGCATGTGCGGGGAGGTGCGTCTGCTTGGCATAGAACTGGCACCCCTCACATGAGCGGACGAGGCTGATGGCGTCAGAGACAGCGGTCGGCCAGTAAAAGCCTTGTCAGAAAGCATTCTCGACGAGGGTCCTGGGCACAGCATGATGACCACAAGCCCTCGAGTGCAGGTTATTGAGTAACCTTTTGCCTTCCTCGATGGTGATGCAACGCTGCAAAACTCCAATCAGGCTCCGTCGATAGAGCTCCTTGTCTAGACAAAAGAGGACATAGGTTTTGGCCCTTCGCGCAATGCGTCGAGCCTCGTTTCGCTCGTTTGGCAGCTCCCCTTGAGTAAGGTATTCGAGGAAGGGCTTACGCCAATCGGCTTCATCGCTTGCTCGAGAGGTTGATACCTCGAGGTCCATGACCTCGGCCCTGGTCGAGGGGGCTTGGGTTGGTTGAGGCTCGACCCCCTTGGACGGATGTTCCTGTTCATCCGCGAAGTCAACTGATGGCTTGTAGAGATCTTTTGCGAAGACATCGGGTGGCACAGTGCCTCGGGTTGACGCGATCCTTGCGAGCTCGTCCGCGGCCTCGTTGTAGCGTCGAGCAATGTGGGTTAATTCGAGGCCATAGAATTTGTCTTCCAATTTGCGGACCTCTTGACAGTATGCTTCCATTTTAGGTTCGTGGCAGCTCAAAGCCTTCATGACTTGATCGATGACTAACTGCGAGTCGCCCTGGGCTTGGAGGCGTCGAACCCCGAGCTCGATAGCGATGCGTAGTCCGGTCACGAGGGCCTCGTACTCTGCGATGTTGTTCGAGGCTGCAAAGTGGAGTCGAATCACGTAACGCATGTGAACCCCGAGGGGCGAGATGAAGAACAGGCCCGCGCCCACTCCCGTTTTCATCATTGACCCATCAAAGTACATGGTCCATAGCTCGGCCTGGATCTGTGCGGGCAGTAGTTGAGTGTCGGTCCATTCGGCCACAAAATCTGCCAGCACCTGCGACTTGATGGCCTTTCGCAGTGCAAAAGTGAGGGTCTCGCCCATGAGCTCGACTGCCCACTTAGCGATTCTCCCTGTGACCTCCCAATTCTGGACTATCTCCCAGAGGGGGAAGGACGAGACCACGGTTATCGGGTGGCTTAGGAAGTAATGTTGGAGTTTGCGCCGCGTAAGGACTAGAGCGTACAACAGCTTCTGAATCTGAGGGTAGCGGGCCTTGGTCTAAGAGAGTACTTCACTGACAAAGTAGGCTGGCCTTTGAACGGGCAGGGTGTGCCCTTCTTTTGCCCTCTCGACCACTATGGCCGCACTGACCACCTGGGTGGTTGCGACGACATAGAGGAGGAGTGGCTCGGCCGAATGAGGAGGTACTAGGATCGGGGGCGAGGCTAGCATAGACTTAAGATTTGAGAGGGCTTCCTCGGCTTTGAGGGTCCATTCGAAGTGCTCCGATTTCCTCAAAAGGCGATAGAGGGGCAACGCCTTTTCCCTGAGATGGGAGATGAAGCGGCTCAGGGCTGCCAGGCATCCTGTGACCCTCTGAACGCCTTTAAGGTCTTGAATGGGCCCCATCTTGACGATCGCCGAGATTTTCTCCGGGTTGGCCTCGATGCCGCGCTGAGAGACTATGTACCCTAAGAGCATGCCTCGGGGGACACCGAAGACACACTTCTCGGGGTTCAGCCTCATGCTCTTCGCCCGGAGGCATTTGAACGTGGCATCGAGGTCGGAGACGAGATCCTCGAATTTTTTTGTCTTGACCACGATGTCATCGACATAGGCCTCGATCGTCGAGCCGATGTTTTCTCCAAAAATGCGGAGCATGCAACGCTGGTACGTTGCCCCGACGTTTCGAAGGCCGAAGGGCATAGTAACATAGCAGTAATGCTAAAGGGGGTGATGAAGGAAATCGTGAGCTGGTCGGACTCCTTCATCCGGATCTGGTGGTAGCCGGAATAGGCATCGAGAAAGGAGGGGGTCTCACATCCCGCCGTCGAGTCAACGATTTGATCGATGCATGGCAAAGGAAATGGGACTTTAGGACATGCTTTATTCAAGCCGGTGTAATCTACACACATCCTATATTTCCCATTTTTCTTTTTGACTCTTACAGGGTTAGCTAACCACTCGGGATGGTGGACCTCCTTGATAAATCCGGCCGCCAAGAGCTTGTTGACTTCTTCCCTGATGATCCTACGCTTCTCCTCGTCAAAGCGGCGTAAGCGTTGCTTCACCGGCTTAGACCCAGGGCGGATCTCCAAGGCGTGCTCGGCGACTTCCCTCGGTATGCCCGGTATATCCGAGGGACTCCACGCAAACATGTTGGCGTTCGTGCGGAGAAAGTCGACGAGCACTGCTTCCTATTTGGCATCGAGGGAGGCGCTGATGAGCAGCGCCTTCCCCTTGGAGCAACTCGGGTGGAAAGGGATCTTCTTCGTGTCCTCGGCAGGCTCGAAGCTGTCGGCATGTCGCTTGGGTTCGGGAATCTCGTTAGCGAGGGCCTCGAGAGTGGCTGCAAGCATCGCCGACTCCTCGAGGGCTTCCGCGTGTTCGACGCACTCGACGTCGCAGTCATATGCATGCTCGAAGGAGGGGCCGATGGTGATGATGCCGTTGGGGCCCGGCATCTTGAGCTTGAGGTAAGTGTAGTTGGGAACCGCCATGAACTTGGCGTAGCCCGGTCGTCCAATGATCGCATGATACGTGCCTCGAAATGGGACTACCTCAAATGTGAGGGTCTCCTTTCGAAAGTTTGCGGGAGTACCGAAATTCAGAGTCTAGGAGTCTGCCAAGGCGTGTGTTCGGTTGTTCGTGAGATCGTTGTCTGGAGTCGGTTCTTCGTCCAATTGGGCCTCTCTCTCCGTTGTGTATCCTGGCGTCCCCTTTTATAGGCCAAGGGGAGGCACAGGGGTACAAGTGTCCTGGTTCAATGACGCAGTGGTAACGTCGCGGGTCGTGGTGGCCAACTTGAGGCCACTGTAGAGACATGCGTAATGGCTTGTTCTATAGTAGCATGGCTCGGAGTTGACAGGCGTCCTTCGGAGGCGTGGTTGCTGACTGGCAAAAGATGCGATCCCCTATAGAGGACGTGTGAGTCCCTGTTGGGGTCACATCGGGAGTTGTTGGCGCAGCTTTTGAGGTTGATGTGGGTTGACCAGAGGGCGTCGACACATACTCGAGGCCCAATCGAGGGGTAGCCTCGAGCGTAGTGGTTGAACGGATAAGATTGAACTTAGGGAATCCGATGTCGGTTGTTTGTCACATAGCGCATCGAAGGGGGCCTCGAGCGGCCTAACAGTGCTGAGTACGACATAATAGTGCCGTGCAGACCGATGCACGTCCCCAGTATGGGCGGTAAAGCGGGATTCAACCGCTGTACGGACCACTGTGCGGCTACTGTAGCCATACGATTGGACGAGGTTAGGTAGTTTTGCATCAAATGCGCTGTCGAATGCACCCGGAGTTGGTGGATCGAGGGGGCTCGACCCTTGTCGTATCGAGGCGTCCGTCCCGCCGGGGCCTCGACACTTGACGCGGGGTCCCCCCCTCTCGAGTGATCATCAGTTGGTGACGTCAGTGATTTGTCGAGGGTTGTGGCAGAAGTTAAGTATTCTGTTGTGCGTCGGCCCGGTGTGTATTTGCCGGTGGGCCCCGGTGGGTCGAGGATGTATGGTCTGGTCTTGCATGTGTTTTTTCGAGGGTCCCCGTGAGCTTAATCTGAGGGTAAACTCGGGGTTCAACCGAAAACAAGGGAGGTTTAGGGTACCCCTACTTTTGGTAACCTACACTCCCTATACTAATTTAGCTAGAAGCTAATGGAATGGAGCTTGCTCTTCCTCTCTACATTGTGACCTCTTTGTGTTGGTGAATGAATGAATGATGAAGAGAGAAGGCCTCCTTTCATAGCTTGAGAGGAGGAGGCTCTATGTAAAAGGTTCTTCCGCACATGGAAGGATCCAAACCGACCTCCAAAGGGCGGTTTACACTTTCCATTTGTGCTGATCGTAGGTGGGACCGTCTAGAGAGAACCGTCCTATGAACCACCGCAAAAGACTGGGCCCGGGAGGGGCCACTAGGGGACCGGCCGCCCCCAGGGTCGGCCGCACCCCTGGTGGGGCCAAATGGCCACCGCCTTCGCATGGTCGGTTCACCTCTGGGCCTGGACCTCCCCTGTGGTTACGATCAGGCCTAGGTATGCACCGAAGGTGGGCTCCTTTGCTATCTTTGGTTGCGTATTTCCTGAATTCGCATTTCTCCTTTATGCTTTCCAATTGGTGTTGTGCACTTCCACTTGTTTCACCGTAAATCCTGAAAAAACATAAACACTAGGGGTACAAGTGGAACTCTGTTAATAGCATATGTCTATGTGTTAAGGTATGATAGTGTCTCTCCTTGTAGGTATAAGTTGGTGGTTAAAAATGATCCATAAGGACCGCCAACAAGACCCCAAGCTTAACCTTTGCTCGTCCTGAGCAAATAGCTAAGTATGGTTGTTGATCAGGAGTTGGTACAATGTTGATCATATTTCAAATGTATCAAGTTTATAACAAAATTTTCTACTGCAATTTGAATAAATCAGCATGCTATCCACCCTACTTTTATCTTGAAACAAATGGGCCTTTTAGCTATCTGAAGTCTTGGATGATTGCAAGATAGAATAGTTCAATGAGCATTGTTTATCATTCATCCCAAGATCAACCATCTTTCCGGAGGTTATGAAAATTTTGTAAAAGAAAACTTAAGTTCCTCAAATGATTCACTTGATCACTCAATGTGTATGAATACCTCACCAAAGGCATTGTAATGTTGCCTTTCATATCCTACCTCTAAGGCTTATGAGTGGAGTTTTGGGCAGGTATAAAGGTGGGCATACTTGCATCACATATATTGCTAAGTCAAAAATCGAACCACAAGGAGATACAAGTCATACACTTTGATTGAGATGTGCAAGTGTGTGGAGTATGAGGAAATGGAATCCTAATTCCAAATATTTTTGGTACTCCATGCATCATGACTCTTTCCTTTATTGGATGAAATGAAACTTTTTGGAGGGATATGGGCTATAAGATCATATATCCATATTTTTTCTTTTTCTTTCTTCTTTTTTTTGAACAGGTACTTGGAACCTTTCTTTCTGTTTGTTTATTGCATCTCTCATGCCCCTTGGCATGGATTTTTTCTCTTTTTTTGACATAGCCCATATCTGTTACTGACATACGAAGAAATTTTGGATGGAGAGACATCATGATGGTAATGTGAGGAGTAAATGTATGGTGGAAAGTGAATGTGCGGCTCTTAGGATAAGAGTTGGCATTTTTATTTGGTAGATAATAAATATGCAGCTCTCAAGGTAAGAATCGACATTTTTATCTGGTGGAAGAGTGCGCAACTCTCAGGGTAAGAGTTGGCATATTTTTGGTGGATGGATGGGTTCATGTTGTGTGCAACTCTTGGGGTGAGAGTTGGCTTTATTTGGTGGGTGCATGTGAATCTCAATCATGGGTGCGACCATAATCTCGCATAGGTCACAACAATTTGACCTAACTCAATGTTCCACATGCAGCATATGACTAAAAGGTTTGCAGAATTGAAACATGCCATATGGCCTTGGTAGGTATTTATAATCGTTGAGGAACTTTTGTTTTTGAAAGTTTTTGAAAATAAAACTCTAGATGTCAAGTTTCACTCGAAACAAAGTCATAGCGTAGCCCATGTCACCATATCTTATCAGGCAATAACTTAGACAAGATCAAGCATGTGCAACCCACTAGTCTAAGTTTTTAGGATGAGACATTATTAGCTGATAAACCCAAATCTTAGAGAAAGCTCGATTATGAAATGGGTACAGGTGAAACATAAGACAGAGCAATTGTTCATCATTTTAACAAGGGTAAAAACTAACACATCTTAACACATATGAGAGAGGATAAGCATATCTCACCATTTTATAAGTTAGAGAATTTAAAAAGAAATGTGAGATATAAGTTACCTTTGTGGGAGCCCTCCCCAAGCTTGCTTTTGACTTACCAATGTGTTTCACCTAGGGGTGCCACTAATTGGTGGTGCTTCAGCCTGATGTGCAGTTCGTGGCCTCTCTTGAGTGTGCTAGGAAGCTCTCCCCTAAGATTGATTTTATGGTGGTATGGAGATAACAAGACAACAAAGCTTGGGGTTGAAAGGTATATTACTTTTTTTAGATTTTATTTATCATTATATTTTTCTTTTCAAGGTTCACTAAAGAAAATGTTTTGTCTCTGCTGTCATCCCAAAGACTTACCCTCATGAAGTTGATAAATTCCTACAAGGGTAGTCCATAAGATCGACCAAAATCTATACTAGCAGCTTTGGTTTCAAGATCAAACTAGACACCATGTCTAATTTGGTCTAGGCAGGCAACTTAATCTAAGCATCATGCTTAAATTAACGAGCCTAAATAAGCATGATCCACATCCGAACTTCAAACTAAGCACCATGCTTAATTTAAAAAGATGCATGACCAGTACTTCCTAGCCAAAATTTACCAGCATAGAAATTGAGTTATTATAAGATAAATAAGATTCATCTAACAGAGACAGATCTTTGAACAAGGGAACTGTCAGAAGTTTGCTCAGCTAATCTATTCCAACTCAAACAAGGCTAGGATAAACATGCAAAGAAAGGCATACCTTGCTTTATCTCCAACATGAATTTCTTCCACTATTCATGACAACAACTCAAAGATCATTAATCAAAATGCAACCCCATGTCATAGTTTTGATTAAAGAAGGCTAGTTTAAGCTAAGCACCATGCTTAAATAAAAAAAACCTATGGATATACCACAAGTGCACTTATGTGAATACATCCAAACTCAGAGCACATGGCATGAATAGAAGAGCATGATATTATATTTTCATGGAGACAAATATGAGGGAATGGATTGGTCAACATTACCTTGACATACCTAAATGTGTATAGCAACAGCATGTATGGATGAAGCATCGGAGTTGTCGCTGTGGTGGCTTGGTTTTCAACGTAGGTGACTAACAAGGCATGGGTTGGAGTCCATCACTTTTAGTAGCATGTCGTCGTGTAGCAAGTCATTTATTGTTAACTCCTACATGTTAGTGTCTTGCACACACGACAAATGTAGGAGGAATAACTCATGAAAGCTTCTAACTAAAAGGAACATTGCAACCATGACTCCCCTTGTGTGTTTTTTAGAATCTTTAAACGAAGTGTGATCCGAGACATGCAAGGAGTCATGGTTGGTCAGCGGAGTAAGAGAGGTGTTGCACAAACCATCGGTGTAGAAGAAGGAGTTCATGGAAGTCATGGGTCTCGTCCCTCTATATGATGGCTTGCTTGATGTTTGTGCAACATCCAGGGGAGATCTTGAAGGGTGTGTTAGTTGTTCTTGAAAGATCTCCCCTGTATTTTTTTCTTGTACCTAATTTTAATTTTAACAAAGAAACAAAAATAAAGAGAACATAAAACAAGCAAGGTCTACGAGGTTGAACCGTAGAGAGCCTAAAACTTATAATGATTGTATTTTTATTTACTTATTAACTATTTATTTTATTTTATTATAAAAGTTTTTTTTGTTCATCCAATTCACATAACTCAAACAAGGTCAAACGTAAGATGCAAAGTAAAATAGACCTTGGCTTGTCTCCAAAAGATTACCTCCATTGTTTATGATAACAACTCATAGCTCATTAATCAAATTCCAACACCATGCCAGAATTTTAATAAATAAGATCTTTTTCACCTAAGCACCATGCTTAAATTAAAAGACCCATGAATGTGCCACATAGGCCTATGTGACAACACTCAAGCTAGAGTGTATAACATAAACAAAGGAAGCATGACATTGCATGATCAGGCTATGGGGACAAAAGTGAGTAATTAAATTGGTGAATATTACCTTTGCATACCTACGAGTACTTACCAACAACAAATGTAGATGATTGCTCTTGCCGCTTGTTGTGTTGTTCGCATGATGGATCTACCCAAGGAAACTTCAAAGCTTGGCCACACACATGATTAGTGTGTATGGACCATGGGCTTTGATAATTGTTACAAAGGCATGGAGGTGAGCCCTTCTTGCTTATGGGAGCAATGCTAGGAGAACTCAGCTAGCACATCTTTCGAATATGTGAAGCCAGCATGCTCCTTTTTCTCTCCTCCAATATATATATATTTCAAAACTATTTTTATTTTTTTAACAATCTATTTTTTTTCTTTTTTTCTTTTCACTTTTTTCTTTTCTTTTTTTCACTTCCCTTTTTTTCTTTTTATTTTCACTTCCTTTCCCCATTTTTTAGCAAGGTAGAGCTAACATCTTTTTTCAACCAAGGTGATCTTATGGTGATACACCGTCCTCCCCCATGCTTGGACTTTGTTGAAAGTCAAGTGTGCAAGGTCAGGGTCTCCTCTTGAGCTCACTCCACCACCAAAGATCATCAAGGTGTGTTGTTGATGTTGCTCCCATGTTCTCAAGCTTCGTATGTCCTTTGTTCTTCTCAATCTCTTCCTGGAATGGTTAGGGACCAAGAATACCCGAAGGTGCATACTAACTTGAACACATATTCTTGCTTTTATTAAAATAATCTGGGGTATCTCCCAGTAGTGCTTTCTTTATGGTCATAAGCTTGACCGTCAAAGCTAGGGAGAAGTTTTGAGCTAGAAGCTATGGTTGGCTTCGATGGTGGCTACAAGAACTCTTCCTTAGAAGAAATTATTTTGCTTTTGAATTTTGAAAGGGCATTATTGTAGAAAGAGAGCACAAGGATAAAAAAACTTTTTTCAAATGCTTTTCTAAAATAAGAGAAGATGATAAGAGAGTGGATAAAAATCTTTTTGTGCATGTGCAAAATTTTGAACATGTAATAATAATGCCTATTTTTTTGAAAGATAGGCTTCATGAAGAAGGGTCATGAACGTAGAAGAAAATATATTTTTTTTATAAAACACAAGGGCACACGTGTGAACTAGGTTCAGAGACAAAGACGACAACCTTTCCCCGGCAACGGCGCCAGAAAGCTTGTTTGCGCTTCTTAGCGTTAGCAAAAAAGTCCGCAAGCGCACGGAAGTACCGTCGTACCCAGAAGTATTCAGGGTATCCTATTTCCAAAGGGAATGGAAGTGTAAGAGATCTCTAAACTAGTTCTACCAGAATGATAAGATGAAGAGTAACTTGGGTAGAGAGGTCCTTCTAAGGTCAAACGCATATAAGCGATGGTAACTTTCCCACTACTTGCTTGCTTCAGGCCCACTGACACACTTAGTCTGCCAAGCGATACCAGTATCAGCGCTACTCCGCGGCCGAACGTGGGGGAATGCTGGTACGAGTGGATAGGGCTGTCACCACCTGCCACTTACCCCTCTGCCTATGGGCGTGCGCAACATACGAAGGTAGACCCCAACCTAGACACCACGTCTACGAAAGCGACTACTACTCTAGCGGTGATTAGGAACATCCATCTCTATCAGGACTCCTCTTACTAGAGCATCCGTCCAAAGTCCTCTTACTAGCGGTGATTATGAAAGTAACATGCTTAATGAATCAAACCAAAGTTGAACACGAACTTCTTACTTCAAGTAGCAAGACGATTGTAGAAGTACAAGTTGGTGCGAGAGCCGACAAGCCCGGCACTTTGTCCACCCGGAGGTAGAACTGCTTCGACTCCGCTCTTACTCTAGCTATTTCCCTCTCTCACTCCCTATACTAATTTAGCTAGAAGCTAATGGAATGGAGCTTGCTCTTCCTCTCTACATTGTGACCCCTTTGTGTTGGTGAATGAATGAATGATGAAGAGAGAAGGCCTCCTTTCATAGCTTGAGAGGAGGGGGCTCTATGCAAAAGGTTCTTCCACACATGGAAGGATCCAAACCGACCTCCAAAGGGCGGTTTACACTTTCCATTTGCGCTAATCATAGGTGGGACCGTCTGGAGGGAACCGTCCTATGAACCACCACAAAAGACTGGGCCCGGGAGGTGCCACCAGGGGACTGGCCGCCCCTGGGGTCGGCGCACCCCTAGTGGAGCCAAATGGCCACCGCCTTCGCGTGGTCAGTTCACCTCTGGGCCTGGACCTCCCCTGTGGTTACGATCAGGCCCAGGTATGCACCGAAGGTGGGCTCCTTTGTTATCTTTGGTTGCGTATTTCCTGAATTCGCATTTCGCCTTTATGCTTTCCAATTGGTATTGTGCACTTCCACTTGTTTCACCATAAATCCTAGAAAAACATAAACACTAGGGGTACAAGTGGAACTCTGTTAATAGCATATGTCTATGTGTTAAGGTATGATAGTTTCTCTCCTTTTAGGTATAAGTTGGTGGTTAAAAATGATCCATAAGGACCACCAATAGTAGGCTCATCTGAACATGCTAGCTAATCTTACAAAACATTGGCCAAACTCATATTGGTCTTAAAAATAATGTCATCCTAGAAATAATTGGAGAATGTATTAACTTGGCAGTTCCAAAGCACATGGTAATTATTATATATGCTACAAATGTCCCATCTTTTAAGGTAATTATATGAAAGTCATAGAATCCATACCAGGCTGTATCGATGGGTAATGTAGGACCTAGATCCAGTCCTTTGGTGCAGCTGCACTTGGGCACGGTTCACTTTATTCTTTAAACTTTTTCCTGCATGACAAAAGCAATAGAGTTTTCATTTACATGCACAGGTTGCATTTCATAGTAAGAAAAGGAGATAATTAAGGCATGGACCTTATTCTTTGGGTCACACCAGTACTTTACCATGTCGACCCAATCTTCTTTCTTCATCTTAGGTGGAGGTGGTTTGGCCAACATCTGTTCAAGTGTGAGTGACTCATCGTAGTACTTGGTCTTCAGATGATACCTCTGATGCCTTACTCCCCTCTTGACAATATCAGTGCATGCTGCTTTGCTTGGTCCCTCATTTGCAACATCCATATTCAACCTTGACTGCAACCACACAAAAGATTTGTTAGACAACATTTTTGACATGGTTGTGTACAAAGCTAGTAATGCAAGTAACTATTTGGATTGTCAAATAGTGTCTGACCGCCACTTTATCAAGCACTTTTTGTACTTGTGCCTTCCCCACTTCCTTTTCATAAGTCTTCTAGGATGTCCAGATAGGCAGCTGGTCTCTAAGGGCAACACTAGTTTCTGATGCCAGCTTTGCTACCTGAAGTGGCACCTGAGGTCTTTTCCTCCCTGCAGCCACTTGGATAGGCAGCTTGTTCCTTTTTTATCAACTTCTCTAAGCCATGACCCATGGTTTTCTTGCGGACTTCCCTTGGTGGCACTGCATTGCCAAATAATAAGCAAAATGTGTTATTATAACAGTAACAAATGGAGATATTAAATGGTGAAAATATTGCTTGGTAACTTGTATTGTTTACCTGGACCTAAGTCACCATCTGGTTCTCCTTGTGCATTAAGCTATGAATTTGTAGCATCAAAGTGGTCCGCTGAATCAATGGGGTCATTGCTTTGCCTAGAGCTCCTTGCACCTGGCGAGGTGTCTGTAGGAACTGCTTGGTTAGCATTAGTTGTGGTAATAAGCTGTTGAGTCAGTGTAGGAGTGGTAGTACAATGTTCAGTGTTTGCCTCAGGCTCAGACATCATGGCTGCATTGGTGCTGGTGAATCTATGAGACATATAGAATGAGTTTGCACCAGGCGAAGACATGGCTGTAGTTTCCCTAGAAAATCTATGAGTTGAAGTACTAGACAGTGTGTTTACAGGAGCAGAAAAGGCTGGACTGGTCGTTGGGTTATTTGGAGTACTAGGCACTGTCATAGTAGTGTCTATGGTCTAGCTGCTTATTGCGGTGGGCTTGCATCTGGGTAGCAATGGAAATTGCTTAGGCCAAGTTTCTGGAACCATCTCTTGTACCTGCCAAGATGAACAAGCATCTTATTAATTAAGAAACAAGTGACATAGTAGATTAAATCAGTACAATGAAGTACATGTTTCAAATAGACAGACAAAAAACTTGTAAATTGACCAAGTAATGCACTCACCTCATCATCAGATTCATTGTCAGTTTTAGAATGGTTATCAATATCAGATTCTGGATCATAATCAATGTCAGATTCTGGATTTTGAGTCAGTACTGTCTTCCCTTTTCCCTTTTGTTTATTTGAAAACACATCTCTAACTTCATAAGTTAATACTTGAATACCCATAGACTTAAAAACTTCTTGAATATTCTTTACATTCTCATCCCTCGCCTGCTCATACTAGGTTTTTGTCGTTTCTTGAATTACTTAGTATGACCAAGCGGAGAGAGAGAGGGCAAAAACTGGATTTAGTTTCTGTATTGGAGTTGAAGAAAAAACTAGAAAATCAGTATTCTTTCAAATGGTTGAAAGAATATTAAATAACAAACAATAACAAACAAGTGCCAGAAGGAACTAACAACTCAGTCCAGTTGCAATGTATGTAATCACCGAGTTCAGTGTATCAAATAATATTATTAACAATCAGCAATTTATCTATAATTCTTTAGTGATAATTTTTCAAATGCCAATCATAGGAAAGAAACTAGAGAAAGAAAGCAAGGGAAGACATGTATTATAACAACTAGTAGAAGCTAGCAGATATTCATACATCAGGACAATTGACAACTACATCCATCAATTGATAGGGAAAACATGCAGCCAGAAAGGAAAATAGAATTAGAAGTTACCAGAATGCGACACAACCGCGGATTGGGGTCCGAGAGAAGTGTCCGGGAGCTGAGGGCAAGTGTCTATCAACGTGTAGCCGGCAATGTAGTCCGAGATGACGTGGAAGCCAACGGCCACGGAGGGAGTCCAGGAAGCTGGCGGCTTGAGATACGGCTCCTCCTCCGGTGTTAGGGTGGCGGCGCTCTAAGCTATGGCTCCGGTGAATGTCGCCGGGGCGGACGCAGAGGTAGTCAAGGTTGTCGTCGGTGCTTGCTCAGCGCTAGGTTGTGGGGAGGGAGGAGGCCATGCTCAGCGCGAGGTGTGGCGGCGTGGTGGACGCGATTGGCCTCGGCGTGGTGGACGTGAGAGGCCTCGGCGTGGTGGGTGCAACTGGCTGTGGCATGGTGGGCGCGAGTGGCGGCGATGGCTAGTGGGCACAACTGGCGGTAGTGGCGGGTGGGAGCGACTGGCGGCGGCGCCTGGTGGGCGCAAATGGCGGCAGCGGCGGGTCAATGCTAGGGTTAGCGGAAGGGAGGGGAATGGATTCGGCGAAGGATTGGGCGTAGGAGCAGTGGATTTTGGATTTTTTCCCTTTGCTCAGGCGGGAGGTGAATTAGACCCACCCATCGGTGAGAGATAGCGTGCAAAGGAGAGCGGGAGGTGGCAAATTTTGGTCTGGCGCGGTGGGTCCTGCATGTCATTGAGAGGGTGAGGCCTATTATGAATTAAAATCATAATTATGGTGTACTAAATGAATTCAAATGGAAAAAGTTAACAAACAAAGATGTTCAAAAGATTGAGTTCTAGAAACCATAGTTTTGTCATTTTTTCATTTGAGTTTGTTTGAAGAGTTTAATTTTTGAATTTGTGAAATTTGAAATTTTAAGTGAAATTTGAAACTTGAATACAAATTTTGGGGTACTAAGTTATGTCAAATGGAAATGTCATGAATAAAGTTTGTGCTCAACTTAGTGATATCTAATTTCTTATTTAGGCCATTTTGTCATCTGGGAAAGTGATAATAATTTTGATCTCGAATTCTACTATCCGGGAAAGTAAGAATTGGAGAACAAAGTTGTAATCACTTTCTCGGATGATAAAATTGCCTAAATAAGAAGTTTAGATCTCAATGAGTTGAGCCACTTTTGTATTCATGATATTTTTGCCCGAATTCATTATGAGGTTCAAAATGAGGTGTTAATTTGCCATTTTTAAATCACTTTAACTTACATTTGTGCAAAATTTGTCTCATTGACACATGACCAAAATCAATGCAATATGTTGATAGATGATGATTTTAAAAATTTTTAGAAAAAATGAGGAAATTTGGAGAAAGTATGTGGGAGATAAACTACTTACAATATTTATCCAGAGATTTAAAAGCGAAATGATGAGTACAAGATGAACTCGGAGCAACTGAGGCTAACAGTAAGATGGGCCCACATGTCAATGGGACAGTGGACTGCATGCACTGAAACACTGGGCCCACATGTCATTGAAACAAAGTGGTACTTAACTGAAAACAGAAGCATCATTGCGCTGTCACCACTCACCAGCTGCTTAGGCGTGTGGCAACCCCCATTGCTGGCGACCTGCTCCCTCGTCGGTAACCTGCCCCCTAGCCACGTGCTCCCTCCCCACCTGCTCCCTCTCCGCCCTGCCCCCTCCAGGAATAATTTCGCCAGCGGCTCATTTGTGGAGCTCATCCAGCTCGAGCAACGATGCCAGCGACCTGCTCCCTCGCTGACTCCGCCCTCTTCCCCCCACCTCCATCAGCAACCGTGCCGTGCTCCCCCCTGCATTTGGCCAGATCGAGCAGGTGCCCCTCCATGGCCAGCCTAGATGGGGCCTAGAGAGCTGCTGCATCTCTGGCCAAGCACCAAGCAAGCTGCAAGCTGCAAGCTGGAGCCTCACCGGCCATTGTAGGTACCAGTTAAGTTGTTAAATTTGTATCATTTAACCATTGCATCGAGCAATTCATGGAATATGTTAGAAGTAGATATCATGTAGATGAGAAGATCAAGTGCCCATGCCAAAAATGCTTGAACCAGATAGAGAAAAGCCAAGATGATGTACATGAGGATATTAAGATCAATGGTATGTCTACGTGCTATACTAGGAGGATTCTCCATGGAGAGGAACCTAATGCTGTTGGACAAATCATGGAAGAGGAAGCAGAGGGTGATGGTGGAGAACATGCTGTTGTACCAGAGGATATGTCATGGGATGGAAATGACCAGGCACCACTTGATGAGGAAGGACAAGCTGAAGATGTCTTAGATGATGGTGAAAGGGGAGTTCAGGGGTTCATTCAAGATTTGCGTGACGCAGCAAACCATGGCTTTGGTGGTGACTTATACAAACAAATCATTGAAGAGGCAAAGCATGAATTTTATCCAGGTTGCACCGAGGAGCAAAGGCTATCTTTTATTATCAAACTGCTGCATGTCAAAGTGTATAATCGGATACCAACAACTGGGTTCAATGCTATGCTTTAGTTGCTTTTTGAATCTTTAAAGAATGTGCCTGGACTTCCTAGGTCTTATAGAGAAATGAAAGCTGTACTTCATAAACTTGGTTTTGGTTATGTTAAGATTGATGTGTGCAAGTATGATTGTGCCTCATTTTGGGACGACCATGAAAAAGATGATCATTGCCCAGTTTGCGGCTTCATAAGATGGAAAGTGAACAAGAAGGGAAAAAATAAAATTTCTCACAAGGTGCTTCGGTACTTTCTAATAATTCCACGCCTTCAAAGAATTTTCATGTCAAAGCAGCGGGCACAATATGCAAGATGGCACAAGGACAAGAGGGTACCAGTTGCAAATGAAATGAGACATCCTGCTGATGGGGAAGCTTGGAAAGATTTTGATGAGACTTTCAAGTCTTTTAAAGATGATCCTCATAGTTTGAGGTTAGGCATTGCTACTGATGGATTTAACCCATTTGGTCAGATGAGCAATTCATATAGCATATGGCCTATGATAGTGGCACCATACAATTTTCCACCATGGATGTGTATGGACCAATCCAATTATATGCTTGCTTTACTAATTCTAGGCAAAAGATCACCAGGCAAAGTTTTCCATGTTTTCATGCAGCCTTTGATAGCAGACATGATAAAGCTTTGGAAGGGTGTAAAAACTTATGATGCATTTGAGGGCAAAGACTTTGATTTGTATGCAGCAATTCTGTGGGGAATCCATGACTACCCTGCATTAGGCACCATGTCAGGCAGAACCACTAGAGATTACTTCGCATGTGTGCACTGTGATGAGAATCCATGCTCCTGTAGTCTTAGAAACAAAATTGGTTTCATAGACTATAAACTTTTCCTCTCTGAGGACCATAAATAGAGGACATACAAATCTTTCAATGGCAAGGTTGAAAAAAGAGAGAAGCCAAGGAAATTTAGTGCAGATGAGGTTATGGCAATGTTGAATGAACTTTCCTATGTTCGAGGCAAGAATCCAGATAACCCAAAGCCAAGAAAATGATGTCGTGATGATGGAGGTGAACCAGTATGGCATCTGAAGGTTAGCTTGTATGATTTGGAATACTGGCCAAAATTGAAGCTACAACACAACCTTGATGTTATGCACATAGAGAAAAACATATGTGAAAACATTTTGTCAACTTTACTCAATAATCTAAACAAGACAAAGGACACCGTCAATGCTAGATTAGATTTGGAGGATAGAGGTATGAGAAAAGAGCTTCATATGCTAGATGACAGTGGTAGTTCATCATCAAAGCCAAGAGCTTGCTATGTCCTAAACCCAGAAAATAGGAAGAAGTTCTTGCAATTTGTGAGCAATGTTAAGTTTCCAGATGGCTATGCCTCAAATATATCAAGATGTGTCAATCCGGAGGGAGTAGGAACAATGCATGGGCTGAAAACACACGACTGTCATAATGTTGCAGTGTATCTTACCAGCTGCCCTTCGTGGTTTGGTGCACAAAGACGTATACAAAGTAATTGCTGAATTGGGTAGGTTTTTTAGATAGCTTTGCTCCAAAACTCTAAAGGTTGATGCACTACACAAGAAGAAGGAAGATATTGTGCTGATCCTTTGCAAGCTAGAGAAGATTTATCCTCCAGCATTCTTCGATGTTATGGTTCACCTAGCTGTCCACTTACCTAACAAGGCACTGCTTAGGGGACCGGTATAGTATGGGTGGATGTATCCCATTGAGAGAAGGTTGGGCACATTTAAGTGTTTCGTCCGCAATCAAGGAAGTCCTAAAGGATGTATTGCAGAGGCATACACTGCCTATGAGTGTATGACCCAGTGCTCAACCTATTTCAATGACATTATTACTAGGTTCAGTAGACGTGAAAGAAACTTAGATGCTGAAGACAACATCTCACCCAATGGTTTGTCTATTTTTGGTCATCGTATTAACTTGTTGGGAGCTTTAAAACTTCACTACCAAGACAAAGACTATGACTCCATGGTTTGGTTTATTCTAAATAACTGTGAAGAGGTTGATGAATACAAAGAGTGAGTAATTCCAATCATTTCATTTCACCCATCTTTGTTCAATACTGCTATCAGAAAATAACTAATTATCTTCTTTTGCAGCATGTATAGGGTAGAATTAGAACAACAAGGGGTGAATGATGTTGAAAAAGTGATGTCAACACAATTTGCTGCATGGTTCGAGGATCATGTGTGTGCAACTTCTACAACATGACTTAGTAATTTATGATAAAGTACATTTTGAAACTCACTTATTCTGTATTTTTTCAACCTGCAAATACCAGAAAGAAATACCAAGACACAACACATGTTGATCGAGACCTCTACTCACTAGCATGCCGGCCAATACAAAGAGTGCGTTCATACACAGCTTGTATAATCAATGGGGTATGGTACCACACTTTGGCTCGTGATGAACACAGGAAGACACAGAACTCCACCATCAAAAGTGCAGGTACTCACAGTGATGACACAATAGACTTCTATGGGACAATCAAAGAAATTATTGAGTTGAGTTACAGTAGGAACAGCAATGGCCGTAGAACTATTGTCTTATTACGGTGTGAATGGTACCATCTAGAGGGAAAGGCATACCGGATGAAAGATGATGGTTTCTTTAAGAGCATAAACATCCATGGCCGATGGTACAAGGATGATCCTTTCATTATGGCGATAGATGCTTTACAAGTATTTTTCTTGGAAGATACAACGTTTGGTCCAAGTTGGTGAGTGCTACAAGAATTTGGCCACCGACATATATTTGATGTCGAAGAGTCTGACACAAACAAACCAATTCAAGAACAGATACAGATGAGATGTTAGGAGGCATACCAAGAGGAGCATATTTCATCGAGAGAAGGTGCAGTAGGGGACATTGATCCAGATTTGGATTTGTTGCACATGGAAAATGAACCAGGCAGCCCTATCAGTAGAGACCTCATAGACAGCCTTCGACAACAGAGACATACAGCTCAAGTTGATGAAGAAAATGACCAAGATGAAGATGAACATGATACCTATCTTGAGTACCACAATCCAGAAGTAGATGGCAACAATTCAGGAGAAGACAGTGATGATGACTGATTTTGTTGTATTTGAATCATGCTACTACATGTGTTTGTGATTGTAAGACCTTATATTTGTGGACATTGAACTTTAATATTTGTAAGACCTTATATTTGTGAACATTGTGCTATTATATTTGTGGTTCAGTTTTCAGTGAATACTTGATGCATTATGCAAGTTACAGTGCCCACAATTCATTCACATGATGCAAATATATAGTCTGTGTTTTCATGACACATGATAATGTCATGTAATGCCCAAAATATATCATGGAATGTACATAAACCGTCACAAAATGTTTTGGCTGGAAGTGACATACATTCTGCCAGAGGTTCATCACTCACAAATGACAGAGTAACCAATTGGCCAAGATGAACAACATACATGACTGAGGACCAGATTGTTCATACATCGTAAGCAAAAGTTCCCTTCATTTGCAACATAAAGTAGCAATACAACAGCCTTAAACACTACAGCCTTGAACACAAAGGCCCATGCTTTACTACCATTATTGCCTACTTGAACACAAAAGCTGCAACACGAAGATGGCCAACACCAAGAACAATGTTACATTCACACATCTACACACAAGACAGATGCAACTTCCCATCCCTCCCATGTTCTTGCCAACCATTTCCTTCACCTTGTTCAGATTTTGCTCTAAGCTATCCATTTTGCCAACCAGCTCTGGAGCTTCAGTTGTCGAAGTTGCTTCAGCGGTCAAGGCAGCTGGTACTAGATAACTGTTATCTCTAAGGTACACCACATATTGTTCCTCAAACCAATAGCTAAAACATCTCCCCTGCATCCAAATGCAAACAAAGCCAATCAAATTTGGGCAAACAAGAATGAAATTTGGCCAATGCAAATTCAACCACTTCATTGACCTGTCTATAGTTCTTCCTGGGACACTTGAAGTATCTCCTCCCATAGTTAGCATCAGAGTACGTGGTAATGGCAGTAAATACCCTCACATCCTTGCAATCTGGGCAGAATATCAATGGCAGCACGTTGTCATCGTCGATTGGCGCCTCCAGATCAACAATGGTGGGCTCTGTGCCTGCAGCAACAATAGCTAGGGGTCTCGGTTCCAGGGCATTCCTAGCTGCGCTTGAACGCCGATTCCAAGCGGATGAAGAGGCGGCCAGTGACATGAACACTAGAGAGAGACCAGGCATTAATCATCAATTGGGGAAGATGAGCTCACACTCGCCCACCAGAGCTCACGCCTTGCCCACCACGCTCTGCCCGCACGCACGCTAGACTCAGCCACCCAGCCCACCACCAGTGCTATGCCGCCTAATCGAGCTCCGCTCCGTCGGCCCGACCATGCTCCACTTAGCTAGCCTTCTGCCATGGTAAAACCTAGCCTCCCGCCACGCATGAGCACCTGGGGAGAGGGGCAGAGCCCGCCACACCGTTAGTTGTCGAGAGGGGAAGCTACCTTGGCACAGTCACCGCCGCGCTCTGCCATGCTCCGCCGGTCACCCCTTGCCGCCAGTTCAGTTGGGGGAAAATGAAAGAGGTAGGGATTTTGGGTCCACCGGAAACAGGTATATGGTCGTTGGGGATGGACGTTTTTGTGACATGGCTAAGTCGTCACAAAAGGTATGCAGAAAAAATAATCAAAAATGCAAAAAAATTTGCCCACAACAGGGCTCGAACAGGGGACCTCAGGCTCAACAGGCTCGAGACTTAACCATTGCTCTAGGATAGTGACTTCGTTAGAATTGAGTGCTTTAATTAATAAGTATTATAAATGGTCATAAAAAATGGCAAAAATTCACCGCCGCTGGCTCAACCAGGCCCATTATCAGTTGGCTGGTGCTTCACCTAGCACTCCTTCATTTACCTCGCCCTCATCCACATTCACCTACCACTCCTTCGTTTACCTCACCTAGATCCAGTTCACATTCACCGCTGCCGCCGCAATTGCCTATGCCACCGCCGCAAGCGCCCACTGCCGCCGTGATGATGAAGCATACAGCAAGGCACTCCTTTAAGGACCCGCTCACTGGTAGGTGGGCCCCTTCCTCCTCGGCACACTTGACGAGGAAGGCAGAAGCCCTCGCACGGGCTATGAGGGCGAAGGCCACGTCGTCGGCCAAGAAGAAGCCCACGGCGGTAGCCACGAAGAAGCCCGCGGCGGCAGCCGCGAAGAATCCCACAGCGGCGGCCACAAAGAAGCCCACGGCGGCGGCCAAGAAGCAGTTTGTGTCGGCGTCCAGTAAGGCGGAGGGCAAGAAAGTGGCCTTGCCGGCGGAGGGCAAGAAGAAGGCCGTGCTGGCTCCTAGGAAGAAGGCCCCCTCTCCCCCTTCATCGTTACAGAGCGATGCCGTGATTCTGCTTTGCCGTGAGTGCTACTATGGAGAACCCGCCTTTTGTATGTTGGGGTCCCAACTGTGCCGGCGGCGATCTCAGTTCACCGTCCGACTCCCTCCTCTGGTCAACGTCCAGCTCCTTCCTCAGCTCGCCGTCTAGCTCCAACAACATCTCCAACAGCGAAGAGGTACAATCTTTGTTCTTGACCCTGGTTAGTCTGCTCATTGTCTCAGCACAGAGGTACACTACTCAACTCTATCATGAAGTAATGTTGTTGATGCTCGACACTGTGATCTTGTACATTGGCCTATGATGCAACAAACATATCTGAGGTGGATGTTTTTGTGATCATCTTTTTTTGCAACCATTCCCAATGCAACAGATTGGCTTTGGCCAATATGGAGGGCTAGGAATGGGCGATATCCTACAATTTACCACCAATGATGATACTTATGATGACTACCAATGATGTTTTAATACATGCTATAAAGCTGAGGCCTATTTGTTTTCATGCATGTTGCTTGTCTTATATCTGAGGCCTGTTGATTTATTTTGACCTTTGGAAATGAAACTGGGCCTAACAATGCTATTTTGCATACAAGTGTATGAAGATGCTATTGTGAGGTTTTGTTTCATTTACAAAGGCCTTGTATCTAGGCCAAAGATGCTATTATGAGGTTTTCTTTCTACACATGGTACTTCACTTGTTATGTTTTGTGCCTATGATGAATGCAATGGCAGGGACTAGAAAGGAATGTAATTGATCATCTTTGGCTTGTGAGGAACTGGACACCTGCCAAGAGTTTCTGTTGTTTCTCTTTTTTCATGTAGTTTATCGAATCATCAAGGAATTTGCAAGCCTCAGTAATGTATTGCACTTCCTGATGGCCGAGGCTGCAAGTTTCTTGATGATTTCATGGCCTACATGAGTTCGAGTGTACTAATTTTGGTTGAGGATTATGCTGTTCTATGTGTCCTTATGCTCTAAGCCAAAGTATTATGAGAAAAAGCCATATTTCTGAGGCCAAGCCCATTCTGTTATCCACTCTTGCTTGAGATTCAACATTGATTGATTTATAGTTCTACAATTTGGTATTCCACATGTGTTTGTTTCACTGGTATTCCACATTATGTTATACATTTGTTGTTGTTTCCTCAAAGTACTATAATAGTTCATCTTGTCTGTTTGTAGTACCATGTTCAGAACATGATGATGACACGACTAGCGCTCATAAGCGCAATCAAAAGTGTCACTAGACCCCTTCAGCATAACATCACCAGTCAGGTTGGAAGATTGACAACCTCACTAACCTAGTCAAGGATAAGAAGGTTGATGAAGCTTTGCAGAAACTTGAGGCAATGCAAGTGAAGATAGACAAGTATGCGAAGCTGTTGAAGGACGTTGGCCCAGAAAAGAAGATAGACTGAAGATGTTTAGATGTGGCAGTTAAGACTTTTGGAAGCAAAAGTGCACTGATCATGTTTACCTAGATGTGCCACTGTTGACTTTTGGTAGCCCAAGTGGGCATTGTTTCTGTGTAAGATGAATGACACCTAGGCTATATATCGATGTGGGGATGTTGGAATGAAACTATCTGTGGTACCTTTTAAGGTTCTAGCTTGAACTGCATGCACTTTTGTTTATATATTATATTATCTCTTCTATGCACTTCTTGAGTTTCTAATGTTCGTACAAATATATGTTATGAAATTTGTTGTCCATAGGCAATGATTCTGATTTTAGAGAATATATGTTATGAAATTTATTGCCCAGATTTCATACCAAGTGCACACAAATCACAACTGGTCAATGCTTGGTACACCTGCAGGGGGTTTGGACTGGTCAATTTTTGAAGTAACTAAACGTGACAACGCTAAATAGTCATAAAAAGACACGTCCTTGCGTCACAAAAAAGAAATCCACAACCGTCTACCGGGGATACACAATTTATAATGAAAATTGCTGCCTTTATGTGATCGAAAATCTAAGTCATCATAAAAAATATAGGCTCTCCTCAATTTGTGATGCCACAAAATTTTCCGTCATGTTATGGTACTTTATATGACGAAATCAGCCACCGTCACGAAGAATTTTATCATAAAAATTAAGGTTTCTTGTAGTGTGATCAAGCGACAAAATTGATAATGCCGCGGCAGTGGCAACGCAGCAAGAGCAGCCCTGGTACATGGTCGGGAAGCGCCCTCGGTGGCACCTAATGATCCGCAGGAACTCCAGGACGCCTAGGATGCCCAGCTTGCCCAGGTACAAGAGATGTGGGCCAAGATCAAAAAAGATCAGGAGCGCCTATGCCAGCTCGAGCGGACCCTCGAGCAGGAGTGTGGACGGGGCCGCGGAGTAGGAGCTCCAGCCAGGGCTCGAGAAGTCAATAGGCAGATCATCGGGGAGGGTGAGGTCGAGCGCCTATCTTCAACCGCGCCAGCCAGAACATCGTCGCGGCCACCATGCTTCTTCGCAACATGCCGTTCCCGTCGAATCTCGAGGCCTGTCGTATCCAACACGAGGTTCAGGGTCTCCTCGAGGTCGCGGCCGCACAGTAGGCAGAGAGCTCGGCCTCGAGACATCGAGGGGCGGCCTTGGAGCAACCCAAACCCTCCTAACACGAGAGGGAGAGTTTAGTCCATCAAGCGGAAGCCCCCAGCCAAAAAAGGCGATCCCCGTCTGAGAGCGCATCAATGACAACCGCAAGCCACGGGATGCATGCCACAACATCAACGAGAACCGCAGGTGCAAGAGCAGTGATGCCGAGGCGCGAGGCTATAGTGCACATAGGGGCGGGCGCTACGATAGTGATGAGGACCGACACCAGTCCCCCGAGCCGCTGGGCCCTCGAGTCTTCAGCAGGACTATTAGGAGCACACCGCTATCGACTCGCTTTCGCCCTCCTATGAGCCTCGCCAAGTACAACAGCGAGACCAAGCTGAGTTATGGCTGGCCGACTTTAGATTGGCATGCTAGTTGGGCGGGTCACGCGATGACCACACCATCATCTACCAGCTCCCTTTGTTCCTATCAGGCACCGCTCGTAGGTGGCTCGAGGAGCTTCCTCCTGGTCAGATCCGCGACTAGCCCGACCTTGTCAAGGTGTTCAGGGGAACTTCAAGGGAACCTACGTGCACCCCGGCAACTCCTGGGACCTCCGCAACTGCAAGCAGAAGCCCGGGGAGTCCCTTCGCAACTTTGCCCAACGCTTCTCCAAGCAGCGCACCAAGCTCCCCCACATCTCTGACCATGACATCATCCTAGCGTTCGTCTCCGAGACCACCTGTAAGGAGTTGGTCCGGGAGTTGGGGCGCAATCCATCCAAGGTTGCCGATGAGCTGATGGACATCGTCGCCAACTATGCAGCTGGCAAGGAGGCGGTGGGCGCTTTCTTCGACGAGGAGAAAGGGAAAGCGAAGGAGGACAACCCCGAGAGCTCAAACAAGGGTGCCCAAAAGAGCAACAACAACAAGAAGAAAAACCAGCAGGGCAAGCACGAGGCCGTCACCGACAACTTCATCGTAGAGCCGAGTGCAAGAAGCCTCGAGGCCCCCC
>CM041630.1:31572422-31612708 GCA_023333625.1 Bothriochloa decipiens
AGACTAGGAGTTGCCTTCGTTTGCCTCGCATCCCACGGTTGAGGGGTAGGCGACGGGGAGTGACCTAGTCCCGTCCGTCCTTCATAATCCCCCATGTTCGGGTGCGGCATAGAGCAACAGACTGGTATTGCATGGCAAACCAGGTGCTCTTCGATGCCCGAAGTCAGATCGTAACGTCTCGGTTACCTTCCTTTTAGGTATCGGCCATTAGAAAACCTTGCTACCCTAGTTATCTACCTCCTACCTCTGGGCGACTCTACTAAGGATCTAGCTTGAGCCTACCATTCCTCGTGAAATATACGATACCCTGTTAACCACCGGGTGAGGTGCTACAATGGTATTTTCGTGCGCTTGCGGACTTTGCTGCTTTCGCTAAGAAATACTAACAGGAACCAAGTTATTTGTACCTAAGTCACTATGTGTTTGATGGTTTCCTTCCAGACAGAATGTCTTGTTGACGGTTTTGATGGGGTAAAAACATGGTATAACTTTCATCAACAGCCGTCTCTAGTGCACGCTTGAGCTTAAAACGTGCACGAGTGAGGGACATTAAGAATCCCATAAAACTGCAAGAAAGGGAAAAGAAGCCATGGGGCACCAAAAACTTACCCCACCGGGATGATGGGCACCCTCCCGGTCGCCTTCAAACTGCTCGGGGGCTTTGGAGAGCCCTTCTTTGACAGGCCCTTGCCGGAACCAGAGCCACCCGGAGCCGCGCCAAGGACGTCTCCGGCATCCTCTGCTTCTCCGAGGTCGACTGGCCCTGGGCCCGCGCGCTGAGCATCGAGGACCTGGTCTGAGGTGGTGGCGTGCTGGATCCGCCCCATGAAGAGGTCGGCGGCGTCCCACCGCGCGTAAGCCGTAATGACGACCTCCCCTGAGTCGAGGGGTCACTCGTCCTGTGCTCCGGGGACAGCTTCGAGGCCCTCGTCTCTCAACCTTCAACAGGCGCCGAGGCCATCCTCGAGGCCTGAGTAGATGACCCCGCCTGGACCATTTCCTGCATAAAGCGGGCGTCAGCTTAGGCCGTATGGGGCACCAAGGCATCAAGATGTGCCTGCACTCCTTCGTCATCACTGCCCTCGTCTTCCTCCTCCTCCTCTTTCGAGGGAGATTCCTCCTCAGGGACCCCCTCACACCTCTGCTTTGCCCAGCGTTGGTCACGCGCTAAATGCTCGAGGCTCTTCTTCTTCCGCTCCTTCTTTCCCTTATCCTTACTCTTCTTTTGCTGCTGGGTAGTGAAGCGTCCCACCTGGTGATCAGGATCGTCCTCCTTGACCGAGGGTGTTGACACCCTAAAATTTATGACCCCCTGCACACAGACCCACGACAGAAAACACGAGGATGAGTCAAGAAAGAAGGCAACTCGAGGGCAGTATGATGGCGTACTTACTAGATGGATGTGGCCATCTAGCATCAGGATGCTGTTCATGTCCTCTGGTGCGAAGGTGCCGGCGACCGCTCCCCTCACCCACCTCGCGACCTCCTTGAGGGATAGCACCTCGGCCGACATCCAGCACACCTCGAGCTATGCCCCGGGCACCATCTGGTCCAAGCGCAGCGGATGCCGCATCAGCAGGAGGACCCTCCAGCTATGAAACGTCGAGACAACGATCCCGGTGTTCAGCCCTTGCTCGCGCAGAGTCCTCAGCACCTCGAGGAGGGGTTCAGACTCGCCTGGAGATCCCTCGCCACACCGTGCGGCCAGTGCTCTGGGCGCTTCACGATGACGTGCCCAGTGTAGTGCGGCAGCAAGCCATCGTTGTTCCGGAGGTAGAACCACCCAACGTGCCACCCGCCGTGGTTGGAAATCAACCCCGTCGAGATTACTGATCCCCTCGCTTCAACGCCAAGTTGCAGCAGCTGACACGAACGATACTCCTCGCCCCTTGCGATACCGGCTTGGTGAAGTGCTCTCCCTTGAAGAGATGGAGCCGCAACTCCCAATGTGGCTCCATCCCCAGGTACCCCTCGCAGACGACAGCGTAGATCGCTGCATTGGAGATGGCGTTGGGGGAGAAGTGCTGAAGCTCGACCTCATAGTGATTGGTCAACGTCCGCATGAACTAGCTCGGAGGGGACCCGAGTCCCATCCGATGGTACTTGACGAAGCTCACCACGTACCCCTCCGGTGGGTTCGGCTCCAGTCCTCCCTCGGTGGCACCATCCACTCCGGCCGATCAGCCGAGACGACGGGGCAAAGGAGCCCGTCATCCACCAGCTCCTCGAGCTCCCACTCTGTCACGGCCAACGGGAGCCAATCCTCTAGAGGAAGAAGCTCTGGCGCCATGGCGATAGCGCGGATCTACTCGACGGATGGACGGGAGGGAAGATTCCTAATCTCTCTCTCCCCCCTTTTTTCTCTCTTGCACTAGCAAAAAGGGCGACTCTGCTCTCCGACGGTGGCGGCGACGAAAGTAGGAAGGCAAGATGGGGAACGGACGGAACCCTACCCCCTGAATTTATAGGCAGGCCGGAGAGCAACGGGCGAATCCGACCGAGGCAAGTAAATCTTTTGCATTTATTGCACCTACCTAATCACTCCCTCCATTCCCGGGAACAGGAACACGCGTCAACTGCACAGACTCGCTGTTTTATGGGCCCACCATGAGAAGGGAAAGCGGGCCTAGGCCCCACAAAAAATCTCGAGCGGGAGCGAAGGCTGGCCTTCGGTCAGGGTTCGACAGCCGCCCTCGAGTACCTGAGTCAGGGATGACCGGGGGGAGCCACTGTGAGGCCCCGGCTCGAGAACGAACTCTCAAGGCACCCCCGAACATATTCAAGGCAAAAGTTAAGGAATACTAGGAAATCCCCTTGGAGGAAGGCATCCAGCCACCAAGCCCCATCGAACGGAGTCAGCATCCGTGTGTCCAAAGATTTGCTTCAATGAGAATGCCTCCGCGGCCACTAGTCGACCCCTACCGAATGGGGCATGAGCTCTCACATGAATTTCCCAATACCAGCTCATTAGAGGACTTCGAGGCTCACCTGCCGAGGGTAGCATGATGCTCCTCACCCCATATCCAATCGAAAGGACTCATAGGGAAAACGCAGGAAGCTAGCAAAGCCTCAGCCGCACGAGGCCTGGGGGCTCGACTACGCTCCGCACCCCTCGACGAAAGAGGGTCGAATACGCCCGAGCCCCTCCTCGGTCATACGCCTACGGAGGAAACCAAAAGGAGTTCTTTGCTCCTTGAGGTCTCAAGGAGAGCCCTCGAGAAGACTCTCTCAGAGATTTCTAGTAGGGACTGGGGGTGCTATGACTCTGGTTCATGATCATTTAGCCCCTCATGAACATTCGCCATGAGACATGCCTTGACGAAAGAAGACCACGTCTGCCAAAAGGACCAACCATCTGAGCACCCCTCGACAAAGGGCATATAAATCCTTCAGAGGAGTCTTCCCACTCCTCCGAGGCCTCGGGAGCTACCCCCGAAGGGTACGCTCGCGCACACCCTTCAGAGAATGATAGACGCTATGACTCCAGTTCATGAGCCTCTGCGTGAGTGCCAGCACTCGTGCAGAGACTCGGGAGCTACTGTCGAGTACCTAGATAATGGGTACCTAAACCCTGACCTAGGAGAATTAATCCCCAAACGATTAAACCAAATTACTAAAGAAGCCCGTAATTAGCCTGGAGAGATAAGGGTCCACTGGCGTACATCGCGTTATGCTGGGCCGGCCCACGAGCGACACCGATAGAGTCGAGTCTGTCTCCTACTCGATGGGAGGCCTCGAATGACGGACGTCCGCCCGTGCGGACGACCCCCCGTCGAGTGACAGAGCGCAGCGCGGGCGGACGACCCCCCATCGAGTGTTGTGTCCCTCACGGGAGCTAGAGCTTTTAATGTAGCCTACCAACTCCTGCCAACCCCTGTGGCTACCGCGGTGGTCATGATGAACAAGTACAAGGGTCAAATCCACCTTTCACCGCCCATCCCCTGGGAAGCGTCATTTCGTACAAACCACTATTTCGCCGTATGAGACACTGTGCCCCGTCGGGCACCCCCTCGAAATGCAGAAGTCAACATTCGTACTGTATTTCCCAGGACCCATCCTTATCCACTCGGCCTCGGCACGCTCTCCTTTTTTACCCAAATGAGCCAGATCTCTCTCTCTTCTGGTTCTTCTTTCTCACGCCTTGACTCGACCTCCCTGTAGTCCCGGCCAGTGGTCCAACCACTCCCGTGCATCATCTACAGCAAGCCGTACGTCTACCACAGAAGCTCACGTCTTCCACCGCATCACTGAGGCGTGCCAACGTCATCATCAGGACCGGTTAACCACCGACATCGCCATGACCACTCATGAGGGAGAATCTCATCATGAAGCTCGTGGCTACAGGGCTCAGCGTCGCCCCGTCGCACACCTCTACAGTGACCACGACATGATCGGCATCACCCCTCGATGTCATTGCTTATGATAGCCCTACCAAGGGTAGCACCATTAGGGTTTCCTGTAGACCCAATCCCCTCCTTGGCCTATAAAGGGGGCGCTGGGCTAGCTGTAGATGGGGGTGAACTCATTCAAACTCAATCACACCGTGCTCATAGCAAGGCATAGGACTAGCACTCCTAGACTTAGGCCTTGTTTTCCACCTCTTCTCATACACGCCCGCTTGTATCTCCCCTGTACAAGCACCTCGGTGCAAGATAATACAACATCTCCTATCCCGCTGGACGTAGGGCCCCTTTGCCCGAACCTGGATAAATCCTTGTGTTCTTCTTGCATCACCATCCGGATTAGGGAGCACGCAACACGTAGTTACTCGTTGGTGCTAGGCCCCCGGGGTCAAGACACCGACAGGACTAATGGTTACAGCCACAGTAACTACTACTCTATTGAGTTGTCTATGTCTATGTGCTGGTACTCTAAATTTGGATGAGCTCGTAACATGGAAATTGTTATATGTTGTTAAAGTTGCATTTTGGTATTGTAAGTGTGATGGTTAGACTAAACTGATGGATCTTTGTTGCATTATTTTTGACTTCAGTGATCTCATGACTTAGGAACCACGAGGCTATTGTGCACTGACAGAATGGAAGAAGCCCCCAACAACAGGACGAACACATTGCCCAGTGCCCAAGTACGAGCCGCATAAGTCACTGCCGACGCCTACCGCTTCCTTGTTCAAAGGGTCCTCTGCATAATCTCTTGGATTTTCAATTGAAGTCCTTTTCCACTATCTATAAGCTGATGTTTATTGCTTGGATTTCAAAGGAGGCAATGCTTCACGGACAGCTTGCAGCTGAAATGGGATATTCTATCACGCTCGGCAATCAACTGAACATCATGACGGTCATAGTGGCCAGCACCCTAAAACTAGAAGTCATTCACAAAGCCATCTTCCTCCTTGTTTCAAGGGTCCTCTGCATAACCTGTTGGATTTTCAATTGAAGTCCTCTTCCACTATCTAAAAGCTGATGTTGAATGCTTGAATTTCACAGGAGACAATGCTTCACGAACATCTTGTGGCTGAATAGGAATTTTCTGCTGCGCTCCCCGAACAACTGAGCAGCATGAAAAGGCAGACATTAGTGGTTCGATGGGAGTTTAAGGTTCTCAAGAGAAAGCTATTGGAGGAGTTCAGTGAGCTCCGTGAGAATGTCATGCGTGATGACAGAAAGAACCAGGGGCAACTCAATGAGTTCCATGAGTATGCCATGCGTATCATGCGTAACTCTCAGTCTTCAACTCCTGGGGGCTTGACTGAGTGAGCATTTGTGGTTTCATGTTTTGGAGTCTTAGTGCTTGTGAATAATTTCCCTTGGAATCCATGTTTGTGCAGTTCTCCCAACAAATGGTCATATGATGTTTTCAATGTTCAGTAGAGACAATTGTTATGTTGTACAATTTTATCTTGCTATCCTTTCCATCAATAAAATATTCTGTTATAATACCCATGCACGTGATCTATTGTTAAACTTTATATTAGGTGGGTTAAACTCTTGCGTCAACAGTAAAATTCAACAACTAAGACTCATCCATGAGGCAATAGATCGAGGCAACAAACATATAAAAAGGAGCTAGTGACTTTGATAAGAATTGCTGAACTTGCTCTTTAAAATAAGTACCGAAGATACCTATCACAACAGCAACAGGTGTGTCACTATGGAGGATACAGTTAGATGAGTTCAAATATATAGCGGTCGAACTTTCTTACCTGCCCAATAGCATTTCAACACAAATGACTGCTCGGTTCCATGTTAGGATACAAAGAGACTGGCTCCTCATTGCTAGACGGGAGGTTGAAGATATTCAATTGATGCAATGCTATCGGTTTTTCAGCAGACTAATTTGCTATGACATTCATAACAGACAAGCCTGAACAATTGGTCCAGTGAGATCAAATATGAAACCAGCGGACTTTATTGCGACCATAGTAAAATTTAACAACTACGTCTTACCCTTCGCAGTTGGTCGTACACCGCCGTCGCGCACACTACGGCCAAACTTGAGGTCAAAAATGTCAAATGAGCTACTATTTGTAATGGGGGGATTATTTAATAATAATATAATTGGATTCGATCCCTAAAAGAGGAAAAATATCTGCCCGTTGGACTCTCGGTCGTGGAGGCGGAGGCGACTGCGGGTGGTCCCCGGTGTGCTGTGGTGGCTCAGGCATCCATTTGGAGTCAGGCGGCGGGGCTTTCCCCAGTGAGGCGCGGCAGCCTTGGCGTCCGCTTTGGTTCTAAGCCATGGCAGAGGCGTCAGATTCGATCTGCAGGTCTCCTTTTTCCCCTTTTACTGTTCGTTTATTAATTTAGGGATTGCATACACCTTTGATGCATACCACCATATCCCTTAATTTTAGATAGATGCGGGATGGATTTGTTAGGAGACATCAAATGGAAAGAGCTGAGCTACCGATTGTTAGTGTGATGGTTAGACTTGATTTAACTGCTAGTCTGGTTAGAGTTGTCTTTGTCTATGTGCTACTACTCTAAATTTGGATGACCTCGTAACATGGAAATTGTTAATGGCCGTTAAAGTTGCATTTTGGGTGTGGACTACTACACTGATGGATCTTTTTGGATTGTTTTCTACATCAGTGATCTCATTGCATAGGAAGCCAAGACCTATTGCACACTGACAAAATGGAGCAGGCCCCCAACAAGAGGATGGACTCAGTTGTCAAAAAAAAAAGAGGACTAAATGGTCATTCAAAAAATAAGAGGACCGAATCAGTTGTCAAAAAAAAGAGGACAAAATGGTCTATCAAAAAAAACAAGAGGACGATCTCATTTGCTTGCCTCCCAGATGTTCTTTTTTCGCTACAAAATTGTCTGTCAACACTGTGAAGGCCTCGTCAAAACGTCGGGCATCCATGACAAGCTGGCCCACCACAATGTGATCGGTTTCTTCTTCGGTAGAGTTGACAAAAATAAGCGACACTTCATCAGCTTCAACGGTGTACACCCCCGCTTCAACTTCTTGCCCTTATACATATGTCAAGTAGCTGTCTCAGATTGCTGCAACGGCCTCATCCTATGCTGATGCAGTTTTACCCTGGAATCCTACTGCTGAGTCGTCTGCAATCTAGTGACCTAGAATTATAAGGTACTGCCGTCTAGCCCTCATGCTCGTGGCCTATCTTTAGAGGGTTTTGTTCCAGCAGCTGGTGAGGCTCACTTGTGTTTCGATCCAACAGTATCCTCGCACTTCCATGTGATTGATTTTGTGGAAAAGGAAGACCGCACGAGCAGAAGTGTGTAGATCTACTCATCTAAAACTAATACATGGATCAGTAAGGAATGTGAATGGGGCGAGGGTATTGACCTGGAACCTAGTCAAACGCAAAAAGTGTTTCTTAACGGTTATCTGCACATTATGGGGTCGCAACTAGAGGCTGATGTCACATCTGTAATACTTGCTATGGATATGAAGGGGGACTTGCAACGCCTACTGGTAGTGATGGTCACACCCTACATCAAACTCAGAGTCACCTGTGTGTATGTCTTGTTGATGGTCCTCCCAGTGAAATAAAGTTTTTAGTGTGGATACTTAAAGACTACGGTAAGGATAATTGGACATTGCAGCATATTATCATCCTTAACGAGGTTTTTGGAAGCATCAATGTTCGAGTGAATTTGACCCCCAAGGTGACTATGGTTCACCCAGAATGAAATTTGGCTTTCTTAGCTGGGCATGAAAGAAACACAATCATTGCATATGACATGGACTGCATAATAAGATATGTAATCCCTTCCAACCTCTTTTGGTACAGTCCACGTTTGATTAATGATGGTGGTATCCTTAACAGAGCACAATATATTCCATATGTTCCTCTGTTCTCGGATTCACTAGAAGAGGAGGATTTGGTGCCATTGTCCCGCTACCCTCCACGCCTGTGGAAATGGAATCATACAATGGATCGGTACCACGACGATTTGGGCTACTTGATGGAAGATGCCACCTCATCAGACTTAGACTAGGAGGAGGGTGGCGAGACACACGATGGCGGGGGCAGTGGCGTCGATCAAAAGGTGCAGTTGGGGCTTTAGCAGTAGAAGTGCAATGGCGGGAGCAATTGTGGTGTGTACTTTTAGTCCATTTTGCAATGCCCTCATGTACTCAGGATGGTTAGACTTGATTTAGCTGACTTGTATATGTCTATTGCCTCTACTCTTAATTTGGATGACCTATTACTAACATGGAAATTGTTAATATTTGTTAAAGTTGCATTTTAGTATAAGTTGTTGACTTCAGTGATGTATCTTTGTTTGATTATTTTCTACTTAATTGGTCCCATTGCTTAGGATACCGAGGCCTATTGCACAATTCGTCCTATGAGATCAAATATGCAATGGTCGGACTTTCTTGCCTGCTATAAAATGACCAAGCAACACGTGCTTACACCATGCTCAACAGATTTTAACCCACCTAATATATAGTTCAACAAAAGATCATGTGTGTCGGTATTACTACAGCAAGATGAAACTGTATAGCATCTCATTACGAAATGGAGGCGGCCCCCAACAACAGGACTATCTCATTACGATGCGGCGAGACTAGATCCTTGCTACAAGGATGGAGGCAGAAGGTAGACGATTGATGCAATGCTATCAGCTTTCAAGCAGAGTGATTACTAAGAGACTGAAAACAAACAATACTGCACACGTCGTCCTACGAGATCAAGTATGCAGTGGTCAGACTTTCCCACTAGATCGAGGCGAGACTTGTTGAGATGGACTCCTCGCTCCATACGGTTTACAACAAACATGTAATAAGAACCAACGGGGACTACAAAGCAGACACAGTCAAATATTAAATTGTACACCATCTGAGTTGTCCCTAGTTAACATTGAGAACACAAATCAGATCATCGGTTATCAGGTAGTTGAACACATCACACCATTTTCAGAAACAGAGAACAAAATACGCATATGCACCTTTACTACTCTTCTTGCTTTGCCTTCAACATGGGAACATAAGGCATACAGCAAAGTCCATTAAAATCCCACTTTTTGTTATCACATCTTGTGAGCCGGGCACAGAGGACTTGGATGTTTCCACGGCGCATGTCATATGCCATCAGTCCTCTGTTCTGCTCAGAAAGGAAAACCAAATTCCACTCTGGGTAATCTACAATCACACTATACTCCTCATTGGAAACAACAATACCCGACCATGAAACAGCCATTCCAAATAGCTGCAGCATGTTCACCCTATGCTTCAATGTCCATATATTAGTACCATAGTCTTCAAGGATCCAGATTGAAAGGTCAGCTAGATTGACAATATCAACAACACATACACAAAGAAGACCCTAATCTTCGGTCATGGATAATGGATAACCTCTTGCAGGCAAAGGAATTGTCCTCCATGTCTTTCCATCCATATCAAAAGCAATAATTTGGTAGGGCAACGCACGCATGTGCATAAAACCTTTAACAAACACACCTCCGGGAAGATTTAGTACTATGGTACCCGGTACCCATTCAGATTTTTTACAAATCCATTCACCAGTTGCACTTGAGAAGATGAAGACAATAAAATAAAACACTTGTACCACATGGAACTGCGAGGAGACTGTCGGATCGAACGCCAAGCGAGCTGAACTATCACAATGGTTTGTACGCGGCAGTACCTTGTATGTCCCCAACACCGGGTCTACTAAAATATGACGACGCTCACTGGTCTAGATGAAGAGGACGAGGCCATTGCAGCAATCTACGAGGATTAGATCCATGTGCCCTAGCAAGAAGGAAAAGATGGGGTATTCACCAGTGATGGTGGCAAATCAAGGCCCGCTTATTGTGTCACGCATGAAGAATCCGCTGGCAAAGTGGGGCAAATACTTACGGTACTCGAATTCCTTGAAGATGATGTTGTTCCAGGAGCTACAGACACACCTGCAGTTGCACAAGGTGCGAGCGCTGAGACAGCTAAGAATGAGGACCAAGACATCTGTGGGGACACCCAATTCATTTCTATTGTTGGAGGCCTCCTCCTCCATGCTGACTGCATCTGGTGGAGCTGCGGCGACGATGGAAGCGGCGCCGCTGTCACCTAAATCATAGAAGGAGCACCTACAGGGATGTTTCAAGGATATCGTTAATAATCAGACGCAAGCTTAGTTTGTACTGAGATGAATGAAGAAGTGAATACAAAACCAAGAAAGAAGGATGAGAGAAGTGCGGGTTACCCTTGACTGTGGATCTTGCGGCGGCGACCTCGAGCGGTCCTGCTGAGCATTAGTACCAACCTGGTCCACCGGTGGATCCGTGCGAGCGTGCCGTTGAGGCATACCAGCACAGAGCTATAGCTTGTCGGCGGTGAGTGGCGGCTTACACGCCGATGTGTAGGTGCCATGGAGAGAAGGGACGGCGATGAGGAATCGATAAGCACTAAGGAGGAGACTCACTAGGTGGGACTCGGATGGTAGGTAGTGGTCTTTTAAGGCAACTCTCACAAAATTAATGTTGTAAGCTCGTGCGAGACTAACAGAGCGGAACAATATTGTCGCGTTCAAATGTTCAGCAACCGGACTTCCCTACGAAATAAAATATGTGGCAGTCGGACTTTATAGCGTTACAGTAAAACTCAACAGCTATGTCACATCCTTGATGCACTCGATCGACATGGGTGCCTTGGTCTAAAAAACAAAAAAATGCACTAGATCAAGGCGATACTTGTTTAGATAAACTCATGGCTACCAAGCCGCACCCGTGAATTGCCTTCAATAGGATTAGGGTGGCCAACCTTGGCCACCATGGCGGCACTTATTGCTGCTGATGCCAATAGCTCTGATCCTAAGTATTTTTATACCTAGAAGGCTACTGGAACGATCCAAAAATTTTAGAACTATTTATATGAAAATAATAATACTACAATCAAAACTGACTAACCCATTATGCATTGCCCTTCAAGTTCAATTATGTAGCGGCCGGACTTTCAAGTGTTCGCAGACATGAGCTGCTAGGAGCCAAGACGACTTGCAAGATCAAGAGACGGGACAATCCATCCATTTCTCTTTCGTGTACCACACTAAAGTCCAGCCATATCTCTTTTGTGTACCACGGGACAGTCCTAATATGGGTCGTGTCATAATTCAGCCATTCCTACTCCTAAGGACAACCATCCTCCTTGTGTGAAACATGTTGACCTATATATCGGATATATTCCCTGCAAGTGGCAACAAATCCTAGATAGATGCGGGTCGAGGAATGGTTCTGGTAGTCCCTGTAGCTCTGGCTGTTGGATTTGTTAGGAGGCAGCAAATCATTGCCACAAATCTTTAAGCTGCACTTGATTCTGCTGATGCCAATGATGTTCACTCAACCAGTGCCAATGATTATTTCTATTTAATTGATCTCAATACTTAGGAAGCACAGGGCTATTGCACACTGAAGAAAGGGAGGCGGCCCCCAACAACAGGACTATCTCATTATGATGGGGCAAGACTAGATCCTCGCTGCAAGGATGGAGGCAGAAGGTAGACAAATGATGCAATGCTATCGGCTTGCAAGCAGAGTGATTGCTAAGAGATTCAAAACAGACAATACATCACAGGTCATCCTACGAGATCAAGTATGCAGTAGTCGATAGCGGTCTTTACCAATTTGTGCCTTTAAGAAGATTTAACACTACAATCAAAGTTGACATACCCATTATTGTTTGTCCTACGTGTTCAATTACGTAGCTGTAGGACTATCTAGTGTTCGCAGACATGAACTGCCAGTAGCCAAGACTTAGTGGGACTTGCACACTCAACAGACAGGACAGTCCGTCCATTTCGTTTTCGTGTATCAGGGGAAAGTCCGGCCACATCTCTTTTGTGTACCACCAGACAGTCCTTATATGGGTCGTGTGATAATTGGGCCGTCTCAAGGGACAAGTCATTCTCCTCGTGTGGAACATGTTGACCTATTATTGGATATATATATGCATATATTTATCTATATATGTGCATATATATAAAAATATATTTATATATATGTCCCCTAAAAATGGGAAACTATCTGCCCATTTAACTTACGCTGCGCAGCGAAGCTAGAGGCGGTGGCTTGCAGGTGTTGACAAGAATAGCGTGGATGCTGATAGGATGGTTACCCATGTACAAGGAGGAAGCTAGGGTGCTGTAAAAGGAGGAAGCTGGGGTGCAGGTGGGGGCCCTGATGCGGATAGGATGGACATCAATGGCGTCGTCATCACAGTGGGATCCATCAGTTGTTCTTTCTTTGGCAGCCATGTAATAATGCGTTGAGTACCATATCTAGGCTTTAGCCTTCTCGAGTTGCGGCGCTTTTGCGCCAAAACTGTCAACTGGACAAACATGTTTTGCTTTGTAGTAAAGCAGGGGAAACCTTCTCTCTAAAAAAGGAAGAGTCCAGTCATCCCTCTCCCCCTCACGCCTGCTGTAAAAGCCCCCTCATGCCTGCTGTAAAAATTCGTGGGTCGTGGACCACCCTAGCCATGACCACCACTGCCCTTGATCAACGAGCACATTGGGCGGTTTTGCCACGTCATGTGAATGCGACGGGCAATCAGTTGACGTCCCCGCTGTAGATTCATGGCCCCACCCACACGCGGGAATCCAAAAGCCTACTACGAGACGTCGCTCTATTGTGTAGTGATCATTTCCTACGGCACGACATTTAGTTGTCCTCACTATGCGGTCTAATCCAATCAGTCACGAGTCACGAGTAGTCGAAGCGATTCCACTTGAAATTCCATCGTGCAACTTTCCCCATGTTCATCCCGCAGCCATTTAACACCGGCTTCCCATTCAATCGTCCTCTACCATTAGTTGCTCGAGCTCTAAACTAGTACAAACCAAAGCTACAAACAAGTCCACTAGATCCGTTGAGTTGCCATCGCCATGAGCTCCGCCGGAAATCTAGATCCCCAGTATTCCACTTTCGATGAGCACATCAAGTCGAGAAAGAAGTGGGTGAAGATCACCATCGAGGAGCAATCTCGCGGGAGCAGCGGTCAAGCAGCGTTCTCTGTGACCCTGAAATGCTCGGTCACAGGACCCTTAAAGCCGGCGGTCGCTGGCAACAGGTGCGGATCTGGCAGCGGAATGAATGCGGCGCCAACATGACCTTCACCGTGATGCAACGCGCGGATATCCCCGCCATCGAAAGAGGTGTGTGTGTGATGTCCTCCTCGGCTAGATGAAGACGGTCACGCCACTGCAGCATCTCATGCTCAACGACCGGCTCTGGGAGGACATCCTTCCCGACTCCGCGGTGCCTTTACTCACCGTCCTGGCGCGCGAGGCCCGCCAGGATGGCTGCATCGGCCATGCAAAGATTGGGCTAGCAGTCACCCAAAAACTCGAGTTCGTCGCATCGTCGGCCATCTTGACGGTCTACGCGGAGGCGGCGCCACCAGGGTATCGGTACTGCGTCATCTGCCTTGAGGGTGAAGGATATGGTCATGCCACCGGTCAAGGTGTCACTGTGCCCTGCTGTCGCAACGAATTCCACCGCGAGTGCATCACCAAGTAGTTCGACCGGAGTTCGATCTACCCGCTATGCAAACATGATCTGTCTACTCGTCTTAACCCCATTGTGCAGCAATGCCTCTTGCTTTGCACCTCGTCGGTGGAGGACGAGCCCCAGCGGAGGATGAGGCCACCTCGTCGGAGGAGGACGAGGAGGAGGGTGGTAAGCAAGACGATGGCAGGGGCAGCGACAATAGGTGCCGCTTAGTAGTGTAGCAGTTAATCCTTTTTTTAGGAAAAACTGTAGCAGTGGATCTAGTACTTATTATAAAAGGCATGTGCATTGTATTGCACATTTGCTCTTTTTTGGAATGGCCTCGTGTGCGCAACTAAATTTAGCCTCCGTTAAGACGTTTGAAGTTTTAACGCTAAGTTTGACCGTTCGTCTTATATTCATGATCATGCAATGTTCTTTCTAAAAATATGATTTTGGAATGTGCTTTGGTTGTGAAGCCTACAAATACAGTATACGTCTACTTTATCTACATCCTAATATGAACATGGTTTTTGAACAGTACAAATACATTGTAGAGATTTTAAATATGAATGTAAAAGAAGAAAGGAGCATTCCCTGCCATCGTTACTCCTGTCTTTATGGGACTGGGAGAAAAATCAGCCGCTCCCTCGCAATGAACTATGGAGGATGCTATCAGACGCATTTAAATTTATAAGGGCCAGACTTTCTTACGTGCGGAAGAGCATTTCCACACCATTTTTATCCTTGGAAAATAATTCATTGTTAGAAATTATTAGTTAGTTTATGATAATACTTAGTTCAGAAACTTTGTATAATTTATATGGCTTTACATAAGTAATTTCCAATTCTTCCAAAATACAAGCATCCAATGATTGAATGAACAGTGTTCCAAACCCTGTAATCAAAATGTGAAAGGGGTGATGGCAATCAACCACGATTCCTCTATCGTCGCATCCTATGGGAGAGCAGCCATTCGTCTCCCCTCTTTAAATATGACCATAGCACCGATGACTGGGGTATTCTTTCATCATTTACGAAGCCATCACATCACCTGTTCCAATCCTCACTACCGACGGCGAAGACAGCGGGGTCAAGGGACGGGGCATTGGTCGTCGAAGAAGTACTCCACCGACTACGACGACAAAGAGCCCGACGAGGAGGTGGACCAACTGACGCAAAGCAACAAAGAGGAGGAAGAAGAGGATGCGACGGAGGAAGGGGAAGAGGAAGAGGAAGAGGAGGAAGAAGAGGAAGCAGTGTACATGGAGGAGGAGGAGGAGGCGATTGTAATAGAACCGCCCAATTTATATAAGCTTATGTCCAAATTAACCTGCCGAGACAGCTTAAGTTGCACCTAAGCCCATACAAACCGAGTAGTCCGTGAAATCATGAAGGATTTCAAACCAACTTACAACCAAGATCGTACATGATTCAGTAACCACAGTCCACATGTTACATAAAGTTTGCACATAGGTCAAAAACATCAGAGTTTACATAGGAGAATTACAACACCTTTTTAATTGAAGAATAGCGGAAGCAAAGTACTTTGAAATACCACACTCACATGTTATTTAAATACAGTGCCAACTCAAAGTCAAATCCAATAAAAGCATCTGAGATAAGATATTAGGATTGACCATGCCCATGGTCTACTAATCACCATATCAGGGATAGAAACCCTCTTGTAGCCACACAAGTGTATCTCATACCTGCAACGATGGGAATAAAACCCTGAGTACGAGAATATACTCAGCTAAACTTACTCGACAGGAGTAAAATAAAAAGACTCTCAACGATATGCAAGGCTTATTTGGTGGAGCTGAGTGGATAGCATAACTTTTGCGAAAAGAGCATTACTATTGTAAATCCTAACTTTTAGTCTTTTAGCCAATATTTTGGCATCTAGTTAAGTGAAGCTTATTATAACTAGATTAGCACCTAGTCCATAGCCATCACATGATTAATATTAGGCAATCAATAGTAACCATATAAGGTTTGGCATTTTCATCATTATTCTTAATAACCATAGGACATCACCGAGACCATCCTCGTGTTACTTAATTCTTATCACGGGGTCGAAGCTTGAGTGAAGTGTTCACTGTCCAGGAACGATGGCGATTCGAATCAATTACTAACCAACTGGCGAGGTATTTCCCACACAAACCACACTCACCGGCCAAAGTGAGCTACAGGTCACCGTTGGTACTGTTTGGGTAAAGTCGCGAGACTGCTATGGACCATTCTACACCCAAAGGTTACCCGTCAAGACATGTCTGCCCACGATACAACGCCAGGTAGCTTAGAACATTCTTGCCCACGGTCAACCTAGGCCTCTGACCACTTCCCCTTCCTTCGGTGTTATGACCTACATTTCGGTCACCGGCCCAAACAGAGCTACTAGGCTTCGCGGTCGAAACGACTTATCCTTCCTGCTAAATGTGGGCATGCGTTCAACATGACTTGAGGGCCGACAACGATACCGTCCTTAAGCAACACCACGGGGATAGATAAGCACCCAAGACCTCCTTGCCTTGTTGTGTCTCTATCACAACCCTTCAGGTCTCCAATTATACATTATCACATGATTATATTTCATGATAGCAACATAGCCAACCATGGTCAAGATATTCACCTATATCTTACAGGTGATAGGAATCACCTGACTTCTACCGGTCTAAGCAAATCACCTGACTTCTACCAGTCTAAGCACTGCATAGATCGTTATACCAAAACTAGTAAGGATTCAGGTCTATATTCATAGTGGACACGGTAGGAAGTATGCATCAACGGTTTCATCCAACTCCCAGCAACCTAATGCATAATATAAGATTATACTCAAAGTGCATTTTTTAAAAGAGAGGATAGGAAACTTATAATGCTCCGGGGCTTGCCTTTCTCCAAAGCACTGGGGTGGTGGTTAGTTCAGTCAAGCCGATCCCCTTCTGGCTCCTCTCCTGGAAGCTCCACCACAAACACCTCCTGTTGCTCCTCTTTAAGATCCACGAACACCGCGACTCATGCTTGCTCCCACAATCCTGTATGATGCATATGCATATGTATAAATATGACAAGTGTACATGTAATGAAAGATGATGCATGATGATGGATGCTTGCAGATGAAACAATCATTCAAATTCTATTTTACCGAGCAGGTGCACATTTCTTCTACAAAGTAGTCAACATCATCCAAGAACATGTACTCAAACCTATCATTAGCACCTATCATCATCTCACCTATTGCCCAGAAAACATATTTCACAAGCAACCATGATCCACACATACATATATATCTAAACATGCACTTGCACACTTTGTAAACTAGTATAGTGTCCGTGCGTTGCCACGGTTTCATTTAAGAGATACACTTAAAACCAATAAACATGAATCATCCATCTCTTGACCTCTATTAAGAAATGATACTTCTGTAATTAGTTCCTACTAAAAAATTATATAGTAAGAGAAAAACAGAAGGGCGGCCCTGGTGCAAGCGATAGAGCTTTACCGTCTATGACCAAGAGGTCCAGGGTTCAAGCTCCAGCCTCTGCACATTTATACAGGGATGGCTGCTGGCTATTTTTTCTTCCCCAGACCCCGCAGTGCGAGAACCTACGGCACTGGGTACGCCCTTTTAGTAAGAAAAAAACACTCCTTGTGACAAAATAAACGATTAGGTAATCAAGCTTCTTAGCTCATCATTAAATTGCGAATATGATTTTCATGAGCATTTCAGCTCACGGGATATATAATACAATACTAATAACATATAGACATCTGCAACATAGGTTGTTAGAAGTGAAGACTTGGTCTCCAAACCTATCTGTATTTGAAGGCGCATCATGCCATCCACCCAGCTATCAGTCTAGAGCTCCTCATGGCACTCTCCACAACTAAAATGGATGCCAAAGATCATCGACATGGTTGAGGGGCCCTCAGAGGAAGGCACATCATGTCATCTCTACTCAAAAAATGAAATTAAAATTTATTTGATGAGGTTCATTCATATTGAACTGACAATTTTGCTATTGCCATATATCACAGTTGTCTTATATGTTAAAAACTCAGATTTTGTGTCAAACTCCAATTAGAGCAAGGCCAGAGTAAGTATCATTTGAATTTGACATAAGCTATCCTTCAAGTTGACCAACCGTCATTGCAACCACCAACCACGGGAAAAAAAATTGCAGTTGAAATCCCAAGTTGAAAGGAGAATGTTAGTAAAAGATAAATTAAGCAAATAACCAAGCAATGAAATCAAGGGGTGCTCACAGTGTGATGTAAAATTTAGCAAATACCTGCATTTTTTACAACAAAAAATAGGAAAGATTTGAGACATTTCTTGCAAATATTAGCTTATAAATAATAGCCAGATTTGAGACATTACTGTTTTGCTCTCATTCTTCGGTAGTTTGTGGCAAAGATGCACAATTAGTTGACAGAAAGGTTCACCAAAGCACACAGTCTGAGGAAATCACAAAGTTGGGAGAGAGAAAAACGAAAAATTCAACAAGTGCTCTTTGTTTCACCAAATGTTAAATTATAATTTAGAACCATTGTTGGCTATGGGGCTAAGTCTTTCAGGAAAACATGACTCTAAATCAGTGATTTTATATACTAACGGTGCCTGCACAGAATTTCAAAAGCCACAATATTTTTCTGTGTTTCGCTCTTCATAACCTATCAACTATCATAAATAAATATAAAGGGCACTGTGTAAAATTCCAGACCTTCTGGTGATTAGAGGATGTGTGGAAACCAATGACATGCTTAAGATAAGTACCAAATCTAGCATAGTAAGTCTATTTCATTACTTGCAACTGTTGCATAGTCTCACCATTTAGAGCTTCGCTTCAAAAACAGTTGCATATCCACAGTGAGATCGAGGGAGAACCATCACACCTGTTTTGCAAGGTTGCAAGCACGATCAGGGGAGTTCAGGATCTCATAGTAGAACACTGAGAAGTTTGAGGGCCAGCCCAAGCCTCATCGGGTGGTTTGAGCAAGATCAGCAGGAGCAATATCCTACAAACCAAAAACAAACAACAATGAATCACAATTAACAAGATAAAGTTCTGGCAAAAACGACCTGTGTTGTACCATATACTGTACTGCTCTAGGAATTCAATATTATCTGGTCAGAGGTAACAAAATTACTATATGGTGAAAAATAAAACTTTAAAGGTAAGGTCTCCTAGATACCATTGAGTTGAATCAGTATCAGAACTACAAGTTTAGACAAACAACTTTAACATAGCATAACTTCCCATCCAGTGCAGTATACTTTGATGGAAAGCTTATATAAATTTCTACAGCCTCCTTATCAAAACTGTTTTTGTTACCCAAAAACCCAGAAAGAAACATGGTGAAGCCAAAGTACATATATAGAATAATATTAATTCTATCGCAAAAGCCAAAGTACATATATAGAACAATATAAGTGCACAAGCTTGCCTGACAATCAGTACTGAAGCGTGATCAAATTAGAACAATAATTATCACAGTTGAAATTAGTCTATTTCATCACACAAAAATTAGAGTCTAATTTAGAAGAGAGGTTGAGACTCACCTTCGCAGCCAGGAAGAGTCTATTTGTGATCTGGTATTCTACCAGCACCGTTCTCCTGCTCTGCGGCAATGGTCGGCAGCAATCCAGCAACAAGCAGGGATACGATATTGCCTTGTTAGAAGCATCACATACCAAATCTCCTTGTTCACCTCTATTATGCCACATTAGCTCATTGTTCATCTCTATTATGCCACATTAAGACTTTTTTCTCAGAATCTGACACGCTGGTTTTACATCTAAATGAGAGCCAAAAGGACATTCTTTTAGAGACAGCCACGGAGGTAGTATTATATATTATGCCACAAAAGGGGTTTCCCTACTTTATTTCCCTAAAAAAATATAATTGTAAATTAATAGACAACATTAGCCTGCAACTGGCATAGAAGCAACCATACCTTCTTGTTCTTTGTTTTTCGATAAAAACCTTCTTGTACATTGTTCTGAAGTACTCTTACCTGATAACCAAAATGATTCAAATATAAAATTACACAAGAATAAAATCATCTCAAACTATTTGTAAGAAAATATTTGTTTGCTAATCAACAAGATCTACACTTGGTCACGAAAATATATTTCCAGTTTATTTATCTATGTAGTTGCAGCTTCTAATGTTTACCCTTAATAACAATTTGATGGTCAAGTTCCAGTGCCTCCATGAACTCATTAGCTACTCCTTTCTAGTTCTCTGAATAAAAATATATCAGTGAGATCCAATTTGAGTTTGCAAGGCCAAAGTTGTTGCAGGCCAAAGCTAGCATGGCTGAAACGTATTTATGCAGCTAACAAAATTATAGAGAACCATAGATTTTTTAATTTTTTTTATTTGCAGCTGAACCATATAGGGGACTACATAAGCTCGAAACACATATAGTAGGGAATTGAAATTTATGAACTTACTCAAATAAACAGTATATGTTTACCCGCAAAGGGAAGTATATTGTGTATTGAGACAGCGGCAGGATAATATTCAGCAACATATTTTCGTAGTAACCAGTATGTGCTTACCTGCAAAGAGAAGTATGTGGTATATTCAGACAGCAACAGGATAATAGTCAGCAACACGTTTTCGACAAATAACCAGTCTGTGCTTACCTGCAAAGGGAAGTATGTGGTATATTGAGACAGCAGCAGGATAATATTCAGCAGCCATGCATGCACAACAAGATTTGTTTTCTAGTTAAACTACCAAGCTAGAAGAGATAATTGAAAGATCACATGAGTCAAGCTCAAGACAATCCATTGCACCTGAGCTGATGTCAAATGTGAAACCAAGCACCTAAGGAATAAAAATAAGAGGAACTTTAGCAAAACCTTGAATTCAAGCAGATTCTTTAAATGCTTTTGGAAATAAAGTTACGCAGGTTACCTGTCTTTAAAGAATATATGGATTCATGTTTCTAACATTGTGCCGCCTCTCTTTAAAAACATTCAACAGATGTGGTTGAATGCTAAATTATCCGCTGAATCTTGTTCCAATGCAGAAACCTAGGATACCAAGCTGTGTAATCCAACCAGTTCATGTTCATTATTGATCATAGATTCATTCTCAACAAGCACCACATCTCTGACTTATAAAAGATATTTGTTCCGTTCACATCAGTAGAATCAATGGTAAACCGGGTAAAGCTTTAAAATTCTCCCACATGTTTATATTGACAATAACAAAACAGCAATGTCAGAAAGGGAATCGAGCACTTACTGCCATCGCACCTGAAACATGTCCTCAAAAAGGAATTTTATGCTTCACCTGAAAGTAAGCTTGGACTCACTTTAACCAATGCATCATCCCACTAAAGATAAATAGAATGGAATGATACGAAGAGAAGGTGACATCGTCTTAAATAGAATGGAATGATACAAACAGAAGTGACATCGTCTTAACTTTTAGAGAATAAATTCCATCCTGCTTGTATTGCCAATTTCAGAAATCAGAAAACCCTAGATGAAGAACAAATTTGAGAAAACATCAAATTCGTGGTGCTGTCCATACCTCAACGTCTCCAGAAAACATCAAATTCGTGGTGCTGTCCCTAGATGAAGTATAAATTGGAGAAAGTATACTTACTGCACCGGCGTTCGTCGTCTGGCTCTGATGATGTACGTCGCGGCAGCGGCTCCGGCGGAGTGCAATGCGGCGGCTGCGGCCTGGATTCGGCTCGGCGTGATGGAGGCAGGCAGAGCGTCTGCCGTGGGGCCGGCCGGCGGAGGCCGTCCGGCATGGCCTCGTGTGCGCTCCGGTGACGCACGCCCTGGCTGTGGCGTCCGTCCCGGCGAAGCATGTTGCAAATAAGAGCAATTTAGCCATCTATAAATTAATTTCGATGACGACGAAAAGACCAATAGCATATATGTACGTAATTTGATACTAGCAACAGAGAGAATGCGACAACGAATAACGAAGAGAGAATCGATATTCTTACAGTGGATTGCTGGCGAAGGAAGACGTAGCAGACCGTCGACTGAGATCCGGATTACCGGCGTAGAGGAAAGAAGACGTCTAGCAAGCAGTCGCGACGGCGCTTCCCAAAAACCTGATACGTTCCCTACCCATGCAGGGACGCGAGGAGACGTAGGCTTCGGAGCCTGCTCTCCCAACACCGATGGCACGTCGGCGATAAGATGGGGAAGACGGAGGGCAGCGCAGCACTGTGGCGAGGAAGAGATGAATCTCTCAGTCCTGAGGACGACGTCTCGCCCCATATTTATACACGCGTCGCAGCAAATAAGAAAGTAATTAGCCGCTCAATCACAGTATTATGGTAATTGACCTGCCGTTTATGCACTTACCATAATACGAGAATAATTGCTTACCAAATAGGCCAGCGCAATTTTCTCCATTCATTGAAAAATTCGGAGTGACAAAAGGAGGCCGCGTACCCGTAAGGGTCGGAGCGGAAAATCGGCGGACCATTCACGCGCATGTCGTGCGTGCGCGCCCATTAGCCCCGCCCCGCCCCGCCCGGTCCGGCCCGGCGAGGCGAGGCGAGCGAGCGCGCGTTTGGTTCTTCCTTTTTCTCTCTCCAATAGCTCCAATAAGATAGAGATAGCTCAACTATTTAAGTTGGTCTCACTCCTCTTGAAGTAGCAAGGTGGGACTAAAGTCCCCCACCTTTCCATATATACATGCATGTGTGAGTGGGCCTTTAGGATTTATTTGAAATTGTTTGGCCCATGGCCCAAAACATCTAACAATCCCCCACCACATCCCAAGGGCACGCGAGTCATACTCCCTATACCACGGTACTGTTAATATACCGGCTATTCAGTGGAGACCGGTTAAAGTTGAACATCCACCTAGAGCAACAAGATAGGCCCATCCACAACTGCACAATGGACTAGGCCTTGAATTGGCAGTTTGGTACGAATAGGCTTCACTTGAAGTCTTGACTGATACTAGGCTGCCATAGCCAACCGCGCAAGTGGAGCGTATGAGTCATACTCCTAACTCACTTCATGAGCTTATTAAAGAATACCCAATTCTTATAAACTGCGACTAACAGTTGGGCTCACATAGGTGTGTTCTTACAGGGATACTCTGTGGGACAGTATCTCGCTATAAAGCCTCAGAACACATTAAGACAAAGTCATCCTGCCTTACAGAGATGAGAGTACTGCATCTCCAACGGAGTGGGTCAAAAAAAAAGATTATACTCTCCCATTAACCAATAGCTTGTTCTTCCCAGGTCCTAATTCACGGGATCTCCGATCACATAGGTTGGGTTACTACTGAGATTAACTCACATGGGTCTCAATCCCATCTCCTTTGATGCATTGTCAATCACGGTGCGTGATAGTCCCTTTGTAAAGGGGTCTGCCAGGTTCTTAGCTGTCTGGATGTAGTCCACAGCTATTACTCCGGAGCTCCTTAATTTCCTGATAGACTTCAGTCTACGCTTTATATGTTTGTTGGATTTCTTTTTGTTGTCCTGACTATTCTTTACCTTCGTGATCACCGTTTGATTATCACAGTTTATGATAATAGCATGAATTGGTTTCTCAACCATAGGCAAGTCCATCAACATCTCTCTTAACCATTCAGTCTCAGTAGAGGCTGTATCCAGAGCTGTAAGCTTTGCCTCCATTGTGGACATTGTAAGTATTGTCTGCTTACAAGACCTCCAAGAGACAGCACCACCACCCAAAGTGAATATGTATCCACTAGTGGCTTTAAGTTCATCAGCTTCTGTAATCCAGTTTGAATCACTATATCCTTCAAGTACTCCTAGGTACCCTGAATAGTGAATTGCATAACTCATTGTGCCTTTTAGATAGCGCATTACTCGATTAATACCACGCCAATAATTAGTTTCTGGATTAGAGAAAAATCTACTCAAGTTGCTTACAGCAAATAATATATTAGGGTGGGTTACGCTAGCTAAGTACATCAAAGATCCAATAATTTGGGAATATCTCAAATGATCCTTTCCAAGCCTTTTATTCTTTCAAAGTATTAGGCTAGGATCATAGCGTGTTGGAGAAGGTTTGTAATCCATATAACCAAAGCAGTTCAAAACCTTTTCTACATAATGACACTGCAAAAGAGTAATCCCATTCTCACCCTTATTAAGTTTAATATTGAGGATCACATCGGCTTCTCCCAAATCTTTCATGTCAAAATTTTCGGATAAGAATGATTTTACATTATTAATCTCTTCGATACTTGTCCCAAAAATTAGTATGTCATCAACATACAAACACAGGATTACTCCTTTGCCCCCACCATAACGGTAATACACACAAGTGTCAGCTTTATTTATTGCAAACCCAGCCGAGGTCAAAGTCTTTTCGAACTTCTCATGCCACTGCTTAGGTGCCTGCTTTAGGCCGTACAAGGATTTAAGTAACCTACACACCTTGCCCTCTTGTCCTTGTGCTATAAATCCATCAGGCTGATTCATATAAATTTCTTCCTCTAACTCTCCATTAAGGAAAGCCGTCTTCACGTCCATCTGATAGACAAGAAGCTTATGGACAGCAGCCAAGGATAATAACACTTGGATTGTAGTTAATCTGGCAACAGGTGAGTAGGTATCAAAGAAATCCTCATCTTCTTTTTGTGTAAAACCTTTAGCAACAAGCCTAGCCTTGTACTTTTCAATAGTACCATCAAGCCTAAGCTTCTTCTTAAATACCAATTTACAGCCAATAGGTCTGCAACCCACTGGTTTATCTACTACTTCCCATGTGCCATTTGCAGTGATGGAGTCCATCTCACTACAGACTGCATCCTTCCAATAATCCACATCTGGTGATGCATATGCCTCTGCAATGGTCGTGGGAGTATCATCTATGAGATACACAATGAAGTCATCACCAAAGGATTTTTCAACCCTTTGTCTCTTACTCCTTCTAGGAGCTACAACATTTTCATCCTCTTCAATACCAGGTGGGTCTATAATTGGCTCTATAGAGGGTGTAGGCTCAGGAATAAATTCACTAGATAACCTCGGTAAAGAATAAGCAACTTTCATCAGGAAAATATTCTCAAAGAAAGTAACATCCCGTGACTCCAAAAGTGAATCAACTAAAACATCAGGCGCTTCAGATTTTATCATTAAGAACTTATAAGCCGTGCTGTGATACGCATAACCCAAAAAGATACAATCAACGGTCTTTGGTCCGAGCTTGCGTTTCTTATTAATGGTTACGCTAACCATGGCCAAACAGCCCCATGTACGCAAATAATGGAATGATGGTTTCCTTCCTTTCCATCCTTTAAATGGAGTAACTTCACTATTTTTAGTTGGAACTCTATTTAGAACATGACATGCTGTTAAGACAGCCTCCCCCACCATGCTTTAGCCATACCAGATGTTCCTAATATGGCATTCACCAAGTCCATTAACGTCCGGTTTTTCTTTCGGCAACCCCATTAGATTGGGGCGAATATGGTGGTGTCCGTTCATGAATTATTCCATTCTCCGCACAGAAGAGATCGAACTCATTGGAAAAATACTCTCCACCGCGATCAGACCTAACACGCTTGATTTTCTTTTCTAATTGGTTTTCTACCTCAGCTTTATAAGTCTTAAAACATTCCAACGCCTCATCTTTAATTTTTAGAAGAAACACATAACAATATTTAGTTGCATCATCAATTGAAGTCATAAAGTATCTTTTCCCTCCTTTTGTCAACATACCATTCATTTCACAAATATCTGAATGTATGAGCTCCAACAATGTCGTGCATCTCTCGCTATAGCCTTGTGAGGCTTACGAGGTTGCTTTGCTTGCACACATGTTTGACATTTAGAGCCTTTGACAGTAGAAAAATTTAGAATTAAATTCATACTAGATAGACGCGACATAAAACCAAAATTAATGTGACACAAACGTGAATGCCATATATCAGCCACCAAATTGTTCGAATCACACACATGGTTCACAACTTTATTATAGAAATCGGAGAGTGAAAAGCGGAACAAGCCTCCGCTCTTATAGCCTTTGCCAATGAATTGGCCATACCTCGAGATGACTACTTTATTAGACTCAAATACCAGCTTGAATCCATCTCGACACAAGAGGGATCCACTAACGAGGTTCTTCTTTATTGAGGGAGCATGCTGCACGTTCTTGAGCCGCACGATCTTTCCCGAAGTGAACTTCAGATCGACCGAACCAACACCAAGAACAGAAGCATGTGAGCCGTTCCCCATCATGATGGTTGAACCTCGTGCAACCGGATAAGATGAAAACATGGAGATATCAGTATAAACATGAATATTGGCTCCTGTATCGATCCACCAATCATAGATTGACATACAGAAAATACACTAGGTAAATAATTACCGTACCCAGATCCGCTAGGATCACCAATAGTCACGTTGGCAGACTTCTGCCCCTGCTAATTCTTCTTGCCCTTGTGGTTCTTGCACTTCTTGGCGAAGTGTCCATTCCCACCACAAATGAAGCACACAATTTCATTCATGTTCATCTTCTTCTTCTTGAACTGAGTAGTCTGAACAGGCTTTTGCTTGTTCTTGCTAGCATGCTGCATCACATTGGCACTGGACTGTTCTGGGGCTTTTGGTGGAGCATCCTTTGCCCGAGCCTTCTCTTCAACATCAAGACCAGCCAACAGATCCTTGACTAAGATCTTCTGTCTTTTATGTTTCATAGCTGTGGCAAAGTTTCTCCATGACGGAGGCAACTTGGCAATCATACCACCAGCCACAAACTTGTCAGGCAAGACGTGTCCGAGTTGTTCAAGTTCTCTCATAATAAGTTGGAACTCATGAGCCTGTTCCACGACTGAACGGTTTTCAACCATTTTTAAGTCGTGGTACTTCTCCATCACATACAACTCGTGCCCAACGTCTGCAGCACCAAACTTGTGTTCAAGTGCATCCCACAGTTCAGCAGCACTTTTGATGTTCATATAAACATCACACAGCTGGTCAGAGAGCACGCTAAGAACGCATCTGACGAAAATCGTCGTAGCCGTAGTAAACTCCTGCACCTCTTTCTCAGACGTGAGAGGTAGTGCTGGAGGATTACCCACGACCATGCCCATAGTCGTGAGCCACAACTAGGCCCTCGTCTACCATCTCTTAAGGTTCACACCAGTGAACTTCTCCGGTTTCATCACATCAGTATATCCCTTAGTCATCACTAAATGCCTATCAGGTTTTTGGATTGTTGGAAATAAGAGCAATTTAGCGATGTATAAATTAATTCCGACAATGAGGAAAAGACCAAACAACATGTACCACAGGTATGTGATTTGATACTAGCAACAGAGAGAATGCAAGAACAAACAACGGAGAGAGAATCGGCATTCTTACAGTGGGATTGCCGGCGAAGAAAGACGTAGCAGACCGTCGACTGAGATCCGGATCAGTGGCATAGAGGGAAGAAGACGTCCAACGACCAGTCGCGATGGCGCTTCCCAAAAACCTTATACACCCCTTACCCTGTGAAGGGACGTGAGGAGACGTAGGCTTCGGAGCCTGCTCTCCCGACACCGATGGCACGTCGGCGACGGGATGGGGAAGACGGCGGCAGAGCAGCACTGTGGCAAGGAAGAGATGAATCTCTCAGTCCTGAGGATGACGTCTCGTCCCATATTTATACACGCATTGCAGCGAATAGGAAAGTAATTAGCCGCTCAATCACAGTATTACGATAATTGACTTGCCGTTTGTGCACTTACCATAATACGAGAATAATTGCTTACCAAATAGGTCAGCGTAATTTTCTCCATGCATGCAAAAATTTGGAGTGGCAAAAGGAGGCCGTGCACCCGCAAGGTCGGAGCGGGAAATTGGCGGACCATTCACGCGCATGTCGTGCGTGCGCGCCCATTAGCCCTGCCCTGCCCTGCTCGGCCCGGCCCGGCCCGGCGAGGCGAGGCGAGCGAGCGAGCGCGTGTGGTTCTTCCTTTTCCTCTCCCCAATAGCTCCAACAAGATAGAGATAGCTCAACTATTTAAGTTGGCCTCACTCCTCTTGAAGTAGCAAGGTGGGACTAAAGTCCCCCACCTTTCCATATATACATGCATGTGTGAGTGGGCCTTTGGGATTTATTTGGAATTGTTTGGCCCATGGCCCAAAACATCTAACAAAGCACGCCCTGGCTCGGGCGTCCGCCCCGGCGAAGCATGCCCTGGCTGTGGCGTCCGCCCCGGTGAAGCACACCATGGCCGCGGTGTCCGCCCAGGACTAGGCAAGGGCTCGGCGACGGCGTCCGCCCTGGAGTGCTGGCGGCACGTACGCAAGGGCTTGGCGGAGTGTGCTGTGTGCGGTGTGGGAGAGGGAGCATATCGGAGTGTGTTGTGTGTGGCGTGGGAGAGGGAGCATATTGGGGCGAGCATTTTTTTTGAGCGTTTGCGGCGTCTAGGGGAGAGGAAGCGTTTCGTGGCCTCGCGCATGAGAGGCCAATCGGTGTGGGACCGGGGGAGGGATTAGATAAGTGATAAAGTTTGATCCTGGCGTTTCTGTCCATTGGATCTGAGTGAGTGAGAGAAAGAGAAGGTTAGAGTTAATCAGGACCGAGCGTTAGCTCGGTTGGTGAAGTCTTCTGGTGCGGAAGCCACCAGTCTAGGGTTTGAGTGTTGCTCGCCCCAGATTTCCCATCGGGAATAGTAGGTTCCCAAATAATCTAATCCTTTCATTTGAAAAGTTAGATGTTATTGGGTGTAATTTTTAGGTACACTTAGTGTAGATCATAACTATGGGGGACATATTAGTGTGTGGCTTTAGAATAATTCAAACTGGTGAATTATATAGTAGTAGAGATAGAGATTTTGTGCCCTAAGCATATCTAAATTATTTTAGTGAACAACCATCAATCACTTGAGCATTGTTATCATGTTTTCACAAAAAGATAAGCATGTACCTTAATAAATCTAGCATCATACATATTCATGACATGATTTATGCTAATGCTCATGCATAACACCAGGGGTGTTATAGCACCGATGAACGTAGAGGACAAGGCGGACATGGAGGTGGAGGACAGCAGTGACAGGGACAGCGAGGAGGATAAGGGTAGGGACAGCAGTGGCGATGAGGAGGATGACAATGACGACTGCGGTGAGAAGTTGGACAACATCACGGAGACGGTTCCGCCGGGGTTCCCACCATTGTCGAGGTACCCTCCATGTGTGTGGAACCATCCAACCGGCGAGCCGGATAACTCCACCTGGTCGGACGAGTCTCTATTTTGTCCGACGAGGACAAGGAGGAGCGTGGTGATAGAGATGATGGTAGGAGCAATGGAGTCGATCAGTAGGTATAGTTGGACTATAGCAATAGAAGTACAACGGCGGGTGCATTGTAGTGCACTTTTGTGCTATTTTGGGATGTCTTCATGTACCCAGACAAGTGTTTGAATTAACATAATGTCGGTTTTAACTTTTTTGTTTGCTTTTCATAAATTTGATTTGACCCGCCTGGACGTCTAACACTTGTTTTGGAGCTACTCCTATGTGTACAACTTTGCCTGATCGACTATGTAGGATATTGTTAGACATGTTCAAATGTTTAACCACCAGACCTTTCTGGGTTTACCAGGTGAGTGGAAACAGGAACCTGCCCGAATGAACTGAACACAGTCTCCATTGGGCTAGTCGTCTTGTCTTCTTCATTTATTCCCACGGTCTTCAATATATGTACCACCGGCTACTATGGTTATACCTATGACTTGATGTTTGAGCAACCGAGTGTGTAAAACTTTGGCCTAATCAGCTAATTCGAACCAAATCGTGTCTTGGATACAATTTTCTGATCTTGCAGAAGCCATGCAGCAAGGAGTTTATATCAGCAGGCTCGCTTCTATCTAATGCTGAAATGATGAGCCATAATTTTTGAATTTTACTCGGAATGCCCGAACGTCCGGCCATTGTGTATATGATTTAGTAGGACATTATATAGCATCGTAATGTCCGGCCGGTGCGTACTTGATTTCGTAGGACAGTATATATTCTCGTCAACTTTTAATGTCGCAGCAATGAGTAGGTCTGTCCCTCGACTGTTGCTGCTACTTGGATTGGAGTGAAAAAGTCTGTAAGAATAGACCTATCACAACCACATCAGTCAATCAAGTTTGAAGCATGTCATGGTGGTCAAAAGCTCCTTTTCCTGATTCTTCTTCAGTCTACCGCATTCACTTCACTCTCGCCGGGTCTAATATGAAAGGGGTTGCCATAGCGCTGTCCACTATCCAACTTTTCAGTTTGGCTCAGCGATGAGCGTCCAGTCAGTGGTGCAGGTGTTTCAGGTGAGATTGTTGTATGATCCAGAGCCTCGAACTGGCCGCCAACGCCGTCTTAATTAGCCTCGCCGGACGTATATGGGATCCTAGCCCCTTGTCACTAGTAGTAGTCATCAGCGGGTTTGATCCGTGGAACGCCCTTGCAAACATGTAACTCATTTTTGCTTGTAGGTCGACTGTTGTTACGGCTTGGATTGTAGTGAAATACTCCATATTTCTATAGAAAAGACCTTTATGTGTATGTACGGCACTAGGGCACTCAAATATTAAGCGTGACATCATGGCGGTCAAAAGATCCTTTCTTGATTCTTCTACTCCTACTGTCCAGCTTTGCCGCATTCACTTCACTCTCGTCAAACGTCCACAGAGTGTAAATTTGACAAAGTGGACGTGTAACTCTTGTGCGGAGCTTGTACAGTACAAGTTTGGCATGATTGGCTGTGCGAGAAATAGCAGCAACACTGTGTCAGCATCCTTGAAGGAGTAAGGTATAGATGGATTTCTTAAACAGCAGCTTCAACCATAGCCAAGGGAGTGCAGACGATTAGAACCTGTGAAACCATAGCCATGTCTAGCTAGCTGCAGCCTCTGCAAAACTAGGCAAGAGAAGTTGCTTTACAGAAGCAGGAGCAACCCACCTAGTCTGCCCCTCGGCTGCTATGGCTGTGCATTTGATAGACCACACTGCGTACGGAGTACTACTTGTCTAGCCAGATGGTCCAACCATTCAAAATATTGACGACATGGACAAATATGATGGACGATGTGTGGCTGCGCGCTCACGTTGTTGGCGTACAAGTGTGTTTCAACCATTAAAGTGTATCAATCATAAACTCAAACATAAAAGTGTGTCAATCACGCCTCCTGCATCATCTCCCCCCACACACACCACACCACACCCCCTCCCCCGCCTTGCACGATAGCCCTCGCCTCACCTCGGCAAGTTCCCCACCACCGATTGCTATGAGGCGCCCCAGGTCCTCCTCGAGGAAGGGCCACCCTGATTCAATGCGTATTCGTACTCTTGTTGACTATTGGTATCCCGCTTCATGTCCTCATCGAGGAAGCGCGGCGCTGACGTCCAGTCGCGGGAGATTGGTGGTCCTATCGTCGCACTCCTGCACGTCGTCTATAGCGCTGACACTGGTCTCCCTGTCGCCCTCGACGATGATGTTCATGACATCGGAAGTGGTGGCCCGCTCACCACTGACGCTCCTGGTGCGGTCCTCCTCGCCGTCGCCGCCGTCCCCGTCGCTGTCCAACTCTTCGCAGCCCTCGACGACGACGTTGGCGCCACCGGCAGTGTTGGTTCGGTCAGCAACGCCGCTCTGGCAGCTGCGGTTTGCCTCGCTGTCATCGTAGTCCCGCTCACCGGTGCCGGATCTGCAGGAGCATCATGGTGGAAGCTTCTCTCCTCCATCATCTTTGTCCGGCTCATCGTCCATCTTGGCCACGTCCAGGGAGGGCTCTCCATGTACTGTCTTACGACGGACTCGAAGGATGATCATTGAACATGTACGCAACTCACGCCCCCATGGAGCCGAAGTTGGAGATGGGTGTCCTAGTGTGCCCCTCCTGCCCCAACGCAGAGCCCCATGTTTATTTGAACCAGGACGAGATCATGAAGCATGCGCTGTTGAGGGCCAAAAGCCCCCTAGAAGGCGAGTACACCATCATCAAGAACATTTGCCACCATCACAAACTGGCAAGGAACCAGGGCTGGAAGTAAAGTACTGAAGGGATCCTCTGGAGGGACCAGTGGAGGTGTTGGATTTTGTTCATGCCTGTTGGCACCCTCATTTCACGTGACTCACTTAACATAGAGTTGTGTCCTATGGGATGGCACGTTTCTCCTCTTCTTATGTAGATAATGGCATGGTTATTATGTATGTCTGAACTCGTAACATTGCTGTAATCCAAATTTATATCTCCCATTTGTTCCTGAATAGTACATAGATTTATGTAGTTGTCGTAAGTCAAACCCCAACTAGAAGGAGTAGACTGCACCCCCGCTTTTTAATTAAAAGATGATGCAGGCTCGAACCTGGGTCTCTGGACTGAGGCAAGCTCTAGTTTCCAGTTGCCCAAAGTTTGTGTCAAATTAGTATCATTCGAATTAAAATGAAACATTTTTGCTATTCTCTAATGATGCATGTAATGTGCGCATTTGTGGAAACAATTTCACTGTAGAAAGTTGTTAGTATTTTTAATGCACATAGATAAATCCGCAAACGCACGGATACCGTTGTAGCCTTCACCCAGAGGATTTTAAATATCATATCCACAGTGAAACGTGTGTGAGTCGCCTAACCACTAGTTTATCTAGGGGTGTAGTAATCAAGGTTAAGATACGATGGGTAGAGAGGATTCCTATGGCAATGATCCTATGCAAGGCAAGGTGATGGTTCAAATGTCCTTCTAATGTTCACTTTGAGATGCTGCTAGACGAAAAAGCACTACAAAGAAAACTCTACCGATGCGACTACGGTCCTACTAATTTAATAACCTACTCAAAGTAGTGTGGACGCGATAAAGTCACTCCCTGTAACTACCACACAACTAAAGAATAGGGCGCAAACACAGGTAACCGATAGCCTAAGCACCATGCTTACACTAACAATTACTACTCTAATTCAGAGTGCTAACAAGAACTAGAGCAATCATAAGAACTATGAACCAATGAACAAAAGAATAAGATAAATACTTGAATAAAGATCAATTACTAGAAGTAGATGCAGGCTTGGAGAAGCCTGAATCCACCGAAGTACAAGCCGAAGAGGGCGCACTGACATGCCGACACAACCTCCAACTCTTTCCTCGCCCTCTATCTCTCTATTTGCTAAGACTAGATCCTAATGAGGACTAATCTTCTCTTGAAGGCTAGCTATGGAGAGATGATCCATTCAAGGGACCCCTCTCCTCTGATCCTAACATGAAATAATGAATTAGGGTTTCAAGGATACCCCCTCCAAGGGTCAGGGGCCCTACTTATATAGCCCCCTAGGATGCACCATAGCCCTCGGTTCAAACTGACTTAATGGACGATTATTATTCATCTTCAAAGGCAGTGGAGGCAGGGTCCATGAGCCTGGACCTAATTGGTCTAGATCAGCGGGCGCCCGCCCGGCCACTGAGCCAGTTCGGGCTCCTGTTTGGTGCAGTGCCTTCTCGAACCTTCCTGATCACAGAAAAGTACATGTTCACCCTTTATCTCTATGTAAACCTGCCATGTGGGCCTTTCTTGGTTCTTTTCAGCTAACGCCCTGCAGAAATAGACATTCACCAAAACTCATGGAATTCCGTTAGTATAACCCCTATATCTACATGGTATTTATGTTTAGGTCATTTTTCATGTTTAGTTGACGGTTAAAATTGACACTTATCTACCTCAACAAACTCCCCCAAGCTTACCCTTTGTTCGTCCCTGAGCAAAGATAAACTCAGTGATGGATCAGGAGTTGCTACGATGCTTTCATGCCTCAAAAGTACACATGTGTTCAAACAAGAACTCTCCTCCAGATTAGAGTGAACTACTCTGACTTTCAAACTTACCCATATTACCTTTCACCATGGGGCTTTTAGCCATCACTTGGGTCCTGAGCAGTTGAAAGACAGAACGGTTAAGTTAAGCGCCATGTTTCTAGCTCTTTGATCAACCTTCATTCTAGAGTTTTTATAGATTTTCAAATAAAACTCAGAGATTCCTTTGTATGACCCTCTCAAGTCTCTTGTTTGTGGTATTTATGGATCCTTACCAAGGCACTGATGGTGTATGCCTTATCTCTTCTCTCAATATATGTGGTATTTTTGGCATTAGGCATAGTAGCATTGCCTTTTCTCTCACACCCTATAACTAATAGGCTTGTATGGAGTTCACAGGTGGGGAGACAAAGAAAACATATTTGCAATACATATGTTGCCTAGTCCAACCATGGATCCAGAGGAACTCGTCATATAATCAAATTAAGATGTGCATGTGTGGTAGCAAATGAGTGGTGGACAATATGGAAGAGAATATTTGTGGAAGGTAGAAAGGGTCAAGGTCTAATTCTATAATGCTCATTTATAAAAGTTAACTTCTCTCAACTTGGAACTTTGAAGGATTTGGAAAACTGGGGCTTTGTATTGATTTTTTTCATCACACACATATTTTTTTCTAATCACATCTTTCTTTTCACTTTTTTCTGCTTCATTTTTTTCATAGCCCAAAACTCAGAAACAAAAGAATTTTGAGAGAAAAGATGATAACAACTTGGAGCATTTATTTTAGAACTTGGGTAGCAGACAAGGAAGACCTATGGGGAAATATTTTTGATGTTCACTCCCAGAGTAGGAGTAGAACATTTTGAGTGGATCTAAATGGGTGAATATGTGGTGTGTACTTACAGGGTAGAAGTAGCAAGGGGTGCATAGTGTGTGTGATCTTGATTTTAACTGCATGAAAAGCTCCTAAGGGTCGACACAGCTGGACCAAACTCAATGCACACAAGCAGTAAATAAATGTGAAAGTTTCCCTATTCTAGCAAGCATGCATATATGGCTCTGGTAGGAATTCAAGCTCTCGTCATATAGGAACTTATCATGTAGTATTTTAATGTTTTCAAAAGATAAAATCTCCAGAACTCTAGCATCTCTAGGAACAAGATAAACAACAGCTCAAACCTTCCCATATCATATCCGCCAACTACCTAGACTTAGATCAAGCATTCGCTACCCACAAGTTTTAGGTTCAGAGCAAATCTTAGATCAAAACAGTTGTGTCCAAAACTCAGGAGAGTTTGTAACAGCCCCAAATGGCCAGTGGGCCCAATTCGTGGTATGGGGCGGTGTTACTGTAGTAGGACAGTGGACCGAGTCACTGTAGCACATGTTACTGTACATCCGAACGAGTCACTGTAGCGTTATGTCACTGCACATCTAGACTCTGGGCACTGTAGCAGCGTGGTACGGTAATTTAGGCACTGTAGCAGTCCGTTACTGTAGCACCAAATCGGGCCGGGCCAGTTTTAGGTTACTGTAGCACGGGGGACTCTTCACCGGGTACTGTAGCATCGCGAAGCACTGTAGCAACCAACGTTTAGTACCATACCGTGAACTCTGAGGAGAACTGACCAACTTAAATACCAGGGCCAGGGACGCGTATTAACCTTCGGTTAACCGTTTTGAACAAAGCGAGGACGAAAGTTCAAATAGGTTTTTACACAGGCGGGACCCGCTCCTCGGTAGAATGGGCCTGGGCCGTGTGCCGGGACTGGGTTGTTACATTTTGAATGAGGTAACTATCAAGAATAAGTATCCTCTACCCCGCATTGATTTGCTTTTTGATCAATTGGCAGAGGCAAAAGTGTTTTCTAGGATTGATCTCCGATCTGGGTATCATCAAATCAAGATTCACCCGAAAAATATTCCAAAGACTGCCTTTACTACTCGATATGGGTTATATGAGTACTTGGTCATGTCTTTTGGACTTACTAATGCACCAGCCTACTTTATGTACCTGATGAACTCAGTGTTCATGCCAGAACTTGATAAGTTTGTGGTTGTCTTCATTGATGATATTTTGATATATTCCAAAAATGAAAAAGAACATGCTGAACACCTCAGAATTGTTCTGCAGCATCTGAGAGAACATCAATTATATGCTAAGTTTAGTAAGTGTGAGTTTTGGTCGAAAGAAGTGAAATTTCTTGGACATGTTTTGTCAGACAAAGGTGTTGCTATTGATCCTAGCAAGGTACATGATATACTTGATTGGGAACCACCAAAGACTGTGCATCAAGTTCGTAGTTTTCTGGGAATGGCGGGTTATTACTGTCTTTTCATACCTGATTTCTCAAAGATATCAAAGCCCATAACTGAGTTGTTGAAGAATGATGTTAGGTTTGTTTGGTCACCCAAATGTGAAGAAGCATTTCAGAAATTAAAGAAATTAATTACTACTGCCCCTATCCTAGCACAGCCAAATATTGAGAAGCCGTTTGATGTTTATTGCGATGCTTCTGGTATTGGTATTGGATGTGTTTAATGCAAGAAGGGAGAGTTATTGCCTATGCTTCTCGACAATTGAAGAAACATGAAGAGCATTATCCAACACATGATTTAGAATTAGCAGATGTTGTCCATGCATTGAAAATATGGCGACATTATCTGTGGGGTAATAAATGTAATATCTAAAGTGATCACAAGAGTTTGAAATACATTTTTACTCAAGATGAGTTGAATATGAGGCAAAGAAGGTGGTTAGAACTAATCAATGATTATGACTTGGAATTATATTACCATCCTGGTAAAGCAAATGTAGTTGCTGATGCACTTAGTCAAAAAAGTCATTGTCATTGTTTAACAATGAAGCCTTTGGATATCTCTATATGTCATGAGATAGAAAAGATGGGTATAGAGATGGTGCAACAAGGAAGTTTGTTTAACATTACTGTTGAGTCAACCCTCAAAGATCAAATTATTGCTGCTCAAAGAAGTAGCAAGGGAATTAAGCATATCAAAAAGAAAGTTAGAAAAGAAAAGGTTTCTTGTTTCACAATTGATGAAGCAGATGTCTTATGGTATAAGAATCGTTTGGTCATACCAAAAGTTCCTGAGTTGCGACAAAAGATCCTTGATAAAGCACATCTTTCCAAATTTTCTATTCATCCAGGAAGTAATAAGATGTATCATGATTTAAAACAAATATTTTGTGGACCAAGATGAAAATTGAAATTGCTAAGTATGTGGCTCAGTGTGATACCTGTCAAAGAGTCAAAGCTGTGCATTTGAAGTCAGCAGGAGAACTTCAACCATTACCCATTCCAGCTTGGAAATGGGAAGATATCAGTATAGATTTTATAGTAGGTCTACCCAGGACAGCCAGAGATTTTGACTCCATCTGGGTCATAGTGGATCGACTCACAAAATCTGCACATTTTCTTCCAGTTTACGTACATACTCAGCTTCATATTACGCCAAACTGTATTTTGAATGTATCATTAGTCTTCATGGTGTACCAAAGACTATGGTCTCTGATAGAGGCACACAGTTCATCAACAATTTCTGGAAACAATTGCATGATTCATTAGGTACTGATCTTTTACATAGTACAACTTATCATCCACAAACAGGTTAGACAAAAAGGGTGAATCAAATACTTGAAGACACGTTAAGGGCCTATGTTCTTAATTTTTCAGAGAAATGGGATGAGTGTTTGCCTTTAGCAGAGTTCTCATACAATAACAGTTATCAAGAAAGCATCAAAATGGCACCATTTGAAGCACTATATGGTCGCAGATGTAGAACTCCATTAAGCTAGTCTGAACCTGGAGAAAGAAGATTCTTTGGAGTTGATCTTGTAAAAGACACAGAAGAAAAGGTTAAGCAGATACAACAAAACTTGAAGGTGGCACAGTCCCGTCAAAAGAGTTATGCGGACAAAAGACGTCGACCATTGTGGTTTAATAAGGGAGATTATGTGTATCTAAAGGTGTCACCCATGAAAGGAGTTACTCGGTTTGGAGTCAAAGGCAAGTTAGCACCTCGTTATATTGGATCATTTCTGGTTTTGGCACAAATTGGGAAGGTATCATACCGTTTGCAACTACCTGAACAATTGTCAGCTGTACACAATGTATTCCATGTATCCCAACTCAAGAAGTGTCTCCGTGTGCTAGATAAGATTGTTGATGTTGAAAGTATTGAACTTGAACCTGATTTAACTTACTCTGAGTATCCAATTCGAGTATTGGATTAGAAAGACCGTGTCACTAGAAGCAGAACCATTAAGTGGTACAAGATACAATGGGATCAACATTCAGAAGAAGAAGCTACTTGGGAATTGGAAGATTACCTGTTGGAGAACTTCCCGAAATTCTATGCTTTTCTCTAAGTTACAATTCCCTCTACGAGCTGTAACCAGTCTAATGTGAGTTGTAAAACCCTTTTCCTTATGTACCTTGTTGAAGTGTGTTTTCTTGACACATTTTCTTTTCTATTACTTTACCTACATCTTTAAATCTCGGGACAAGATTTCTTTAAGAGGGAAGGGCTGTAACACCTCTGGTGTTATATTAACTAAAACCTGACATGTCATCATATGCGTTGTAAAGCATTCATGTTTAGGTCAACCTTCATATGCATCAACTAAAATGAGTTTACATTTCATAGGTTGCTTATGCTTATGAAATGTTATGTCACATGAAATCATAAAACCCTACTTTCGAATGTCATCTCAAATACTTAATTTATATTCTATGTACTTGAGGTGTAAACTATGTTTACACTAGTGTCAAGCATAGTATATGAATCTAAGTACAACTCCTAAAAAATGATTTCCATATTTGAAGTTGAATTTGGATTTCAAAGCTTATTCCCAAGTTTTGCAATTTAAATTTAAATTCAAATTGAGAAGCTATAAAAATGTTTTTCAAAAGTCAACTTGGTCAACCAAGGGTGTCATTGGGTCATTGACCTAAAAATGTCCTTGGATGATGTTTGTGATCACTAATGACCAACCAATTAAATTAGAAACCAAATCGAGTTTGAATTCGGTTCCCTTTATTTCAAAAGCTTATTTTATCCCCTTTTTGATAACTCAAAATCTATATAGAATTTGGAGATGATCTAAAAATATAGTTTGTAGATCTTGACAAGATCTACAAGCTTGGTATTCAAAGTTTTCCAAGTTTCCAAAAAGAAATTCAAATAAATTTGAAAATACAGTTTTTTGCATTTATCCCTTTTTGATTTTAAAAGCATAATTCAAAATCTATGCACATTTTGGAAAACTTTGTATATAAAAAATGTTTGGTTTGAGCATTTCATAGTTTTAAAAATTTTCAAGTTTTATTGAAAAATCAAAAGTAATTTCAAAAATTTGTTTCTAGGGTTTTGTTCCCCTTTTGAATTTGAATTCATATTTCAAAAACTAAGTAGAATTTCAAAATGTTTATTAAATTAAAAATGTAGCTCTTGAAAAGTTATATAAACTTTATTTTTGGAGATTTTCATGTTCCTATGCAATTTCTGGAGTAATTTGCAAATTTTCAAAATGACATCACCTGCTACAGTAGAAGATGACGTCACCTTCACCTTCCTCTCTCACTGCTCACCGTCGCCGCCGTGTCCATGGCCGCCATACCAGCTTGCCACGGCTGCCAGCTCACGCCTCACGCTCGAAGCATCCCCGTTGCGTGTCACCCTCCCTTTCCTCGAGCTCTGGCTATAAGTAGTAGCGCCGTGGCTGACTTCCTCTTTTTCCCGCACCGCCGCCGTCGTGCTCGTCGTCGCCGGCCAAAATTCAAAACCATCAGTCGCTCCCCACCTCCATCTTTGCTTCCACCCACTCCGCCTTGTCCTTGCGCTCATCCTGAGCCCACTTGCATTGCCCCTCGTCATCGGAGCCGTTCGTGCGGGGTCATCTTCTTCAAGTCCGGCCGGAGCTCCGCCGTAGTCGTGTCGTCGTCGTCTGCTTTCCATGGTGAGCCTCGAGTCGCTTTTCCTCAGTGCTTTAGCTCCCTTGACATCCTGGTCATGCTCGTGCTCCTTGCTTGACCTCTACCGCGTTGTAACCGCCGGTTTGCGAGCTCGCCGCCGGTGCTCTGCTTTGCCGCTGCCGCGCGCATAGCCTTGCCTTCAGGTGCCGTTGGTGGCCTGTTTGGTTTACGCTTCGTGTCCACCTGAGCGCGTAGCACATGTAGATAGCCTCGCCGTCGTCGGAGAAACTCCGGTGGCCGCTACCGCCGAGCCGCCGCGCCACCGTGGCCGCCACCGGCCATGCTCCGATGCCTCAGCTGCCTCATTAACTACCCCAGCCGCTTCGCCGTGTCGAGTTGAGTCTATAGGTCTAAGTCCGATCGTCGAAGACCTCACCACCGGCGAGATATCACCGGTCAATAGTCACGCCGCTGTCGGTCAACCTGGGAACACTGTTCCCCTTTTCTTTTCTATTTTTAGAAAATGATTTAAATGCCATTTTTCTTCCATAATTCATAGTAATTCATGTATAGCTCCAAAAATTCTAAAAATTTTTATGTATGTTCTTTATAATGTGGCAGAACCTCCTAAATCATATGGCCCACATGCATTATTATTGT
>CM041630.1:31617708-31653446 GCA_023333625.1 Bothriochloa decipiens
ACACTGGATTGTAAAGAGCATTGAAGGAGGTTTCATGAATTTGACAATGAATAGTGGTAGAGGGAGAAGTTAGACGAATGAATTGTAGAGAAAGCTCGGCTTCTCTCAACCACTCATTGCTTATGATCATTGTCAACTCCTTCATAGTCTCTTTAAGGAAGTCATCCTTGGTTGGATCAGAAAGGTGCTGGTTAGGTGCAGATGGTGCCGAGGATTTCCTTATTGCAGAATAAGTCAAGGTGTTTCCAAAATTGGAGAAAAGATCTCCCTCGAATGTATCTTCCGAAGGTGGAATTTCTTCCTCCATTGGCGGTTCAGGAATTTGGAGGATAGTTGAGGCTTCTAGTGGAATATCTAAAAGCTCAGGCTCAATTATCACTAGTCCTTTCTCAGGAGCTACCTCAACTACAACTTCTAGGGGATCATCGGGAATGCTAGAGCAAGGAGTGTTCTCAAGGATTTTTGTAAGGATTTCTCTCTCATCATCAGCAGAGATATGCAAGAAAGAACCTCTAGAGGATGTGTCAAGAATTTGTGTAGCTTTTCCACTAAGTCTCACATAAAAATGTTGCAAGAGAACTTGGTCTTTAATGGAAAGCTTAGGGCCAGAATTGACTAGGTCATTAAAGCATGCCCAAGCTGCACCAAGAGATTCTTTTCTTTTTGGTTAAAAGTTAGAACCTCTGTTCAAAGTTTAACCACACTGGAGATGGGAAAGAATTGTAAGCAAAAGCTAGAGTATAAAGTTTCCCAATCTCCTTGTACACTCCCTACGGTTCGGGAATACCACTGTTTAGCTTTTCCCATTAAAGAGAACGGAAATAACTTCCACTTTAATGTTTCATGTGACATGCCTTCAATTTGTAGGCATGAACAAATTAGCTTAAATTCCCAAAGGTGGGTGTATGGGTCTTCATCTTCTTCTCCTGAGAATGGATGGTCCTGGACCATATTTATCAAACACGGGGATAACTTATAGCCAAGTGTGAGGATAGGTTTGGAAGATTTGGGTGGCTCTAGTTGTGCGCCTGTGGGAGTAGCATATTGATTGATAGGAGTGATATTATCCATGCTTGAAAAGGGAAGATTCAAGGACAACTTTGGTTGATGAATCACAGCAATCGTTTCTTCGGCAACGGTGCCAGAAAGCTTGTTGCTATTTTTAACGCATACAGATAAATCCGCAAATGCACGGATACTGTTCTAGCCTTCACCTGGAGGGTTTTAAATATCGTGTCCATAGGAAAACATGTGTGGGTCACCTAACCACTAGTTTATCTAGGGGTGTAGCAATCAAGGTTAAGATATGGTGGGTAGAGAGGATTCCTATGGCAATGATGCTATGCAAGGCAAGGTGATGGTTCAAATGTCCTTCTAATGTTCACTTTGGGACGCCGCCAGATGGAAAAGCACTACAAAGAAAACTCTATCGACGCGACTACGGTCCTACTAATTTAAGAATACCACACAACTAAAGAATAGGGCGCAAACATAGGTAATCGATAGCCTAATCACCACGCTTACACTAACAATTACTACTCTAATTCAAAGCACTAACAAGAAATAGATAAGAACTGTGCATCAATGAACAAAAGAATAAGACAAAAATTACAAGAAGTATCCTGGATGCAGGCTTGGAGAAGCCTGAATCCACCGAAGTACAAGCCGAAGAGGGTGCACCGACATGCCGACACCACCTCCAACTCTTCCCTCGCCCTCTATCTCTCTATTTGCTAAGACTAGATCCTAATGAGGACTAATCTTCTCGTGAAGGCTAGCTATGGAGAGATGATCCATTTAAGGGACCCCCCTCCTTTGATCCTAACTTGAAATAATGAATTAGGGTTTCAAGGATACCTCCTCCAGGGGTCAGGGGCCCCGCTTATATAGCCCCCTAGGATGCACCACAACCCTCGGATCAAACCAACCTAAATGGATGATTATTATTTATCCTCAAAGGCGGTGGAGGCAGGATCCGCGAACCTGGACCTGATTGGTCCAGGTCAGCGGGGGCCCACGTGGCCACGGAGCCGGTTTGTCTCTCCTTTGGTCTAGTTCCTTCTTGAACCTTTCTGATCACAGAAAAGTACATGTTCACCCTTTATCTCTATGTAAACCTTCCATGTGGGCCTTTCTTGGTTCTTTTCAGCTGACACCCTGCAGAAATAGACATTCACCAAAACTCGTGGAATTCTGTTAGTATAACCCCTATATCTAGATGGTATTTATGTTTACTCTTTTTCATGTTTAGTTGACGATTAAAATTGACATTTATCTACCGTCAACAAAAGTAACGTTTAACATTCTTGAAGAACATGTGATTGTCCAAGCACTGCAGATCAATGCCTGGTCAGATGTATTCGCGTTATCATAAAGAGTAACTTATTCCGTACGAACACTTCCGTTTGTTATTTGTTTGAAGTACGCATATTTCTCTTGATCCACGCAATTAGTTTCCATGCGTTGTTCTCTAAAGGCGTGGTCCCACCATCATCCTGCATCCGCTGAAATTACCATCGGCAGTGCTCGTTCCCTTCTACAAAAACCGAGGAAGAGGGGAGCTGGTACAGTTTCCTTGTAGCGTTGCGAGCTCACCTTTTCCTGCCCATGGCCTGCGCCCTACCACCTCGTTCTTTAAGATTCAACCAAGGCCAGGGACCAGCGAAAGGGGAGAGGGTGTTCGAGGGCCCTCCGCAAGGAGAGCTAGGAGGCAGAGGGGTCATGCCTCTGCGCTTTGTATACGGCACTCGCCGTAGCGGTAGCGGATAGGGAGATGTCTGCGGTTGATGCCGCAGTAGCTGAAGGGAGAAGGCGCAGCTCGCAGGTATGGCAGTGTCATTACTGTTTTTTCTTTTTTATTTGTGTGGCACCGCACCTTGTTGGCCGGGTTTTCTCATTTTTCTTCATTCAGCTGTCCTGGAACAGCTGCCCGCCGTGCGGGCCAACGCGTCGGATGTGCGCCGGACCAAACGAAGGTCTGGTTCAGCAGGCGACGGAGGCGACGCTTCTCCATGATGAATCATCAGAGGATAAGTTTTCCAGTTTCTTTTCTTCCATTTTTTTCAGCAAGAGAGGTGATTTGCTCGCGCGAAGATTTGAATCATCTTGTATATTTGGGGCCGCATCGAGGAGTGCCGCTGTTGACACCTCTAACACCACTTAAGCTAGGTTGTCATCCCCAGCATGGCACCAGAAGTGCTGGTATTAAATGCATATGCTTTCTAGAAATGAATGATTAATTCACAAGTGCACAGATAATATTGATGTAGCATTTGAACCGGGAGTAATCTATGTATCGTTATTTATATTTTACCACTAGGAAGGGAATGCTTATGGATAATAAGCAATGCATGTGATAATGGAGAGCTTAACCGTGTCTTTATCTATCTTCTCATACAGGGTAAGTGTCACATAATAATAACATATATATAAATGAATGGTAAGTGACAAAGGATAAATGAGAGCACATAGCCATATAAAATAATGATAATCATCTCAATAGAGCACTCTAAGTTTATAACACTAGCATGGACTAGGATAATCTATAAGAATAAATTCTAAGTTATTCTAACTATAATGTCAAAGCATACAATGATTAGTGCAATTACACCTAGCAATCATGGCAAAAAAAGGTTACATCTATGCATAGTGATATTACTAAGGAAGATCAAGAACAGAGCAATCACTTCCCTGTAATAGTGGTGTTCTACTAGTCCTATACTCGGGAGGAGGGCTACAAAGGACTCAACAGGACTGTCACTCCCGCGATCTACCTCGTGATCCGGAATATAGGGTGCAATCGCAGATAAATACAGTCTAGGAACCACGACTACACAATATTTACCACTCACCCATCGATCTAATGAGCAAGCGCTATACGATCCTATGCATAAACATGATTCTAATTCAACAATGCTAAGCATATAATCAAAGTAAACTAAGAACAATATAATTGAGAACATAAGCAAGTAGAGCAAAGTCATTTCTGACATAATAGAATAGAATAAAGTACTATTCACAATAGCAAGAACAATAATGAATATTACAATAAGGTAGAAGAAATTATTAAGAATGCTGACAGATCTGGACTCCAAGCTAAGCTTGACTCCCTCTAGATCTATTCGTATGTAGCTATGCTACTAAACTATGGAGCTCTAATTGAGATGGTGGCTCTAGGGCTTCTCTGAAGATGAAGATGAATTCTCTTATCTGAATTTAATTAGAGAATAAATTAGGGTTTCTCCAAGGGCCAAGAGCCCTGATTATATAGCCCCCTAGGATGCACCACAACCCTTAGATCAAACCAACCAAATGGACGCTTCATATTGATCTTCAAGGTCGGTGGAGGCAGGATCCGCGAGTTCGCTCCCCATTGGTGGAGATGGCCGGGCGATCGTCCCTGCCCCTGGGCGGGCGCCTATGGCTAGCTGCCATGTGGGCCAGCTTCATAGGGGGTGCCTCCTTGAGTCTTCTAGAGTATTCTTTGATTGCTGGACGTGGTATTCTCTCTATGTAAATCCTACATGTGGACCACTTTTGGTTCTTTTTTGATAACCCCCTGCAGAAATAGACATTCACCAAAACTCATGGAATTCTGTTAGTGTAACCCCTATAACTAGATAGTATTCATATTTTAATCCTTTCTCATGTTATGTTGACGGTTAAAAATTGATACTTATCTACCATCAACAAACTCCCCAAGCTTACCTTTTTCTCGTCCCTAAGCAAAGATAGATTCAGCGATGGAACAGGAGTTGCTACAATGCTTTCATGCTTCATAAGTACACATGCTTTCAAACAAGAACTCTCCTTCAGATTAGAGTGAACTATTCTAACTCAAAACTTACCCATATTACCTTTCACCATGGGGCTTGTAACCGTCACTTGGGTCTTGAGCAGTTGAAAGACAGAACGGTCAAGTCAAGCGCCATGTTTCTCACTATTTGATCAACTATTATTTCATAGTTTTTTGTAAGATTTTTAAATAAAACTCAGAGATTCCTTGTATGAACCTTTCAAGTCTCTCATTTGTGGTATTTCTGGATCCTCTCCAAGGCAAGTGTAAGGTATGCCTTCTCTCTTCTCTCAGAATATGTGGTATTTGTGGAACTAAGGCATAGTGAGGTTGTCTTCTCCCTCTCACCCTACTTCTAATAAGCATTTGTGGAGCTCATAGGTGGGAAGACAACTCAAAACCTACTTGCATATATTGCGTAGTTAAACCATGGATCCAGAGAAACTAGTCATACAATCAAGTCACATGTGCATGTGAATGAGGGGAACGAATGATGGTGATAAGGAAATGATTGAGGGGTGATCAATGATGGTGAAGATCTAATTCTACACTTGCTCCTTGGGGATAACCTCCCTATTTAGTAACTCAAATTCTTTGAAGAGGAGGACTTGGCTGCTTCTTTCCTTTTTTCACTTGAGACTTTTGTCCTCTTTCTTTCTTTCGTTCTTTTTTAGAGCAGCCAATCCTCTTGATACAACAATAGCAATAAGGAGTATTAACTAAAATAGCTGAAGCTTTATTGCACAATGGGAAGAGATATGATGGTGATGAATATTTTTGGATGTTCACTCCTAGTGTAGGAGCTAGAATATTTTCTAGGTGGCTCTGGATGGGGAATATGTATGTGAATGGATGGATGCATACTCCTAGGGTAGGAGCGGCACAGGTGTGTGTTTCCAGGATAGAAACAGCACGAATACATGAGGTGTATTTATGTGGGTGGTACTTCCAGAAACAGAAGTAGCACAGAGTGAATGTAGTGTAGTGTATGTAAGTGGGTGCATACCTCTACGGACAGAAGCAGCATAGATCAATGGATGGAGAGCACATAGTATTGACTTTAACCGCAAGACTAATTCCTAAGGGTCAACACAGCTTAACTACCCTCAACGCTTACAAAGTGATATATGTAAGTGGATGGCTTTCCTATTCTAGTAAGCATGAGTATTTGGCTGTGATAGGAATTTTGAACTCTTGTCATAAAGGAACTCATCATGCAGCAATTTAAGATTTTCACAAATAAATTCTCTAGAACTCTAGTATCTCTAGGAACAAGATGGACGGTAGCTCAAAACCTTCCCATATCTTATCCGTCAAATACCTAGACTTAGATCAAGCATTTGCAACCCATAGGTTTCAGGCTCAGAGCAAATCTTAAATTTAAACAGTTGTGTCTAAAAATTGGGAGAGTGCAAGGTTGAAAACTAGGTACTTGCAAGGAATTACGTCAGAGCAACTGTTCATCATTTCCATATAGAGTTTATTCTAGGGGTTCATTTTAGCAACAGATTCTTTAAAGAGCTCTCCTTTAATTTAGCTAACAATTTTAATATCACACAAAAATAATTATAGAAATAAATAGAGAAGTCTTTATTTGGGTTTCTAAGGTTATTCATTTTTTAGCTATTTTAAAATTAATATAGCACCCTTAGTAAACAAATGAGTAAGGGATACTTAGCTCGATATACGAGGGGTTTCTCTCCCACAAGCTGGATGTTGACATAATCTGTTGATGTTGCTGACTGGCAGTGAAGGCGTACTAGTCCTCCTGGAGTGTCGTGGGTGGTTGCTGTTGAGAACAACGCTTGAATGTTGGAGATAGCACTTCGATAGGGGACAAGACGTCCTTCTGCCTGTTAGCTCTTCTTGATCCTTTAAGTTCTGTAAAGCTCAAATAGATAGCAAAGCTTGTGGAACTGATTAAGCGTTAGTGATAAATCTCTAAGCCTTGGATGTCTAGAACCTTCCTAACATATTTATCTTTTAGCAGGATCTCAATATATTTTTATAGTTTTATATTTATGGTATGCTGATAGAAAAAAATATAAATATGATGAAAGATTATTTTTATGCCACCACAGTGGATAACTATGTGAGATGTTGCACCACACATTGTTCACATGGGGCTTAGCATTTTTATGGATGCAATGTATGACATATTTTTATTTCCTTTTTCTAATGCAAAAACAGTAAGGCAAAGATGCAACTAATGATGTATTTAGGAAAAGTAGATATGCATAAGGGAAATGTAATGCTAGAAAGGAAAATGCAGATAAATACCAAGTTACCTCTTAGCACGGCGTTCGGCGGTTTTAAGTCCTCCGAACAGGATCTTCTTGTTTGATCATTGTTCAAGGGGCGTGTCCAATGGCGCCATTGGTGCTGTTGTGTCTTGTGTAGAATTTGAATCTGGTTTTACCTTTGGTTTCCATACCTGCTTTGTTGGTGAGGGTGACTTGGAGGAGGAAGCTTCTGTGATCACTATTTCTTCTTCTAGTGGTACCTCTTCTACCTCTTCGGCGGCGTTCTCCTCGTCGGGGTACCGATCTTTGAATCTTGATACTTCTCCTTCATAGTCAGCCCATCCATCTACGATGATCTTCTTCTTCTGGCGATGGGTACGCTGCCTTCTCCTTGACCTATTCTTCTTGGGCTCCTCATTGATTATATAATTATCATTAAAGTGGCGGCGTACCTTTTCTGAGGGGAAGTGGAAGTGGATCTTTCCTGTTCCAATATAGATGATGGCCTTGGTAGTGTTGAGGAATGACCTCCCTAGGATGATGGGTAGATCATACTCATCTTCACCCATGTCGATGACTAGGAAGTCAGTGGGGATGTAGTGATCGTCGATTTGGACAGGGACGTCTTTGGCTATCCCTTCCACAAAGCGAAAGGACTAGTCCACCATCTGCAGCTACACATAGGTGGGGTCCAAAGTGATGAGGACATCAACAGTAATCATACATCCAAGTCAGCCACGCCAATACTTGCTGGTCCTATTACTCGTGCGCGTGCTCGCAAACTTAATCATCAAGTGAGTTCCTTCTTGAGTTCTTGTCCATCTTGTTTAGATCTTGGAGACACATGCACTTTTGTTTTAATTAGGAATCAAGGAGAAGACCAAGAGGGAAAAGAACTTGCGTAGGCTGGATTCGGACTGCAGCACACCTCCAATTCGTTACGGTCGCCACGGTTACATATGGAGTCGGTTTGGGATGAATCAGGACTTGTTGGAAAGCTTGTCAAGTCTATTTTCATATGGATCGGGTCTCATACTCATATCTGTCCGGAGGCGGTGTCAATAGGCCAACAACTACCGAGAGGTCTTTCTGTCAAGGGTGCCGGTCACCTTAATTTAGCCCAATGGGCTTGTATCGTTTGGAGTCCAATAGGGACGTGCCTAGGTTTGGAGAATGACCCAAACTCTCTTGTGGTCGTCCTCCCCATGTTATATTCCCCATAGCCGCCACCAGGAACACTTGGGTTTTGTTTAGGTCAAGTTTAGCCGTCGCTACTTGCTTGAAGGCGCGCGTGCTGATCTAGCCGCCCGTCTCCTTATTTTCGGAACCCCACTCATAATAAGATTCAGATTGAAACTTTCAATTACATCTTGCAATTTCAGTGCTTGTTTCCTCGTTCTTGCTAGTTTTTTGATTGCTTGCAGGACGGGAGCCCTAGTGGCTGGTTGTCACGCTCCACAAGATCGTGACGGCCTTTGGATGTGGTGTATCGGTCGCTAAGGTGCGGTCTTGGAAGGCTGTAGTTGGGCCATGAACGTCATCTCCATCCACCAATCGAGTTATCTCACGCCTCTCATCGAAAGATCGACCACAAACCCTAGCAGGTTCATATCACAAAGGCATAGTGCCATATAGATATTCATAAGTTACCTTGGCCATTATGTTAACGCCTAATTCGTTGTCACAGATAGCCTTGTTGAAGGAGCATCTGTTAATGGAACATTGAATAGTCAGGAGACCTGTGTCGTCCTTCTTGATCAGATGCGAAAACTTGAGCTGGTGGTCATGCTCTCTGTGGACTGCAGTGACCATCCTCACTGTCTCCGTCTTCTGAGCCTTCTTATTGTTGCCCTTGTTCTTGGTCTTGGTTTTGATCTTGGTCTTGTTCCTCCTGTCGATGGTTTCCTTCTCCAGTTCATAAGGGTACTGAGGGTGTGCCAGAAATTGCATCACCTGTCCTTGAAGAAGAAGGTTTCTCGCTTGCCCTTGATGTTGAAGATGATCTTGGCAGTGTTGGAGCAGATGATGGCCCCGATAGTGTTCAAGAATGGTCATCCCAAAATGATGGGGGACCTCTCGTAACTGCCCGTGTCCACTACCATGAAGTCTGTAGGGACGTACGAGCTGCCTACTTGACACAGATGTCTTCTAGGGTTTCCATTGGGTAGTAGAGTGACTGGTCTGCAAGCTGCAGGCATATGGTTGTGTACAATAAAGGACAATTGAATATTTTCTCATATATCACCTTAGGCATGATGTTGACGCTTGCACCGAAGTCATAGATCACCTGGTTGAAGTTAACACTTCCAATGGAGATTGGGACAACCGGTCTCCCTGGATCGCCCTTCTTGATTGGCAAAGTTGAGTCAATCCATGATCCTCTAGGAGGGTCACTCCAGTAGCTTTCTGCATTGAATATGTCTACAAGATTTGCAGTTTTTAACCCTTCCGGTTGCCTCAAAATCTTACCTTGGTCGGTGGAGGGAATAAAGTTGGCAAGCTATTGCAACTGAGATTCTAGCATCTTATTGAAACTAAGCTGGTTCTTTATAGCATTGCAAAAACTATCCATTCTATTATTAATTGTTTCTACAGCTTTATCATTGGATGCTAGCTTCTTAGACAGGTTATCCATTAACTTGCCCTGGTTAAGCACTAATTCTCTTAAGGGTGGCTGATTGAAATTATTATAAGAAGAATTATTACCTTGGTAGTTACCTGAGTAGTTAGGCCTCTGCTACTGATTCCAGCCTTGATTTTGCTGAGGATGATAGTAGTAGTTGTTGAGGTAGTTCACGTCCTCCTTCATCTTTGGGAAGTTGCCACCTTTATGCCTAGTTTCTCCACACTCTTCATATGTCATGCGCGAATCATGTATGTGCATGACTTCTTTCTTCTCAGTGGCTCTGTCATCGAGCCTCTTCATCAGCAGGTCCATCTTGGCAGACCTCATGTCTACCTCCTTGAGCTGGTGCATTCCTCCACCTCTCTTGCGAGTCTAAGTTCTCTCTTCACTCTAACCTTGGTTGGAGGCCATCTTCTCCACAAGAGCTGTGGCTTGAGGTATGGTGAGTGATAAGAATGCACCTCTAGCAGAAGCATCCATGGTTTCACGAGTGCTGTTGCTGAGCCCATGATAGAAGTCTACATGAGCAACCAATTCTCCATCCCATGATGAGGACATTCGAGGATGTAGTCTTGGAAGCGCTCCCAAGCTTCTAGAACAGTCTCATCATGTTGTTGCTGGAAACTCGATATCTTCCCATGGAGAGCATTGGTCTTGCCCATGGGAAAGAACTTCGCCAAGAAATTGGTGGAACAAAGTGCCCATGTAGTATTTTTCTCCTTGTTGGCGTAGAACCACTGCTTCGCTCTTCCTTAAGAGTGAGAATGGGAAGAGGCGAAGTAGTATAACATCTCTGGGGACGTCCTTGATAGTGAAAGTGCTGCAAATCTCCAGGAAGTGTTGGAGAGGAGCACTAGCATCTTCATGGGCCTTCCCACAAAACTGGCTTGGTTGCACCATGTTTATCAACGCAGGCTTGAGCTCAAAAGACTTCTCGATGTCCGCAGCTAGATGGATGTTGTCCGTAGTGGGAGTTGAGAACTCACGGAGTGACTTGTCAGCCATGGCTTCAAATGCTGGTGTCAAACTTCGAACAACAGGTGGATCTTTAAACTCAGAAGAACCGGTAGGCTGAGACGATGATGATGATGATGATCGGTGCTTTCTCAACTTGGCTTTGGTCTTCCTGATTAAAGCTTTGGGATTATCAATGTAGTTTTCTGGATGATTAAATCTATTGATATATTACCCTGTAAAAGATACACAAGTAGACAAAACAAGGGTAATCCTATAGAGAGGGGTTAGTATGAACAGGTTTCCTCAATTATGTTAGTGGATGCAGTGATGCTCATTATCCATTTGGTAAGCTATCAACTTTCCCCGGCAACGGCGCCAAAAATGCTTGTTGACAGCTCTAACACCATTTAAGCTAGGTTGTCATCCCTAGCATGGCGCCAGAAGTGCTGGTATTTAATGCATATTCTTTCTAGAAATAAATGATGAATCCACAAGCACACAGATAATAACGATGTAGCATTTTAACCGGGAGTAATCCAGGTATCGTTATTTATATTTGTACCACTGGGAAGGGAATGCTTATGGATAATGAGCAATGAGCACTGCATGTGATAATGGAGAGCTTAAACATGTCTTTATCTATCTTCTCATACAGGGTAAGTGTCACATAATAATAACATATATATAAATGAATGGTAAGTGACAAAGGATAAATGAGAGCACATAGCCACATAAAATAATGATAATCATCTCAATAGAGTACTCTAAATTTATAACACTAGCATGGACTAGGACGATCTATAAGAATAAATCCTAAGTTATTCTAACTATAATGTCAAAGCATGCAATGATTAGTGCAATTACACCTAGCAATCATGGCGAAAAAAGGTTACATCTATGCATAGTGATATTACTAAGGAACATCAAGAACAGAGCAATCACTTCCCTGTAATATGGTGTTCTACTAGTCCTATACTCGGGAGGAGGGCTACAAAGGAGTCAACAGGATTGTCACTCCAACGATCTACCTCGCGATCTGGAACATAGGGTGCAATTGCAGATAAATACGGTCTAGGCACCACGCCTACACAATATTTACCACTCACCCATTGATCTAATAAGCAAGCGCTATACGATCCTATGCAGAAACATAATCTAATTCAACTATGCTAAGCACATAATCAAAGTAAACTAAGAACAATATAATTGAGAACATAAGCACATAGAGCAAAGTCATTTCTGATATACTAGAATAGAATAAACTACTATTTAGAGTAGCAAGAACAATAATGAATATTACAATAAGGTAGAAGAAGTTATCAAGAATGCTAACAGATCTGAACTCCAAGCTAAGCTTGACTCCCTCTAGATCTATTCCTATGTGGCTATGCTACTAAACTATGGAGCTCTAATTGAGATGGTGGCTCTAGGGCTTCTCTGAAGATGAAGATGAATTCTCTTATCTGAATTGAATTAGAGAATGAATTAGGGTTTCTCCAAGGCCTAGGGGCCCAGATTATATAGCCCCCTAGGATGCACCACAGCCCTTAGATAAAACTAACCTAAATGGACGCTTCATATTAATCAAGGTCGGTGGAGGCAAGATCCGCGAGGTCGCTCCCCATTGGTGGAGATGGCCGAGCGGCCGCACCTGCCCCTGGGCGGGCGCCAATGGCTGGCTGCCATGTGGGCCTAGCTTCATAGGGTTGCCTCTTCGAGTCTTCTAGAGTATTCTTTGATTGCTGGACGTGGTATTCTCTCTATGTAAAGTCGACATGTGGACCTCTTTTGGTTCTTTTCTGATAACCCCCTGTAGAAATAGACATTCACCAAAACTTGTGGAATTCTATTAGTGTAACCCCTATAACTAGATAGTATTCATGTTTTAATCCATTCTCATGTTATGTTGATGGTTAAAAATTGATACTTATCTACCGTCAACAAACGCCAACACGCTTTCGAAAAAAGGAGTGTCGCCAACTCGCTCCTAAAATTGGATGTCTCACTTTTTCCCTCGGCGCAGGAAATAGGTTCATCACAACATCGATTTCAGCTAAGGGCATTTGTGGTGGCCTCCAAAAAGTGAGAGGAGTCACCGTCTCCCACCTCCACCTCCATTCTAGTTTTGGCACAGTGTCTCCCGCTATAGCCGCCCCTCCTAGATCCGCTCCCTCTCTCTCTCTCTAGCTCTATAATCTCCAGCCGCCTCGTCAATCTGCCACCCCGCTCCATTTCCTAGGCGCCATCGGTAAATCTGCTTTGCTCCCTATCCACACTCCAGCCGTACCCTCTCATACCATTCCAAACCCTAGCCACAGGCGGATCCCCTTTCAGTTCAACAGCAGGTCAGCTGAAGCAGGAAGTACCAGCCTCGATGATGGTACAAGCAGGATCCGGTTCCCTACCTTGGCACCGTCACCGAACCCTAGCTAGATCCGAATCTAGATCTGGTACCCCCAGTGTCAATGACTACAACATCATCTCTGCGACCCCGATGGCAAGCGTATCCATTGAACACTGGGGAACAGGTATACAAATTCCTTCTATGACATGTGCTGTATTGTAGTTGTTCAACCTGGGGTATATAGATAGCCATGTTATTACTCCTGCTTTGTTATTTTGACATTCAGTACAAGCTTTACTTAATAATTGGTTTTGTGATCTAAATAAACAGCCACTAACTGGTTACAAATGATGACGGACAAAACAAATGATTATGCGAGCAGAACCTGAACCATGTGAGGTACTTGAGGGATTTGGTGAACCATGTGAGGTACTTGAGGTACTGTTTGGATAGTAACAATGCAATTTGTACATGCTTGCTGCTTAAGTTTTTCCCCTAAACTTCAGGTTACAGCTCCAAGAACCCATAGAGGACTTGGTGAAGAGGTTGATGCCGTGGCATTCTACAAGGGCTTCAATAGCAGCTATAAAAAGGGCCTGAGCCTTATTGGAAGAGGCACAGTTGGAAGTAACTTTGTTTGCTTTATTTGAAATTTGTTGAGGCCATTAAAAGAGGCAAAATCATCGGGAACCTGATGTGGCATCATCATTTAATTTGAAGTTGCAATTTGCATAAATCAATATGGTACCTATGCACTGTGCTTATATAATCTATTCCAGCAGTAGGTTGAGGAAGTCCTCTTCTACTATGTGTGAAACCAAGTATCTGTAGTACTTTGTAGTAGTCATGTGTGTCTTTGTTCTGTGTTGAACTCGAGTCGTCTTAATTTCATGTCTTTAGTAAGATTTCCTGAACTTGCAAGAACCTTCCATCAAGGACCTTCTCGTATCAGAATTTGGATTTTCTAATATGAACTATTGACCATCATAGACCAGCATTACTTGTTATGTATGAAATAGTCATCAAGGACCTTTAGCCTAATGTTTACTGCTTGAATTTCGTAGGAAGCTATGGAGACTATGCGAGCAGAACCTATTGCTCATGGGCAGCAACCAATGACTGGTGCTGATGCTGCTTCCAAGGTCCTTTGCATAATGTCTTGTCTTTTCAATCAAAGTCCTCTTCCACTATCTCTGGCCTAATGTTTACTGCTTGCATTTCGCAGGAAGCTACTGAGACACTGCGAGTAGAACCTGTTGCTGATGGGCAGCAACCAATGACTTGTGCTGATGTTGTTTCCAAGGTCCTCTGTATAATCTCTTGTCTTTTCAATCAAAGTCCTCTTCCACTAACTGTAACCTAATGTTTAGTGCTTGGATCTCGTAGGAAGCTATGGAAACACAGCGTGCAGAACCTATTGTTGATGGACAGGAACCAATGACTAGTGCTGATGTTGTTTCCAAGGTTCTGTGCATAATTTCATGGGTTTGGATTGAAATCATCTTCCACTATTTGTAGCCTAATGTTTACTGATTTGATTTCGCAGGAGCCTAAGACACAATGAGAAGAACCTTTTGCTTGCATTTCATAGGAAGCTACAGAGACACTATGAGCAGAACCTGTTGTCGATGGGCACCAACCAATAACAAGTGCTGATATTGTTTCCAAGGTCCTCTCCCTAATCACTAGGTTTTTCCATTGAATTCTTCTTCCACTGTCTGTAAAACTATAAGCTAATGTTTATTGCTAGAATTCCCCATGAAGCTATGGAAACTATGCGAGCAGAACCTGTTGCTGATGGGCACCAACCAATGACAAGTGCTAAAGTTGTTTCCTTGGTCCACCGCCTCTCCATGTTCAAGGCCCCTCCAGGGTCAGCGGCAATGGCCCTTTTTGGAAGAAAGTTGGAAATCAGACAAGATCCACTCCAACTCCAACAGAGAAATCGGAGGAGAGACTACTTCAGGAATCGATTGTCACTAAACATGAATATTCTGCTTTCATTGCTAGACAATTGGATGAAGTAAAGAGGACCGCAGAAGAGACTCATGTGGAGTTTGAGGCGTTCTCGAGAGCGCAACGGGAGGATCTCGATAAGATTCATGAGGTTATCATGTTCATCGCTTGTTGGCGTTTCTTAGCGTCACTACTTAAGATAAACTCAAAGCCATCCTTAGTAACAACACTAGAAACATGTGTTGACATCCCTAACTATCATTACGTCAGAAGAGTAACTCTCGGCCCTTAACAGCGCCGGCCAAGGTAATGCAGTCCGATAATAACAGTTAAAAGTGCCTGATTGGCCTTCCTAACCGCCATTACTTACGATATACAAAATGAAGCATGATGCCTTGGGGTGCCACAGGATTTACAATCCTTAAGTTACAGTATTTAGGTATGCCAATTGTGATAGCTCAGAAAGAAATAAGGATAAATCTACAAGGGCACGGTACTATCATTGTAGCATTTCAACCCGTGAGTATTCAAGGGTGTCGTATTTATAATTTTCCACAGGAGGGCATGATGAATGCATCTAGCTTTGGTATAAACATGATTACTTATTGAATGCATAGGTAGACATAGCATAGACAAGGGTAAACTAGGTTCATAAGATAGTGGACACACACATAGGAGCTAGCCTTAAGGATAAAAGGTAAATAAAGAATAAAAGAATAAACTACGTGAGCAGGCATTGGTCTAATACACCTATGCAAAGAACAGCAGATAGGGAGATCCCCGCAGCTGGTCTGCTAGCCGATAGAGACTTTATGAACTCCTATTCAATACCCGAATGTGGGGGAGTGCTTGGGATCGACAGGGCTATCACCACCTGCTCACCTACCCCTCTACCCATAGGGCACTGATATATTCGCTGATCTCTGCATACCCAAGCACCACGCCCGTGTAATAGAAAGAAATTCTAACCTCCTGGGACCCCAACCCTTCGGATTGACAGGCTCGGCTAAGAGCAACCATGACGGCACAATGAACCATTATCCCATCCTTAGTTCTTCCTCTATTCATACTAATTCGATGAATGATGAAGAATTTTGATGAACATATCAAGAACATAAAACATAGACTATAGACTAGTTTATATATCATGATCATAACATGAACAAGACTATACTCTAATTCATATGCATTGCTATGTAAATAAGATAAGAACTTGCTCATAGAGGATAACTAAATTATATTCATACCAAGATGTTCTTGCTTCCTCCAAGGAGACAAGCTCTCCTTGACAGCTTTGCCTTGCTCAACTACTAACACTAAGCTAAAGAGAACAAGTAGGAAATGTGAGGTGTAGTGCTCCAACTGTTGGTGTGTGTGTAAAGTGGAGGGGCTCCTAGCTATTTATAGCCCAAGTAGGACGGTTCGGGCGTCTCGCCATATGGAAGCAGGTGAAACCGCCTTGAGGGAACCGCCCCAAGCACCACTTGAGAAGACTGGGCCTAGGAGGGGCCACCAGGGGGACGGCCGGTCCCGGGCACGGTCGGTCCCCTAGTGGGGCCATCTAGCCACCGCATTTGGATGGTCAGTTCCTTCCTGGGCCTGGACCTCTCCTGTGGTTACGATCAGGCCCAGGTATGCATCAAAGGTGGGGTCCTCTCTTGATCTTGTGTGAGCATTCCTGAATTCATCTTTTTGCTTTTGCACTTTCTTCTAGATGTTGTGCACTTTCACATGTTTCACCATAAATCCTGTAAAAGTATAAATACTAGTGGTACAAGTGGAATTCTGTTAGTAGCATAGGCATATGTGTTAAAGTATGGTTGTCTCTCTCTTTTTATGCCTAAGTTGGCGGTTAGGATTGATCCATAAGGACCGCCAACAAGACCCCCAAGCTTAACTTTTGCTCGTCTCGAGCAAATAGCTAAGTAAGGTTGTTGACTAGGAGTTGCTACAATGCTAATATAACTCAGAAGTGTCATGCCTATAACAAAGCACTCCTTCGCAATTTAAATGAGCTGGCATTCTATCCACTCTTTACCTTGATTGCTCATGGGGCTTGTAGCTTCTCCAAGTTCTTGGGCGGTTGCAAGACAGAATGGTTATAACAGAATCACTAATCATTCATTCTTTGATAGACCGTCTATCCAGAGGTTTTATGAGTTTTTGCAAAATAAAACAAGTTCCTCAAATGATTCTCTCAATCGCTCAATGTGTATGATCAGCTCACCAGGGCATTGTAGTGCTGCCTTTTATATCCTACCATTAAAGCTGAGAGTGGAGTTTTGGGCAGATATAAAGGTGGGCATACTTACATCACCTGTATTGCTAAGTCAAAGACTGGACCACAAGGAGATACATATCATACACCTTGATTGAGATGTGCAAGTGTGTGGAAGAATGAGTATGGTGGAAGAACGAAGTCATAGCAAAATCTATATGTACCATCTCATATCTCACAGCAACTTAGAAAAGGATCATGCGATTGCAACCCACAAGATTTGAAGTTTTCAGAATGAGACATTTTTAGCTAACAAACTTAAACTTTGAGGAACACTAAGTTATAACTTAGGCACAAATGAATTATAGACATAGCAACTATTCATTATTTCAATAGAAGAGAAACTAACATATCTTAACACATATGGGAGTGGAATAAATTTTATTATTATTATTTTTAAAAGACTGAAAAGATAAGATACAAAATACCTGAGCGAGGGCACCTCCCCCAAGCTGGATTATGACGTGGGTCCCCTTTGATGGTTTTTTTGAGGATAGAAACTTACCTTATTTCCATCATCATCTTTTTAGAACTTCCTCTTATCGTGGTGGAATTTATTCTGGAAAGGTTAGTCCCTAGAAATATTTCTAGTCTATGCTAGCACTTTGTTTCAAAGGTTTTGTTTAACCTAGGTAAGCTAATAACCCAAGCACCATGCTTGCATTAAAAACATATGAGAGAATGATGGCGCAAACATCATACCTCAAAACGTTATGCGAAAAACAAAGACTAAGGTGAAAAGATCAAGCAGCAAGAATTATGTGATGGATGAATGCTATATTTATTAGGGGACAAAGAAATTACTCAAGCATTTTTATTTAAGGTAAAGAAATTACTATATCATTTTATTGAAAGTAAATACTAATTTAGGATAACTACCGATTTACCTTCGGCAAAGGCTCACCTTTTTAAGTCCGTTGAGCATGACTTTTCTCCCTTTCATTGTTTGCTCGATGATGGTACATCCATCTTGGGAGAAGCAGACGGTTGTACCTTCTTGGGCCTCCATACTTTTTGATTTATCTTGGGTGGTGTGGCAGTATGTCCGGCTTTTTCCTTGGGTTTCCACACCGTCTTCTTTTGTGAAGGCTCGGGGATTTCTTCCCTCTTTTCTTGTATTTTCTTTTTAGGAGCTATTTTGTTTTTCTGCTCCTTGTTCACATTTCTTTTGGGAGCCACCTTTTCTTTTGGCTCTGGCTTTTTCTTTGATTTTTTTGAGATCTTTGATAGGTTGTTCAAAAGCTGAGGTTGAATTTCTACCTCCTTGATGCCTTGGGAATTCGACCCGTATCTGATGCGTATCATGTTGCATTCTACCTGATGGTGAGGCCTGAACTCAAACTTTTCTTCTTGCCCATTGATATTGAAGCAGATTTCTCCAACTCTAACATCAATTTGTGCTCCTGCCATGCTCAAGAATGCTCTTCCCAGGATAAGTGGTGTTTCTTTGGTAAGTTCCATGTTGAGCACCACAAAATCCACTGGGACATCATACCCTTTGAGTTTTACTAGGATGTCTTGGGTGATTCCTGCTGGGTACCGAATTGAGGAGTCAGCCAACTAGAGTGTCATGTTGGTAGGCTCCAAGTTGGTAAAATTCATCCTGTCAAAGACTGATTTTGACATGATGCTTACGCTCGCCCCAAGATCACATAAGGCATGATTGAACTACTGGGTGCCAATAGAGCATGTGATTGTTGGGCACCCAGGATCTTGCTTCTTCTCGGGCAGATGGTTGAGAATAGCTATGCTGCTATCTTCTGTCAGTTTGACAACCCCTGTGAATGGCAATGGTCGCTTGTTGTTGATGTTGTCCTTGATGTACTTGGCGTAGGAAGGTATGTGCAGGACATCCATCAGTGGGACGCTTACGTGCATCTTCTCGACCATCTCCATGAATCGGAGGGACTGCTCATCTTCGACCTTCTTCTTTCTCCTTATCCCTATGGGGAAAGGCAGCATCATGGTGTCCACATAATTCTCCGGTGTTGGCTCATCTTCAGCAGATTCTTCCTGCGGTTCTACCGACTCAACCGGTGCCTCCTCCTGCTGCCTTGTTGTTTTTCTTGCTTATGGTTAGGATGCGGTGGATCATGAGTGGTCTTACCCCCTCTCATGGTCACTGAATTTACATTCTCAACAGAGTTATCAGGATGCACGGCAGTTTTAGCAGCAGAAGCAAGCTGAGCGATCTGAGATTCTATCTTTTTATTAAAACTTATTTGATCTTTAACAGATAAGGACAGGCTATCAAGCTTAGCATTTATGTTTTCAAACATTTTATCATTGAAAAAAAGCTTTTTCGTAAGGTTTTCATTTATCTTAGCCTGTCCTAAGACAAGATATTTCAACGAAGGCTGGGAGGAATTGAGATTTGAATTAAAATTAGAAGAATTACCTTGGGGCGGGTTCTGATTGTTCCACCCATTACCTAGTTGTTGATGTTGGCCAAACCCATTGTTGACGTAAGATGCTTCCTCCTGGGTTTCGGGACAGCTGTTCCCCGAATGGCCAACATCTCCATAGACTTCACACGTCATGTGTGAGTCTATGGCTTGGACGGTGTCGGTAGTAGGATCAGTGGCACGTCCCTCAAGCTTCTTCACCAGTAGGTCTATTTTATGGCAAGCAGATTCGTCTCCTTCATGGTGTGCATGCCTTTTTGTGTTTTACGCCCTTCTCTCCCAGCTCTAGTTTGCCACCATCTTCTCAATGAGTGCAGTTGCATCTGTGATGGTGAGGGAGAGGAATACACCTCCAGCTGCGGCATCTACGTGTCCCTTCGACATGGCCATGAGACCTTCATATAAGTTTTGGAGCACGAGCCAATCTTCCATTCCATGATGTGACAGGCCCAGATGTACTCCTAAAGCCTTTCCCAAGCTTCAGGGATGGACACGAGTGAGGTTTGCTAGAAGTTGGATATCTTCCCCCGTAGAGCATTTGTTTTGCTCATGGGGAAGAATTTCACGAGGAACTCCGTGGAACATTTGTACCACGTGTTGACAGCTTCCTTGTTCTGGTAGAACCATTGCTTCGCCTTCCCCGTTAGGTAGAAGGGAAACAGGCGGAGTCTAATGCTATCTTGTGTGACATCTTTGATGATGATTGTCTCGCACAGCTCAAGGAAGTGTTGCAGGTGCGCGTTTGTGTCCTCACTTGGCAAATCGCAGAATTGGTTTGCCTGCACCATCGTGAGTGGGCCAGTACGGAGCTCAAAGTTTTCATTCCCGACATTGATAGTGGGCCCAACGGGCACGTTGGCAACAGCGGGGTTGGAGTAGTCGCGGAGTGACTTGGCCATGGTGGTAGTAGCAGATGTTGCGGAAGTGACCAATTCATCTGCCGGTGGAGTAGCAGAAGAAGAAATGACATGGGACCTTTTCTTCCTTAGGAGTGCTTACGGATTATTGATGAAGCTATCTGGTAGGTCAAAACCGCTCATACACTATCCTATTTTCATTCCAATAAAAAGAGGAAGAAAACAGCAAAGTTAGCCTACTTAAACTATGGCTACCAATGCTTATTTTGTAATCAACATTTATGCCAATGCTAGATGTTTGCATTTTTCTTTTGCCCTCCCTGACAACGCCGCCAGAAATGCTTGTTGGCATTTCTTAGCATCACTACTAAAGATAGACTAAAAGCCCGTCCTTAGTAACAACACTAGAAACATGTGTTGACATCCCTAACTACCATTACGTCAGAAGAGTAACTCTCGGCCCTTAACGTCGCCGGCCAAGGTAATACAGTCTGGTAATAATAGTTAGAAGTGTTTGCTTGGCCTTCCTAACCGCCATTACTTACAATATGCAAAGCTGAAGCACGGCGCCTTGGGGTGCAACAGGATTTACAATCCTTAAGTAATGGTATTTACAATCCTTAAGTAATGGTATTTAGGTATGCCAATTGTGATAGCTCAAAAAGAAATAAGGATAAATCTGCAAGCGCACAGAACTATCATTGTAGCATTTCAACCCGTGAGTATTCAAGGGTTTCGTATTTATAATTTCCCATAGGAGGGCATGATGAATGCATCTAGCTTTGGTATAAACATGATTACTTATTGAATACATAGGTAGACATAGCATAAACAGGGGTAAATCAGGTTCATAAGATAGTGGCCACACACATATGAGCCAGCCTCAAGGATAAGAGGTAAATAAAGAATAAAAGAATAAACTATGTGAGCAGGCATTGGTCTAATACAGTTATGCAAAGAATAGCACATAACATCTAACTAATATGACTAGAATCAGGACTACGTCTGGGATGATAGGGAGATCCCGTAGTTGGTCTGCCAGCCGATAGAGACTTTACAAACTCCTACTCAATACCCGAACGTGGAAGAGTGCTTGGGATGGATAGGGCTATCACCACCTGCCCACCTACCCCTCTACCCGTGGGGCATCGACATATTCGCTGATCTCCGCATACCCAAGCACCACGCCCGTGTAATTGGAAACAACTCCTAACCTCTAGGGACCGCAACCCTTCGGATTGACAGGCTTGGCTAAGAGCAACCATGACGGCACAACGAACCATTATCCCTTCCTTAGTTCTTCCTCTATTCATACTAATTCGATGAACAATGAAGAACTTTGATGAACATATCAAGAACATAACACATAGACTATAGACTAGTTTATATGTCATGATCATAACATGAACAAGACTATACTCTAATTCATATGCATTGCTATATAAATAAGATAAGAACTTGCTCATAGAGGATAACTAAATTATATTCATACCAAGATGTTCTTGCTTCCTCCAAGGAGACAAGCTCTCCTTGACAGCTTTGCCTTGCTCAACTACTAACACTAAGCTAAAGAGAACAAGTAGGAAATGTGAGGTGTAGTGCTCCAAATATTGGTGTGTGTGTAAAGTGGAGGAGCTCCTAGCTATTTATAGCCCAAGTAGGATGGTTCAGGCGTCTCCCCATATGGAAGCAGGTGAAACCGCCTTGAGGGAACCAACCCAAGCACCGCCTGAGAAGACTGGGCCCGGGAGGAGCCACCAGGGGGGCGGCCGGTCTCGGGGGCGGTCGGTGCCCTAGTGGGACCATCTAGCCACCGCCTTCGGGTGGTCAGTTCCTTCCTGGGCCTGGACCTCTCCTGCGGTTACGATTAGGCCCAGGTATGCACCAAAGGTGGGCTCCTCTCTTGATCTTGTTTGTGCATTCTTGAATTCATCTTTTTTCTTTGCGCTTTCTTCTAGATGTTGTGCACTTTCACATGTTTCACCATAAATCCTGTAAAAGTATAAATACTAGTGGTACAAGTGGAATTCTGTTAGTAGCATAGGCATATGTGTTAAAGTATGGTTGTCTCTCTCTTTTATGCCTAAGTTGGCAGTTAGGATTGATCCATAAGGACCGCCAACATCGCCCAGTCTGGTAACCCTCAGTCTTCAACTCCTGCGGGCTCGGTTGAGTGAATATTTGTGTCTTGATGTGGATTTGTGCTGGTTTGATATGGAAAAACTGTCAGTGGCCTGTTGCTGACATTTGAACCGAAAACTACTATAAATTGATAGTCATGTTGAATAACTAAATTGTCATCCGTTAATATCTGTGGTGAATATGCCATTATGTTGAATTACTTTTGTGAAAAAAGTTATTTGAGCGCATTGACGAAACCGGACAGGTAACGTAGCAAAATATATTTGCGACACATTGACGAACCAGCATTTGAAACATGGACAACTACCATTGTGACACATCATTCAATAAGAAGCAAACCCGTGGACAAAAATACGCTATATGGTTCAATGAACGTCAGACGTGTGTGCCAATAAAGCTCTGAAAGGTGGCACAAGTTTGGCGTGAGACGTGGTCTGGTTAGAACGTAAAATGTGGTCCATTTGGATGTGATAAGTTTTGCAATAACAAACCAATATGTGGTGCAATAGTAATGTGACACGTGCCCACTGAAGAAACTGACACATGCTCCTATACAAACATGACACGTGGTCCCGTCAGAATGAGACACGAGATCTAGTTAAAACATGACACACGGTCCAATAGGAGAAAGACACATGGTAGAACCTGAGGGCACCACATCATTATAGTGATATCACCTGACTATAGCCAGGTCAGTTATCTATTGCCATGTCAGCCGAGGTGGCCATGCCAACATAACGGTCGTCTTGCGCCGTCTTATACGCGTATGGAAAGACCTCTATGACGCCCACGGTTTGGTCATCGAAGGGGTATCTTCGCTGACGATAATTTAAGATCATTATTACCACATAAGAGTGACGTGAGTTCCACGATAGTGGCGTTTTGGTCACAAATTCATCACAAAACTAAAATAGTGACGAATTTGGCACCTACCGGACAAAAAACAGTTTATTATGGTAGGTCATATCTCTACTAGTGTCAGCTCTCAGCTGTCGTTGTTGCCTATATCCTATCCAATGGCAAGTCCATCGCCTGGACCCTGGAGTTCTTGTGCTGCTTCCATCTTCATGTCGAGACATATGCCCATATGCAGGAAGGTCCATCACGACAGTTGCCATGCCGACGTCATCTACTGCTTCATCGCCGTTCTCAATCTGATGTCGTAGCTCTGAGCCAAGGGAGTTGCTGTCGCACCGTCAAGCCCGGCACCATCTTTGAACTTTCCCTATCCGTTAAGCTCCCTCAGGTGATCGGTCTCCATCTTCTGGTTGACCTCCTAGTGCTCTTACCATATCAAACCGAGGTATCTACGATCCTTTCTTTGAATTCCAGGCAAGTTAGCTCTATCATCGGCCATGTCCTTCGGTGACATCATTGTTAGCTTTGCTTCTTAGCTTTGATGACATGACTTCTAGCTTGATGACATCATGGCTGTGTTTTCTGGCCATTTTCCTTTAAAAAATAAATCTAGAAATACATTGATAATACATATATATGATCCATATATTTATAAAACTGCCATTTATTTTGTTTTAGCCATAAAATCTCCGTTTTAGCTCTGTTTTCACCCGTTCAAATTGCATTAGATTCATAATCATGAGATCTACATGTTCATGCTACTATAAAACTATTTTAGACTTTTCAAATTTTAACTTATATTTAATCTATTATTTTATTAAAATAAAACTTGTTTAATTCATAACTCTAGCTCCGATTTCAATGATCTTACGTCTGCGTAATCGTAGTAACGTGTAGATCAGTTTTATAAACTTTTCAACCTGTTTTTTCTTGAATGGTGTACTTTCTAATTTTGTCTATTGTTTGCTTTGTGTATGAATGCATCGATGCTTGTGTGGTGTTCTATCATCGTGTCTAGTCGGCGAGCTTTGCATTTGTAATCAAGAAGAAGTTGAAAATCAATAAGAATTTCTACAAAGGTTTGGACTTGAAGAAGGATCTAAGCTTAAGGCAAGTATAGCATGGACATCCTTGATACCTATTCACTATAATCATTAAATTTCTCAAGCATGTGTCTCTTTGCTACCTATGTTGGATTTCCCTAGCAATTGATTATTTAATACCTTGTCACCCTGGGTATGCATTTTGGGTAGTATGTGTGCTAGTGCTTTATCTGAATCATGATCATGTAACTTGGTTAATAACTATGCTATGAACATTAAAAGAAAACTCTTTTATATAAGATCCTATCTGTTTGTGATCATCCGGAACTTAACTCACGACTGCGAGGGCTATATGGTTTTGGCTTTAGTTGTTCAAAGGTACTTTCCTAGCTGGTTAGAATTCTACGAGTTGGGTATAGGGCTGCTTCTTCATTATGTGTTATAACTGGGATGTAGAATAATAGAAGAGTGGTTTTCTATATTCAATGACCCTGCATTCTTAACTGGTTAGACGAACCTTTGGGTGGCTATACATGTTTTTTCGTGTTTGGACTTTGCAAACCCATACATTCAGAAAGCATGACTCATAGTGAAAGTGTACACCTCTGCTCAGAGTTAAATCGATATATCATCCATGCCCACGGACAGGGCAGCCTTGAAGACATCTACGGAATAGTTGTTCAATAATAATTTTGCTAATTGAGTATCTATTGAGTTCATGTGCTACTTATTTTTCATGTTATTCTAATCATGTGGTTATGTGGATCACACTACCTTGTTGCTAATAACTGCCAAACTTGACATACACTTAAAATCTACATGCAGTCTAAACAGTGTCAGCTTATTGAGCCTCATGAACCCATGCTATACTTGTTAAGTTCGACATGGACTCACTCTTGCTATTTCCCTCACACCTCAGGAAGAGTTTAGGCTTGCAGTCAACCAGTCAGTTGGATCCAGTGGAGTGGAGTCTACATCTGAAGATTGGAGGGTCTTTTTATTGATAACTACCTAAGGGTATATCTCTCTAATACTATGTACATTATTTATTAAGCATTGTTTATTGATACTACCCTTACTTGTAGCTATCTGTGAGATTTGTCTTCAGAGACTCACATATGGTGTATATTTGGTTTTGTTCTTAAAACCGGGTATTACAGAGGAGGACCATGAAATCTATTCAGAGAAGAACTCCAAAGCAGTTTCCATCTCAAAGACATTCATCAAGATTCCCAACTCGCTTCCGTACGGGTTGCGCAACTCAGCGTCCATCATGCAAGAGTATCTAAAGAAGTCGCATGGGTACCATGAATGCCCAATCCAAGGAAGAAGAGGAAGGAACCAATCTACTGAGCCAATTATTCCAGTCCACAACTATCAAGACCAGAGAGAAAAGGCAAGGCAAATCATGAAGAACTTTGAGCCAACCAGAAGGCGAGAAGAATTGTTTGCTACCACGACCAAGGGCGATTACACAACACACTAGCTAGATTCTTTTTCTACGGACAGGGTGCAACCCGATCATTACATTCAAGAACTACCCTTTCAGGAAGGAAAAGAACTCACTAGTTTATCTTTCGATGCCGTTGACTCAGAAGAAGAAGAACCTGCAAAAATTATAAGGAGGCTAAGAAGGAGAACCATTTACATGGCCAACGTAATTGAACTTCTCATGTCACCAAAAATGCTAGAAGTATGTTCATCAGATGAATCATAAGATAACATATTCGAAGATGAAAGAACCGAAGAGGATGAAAGTGAAGATCACAAACAATCAAGGTTGGCTAGGAATCGTCATAGATCTAGCAGAAGAACTAAAGCAAAGCATAAGAAGCAAGCATGGACCAAGTACAGGTAAGATCGTATGGCTTACAACAAACTAAAAGCAGAAAAGCAAGCAGCCGAGCTTGAAGAACAGGAGAAAATTGACAAAGTAGCCAAACAACTCGAATCTCTAAAGAAGGCACAAGAAGATAAAGAAACGACTCAGAAGAAGACTCAAGAACATGAAAGGTGCCTAATGAAGCTCAGTAGAATGAACAACCCGCTATTGTTGATCAACAAGGCGGACAACCCCGGAGATCAATCTTCACTAGAATAGGAGCAGAAGAGAGCAGCAATGTGAAAGGCAAAGTGGCCAATCACCAGTACTCAAGACCACCTTCGCCTCAAAGATCTAAAAGAACCCACCCGTACCCACCACAAAGAAGGCCAGAACATAGCAGAATGATAAGAAGAGAAGAAGGGTGTGGAGAATCAGAATGTAGGTCATTCTACAGAGAGCGTAGAAGATCACCATCACCAGATTATGGTAAGAAGGACAACTATGATAGGTTTCCATGTTTTTCCAAAATACTACAGGATATGAAGCTACCCCACAAGTTCAAGCCATCAAATCACTCAAAAGACAACAGAAAGGAGGAGCCAAAGCAATGGCTCAGTGTTTATTCACAATCCATGGAGTTGGCTGGAGGAGACGAAGACCTCAAAGCTCTATTTTTTCCAATGGCACTAGAAGCAACACCGCTACAATGGTTTGACAAACTACCCGCAGGGTCCATCAGATATTGGAGCGACTTGTAAAAACAGTTTTGCAGCCACTTTGCAGGAATTATCATATACCCAATGACAACAGCAGAATTACAAGGAATCACACAGAAGCTAGGAGAATCACTTAGAGAATACTAGAGAAGATTTGGCGAAGCAAGAGCACAAGTGCACGAGATCACAGATAGAGAAGTCATCGACATATTCAGCAACAGAATTGTTGCAGGATGGCAGTTCAAGGAATTCAATAGCGAAGACCCAAAGATAAGAGTTCAAATGAGCTGTTGAAAAGCTTATATCCTCAGAAGAAAAGACAAACAGAAAGTTCCCTAGCAACAGGGACAACAATGACAGAACAGGAAGGTTTGACAATAGGAACATCAACATGAGGCCAAGGCAAGGCAACACGGTGGCAGTAGCCAACAAAAGAACCAACACTTACCAGAACCTAACGCATCAAGAAAGGAATAGAATAAAGGAAAGAAAATTTGCAAACTTCGAAGAAATGAATTGCCCCATGCATCCAAGATTGGGGCATACGCTTAAAGATTGCCACAATTTCAACAACCAGTACAGAAAAGGTTGGAGGTACAATAACAACCAAGAAAGAAGGTAACAAGAACCAAAGAAGGAAGAAAAAAGCCCGAGGGAGATTTCAAAGAACCCAAAAGCAGTTATATGTGATATTCTTCGGAGTACCAGGTGTAAGAAATAAGCAAGAAAAGAAGCTGGCGCATAGAGCCACATGGCGGTAGAACCCGCTGTTCCAAGATATCTAAATTGGTAAGAATACCCCCATCAACTTCACAAGAGAGGATCAATGGACAAGCACATCCAACGCAGGTTGTTATCCACTACTGGTAGCACCAACAATTGCAGGAATTATAGTTCCCAAAGTGCTAATAGATGGTGGTGCCGGCCTAGACATCATATTCACTACAACATTGAAGAAGATGAGCATCGACTACGAAGGGATGATTACACCAACAAGTACACCGTTCTATGGCATAGTTCCTGGAACAGCAGCAGTATCTTTAGGGCAGATCATGTTGCCAGTCACGTTTGACACTAAGGACAAATACAGAATGGAGTTCATCAAGTTTGAAGTAGCAAATTTCAAGTTATGCTACCATGCTATCTTGGGGCGACCAACATTAGCCAAGTACATGGTTGTACCTCACTATCCATACCTACTACTCAAGATGCCAACAACCAAAGGGATATTATCACTACAACAAGATTTCCAGAAAGCTTATGATTGTGACATACAAGCATTCCAAATTGTAGAAAGACTACAAGGTGAACAAGGAAGAAGGGAGATTGCCATGATAGTTGCAGCAATGAACCTGCACGAGACACAAATCCCTATAAAGAAGGCAAGCAAAAGTTTCACTACTCCAAATGAAGTAAAGACAAAGAAGATCGACTTAGAAACTGGTGATCCCGAGAAGATAGCGACCATCAGTGCAGAACTCGACCCTAAATAGGAACTCGCGCTCACCAAGTTTCTTAGGGATAACAAAGATATCTTTGCCTGGAAGCCAACTGACATGCCAGGGGTCCCGAGAGACTTGGTTGAGCATATCATTGATGTGAACAAGGGTTCAAAACCCATCAAGCAAAAGCTATGAAGATTCACACCAGACAGAAAAGCAGCGATCAAGAAGGAACTCACAAAACTGATGGCGGCAGGGTTTAACAGAGAAATAATTAACCTAGACTGGTTGGCAAACCCATTTCTCATGGAGAAGAAGAACTTGCCAGATTGGCGTATGTGCATCGACTACACCGACCTCAACAGACACTGCACCAAGGATCCATACGGTCCCCCAAGAATCGACCAAGTGATAGACTAAACAAAAGGGGCATCTCTACTCTTGTTTCTAGATTGCTACTCCGGATATCATCAAATATCTCAAAGAGAAGAAGACCAAAGCAAGACATCCTTCATAACACCGTTCGGGGCATATTGCTATATATCAATGCCTTTTGGCCTGAAGAACGCAGGTGCAACCTACCAACAAGAAATTCAAACAACTTTTGGAGATCAAATAGGAAGAAATGTTGAAGCATATATGGACGATGTTATGGTCAAAACAAATGAACCTGACACATTGATACAAGATCTACAAGAAACTTTTACAAACTTAAAGAAGTGGAGATGGAAGCTCAATTCGAACAAGTGCATTTTCGAGGTCCCAGCAGGGCATCTACTCGGTTTTCTAGTCAGCAACAGAGAAATTGAAGCAAGCACGAAACAAATCATGGCAATCCTAGATATGGAGCCACCAAGGAAGATAAAGGACATCCAGAAATTGACGGGTTGTATGGAAGCTCTCAACAGGTTCATGTCACGTCTAGGGAGAAAGGCATTCCATTCGTCAAACTGCTAAAAAAGACAGGCAAGTTCAAGTGGACACAAGAAGCGAATGAAGCTTTTCAAAAACTCAAGCATTACGTAGCATCATCACCAGTACTGGTGCCACCAAACAAGAAGGAGGACTTGCTTTATACATCTCAGCCACAAAGAACATTGTAAGCATAGCCGTTGTGGTTGAAAGAGAAGAACTCGGTCATGTCTACAAAGTGCAAAGACAAGTCTACTACGTCAGTGAAGTATTAACAGAGTCAAAAGTCAGATACCCTCACATACAGAAGCTACTTTATGCAATCCTTATATCATCAAGGAAGCTAAGACACTACTTTCAAGAACACAAGATAATGGTAATCACAGAATTCCCATTGTCAGATATCTTGAGAAATCGAGATGCAATAGGGAGAATATCCAAATGGGCAGTAGAGCTCAGAGCACTAAATCTAGAGTTCCAATCCAAGAAAGCTATCAAGTCCCAAGCACTCAGTGACTTACTAGCTGAGTGGATAGAGACAACCTTGAAAGAACCCGAACCAATCACAGATCATTGGAGGATGTACTTTGATGGCTCGCTCAAGCTAGGAGGTGCTGGAGCAGGAATCTTATTCATATCACCAGAAGGAAAACAACTCATGTATGTTATACAAATCCTGTGACAAGCCACAAACAATGAAGTAGAATATGAAGCGCTCATACATCTCTACTATAAGTGAAAATTTCTCCAAGCCACTTCTCTTCTTTAAGATCAATGACTCACAACACGCCTACTGCAAATACAACGGCTGAGATTAAAAAGTTAGAAGCCTCTTCCCACTCTCCCTCACCCTGCAACTCCCACGCACAAACGACCGTGAGACGTGACGCTTGCAGCCAGGGTTCGATTCCTATCTCCGTCCAATTTTTCTTCGCCTCAAAAAACCTTCCCTCATTCTTTCTGCTCGAGCGAGTGCGGAACCTCGATCCACCATAGACTTCCTTTGTACTCCCTCCATTCTAAATTGTAGTTCGTTTTAAAATTTTTGGTGTATGCTTTTGCTATGTACCTAGATAAATAATATGTCTAGATACATAACAAAATGCATGCATCAAAAAAGTCAAAGTGAACTACAATTTGGAACAGAGGGAGTACATAATTGTACCACACCCAGCACCAGGGATTAGGGCTCTAACCCTCACCGCTCAGCACTAGGGAGCCGCTACCGCCGGTGGGATGGGCTGCTGCCACCATAGGCGCCCTTCGCGTGGCCACCGGCCACTGCCACAAGGGGAAGCGTGGGGCTAGCCACGGGCGCAGGGCCGCGCAAGGTAGGTCGATCGCCAGGCCAGGCTCCAGTCGCCGAGAGGCAGCCGGCCACCGCAAGGACACGATGAGGAAGGCACACACGGGCGCCTCTTCTACCTGGGTAACCTCCGATTTGTACCCTGCATACCTGCCTGCGCCTGCAATAGGATGCTGAGCTACTGCCGTGTGTTGTGTGCAGGTCAGTGCAATTAGATAGCTTCATAAATGACTACTATAATTTTCTTTTGATCCAACCTCTCACTTGTACTCCACTTTCACCTTCTGGTTGCTCTTGTTGGAAATAAGAGCAATTTAGCGATGTATAAATTAATTCCCACAATGAGGAAAAGACCAACAGCATGTACCACAGGTATGTGATTTGATACTAGCAACAGAGAGAATGCGAGAACGAACAACAGAGAGAGAATCGACATTCTTACAGTGCGATTGCCGGCGAAGGAAGACGTAGCAGACCGTCGACTGAAATCCGGATCAGCGGCGTAGAGGGAAGAAGACGTCCAGCGAGCAGTCGTGATGGTGCTTCCCAAAAACCTGATACGCCCCCTACCTCGTGCAGGGATGCGAGGAGACGTAGGCTTCGGAGCCTGCTCTCCCGACACCGATGGCACGTCGGCGACGGGATGGGGAAGAAGACAGCAGCACAGCACTGTGGCAAGGAAGAGATGAATCTCTCAGTACTGAGGATGACGTCTCGCTCCATATTTATACAAGCGTCGTAGCAAATAGAAAAGTAATTAGCCGCTCAATCACAGTATTATTGTAATTGACCTTTCGTTTGTGCACTTACCATAATACGAGAATAATTGCTTACCAAATAGGCCAGCGCAATTTTCTCCATGCATGCAAAAATTCAGAGTGGCAGAAGGAGGCCGCGCACCCACAAGGTTCAGAGCGGGAAATCAGTGGACCTTTCACGCGCATGTCGTGCATGCGCGCCCATTAGCCCCGCCCCGCCCGGCCCGGCGAGGCGAGGCGAGGCGAGCGAGCGCGCGCGTGTGGTTCTTCCTTTTCCTCTCCCCAATAGCTCCAACAATATAGAGATAGCTCAGCTATTTAAGTTGGCCTCACTCCTCTTGAAGTAGCAAGGTGGGACTAAAGTCCCCCACCTTTCCATATATACATGCATGTGTGATTGGGCCTTTGGGATTTATTTGGAATTATTTGGCCCATGGCCCAAAACATCTAACAATCCCCCACCACATCCCAAGGGCACGCGAGTCGTACTCCCTGTACCATAGTACTATTAATATACCATCTATTCAGTGGAGACCGGTTAAGGTTGACATCCACCTAGAACAATAAGATAGGCCCATCCGCAACTACACAATGGACTAGGCCTTGAATTGGCAGTTTGGTGCGAATAGGCTTCACTTGAAGTCTTGACTGATACTAGGCTGCCATAGCCAACCCCGCGGGTGGAGCGTATGAGTCATACTCCTAACTCACTTCATGAGCTTATTAAAGAATACCCAATTCTTATAAACTGCGACTAACAGTTGGGCTCACATAGGTGTGTTCTTATAGGGATACTCTGTAGGATAGTATCTCGCTATAAAGCCTCAGAACACATTAAGACAAAGTCAACCTGCCTTACAGAGATGAGAGTACTGCATCTCTAGCGGAGTGGGTCAAAAGGAAAGATTGTACTCTCCCATTAACCAACAGCTTGTTCTTCCCAGGTCCTAATTCACAGGATCTTTGATCACATAGGTTGGGTTACTACTGAGGTTAACTCACATGGGTCTCAATCCCATCTCCTTCGATGCATTGTCAATCACGGTGCGTGATAGTCCATTTGTAAAGGGATCTACCAGGTTCTTAGCTGTCTGGATGTAGTCCACAGCTATTACTCTAGAGCTCCTTAATTTCGTGATAGACTTCAGTCTATATTTTATATGTTTGCTGGACTTCTTTCTGTTGTCCTGACTATTCTTCACCTTCGTGATCACCGTTTGATTATCACAGTTTATAAGAATAGCAGGAATTGGTTTCTCCACCATAGGCAAGTCCATCAACATCTCTCTTAACCATTTAGCCTCAGTAGAGGCTGTAAGCTCTGCCTCCATTGTGTACTTTGTAAGTATTGTATGCTTACAAGACCTCCAAGAGACAGCACCACCACCCAAAGTGAATATGTATCCACTAGTGGCATTAAGCTCATCAGCTTCTGTAATCTAGTTTGAATCACTATATCCTTTGAGTACTCCTGGGTACCCTGAGTAGTGAATTGCATAACTCATTGTGCCTTTTAGATAGTTCATTACTCGATCAATACCACGCCAATGATCAGTTCCTGGATTAGAGAAAAATCTACTCAACTTGCTTACAGCAAATGAGATATCAGGGCGCGTTGCGCTAGCTAAGTACATCAAAGATCCAATAATTTAGGAATATTTCAAATGATCCTTTCCTAGCCTTTTATTCTTTCGAAGTATTAGGCTAGGATCATAGGGTGTTGGAGAAGGTTTGCAATCCATATAACCAAAGCAGTTCAAAACCTTTTCCACATAACGAGATAGCAAAAGAGTAATCCCATTCTCATCCTTATTAAGTTTAATATTGAGGATCACATCGGCTTCTCCCAAATCTTTCATGTCAAAATTTTAGGATAAGAATAATTTTACATCATTAATCACTTTGATACTTGTCCCAAAAATTAGTATGTCATCAACATACAAACACAGGATTACTCCTTTGCCCCCACTGATGTGAACTAGGGTTCCCAATCTTCCGAAAGGTTCTAATAACTCTCGATTTGGTGGAATCGTGACACAATTCGATCCGGCTTCCGAACAACTCGGCTCTGAACCCGGCAATCACAGCACCACATCTCCTCTGGTTATCGACTATCGAAGCACAGTCGACCTCGCCAAGAAGGCTGAGTCCTTTGCCTGCTAATCGAAGAACACAAGCAAGAACACGAAAGAATGCAACCAATTGCAGATGAATGATTAATCTCACGAGTTGGGGTCTCACAAACCGACGGCGCGGCGAAACTGTTGTGAATAGAATAATCTAAGCAAAACCCAAAACCTAACGAGAGAGGCGGTGGCTGGTTATAGAGGTCTAAGGGTCGTCGCCACCCCTGGACGCGCCCCCTAATGGGCTCAACAATGATATACGGCCCAACGGACCAAAAACGGTGACGCAGCACCGGAACAGATTCTGGATGCTAACTTGTTTTGATGTTTCCTGATGACTCCGAAGGAATTTTGATCTCAAACCAACGCCATTGGCTTCCTTATGAAATTATCTTTCCATCCATAGGTGGATCATCAAAAACGGAGTCTGGATGCGTCCTGGGCGTCCACTTTACTCCACACTAGTCTTGGACTCTGAAACAGGCTCGAAGTCGACTCGGTTTGGGCCTCCACCTTGACTTGGGCGCCCTTGCTGGTCCTCACGCCTCCAAGCCATCCCTTATGCATCCCTTGGTCCTCTCCATGATTCCTAAGTATAATATAATTATTAGGTAGCAATCTATTCTCAAAATCATAAAAAGACTTCCTTAAGAACGAGCTCACCTGTAAATTTAATTATCGTGCGCGAGCTCTTGTGATTGGACCTTGAATGTCCAGCGGAGGATCATCTTGTGCATTCAATGGAGTGATGTCCTCATCATCCTCCCCCTCTTGAATTGGAGTCATCCTCGACTCAAGGTCATCTTCTTCTCCCAAATACGGCTTCAAATCTAAAATGTTGAAAGAAGGACTAACTCCGAACTCGGGTGGCAACTCAAGTTTCTATGTATTATCATTTATTTTCTCAATAATTTTATAAGGACCAGCAGCTCTTGGCATTAATTTTGACTTACGTACCTCTGGAAACCTATCTTTTCTCAAATGTAACCATACTAAATCACCTGGTTCAAGTTTAAGTTCTTTTCTACCTTCACTACCAGCAATTCTATACTTTTCATTCATCTTTTCAATATTTTCTTTAGTGGTTTGATGTAACTTACGAATAAATTCAGCACGTGCACTAGCATCACTATGCATTCTTTTATTGGTAGGTAAAGGCAAAAGATCAATTGGAGCACGAGGGTTAAAACCATACACTACCTGAAAAGGACTTACCTTGGTGGTAGAATGTGTCGCCCGATTGTAAGCAAACTCCACATGAGGCAAACATTCTTCCCACATCTTTAAATTTTTCTTCAAAATAGCTCTCAGCATGGTGCCCAAAGTGTGGTTCACTACCTCTGTTTGTCCATCTATTTGTGGGTGACAAGTTGTTGAAAACAACAATTTTGTGCCCAAATTATTCCATAGAGTTCGCCAGAAGTGACTCAAAAATTTGGCGTCGTGATCTGAAACAATAGTAGACGGCATACCATGCAAACGAACAATATCTTGGAAAAAAAGGTCAGCAATATGAGTTGCATCATCACTTTTATGACATGGTATAAAATGTGCCATCTTAGAAAATCGATCCACAACCACAAAAATACTATCCCTTCCCCTCTTGGTCCTAGGCAATCCTAAAACAAAGTCCATCGAAATATCTGTCCAAGGAATAGAAGGAACAGGAAGAGGCATATACAACCCATGTGGATGCAAGCGAGACTTAGCTTTTTGACATGTGGTGCAGCATGCCACGAACCGCTCAACATCTCTCTTCATCTGTGGCCAAAAGAAATGTGTGGCCAAAACAGCTACCGTCTTTTTAGCACCAAAATGGCCCATCAATCCCCCTCCATGCGCTTCCTGTAGCAACAAAAGATGAACAGAACCAACTGGAATGCATAGACGGTTAGCTCTAAACACAAATCCATCATTTATCACATACTTGTTCCACGTACGGCCCTCTTTACAATTCAGCAACACATCTTTAAAATCAGGATCAAGCGCATATTGTTCTTTTATTGTTTCAAGCCCAAAAATCTTACAATCAAGTTGGGACAACATAGTATATCGTCTAGACAAAGCATCAGCAATTATATTATCCTTTCCTTTCTTGTGTTTGATAACATAAGGAAAGGATTCAATAAATTCAACCCACTTAGCATGT
>CM041630.1:31653846-31688471 GCA_023333625.1 Bothriochloa decipiens
AATTTTTGCTCTACTGTCATCTCCCAATCAAGGTATTCCTCGGCATCATAATGTCCCAAAAAAGAAGGTATGGTAAATTTAACCTTAGCATAAGGATCATCGGGAGCATGAGTACGATTACCTCAGTGGCGGTTGAAATGTTGAGCGCCACCCATACCTGTGGTATTTGTGCGAAGACGATGACGCAATCTATTTTCTCTTGTAGCTGCTCTATCAACATTACCATCAGCATCATATACCTCATCGCCAGCATTGCTGCCATCATTATTTTCTTCAGGTGGTGGCGGTTCTTCTAAAGCAGTTACCCTATCGGTCAGCGTGGACAATCGTTTATCCAATCTCTCAAGGGTGTTGCCAATTTTGAGATCAATGAGTGCAGCAGTTATAGCCTTGGTAACTGTCTCGTTGAAGTCCTTCTGAGCATTGTTTATAACAGATTATAGTTGCTCTTGGCTGACACACTCTGAAAACCCTTTGGGTGAATTCTCTCCCGCATCACCTGCCATTGTAGACACAAAACACAAGCAGCAAACGATGAAAGTTATCCCTAATAATCCTCTACAAATGTGGAGTGGTGCCTCTCAAATTTAGAGCAAAAGGCAATACCTTAACAAGTTTCGATCGGTTCTTACCAGCAAGGCACGGATACCTGAAAGACGTAGCGCTGAGATTATGGGTGTCACAACTTTTGCTGTCCAGAAGTATATGTGGAGCTTAGGAAGGCTGGCCAAAAAATATGTGAGTGGTACATAATTCAAAGACAGAAAGTAATATTGAATTATAGTCTCAATTACTTGTTCTCGTTGCTGGCCTAACGTGTTCCAAGTATCAAATGTGTGTGAACAAGGACAAAGGAAGCACAAGTATGATGGAGAGACAAGTATGAATGAAGCACAAAGCACAATGTAGCACACGCAATCACAGAACAAGAAACTCCTTTTTGTTTTTCCTTTTTTTTTCCTTTTTTCTTTGAACAAACCTTTTTTTACACTATTTTTTTAAATTTTTCTCTGAACAAGTATGACAAAAGATACAACCACAAAAATTTTCACCTACTACAACAGAGGTGGAATGTGGTCTACAGAAAATCAGCACGTTCTCTGAAAAGCGTGCAAGAAACTTGTCAATTTTTTTCTTTATATTGCCGAATTTTTTTGGCAATTCTAACTAGACCAAATAGGCTGAAGGCCAGTTTGGGTCAGCTCCAAATGGAGTTAAGAAGCTGCTGTAAAAATTTCAAATTTTTCTGATAAACGAGTCAAAAGTTATGCCTGTTTTACCGAAGGTATCTCAAGTTATGTTTCTCGGAAGGCACAACACGGCGGCGGCAGTTAGGGCGAAGCGTCCCTAAACTCCAACACCGATCACAGCAGTAGGTATTCAGCTGATGATGCAAGGAGGGCTGCGATGCAAGCAACAAAGAGCGGCCGGTGACCTATCTAGGGTTTGGGCGGCGGCGAGAATTGACACAAGGCGGCTAGCGGGGCAAGTCGAGTAATATGGTGGATTCGACTTGTTGTTTGGGACGGTGGAAGGGGACAGCGTTGAATGGAAACGATGGAGAAAAACACACAACTAGACTCTAACACAACCTAACCAGCAACAAGACCCTGACCAGGACACAAATTCGACACTACGGAATCTGACAAGAACTATGCAAAGGCCAAACGTGGTTCTGGGATAAGGGAAAAACCTAGACTAAACTATTTTTGGCTTCTTTTTTTGGATTATAGGACGAAGGCGAAAACAAACTAAACTAGGGTAAGGGCAAACCTGATGGTGTACCTGAAGCTTTGATTACCACTTGATGTGAACTAGGGTTTCCGATCTTCCAAAAGGTTCTAATAACTCTCGATTTGGTGGAATCGCGACACAATTTGATCCTGCTTCCGAACAACTCGGCTCTGAACCCCGCAATCGCAGCACCACGTCTCCTCTGGTTATCTACCGTCGAAGCATAGTCGACCTCACCAAGAAGGCTGAGTCCTTTGCCTGCTAATCAAAGAACACAAGCAAGAACACGAAAGAATGCAACCAATTGCAGATGAATGATTAATCTCACAAGTTGGGGTCTCACAAACCGACGGCGCGGCGAAACTGTTGTGAACAGAATAATCTAAGCAAAACCCAAAACCTAACGAGAGAGGCGGTGGCTAGTTATAGAGGTCTAAGGGTCATCGCCACCCCTGGACGCGCCCCCCCTAATGGGCTCAACAACGATACACGGCCCAACGGACCAAAAACGATGACACAGCACCAAAACAGATTCTGGATGCTAATTTGTTTTGATGTTTCCCGATGACTCCGAAGGAATTTTGACCTCAAACCAATGCCATTGGCTTCCTTATGAAATTATCTTTCCATCCATAGTGGATCATCAAAAATAGAGTCCGGATGCGTCCTGGGTGTCCACTTTACTCCACACTAGTCTTGGACTCCAAAACAGGCTCGAAGTCGACTCGGTTTGGGCCTCCACCTTGACTTGGGCGTCCTTGCTGGTCCTCCACGCCTCCAAGCCATCCCTTATGCATCCCTTGGTCCTCTCCATGATTCCTAAGTACAATATAATCATTAGGTAGCAATCTATTCTCAAAATCATAAAAAGACTTCCTTAAGAACGAGCTCACCTGTAAATTTAATTGTCGTGCACGAGCTCTTGTGATTGGACCTTGAATGTCCAGCGGAGGATCATCTTGTGCATTCAATGGAGTGATGTCCTCATCACCCACCATAACGGTAATACACACAGGTGTTGGCTTCATTTATTGCAAACCCAGCAGAGGTCAAAGTCTTTTCGAACTTCTCATGCCACTGCTTAGGTGCCTGCTTTAGGCCGTACAAGTATTTAAGTAACCTACACACCTTGCCCTTTTGTCCTTGTGCTATAAATCCATCAGGCTGATTCATATAAATTTCTTCCTCTAACTCTCCACTAAGGAAAGCCGTTTTCACGTCCATCTGATGAACAAGAAGCTTATGGGAAGCAGCCAAGGATAATAACACTCGGATTGTAGTTAATCTGGCAACAGGTGAGTAGGTATCAAAGAAATCCTCATCTTCTTTTTGTGTAAAACCTTTAGCAACAAGCCTAGCCTTGTACTTTTCAATAGTACCGTCAGGCCTAAGCTTCTTCTTAAATACCCATTTACAGCCAATCGGTCTGCAACCCACTGGTTTATCTACTACTTCCCATATGCCATTTCCAATGATGCAGTCCATCTCACTACGGACTGCATCCTTTCAATAATCCGCATCTGGCGATGCATATGCCTCCGCAATGGTCGTGGGAGTATCATCTATGAGATACACAATGAAGTCATCACCAAAGGATTTTTCAACCGTTTGTCTCTTACTCCTTCTAGGAGCTACAACATTGTCATCCTCTTCAATACCAGGTGGGTCTATAATTGGCTCTATCGGAGGTGTAGGCTCAGGAATAAATTCACTAGACGAACTCAGTAAAGAATAAGCAACTTTCATCGGGAAAATATTCTCAAAGAAAGTAACATCTCGTGACTCCAAAAGTGAATCAACTAAAACATCAGGCGCTTCAGATTTTATCACTAAGAACTTATAAGCCGTGCTGTGATACGCATAACCCAAAAAGATACAATCAATGGTCTTTGGTCCGAGCTTGCGTTTCTTATTAATGGGTACGCTAACCATTGCCAAACAGCCCCATGTACACAAGTAATGGAGTGATGGTTTCCTTCCTTTCCATCCTTCATATGGAGTAACTTCACTATTTTTAGTTGGAACTCTATTTAGAACATGACATGCTGTTAAGACAGCCTCCCCCCACCATGCTTTAGCCATACCGGATGTTCCTAACATGGCATTCACCAAGTCCATTAACGTCCGGTTCTTTCTTTCGGCAACCCCATTAGATTGGAGCGAATATAGTGGTGTCCGTTCATAAATTATTCCATTCTCCGCACAGAAGAGATCGAACTCATTGGAAAAATACTCTCCACCGCGATCAGACCTAACACGCTTGATTTTCTTTTCTAATTGGTTTTCTACCTCAGCTTTATAAGTCTTAAAACATTTAATGCCTCATCTTTTGTTTTTAGAAAAAACACATAACAATATTTAGTTGCATCATCAATTAAAGTCATAAAGTATCTTTTCCCTCCTTTTGTCAACACACCATTCATTTCACAAATATCTGAATGTATGAGCTCCAACAATGTCGTGCATCTCTCGTCTACAGCCTTGTGAGGCTTACGAGGTTGCTTTGCTTGCACACATGCTTGACATTTAGAGCCTTTGACAGTAGAAAAATTTGGAATTAAATTCATACTGGATAGACATGACATACAACCAAAATTAAAGTGAATAAACGTGAATGCCATATATCAGCCACCAAATTGTTCGAATCACACACATGGTTCACAACTTTATTACAAAAATTAGAGAGTGAAAAACGGAACAAGCCTCCGCTCTCATAGCCTTTGCCAATGAATTGGCCATACCTCGAGACGACTACTTTATTAGACTCAAATACCAGCTTGAATCCATCTCGACACAAGAGGGATCCACTAACGAGGTTCTTCTTTATTGAGGGAGCATGCTGCACGTTCTTGAGCCACACGATCTTTTCCGAAGTGAACTTCAGATCGACCGAACCAACACCAAGAACAGAAGCATGCGAGTCGTTCCCCATCATGGCGGTTGAACCTCGTGCGACCTGGTAAGATGAAAACATGGAGATATCAGTACAAACAGAATATTGGCTCCTGTATCGATCCACCAATCATTAGATTGACATACAGAAAATACACTAGGTAAATAATTACCGTACCCAGATCCGCTAGGATCACCAATAGTCACGTTGGCAGACTTCTGCCCCTGCTGATTCTTCTTGCCCTTGCGGTTCTTGCACTTCTTGGCAAAGTGTCTATTCTAACCGCAAACAAAGCACACAACTTCATCCATGTTCATCTTCTTCTTCTTGAACTGAGTAGTTTGAACAGGCTTTTGCTTGTTCTTGCCAGCATGCTGCATCACATTGGCACTGGACTGTTTTGGGGCTTTTGGTGGAGCATCCTTTGCCCGAGCCTTCTCTTCAACATCATGACCAGCCAACAGATCCTTGACTGAGATCTTCTGTCTTTTGTGTTTTAGAGCTGTGGCAAAGTTTCTCCATGACGAAGGCAACTTGACAATCATACCACCAGCCACAAACTTGTCAAGCAAGACGTGTCCAAGTTGTTCAAGTTCCCTCATAATAAGTTGCAACTCATGAGCCTGTTCCACGACTGAACGGTTTTCAACCATTTTAAACTCGTGGTACTTCTCCATCACATATAACTCGTGCCCAGCGTCTGCAGCACCAAATTTGTGTTCAAGTGCATCCCACAGTTCAGCAACACTTTTGATATTCATATAAACATCACACAGCTGGTCAGAGAGCACGGTAAGAATGCATCCGACAAAAATCATCGCAGCCATAGTAAACTCCTGCACCTCTTTCTCAGACGTGAGAGGTAGTGCGGGAGGATTACCCACGACCCAAAACACGCCCATAGCCATGAGCCACAACTGGGCCCTCGTCTGCCATCTCTTAAAATTCACACCAGTGAGCTTCTCTGATTTCATCGCATCAGTATATCCCTTAGTCATCGCTAAATGCCTATCAGATTTTTGGAATATTAGAAACAAGAGCAATTTAGCGACGTATAAATTAATTTCGACAATGAGGAAAAGACCAACAGCATGTACCACAGGTATGTGATTTGATACTAGCAACACAGAGAATGCAAGAATGAACAACGGAGAGAGAATCGACATTCTTACAGTGGGATTGCCGGCGCAGGAAGACGTAGCAGACCGTCGACTGAAATCCGGATCAGCGGCGTACAGGGAAGAAGACGTCGAGCGAGCAGTCGCGACGGCGTTTCCCAAAAACCTGATACGCCCCTACCCCGTGCAGGGACGCGAGGAGACGTAGGCTTCGGAGCCTGCTCTCCCGACACCGATGGCACGTCGGCGACGGGATGGGGAAGACGGCGACAGCGCAGCACTGTGGCGAGGAACAGATGAATCTCTCGGTACCGAGGATGACGTCTCGCTCTATATTTATACACGCGTCGTAGCAAATAGGAAAGTAATTAGCCGCTCAATCACAGTATTATGGTAATTGACCTGCCGTTTGTGCACTTACCATAATACGAGAATAATTGCTTACCAAATAGGCCAGCGCAATTTTCTCCATGCATGCAAAAATTCGGAGTGGCAGAAGGAGGCCGCGCACCCGCAAGGGTTGGAGCGGGAAATCGGCGGACCATTCACGCGCATGTCGTGCGTGCGTGCCCATTAGCCCCGCCCCGCCCCGCCCGGCCCGATGAGGCGAGACGAGGCGAGCGAGCACGTGCGTGTGTGGTTCTTCCTTTCCTCTCTCCAATAGCTCCAACAAGATAGAGATAGCTCAGCTATTTAAGTTGGCCTCACTCCTCTTGAAGTAGTAAGGTGGGACTAAAATCCCTCACCTTTCCATATATATATGCATGTGTGAGTGGGCCTTTAGGATTTATTTAGAATTGTTTGGCCCATGGTCCAAAACATCTAACAGCTCTGGTTGTGATTCTTGTGTGTATGCTTCCTCCTTCACGTGTTCCTACAGGAGAGATAACTTCCATTGCGGGCATCGAGGTTGACAGGTTGCCGTGGATGATGCCCGTCATGTGTTCGCTAAAATGCCCTCAAGGTAATAATTTTTGATTTCTCGACAACTTCTAGTTAATTCGAGGTGGATTCCATTGCTTCCTTTCATTTGGGTCTGAATTGGAGTGATAGCATGCAGACATCTTGTCAAGTTTTGATGAGCTATCCTTCCTGAAGCTCTAGGAATGGCGTACTTGGGACCTCTTGCTTCTTTCCTCTAAAATTCTTTGGTTCCATGCAAACACTGGAAAAATTCTTTGGTTCCATGCAAACATTAGTTAAAGTTTTCAAACTGAGCGAAACAAATATTTCCTCGATAGTAATATACTCTGTGGTTATAGCCTGATACAAATCTTCACCCAAGCTAGCTCTCCTAGACTGCAGAGAATAAAAATTTTACATTGTATCAGAATCTCATTCAATTGGCGACTAATTTTATAGGAAAACATGAAGCTCAAGTTGCTGCTATCGCCAAAAGGCAGTACTAAAACATGATGAAATTAAAGTGGATACTTGCCTTCTGGAGGGCATCCATAACAGCTACCGGAATAGGCATATGGACTTGTTCGTTGATGAACTTTGCAGCTTTGAGGATCTAATGAACAAGCTTAGGCTGAAAAACAAGCCTTTTTGCTGAAATTGAGATAGCCCTTCCTCAGGGACACGAGGAGATGGGAGCCACCACTTTTTACTCTTCCTTGGACCTGTAATTTTGCCCCAACGTTCAGCTCTACTACCACTCTCCTCATACCAGAACTTTGTATCTATCATAGAGTCCATCACTTCCTGGATATTTTATTGCATAAAACATAAATACAAAATAGGCCACAAGGAGTTGGAGAGTGGTAGTTCCACTTGCAGATTTAATGGTACAACTTTGATGATTCTTCAAAATATGTTGTTCCACTTTAGTAAAATAATTCTGGATGCACTTGCTACAATTTAGTGAATATTCAAAAATAAAAATGAAGGTGTTTGTTGACCTATAACGTAATAATTTTTTACAATATTTATTTTGAAAGATTGGCTTCTGATAAATTATGAGGTTGACCAATATTTATGTTAATGGTGCAGGTTATTACCCTTTTATAAGGTGCACTGGACCCTGGTTACGACCATTGTAATTTATTTGAAAAATATAAAGTCACACTACTCTTTCAGGTTATTTTTGTTGTACTTGACATCCTTTCTAGATAACAATGTATGAAACTACTTATCAGGATTATTTCACCTTCTTATAACTGGATTTTTGCTTATTTTTTCTTACTTATGCAACACCGATGTCCATTCCAGTAATCATTGTATCTAGATGCTATTTTCTTTTTCAGACATGTTTTATTCTCTAGGTGGTATAACTGGATTTATTTCTGAGTGACAAATGACCAATCTCTGCTAGACATTGATATGTGTTTTGCTAATGTGTGATTGCAATTTGGTTAAATAAAACTGGATATATACTCAAGTTCTGAAGCCAAAATATGTAGTTTATTGACGGCAATTTGTTCTTGTTTGGATATGTGAGCAGGAGATGCGGGCTTGGCAAAGAGCTTGCAAGATGATATCAAAAGAAAATGACAAGCTTAAGGTACATTTTCCTCTTCAAATATATGCGTTAGAGGACTAGGTTGAGGTAGATTGTCATTTGAGTATTCATAGAAATTGATTTTTTTATCAATGGAGAACAGTCACAGACCGGCCACAATCATGTGTTATGTTCCTCTGACCTGTATTCGGTCCGTTTGGTCACAAGCATAGGAAATCCATAATTCAAGATTTTGAATCCTTTAATTTATTTTATTTCAATGATATATAACGGTTATAGCCTCGGTGCATTTCTTTCCTTAAATGTTCAAATGAGCTTATGTTTGGAAGTTCCTAATTCTCTAAAATTTGCCCATCCTTACATTGTACATTATATTAGCTAATTTAAATGTTGAGAACATTTGTGATATGCCGACATTTGAGAACTTTAAATTGTACTTTACTTACATTACATTGTATTATACTTCCCAAAGTATACCATGTTCACTTGTCTTGCCTTTCTATATTTATGAGCTGTGGATTGTGCTTGTTGCAGGTTGTCACTTTCTGTTTGCTGGATTGGGCATTACATAAGGTATCTGATTGTCATTCTACTAATGAAGATAGTGAATTGAAAAAACTAAGGAACATCAGCGATTAACTTGCTTCCTCCAACTCTGATGTTGTACTGCAGATTATGAGAAGAGGGCAAATAAAAAGCTGGTGAAAGGAAGCAGTAGATCAATAGGTGATCCATGTGTGCATTCTGCATTTTTTTCGTTCAGTTTCTGTTCGCTGCTCCTACACAAAAAGAATGTTTCTCCATGAATCAATTTAAGCCCTTAAAGCAGCCTCATCTAATTTCTCATTAGACTTTGGACACTATCCTGTTTGAAATTTCCTTTATTTTCAGCACATTTATGAATGATGCCAGTATGCACTAAAATTTCATATGGCATTCATTTCTTTCGATTTAATTGCAAATAGGAAGTGGTGCAAGTGGGTCCTGTAGGTTTCAACTCACAAAGTTGATCAAGTCCAAATTGTTGTGTGTGGAAGCTCCTTGAATCATTTACATTTAAGCTTTTGTGACTCTGAAGTGTATATTTTTTTTGTCTTAGTTAAGAACTAAAGAATCATATGCTGAACTTTGTTACGAGCAATGACATCTCCATGAGCTATTGGCATATAGGATAACTCTTATGGGTAACTCTGATATTGTTTGTGTGGTGCTTTGTCACGTTAAAAGAACATTGGTTGTCTTCATGTGCATCCCCTAGATAAAGCCATGGCGTTAGCACGGGCATTATACTTGTGGGCTAAAAGTAGCCCACTCTTTAGCAATAAAGAGGTTACTAGTCTATGGCGATTCAGCAGTTGTTATCAACCAAGTCAACAAGGAATGGGACTGAACAAAAAACAACATGGATGCTTATTGTGCAGAAGTCAGAAAACTAGAGAAAAATTTCCAAGGACTAGAGATCCACCACATTCTAAGGATTCAAATGTGACCGCTCACACTTTGGCCAAGCTAGGCTCTGACAGAGCAAAAGTACCACCAGAAATCTTCATGGAAGTGTTAAGAGAACCATCTATCAAACAACCCGGAGCAACCAAGGACGACCCAATAGAGATTGATCAAGATCCTTTGACAAGTTATGGTAATCCATGAAGACTGGATGCAACAGTTCATAGATTACATCAAAGACAAGACGCTACCAGAAGACAAGGCACAAAGAACCTGGCTAATACGTAGAAGCAAGAACTATGTATTGGTCAGAGACAAGCTATACAGAAGAGCAACATCATCACGAGTTCTACTCAAATGCGTACCAAGGGAAAGAGGAATCAACATCATCAACAAAATACACACAGGTTGCTGCAGCAATCACGCGGCCTCAAGAACCTTGGTAGGCAAAGCTTTCAGAATGGGATATTACTGGCCCACCACAATGAAGGACATAGAAGAATTCATCAAGAAGTGCAAGAAATGCCAGATGTTCGCAAGACAACAACATGTTCCAACACACAACCTGATATGCATACTGCCCTCTCAGCCCTTCTCCTGTTGGGGATTGAATCAAGTCAGTCCACTAAAAAGATCAGCCATAGGATAGAATACAAACCCTTAGTCAAGTACAGCGCAAAAAAAGCTATCGAGTTCATACAAAGCATCATGTTCCAATTCGGAGTACCCAACAGGATCACCGTTCACAGCGAAGGAATTTACATCCTAGGCAACAGATTGTGGAATCGACATAGATTTCGCATCAGTTGCCCACCCTCAAGGAAACAGACAAGTTGAAAGAGCAAACATGTTAATTTTACAAGGACTGAAGCCAAGACTATATGAAGAGCTAGTAGACTACAGAGCAAAGTGGATTGACGGAATACAAAAAGTGGTTTGGGGCCTTAGAACCCAAATCAGCAGATCACCCGGATACTCACCATTCTTCCTCATCTATGGATCAGAAGCAATACTCCCAGCTGATTTAATTTGGACATCACCAAAGATTGAGCAATATGAAGGAGAAGCCGAAGAAACATGACGCCTGGAACTCGATTCACTAGAAGTCAGAGAATGTGCAATTCTGCAAAACGTAAGATACCAACAAAGCCTAAGAATACACTATGACAAGAACACACAACCCTGGGCCCTCAAACCTGGGGACTCAGTTCTTTGGCTCATCCAAAAGGAAGACGGAAGACACAAATTACTTAGTCCATGGGAGGGACCTTTCAAAGTAAGAAGAGCAACTGGACAAGGCACTTATGAGCTAATGACAAATGAATAAATCCCACTGAAGAACACTTGGTACATCAGCCATCTCTGAAGATTCTACAACTAGCACAAGTCCTGTAAAAGAACCCATGATGACGCCACAGAAATATTTTGAGCTTCAGACAACCCGCTCTCTCCAAGAACAATAGGCACACAATGCCTCCTCAAGATATCGCACTATGGGGTGATCTCATAGCTTGCCTGCATGGACTAGAGTACATCGTACCGCTCCATGGACAGGCTAGCTGCCCGGCACGCAGCTCCAGGCTGAATCAGGGCACACCGTATCGGTCTAGGATCGGTCCTCTCTAGGGTGAATCAAGGCACTCGTGTTGGTTCATGATTAGAGAGTACTACGAGTGAGAATGCAGTTTGAACTAGACACAATATCGTGCTGGTTCGGGAGTCAAAACCTATTTGCAACCGTGGGATCAGGGCACACCATGTTGGTCTAGGATTTTGGCATCCCCACTTTTCCTACCCTGTGCGCAGAGCACCGAGTTGGATCAGGGCACACCGTGTCAGTCCAGTCAGGCCTTTCTGGGGTGAATTAGAGCTCTCATACCTGTTCACGATTAGAAAATTCTTTTTTACTGTGAGTGAAATGCAGATGAACCCAGGCACGTAGTGCTGGTTCGGGAGTCAAGACCTTTCGCTACAACAGCAGGATTAGGGCACATCGTGTCGGTCCAGAATCCTTGACTCCCCTCCCTTTTTTGCCTGCGATGAGATGCAGAGCACAACATATTGGACTGAACTCAGGCACACCATGCGGGTTCAGGCTCAGACTTAAACTACGCTGCGGCATGATACAGCACAACTCGAAACACGAAGTAACACCGGCTCAGCATTAACCACTACACTACCAGTGGGTAGTATGAATCAATAGAAACAATTTTGGCTCAGCGCTAGCCACTACACTACCAGTGGGTAGTACAAAAGCAAACTCAAGTCAGGACGAAGCCTGCACAGCAAGAACTCATCAAAGCAATTAAAAGTCAGGATGAAGCCTACACAGCAAGAACTTGTCGAGGCAATTCAAAGTCTGGACGAAGCCCACACAGCAAGAACTCATCGAAGCAATCAAAGTCAATATGAAGCCCGTATAGGAAGAACTCATCGAAGCAATTCAAAGTCAGGATGAAGCCCGCACAACAAGAACTCATCAAATCAAATAAAGTCGGGATGAAGCCAACACAACAAAAGTTCTCTCTTCATAAGACAAAGTGCAACAACGGCCTAGAAGTACCACCCATCCATAATCAAGGAGTTTTACAAGCAAGGCGCTCAAGGTGCAGGAGCAGCAGGGTCAGCACCTAAGTCAATCCTAGCGACAACCTGCTCTACAAGTGGAGCAAGGACGGCCTCCTGCTCTCCAACCTACAACAAGAACTCCAATGGCTGGTTGGGGTCAGCCATCCGCTCCAGATCAGCTTCAGGAGTAAGAACCCGGACGTGGCACAAAATGTTGCTCACGCACCTCTGAAAATTGTCCTTCATAAAGTTGAAGAATTACGATGGAATTTAGGCGCATAAGACGCCACATCACCATAGAGGTCCTAATCCCCCTCGCCCAATAAAGGACAAGAGGTAGGTAATGCCCACCTACAGCGATTGGAACCGGTTGTTGGCCACCGCAAGCGGACCCTAAAGATCTTGAACTGTCTTCAAAGCCTGAAAAACATCTCTATCAGCATCGCACCGGAACTGCGGGCCAAGGCAAGCTTTTGCTCTGCATCTTCACAATGAGAATGTATCTCTCTTACCGCCTCAGCTTTATTCTCGGTGGTCTTGAGGGTTTCCTTCATAGCCTCCGAGTCCTGATGCCACCGGCACTGCTCACGTTCGAACTCTACAAAGAAGCAAGCAAGACAATCAGCCGAAGAAAGAACTCAGCAGCTAACAACGCAAAGAAAACAACTCAGCAGAAGAAGAAGCACCTGCAACCTAGGCTTTTAAGGCCTGGACCTCATCTGTGGTGTTTTTCACTGCCTCCTCCTAACAAGGCCTGATGCTGCCCACGCTCATGCTCCAGTTCCACCTAAACCTAAGCAAGCTCTTTACGAACCCACACAAGATCAGCGAAGCTAGACGCAGTCGTCGCAGCCTCAGCAGAATCAAAGAGAAGGTCCTGATCCTGCCAGAGAGTCTGAAAGAGAAAAGTCAAGAATCAGAAAAGATGATGAATCAAATCAGCATGTTTCCAGACCAAGAAAGAACTATTATGTGCACCATGCCACCAAACTTGGCAAAAAAAACTCCTCAAAGCAAGCCTTCAATGCCGCCAGATGGCATGGACGGCTCATCTCCGGTTCCACCGGACCAGAAGAAGAAGAGGGCGGTGAAGTGAGCAGTGGCGGATCAGCAACAACTCCACCACCTTCGCCAATACCGGAAACTCTGGGAGTCACCGGCATAGCAAAAGGGAGATCATGGCTCACCACAGGAGGCTCCACCATGGGAACCGCTAGAGCCCTGCTCAACAATGGACGTTTGGCCAACTTGCAAGACAACATCTAAAGAAACAACGCAAACAAGTTAGAAACATCAGCAAACAAAGAAATGAGAAGAATCAAGAAGAACTCGCAAGTACTTACCAGCCGAGGAACTCTGAGCCTTGGGCTCATCCTCGGGGGCTCGGCCAGAGCCTGCGCCACCAGAAGAACTTAGACCACTGCACGAGTCCGTAGCACCAAGCCTGCAAGAAGAAGGCATGAAAACTAAAAATAAAGGAAAAAGACATAAATTAATTCAAGAGATTCCCAAGATAGTTACCTCGGTGGAAGCTTGAAAGAACCTACACCCCACCTAGGAATGATAGGAAGGGGAACAGTTGCAAAAGACTACGCCACAGAGGATATGTGGGTAGCAAGAGAAGGACAAAGAGAAGAAGTCTCAGAACCCTCTATTCGGCTACAAAAAGCAAAAGAAGCGTCAACAAGCAAAAAACCATAAAAGAAGAAGGGAGAAGTCAAAAGGGACTTACGACTTATGGATAAGGGGAGTCTGCACCTCCTCGGCCACCTGAGTCTCGGTCAGAAGCACATTTGTGCCCCTACAAGCAAGAAACAAACAAGACATGATAAGCAAAAGCAGAAGATGTCAGAAAAAGAACTCGACATCAACCTCACCTATGATGATATTACCTGTGACCTGAAGAGAACTCGATGCAGCAGGGCTCGACCTCCCGGCAGGAGTAACAGGAGGATGCGACAATCTCCTTCGCCTGACATCAAGAATCATCTCAACAATCTTAGGGAAAGGCTTATATGGCACAGATTTTTACCTGAATAGTATAAGAGACCCAGACTTAGAAGGAACAGACCATTTCCAGGAAGCAGAAGCAGGAGTAGATTGGACAGCAGCCTTAGCAGGATTGGTCTCCTCAGCAACAGGAAGCGGGACAATGAAATCCCGGCCAAACCCCTAAAAAGAAACAACAAAACATCAGCCGAGGAAAAGAAAGGAACTCGCATAGACAAAATCCAACAAGGTATACTCTTACCGCAGGTGGCGGATTATCAGAATGGTACTCTTCAATTAAAGGAGGCATGCAAGGGACAACACTAAGAAAGTCCCTCAAATGCACAAGCAGCTCCTCGTCATTCAACTTTACGCCAACCTTAATCCAGGAGGAATCATCAACCCCGGTGTACTCAAAACCCAAGTGCTCCCTCTGCATAAGAGGCTGCACAAAGCTTCGAAAGAACCTAGCCACAACACCAAGACTAGCAAGCCCTTTCGCTCTGATATAATTGAGATGAACAAGCAGTGGATCGATCGCTGACAACTCAACGTTGGAAAGTTTTTGAGCCCAGAGACTAGTGTCATCCGAGATGATGGAAAGATCTGAAGAAAAATGAAGGGAAGGTTTGGGAATATAGAACCACTTATTGGCCCAAACCCTCTTGCCAAAGAAGCGAAGAGAAAGATCTCGGCACCTATCCTCGAGCGGACCTGAATCGTACAACAACCAAAAGGTGCAGATTTGGGATCCAACTTCAGACAAAAAAGATGCCGAAACAAAAGAGATTAGGAGGAACCCTGATATACGCCTCGCACAAATGTACGAAGGCGGACAGGAAAGGAACCCCATCTGGGGAAAGATGATAGAGTTGAAGGCCAAAAAATTAGAGAACTTCCAACAAGAAATCAGAAGGGGGAAGCAGAGCCCTGCAACAACAAAAGTGACAAAAAGAATCGCCTGGTCTGGAGAAGGAGTGGGGATCAAATGCTGACCCAACAAAACATAACCTCAAAGAGGCTGCTCTCACAGCAGACCACGCCCCACAAGCCCCTCTAGCTCTGTTTCCATTGTCATCGGCGCCGGCCAAGTCTTCTGCATCACAGGCATCATCAGAAAAACTTCATTATCAATGAGAGAGAGAGCTTGCTCTTCACCTACCTCGGTGGCCTTAGTCTTAGATCCCCTCCTAACCATTGAATCCTGTGGGAAAATGAGTGGACTAGCAGAACAAAGAAGGAACTAGGGTTTTTTTGTGCGCGACGGAAACAACAAGAAGAACAAGGGAGATTGGGGAATTTTCCGCACGTACGGATGGAAAAGGCTCAAGCATACGGGAGGAGGATAAGCAATGAAATATTTATAAGGATTAGATGATCTAAGTAGGCCCAATGAGCCAATGGTTAACAAATCTGGAGCGCCAGACGGCCAAAATGGACATTTACTGCAATGAATAAAAAGATGCAACCGTGTGTCTCCAACGGACATAAAACATAACATCTTGGATGGGTTTTTTACTATAAAGACAAACAAGGTGGAAAGAACCCGGAATCATCAACAACCAGTCAAATCAACAGTCTACATGAACCAGTTGTTGAGATACCCGAACAACCCGGACACACCGGAAGACATATCAAAAGAACTCGCAGACAGGTAGGACATATTATACAGCGCCCGACGGATCAACAAAAAATTCAACATAGTCAGAATCACAGAATCTCACCCATACAACATCAACTCAGTCAACAAACAACTGTCACAATCATTGGAGACAGAGACAAAATAAATATCTTTTTTCATTTCACTAATCAAGAAGATACTGAGATTACAATAGGGTACAAGAGGATACAAGACCCGGTGAACTTGGGGAAATACATTTATATAGCAACTAGGAGCCTGGTGGAGTTCGCAAGGGCATCAAGAAAGTCCTAGTCAACTACAAATATCAACAAAGAACCTAGTAGAATTTGAGGTTGTTGAACCTCTACCAAGATTCGATGCCGACAAGCAGGAGGGCAACTTTAGAAATGAAATCACCGCAGCAAATCCACTCTAAAGTCACTGAGAATGGCAGGAGCCCCAAGTACAAGGGAGTAGCAGCCAACACGAGCTGATCTACAATGCAGCGCCAAAACGACACAACAGAGAGGGAAGAGGATGCCAGTCCACACCATGCGAAACGTGAACAACCAAAACAGCTCGTGAACCACCAAATTAAAGGCTACAAAGAGGAAGGGTGAAGGGCACTGGAAAACAAGGCACCGGAGGCAGCGCCAAGTGCATCACAAGCCCTACAACATTTGCCCCAACACCTTCAACAAACTGATTCACCCAGGGATTAGCCTGCTACTAGCCCCTATCACAAGACCTACACCATTCGCTAAGGAAGATTACAAAAGGTACGAAACAAGCCTGGGGGCTCATCGAGCTCGCACACAAGCAATTACATAGCTACAAAGAGGAGGAGAAGCAACTCGAGAAGACAAGAAATGAATGAGGAAGCAACGGGCACTAGGAAGCAATATTTATAGGCCAAAGATGGGCGTATGAAGACCAAGTCCATGAAAGAGAAGAGCAGCAAAAGCAAGGACAACCACGTGAAGACAACAAAGCTCTGAAGTGACCATACAAGAACGCGAAGCCCCTACATGCCCGACAAGAGGATAGGCACGCGCATTGAAGCCATCAAGGGCACCTACAAAGCTCATGAGCGAACAATAGAAGTCACTACAAGACAAAAGAAGGCATATTCCAATGACATATTTCAAAAAGGTACAAAAGCAATAAAGGCACTCAAAAACCAACGACACGGCAGCAAAGAACTACACCAAAGAAGAATTCCAAAACCCTTTCCCGAGTTCTTTTATGCTGAAAAGAACCCGAAAAAGGCTCAGGGGCTACAGGAGTACCCTGTACTAAAGGCACTTTTCAAATTTTTCATCAAGACCCTCCAGCTTTTTGTTCCATAAAGCAAGAGGCTCGGGGGCTACACTCACCGAAATTTGCACTCCATGAAAAGACGAAGATGATGACTAGAAGACAAAGGCTACAACGAGACCCTTCAGCATTTTGTGCCAAAAACAAGAGGCTCGGGGGCTACACTCCGTCAGTGCAATATTTTCAAAATTGCACTCCCCAAAGAACCAAGACAGAGGCAGCAAGAAGAAAGAGCATCCCAAGATTTCACCTCGAAAGAACCCGGCTTCTAAGTTCTAATCCTGGAATGCTCGGGGGCTTGTCGATGGGGGACACCGAAGGTTCCCCAAGAAGATGGAATACAGACGGAGGATCGAAGAACCTGCAGCCCGATTCGAGTCAAACATAGATCAACACGACATGAAGAACTTCCATATCCTAGGCGGATTGTAATAGGAAATAGTATGAAACACTTAATTTAGGGCTCATTCCTAGAATCCGACAAGGAATCATAGAACCCGCAGCCAGCCTCTCCTTATATAAGGCCGTCGTGGGTGCCCCTTGTAAACAACAAACGACAGAACACACAACACAGACCCTCGTACTCATCAATACAACGCAGCAGGCTCACACCGACTGGACGTAAAGGTCTTTCCTCGACACAAGTCAAGGGCCCAAACCAGTATAAAATCTTCTATATTGTTAAGCTTGTTGTTGTAACTGCCGAGTTCCGCTGTTTGCCAAGCTCCTCCGAACAAAAACACCCTCCTGGGTACCCCGATGGTGGGCTATTGGTGATAAAACATCGACAGACTCCTGGCATTTCAACTGGCTTCCAGGCAAAGATATCTTTGTTCTCCCTAAGAAACTTGATGACCGCGAGTTCCTATTTAGGATTGAGTTCTGCACTGATGGTCGCCGTCTTCTCGGGATCACTAGTTTCCAAGTCGATCTTCTTTGTCTTCACATCGGTTGGAGTAGTGAAACTTTTGCTTGCCTTCTTTGTAGGGATTTCCGTCTCCTACAGGTTCATTGTTGCAGCTATCATGGCAATTTCCCTTCTTCCTTGTTCACCTTGTAGTCTTTCTGCTATTTGGATGGCTTGTACATCGCAATCATAAGCTTTCTGCAAATCTCCTTGTAGTGATAATATCCCTTTGGTTGTTGGCTTCTTGAGTAGTAGGTATGGATAGTGAGGTACAACCATGTACTTGGTTAATGCTGGTCGCCCCAAGATAGCATGGTAGCGTGACTCAAAATTTTCTACTTCAAACTTGATGAACTCTGTTCTATACTTGTCCTTAGTGTAAAGTGACCGGCAACATGATCTGCCCCAAGGTACTGCTGCTATTCTAGGTACTATACCATAGAATGGCGTACTTGTTGGTGTAATCATCCCTTCGTAATCGATGCCCATCTTCTTCAATGTTGTAGTGAATATGATGTCCAGGCCGGCTCCACCATCGATTAGAACTTTGGGAACTATAATTCCTGCGATTGTTGGTGCTACTACTAGTGGATAACAACCTGCGTTGGATGTTCTTGTCCATTGATCCTCTCTTGTGAAGTCGATTGGGTATTTTGAGCAGTTTAGGTATCTTGAAAGAGCGGGTTCGGCTACCATGATGGCTCTATGTGATAGCTTCTATTGTTATTTATTTCTTGCACTTGGTACTCTGAAGAATATCACGTAAAGTAGCTTCTGAGGTTCTTGAAATCCCCCTCGGGTTTTTTCTTCCTTATTTGGCTCTTGTTCCCTTCTATCTTGGTTGTTGTTGTATCTTCCACCTTTTCTGTACTGGTTATTGAAGTCATGGCAATCTTTAAGCTTGTGTCCCAATCTTGGGTGCATGGGGCAATGCATGTCTTCAAAGTTTGCAAATTATCTTTCCTTGATTCTGTCCCTTTCTTGAGGTGTCAGATTCTGGTAGGTGTTGGTTCTTTTGTTGGCTACTGCCACCGTGTTGTCTTGCCTTGGCCTCTTGTTGCTGTTCCTATTGTCAAACCTTCCTCTTCTGTCGTTGTTGTCCTTATTGCTGGGGAACTTTTGTTTGTCTTTTCTTTTGAGGATGTAAGCTTTTCAATAGCTCATTTGAACTCTTCATTTGTCTTTAGGTCTTCGCTGTTGAATTCCTTGAACTGCCATCTCGCAATAATTCTGTTGCTGAATATGTCGATGACTTCTCTATTTGTGATCTCGTGCACTTGTGCTCTTGCTTCGCCAAATCTTCTATAATATTCTCTAAGTGATTCTCCTAACTTTTGTGTGATTCCTTGTAGTTCTGCTACCATCATTGGATGTATGATAATTCCTGCAAATCGGCTGCAAAATTGTCTTTGCAAGTCGCTCCAATATCTGATGGATCCTGTGGGTAATTTGTCAAACCATTTGAGTGGCATTGCTTCTAGCGCCATTGGGAAAAATAGAGCTTTGAGATCTTCATCTCCTCCAGCCAACTCGATGGATTGTGAATAAACTCTAAGCCATTGCTTTGGTTCTTCTTTCTTGTTGTATTTTGAGTGATTTGATGGCTTGAACTTGTGGGGTAGCTTCATATCTTGTAGCCTTTTGGCAAAACATAAGAATCTTCCATAGTTGTCCTCCTTATTGTAATCTAGTGATGGTGATCTTCTTGGTTCTCTATAATGTTACCTACATTCTGATTCTCCGCACCCTTCTTCTCTGCTTACCATCCTGCTACGTTCTGGCCTTCTTTGTGGTGGGTACGGGTGGGTTCTTTTAGAACTTTGAGGCGGAAGTAGTCATGAATTCTAGTGATTGGCCGCCCTGCCTTTCATGTTGCTGCTTTCTTCTAGTCCTATCCTAGTGAAAATTGATCTCTGGAGTTGTCCGCCATGTTGATCAACAACAGCGGGTTGTTCGTTCTGCTGAGCTCCAATGGGTGTTTTTTTAGGTTCTTGAATCCTATTTCAAGTGGGTTCTTTATCTTTCTACGCCGTCTTTAGAGATTCAAGTTGTTTGGCTACTTTGTTGATTTTCTCTTGTTCTTCAAGCTCGGCTGCTTGTTTTTCTGCTTTCAACTTGTTGTAAGCCATGAGATCTTGCATGTACTTGGTCCATGCTTTCTTCTTGCATTTTGCTTTTGTTCTTCTACTAGATTGGTGACGATTCCTAGCCAGCCTGGATTGCTTGTGATCTTCGCTTTCATCTTCTCTAGTTCTTTCATCTTTGGATATGTTTTCTTCAGATTCGTTTGATGAGCGTACTTCTGGTGTGTTGGGTGAAGCAGGAAGTTCAACTGCATTGGCCATGTAGACAGTTCTTCTCATTAGCCTCCTTAGTCTTTTTAGAAGTTCTTCTTCTTCTAAGTCAGCGATGTTGAAAGACAAGCTAGCGAGTTCTTTTCCTTCTTGAAATGGTAGTTCTTGAAAGTAATGATTGAGTGGCACCCAATTAGTAGAAAAAGAACCTGGCCAATGTGTTGCGTAATCTCCTTTGGTCATGGTTGCAAATAGTTCTTCTTGCCCTCTGGTTGGCTCGAAGTTCTTCACGATCTGCTTTGCCTTTCCCTTCTGGTTTTGATAGTTGCGGACTGGAGTAATTGGCTCAGCAAGTTGTTTCCTTCCTCTTCTTCCGTGGATCGGGCACTCATGGCACTCATGTGACTTCTTCAAGTACTCTTGCACAATGGACGCTGAGTTGTGCAACTCATACGGAAACGAGTTAGGAATCTTGATGAACGTCTTCGAGTTGGAAACTGTTTTGGAGTTCTTCTCTGAATTGGTTTCATGATCTTCTTCTCCCCGATCCTGAGCCAAATTCTTTGTTGGTGTAAAAAAAGGACTTCAAGTTCTCCTCTGAGTCCATTTCATATTCCTCTTCTTCCCGATCCTGAGTCGAGTTTATGAAGGTGTTGGAGTTGAAAATGGTCTTCGAATTCTTCCCCGAGTCGGCTTCATAGTCTTTTTCTTCCTGATCCGGATTTGAAGTCGAAAGTGTTGCTAGATTTTCGGCGAGTCAAAATTCCTCCATGGCGTCAATCTTGATGCCATCGAGTTCTGACTGCTTGACTAGACGGCTTTGGAGCTTGCCTTCACCCTTAGCCTCGCAGATCCATGAGCCAAAAACAAAGGTCATTCCCATCGAAAAACTCATCTTGAAGGTCAGGTCCACCGAACTCTTGGTGTACAATCCACCGAAAGCCCCTACCTGGTGTGCCAGTTGTCGATGTTTTATCACTGATAGCCCACCACCGAGGTACCCGGGAGGGTGTTTTTGTTCAGAGGAGCTTGGCAGACAGCGAAACTCAGCGGTTACGGCAACAAGCTTGATGAGACAGACAATTTTATACTGGTTTGGGCCCTCGACTTGCGTTGAGTAAAGACCTTTACGTCCAGTCAGCGTGAGCCTGTTGCGTTGTATTTATGAGTATGAGGAATTATGTTGTGCGTTGTGTCTTGGTGTGTCGTTCGTTGTTTACAAGGGGTACCCTCAGCAGCCTTATATGGGGTGAGGCTAGCTACGGGTTCTGTGTTTCCTAGTCGGATTCTAGGAACAAGTCCTAAACTATGAGTTTTGTGCTCTTTCCTATTACAATCCATCTAGGATATGGTAATTCTCATGCAGTGTTGCTCCATGTTCTATTTGAATCGGGCGGCGGCTTCTCCGATCCTCCGTTCGTACTCCGTCTTCTTGGGGAACCTCCGGTGTCCCCTATCGACAGGAATAGTTGCACTATTGCTGGGCTATAGCGGCGCATAGCTACCAGGACAGACTGTTGCTATTTTTTATAGCCCGCTATTTAAAACATAGCTATCTATGTATGAAAATGTCAGCAATCAATAGGATAATAACTGTCTTCTGAGATGAAACTGAAGCAACAAATATTGAAGAATCAAGTCCGGCTCAGAAAAATGTCCACGTCATTGAAGAAGAGGATGAGGATGAAATTGAAACAGAAAATTTAAAGACTCAAGAAAAATCCCAGCCTTGCGAACAAACAAAAAGAGTACCACTCTACCCCTTGGTACCAGAAAAGCAAGTCATAATAGGCACAAACTTGACAAAAGAAGGAGAAGCAAAATTAATAGAACTTTTGCAAAGCAACAAAGATGTCTTCGCAACTTCACTATAATGACCTTAAAGGAGTAAGTAGTGAAGTTATAGAACACATATTGAACATCCACCCAAACTTCAGGCCAAAGAAGCAAAAACTCAAAAAATTAGCGGAAGACATAACACAAGCAACCAAAGCTGAAGTTGAAAGACTTTTGGACGCAAAAGTGATAAGAGAAGTTCAATTCACAACTTGGCTAGCAAACATAGTGATGGTACATTGATTTTAAAAATCTCAACAAAGCATTTCCAAAAGACAACTTTCAATTGCCAAGAATTGACACACTACTCGATCAAGCAACAAGAAGTGAAATGCTCAACTTCTTAGATTGTTATTTAGGATATACCAAATCTGGATGAAACAAGAAGATAAAGAATACACAAGCTTTATAACTCCTTTTGGCACTTATTGCTTTCAAAAAATGGTTGAGAGGCTACGCAATGCTGGAACAACTTTCATCAGAATGACTTCATCAATCCTAAAGGATCAAATTCCAAGAAATTTATTTGCTTATGTTGATGACCTAGTCATAAAATGCAAACAAAGAATGGATCATGTCAAAGATTTGCAAGAAACATTCTCAAATTTGAGAAAATCAAACTTAAAGATGAATCCGGAAAAGTGCACCTTCAGAGTTCAAAAACAAAAAATTCTAGGTTGTATCATTTTAGCAAAATGCATTGATCCAAATCTAGAGAAGGTGAAAGCAATACTCAATATGGAAGTCCCAAGAAACATTAAAGATATATAAAAATTGACAGGAAGAATGGTTTCGCTCAATAGATTTATATCAAAGTCAGTCGAGTGAAGCCTGTCCATATTTCAAGCTCTGAAAAAGTAGAAAGACCAATTCAACTTGGGTCCATGTCGATGTTTTACCACCGATAGTCTACCACGGGCGGTACCTGGGACAGTTGTTTGGGCTTTGGCGAATAGCAAAACTCAGCAGTTGAGTCAACAAGACGAATGATTTATACTGGTTCAGGCCCTCGACTTTAGTCAATTAATAGCTTTTACCTCTAGTTGGTGTTAGCCTGTTGTGTTGTATTGATGAGTATTGCTACCGATGGGGGATACTGAAGGTTCCTAAAGAAGAAAGAATACGGACAATGGGCCCTACCATAGGTCCCACTACCCGGTTCGAACCAAACATGGAGCAACACTACGTGTAAATTTCCATATCCTGGACGGATTGTAATAGGAAAGAGTACAAAACTCTTAGTTTAGGAATCGATCCTTGAATCCGACTAGGAACCGTAGAACCCACAACTAGCCTCGTCTCATATAAGGCTGCTGAGGGTACCCCTTGTAACAAGAGAGAACGCAACACCCCTCATACTCATCAATACAACGCAACAGACTTGCGTCGACTAGACGTAAAGGTTATTAATCGACTTCTAGTCGAGGGCCTGAACCAGTATAAAAACGTCTGTCTCATCTAGTTTCATTGCCGCAACCACCGAGTTCTGTAGTTCGTCAGGCTCCTTCGAACAAAAACACCCTCCCGGGTACCCCGGTGGTGAGCTATCAGTGATAAAACATCGATAACTGGTGCGCCAGGTAGGGGCTTTCAGCGGATTGTACACCGAGAGTTCGGCAGACCACACCTTCAAGATGAGTTTTTTGACAGGAACAACCTTCGTCTTCGGGTCCTAGATCTACGAAGCCGATGATGAAGGCAAGCTCTAGAGTCGTCTGATCGAGGAACCAGTGCTTGACGACAGCAAGATCAACCCAATTGAAGAATCTCAACTCGCCAGGAAGCTAGTAATGCTTTCAACTTTGGATCCGGTTCGGTAAGAAGAAGAAGAAGAAGACTATGAAACCGACTCAGAGAAGAAGTCAAAGACCGTTTCCAACTCCAAAACCATCATCAGGATCCCTAGCTCACTTCCGTACGGGTTACGCAACTTGGCATCCATTGTGTAAGAGTACCTGAAGAAGTCGCACAAGTGCCTAATCCACGGAAGAAGAATGAGGGACAACTCTGCAAGGCTGATTACTCCAATCCATGAATATCAATACCACAGAGGAAAAGCGAAGCAACCTACGTAAGAAATTTCGCGCTAGAAGGAGCGCAAGAAGGATTATTCATGAACGTGACCCCACGGGATTGCGTAGTGCACTGTCGGGTTCTTTTTCAATTGAATATGCGTCATTTAGTCATCACTTAAAAGAACTACCTTTTTAGGAAGGAAAACAACTTGGTTATTCATTTGCAAAAACCAACGATTCAGAAGATGAAGAACTCAGACAAGCAAAAGAAGGCTGAAAAGAAGGACCATTTACATGGCCAATGTCATAGAACTCCCAACGTCGCCCAAGATACTTGAAGTGCGCTCCTCAAATGTGTCAGAAGGTGACATATCCCCACAAGAGAACACGGAAGAGGGAGAAAGTAAAGACCACAAACAATCAAGGGCGAACAAAAATCGATGCCAAGTCAGCAGAAAGAACAAAGCAAGATGTAAGAAGCAGATATGGACCAAGTACAAGGCGGATCACATAGCTTGCAACAAGATGAAGGCAGAGAAACAAGGAGCCGAAATCGATGAGCAAGAAAAAATCGAAGAAGTCACCAAACAACTTCAATCTCTGAAGAAGAAGCAAAGAGAGGAAGAAGCCGCTCAGAAGAAGACTCAAGAACCTGAAAGACCACCTGTCGAAGCACAATTGGATAAACAACCCAGGAACACCGATCAGCTGGATGGGCAACCCCGAAGGTCAATTTTCACCAGACTAGTCCCAACTGAAAGTAGCAACGCGAGGGGGAGGGCAGCGAACCACCAACATTCACGACCACCACCTCAAAGACCTGAAAGAACCTGCCCATGCCCACCTCAAAGAAGAATGGAACAAAGACGGATGATGAATGGAGAAGAAGGATATGGCGAATCAGAATGCACATCCCAATACAGAGAACCAAGATCTCAATATAGAAGATCACCTTCACCAGATTATAGAAGAAGAGATAACTACGACAGATTCCCATGCTTTGCGGGAAGGCTACAAGAGTTGAAGCTACCTCAGAAGTTCAAACCAACAAATCATTAAAAATACAATGGAAAAGAAGAACCAAAGCAATGGCTTGGGTTTACTCTCAATCCATTGAATTGGCTAGTGGAGACAATGACCTCAAAGCGCTATTTTTTCCAATGGCATTAGAAGCTATGCCACTCCAATTAATGGTTCGACGAGTTACCATCTGGATTCATCAGACATTAGGAAGAATTGTAGAAAGAGTTCTATAACCACTTTGCTAGAATCATGATCCACCCAATGACCATAGCTGAATTACAAGGGATCACACAAAAATCAGGAGAATCACTTAGAGAATACTACAGAAGATTTGGTGAAGCAAGAGCACAAGTACACAACATCACAGATAGAGAAGTCATTGACATATTTGGCAACAGAATTATAGCAAGATGGAAATATAAGGATTTCAACAGCGAAGACCCAAAAACAAATGAAGAGTTCAAGCGAGCTGTAGAGAAGCTCATATCCTCGAAAGAGAAAACAAATAGAAGGTTCCCCAGCAACAGAGGCAACAATGATAGAAAAGGAAGATATGACAACAGAAACAATGATAAGAGGCCAAGACAAGACAACATGGTAGCAGTCGCTAACAAGAGAGGCAACTACCGAGACATGTCACATGAAGAAAGGAATAGGATGAAGGAGAGACAACTCGCAAATTTCAAAGACATGAACTAGCCTATCCATCCGAAATCAGGACACAAGCTAAAGGATTGCTATGATTTCAATTACCGATACAAGTGTTTAGGGCAAGAGATCTTGGCCACCCCATCTACCATTTATTAAGCCTGTGCACCAAATATGGCAACCCCGCAACCGATACCAGGTATCGGTTGCTTGGTATAGCATTTGGTTGGCCTTGCGACAGCTCAGAAGACGGCCAGCTCGGACCCCCAAGGACCCGATAAGTGCCTATCGGTATCCGTGGGATGTTATCGGCACAAGAGTTATCAGGGCTGGTGTAAAGGTCCTGCCCAGCCCATGCTAAGTTGCCCAGCCCATGCTGGTCGTAGGCTGATGATATCGCACTACAAGAATTCTTGGATTATGTGACAAAGCCAAACTGTAATGTAAAGTACAAAAACTGTCGTAAAAAGATCCTTGTGACGATTTCCTAGCGTCACGCCCGTCATCACAAAACGACCGTCATATAAAGTCCTCGTGATGATTTTGCGATCAACCGTGACAAAATGTCAGTACTTTTTGTGACGACACTGTTATGTCGTCACATATTGTACCCTTTTAAGACAGAAGTTGGCGTCACAAAATGTACAGTCAACGCTTCACATTACGTTCGGTCGTCACGAATGGTACGAGAACAGTGGCATGTTGGTACCTTTTTGTGATGGGTCATGGTCATCATATATTGTAATGTAGATTTTGTGACGCACTCTTTTCGTCATTGCTATTATGAACCTGGTTAGTCCTTGCTATTGTGACGATAAGAAGTCGTCATGTATAGGTAGTTAACCATGGTTAAGAAGTCGTCATACATTATATATTCATTCAGTGATAATCTCTGCAAAAGGTCACATAACATTGATATAAAAGTCGCACCTTCATTCACATACAACCCAGATTATATGATACATTACATAGTGCAAAGGTTCAAATACATCACACAAGCTCGTGCTTTACATATGCAAATAAGGCATTACATAGTTTGTAGTTCGAGCAATACATTAGCTCACCACAAAGTAGAAGAATGTGCACCTTGCAACAATATGTAGGTCCCATGTCCCCTCACTTCCCTTCTTACTTGCTGCAACTTTCAACTGAATCAAAAAAAAATACAAAAGAAAATAAGCAGTGGGCAATAAATTTAAATATGGTAACAATAAATTGTCTTCATTTCAATTAATATGTACAAATCATCCAGTTTAACTATTATTCTACAATAAAAAAGAAACACATAGTTGTTTTTTCTTGAATAGAGCACTAATGCTGGTTGTTACTACTTACTAGAATACAAAGTGGCTGCAAGTTTATTTAACACTATCATTAGCCATCCATGTGGTGGTGCAACATAATCACTGTAAAGCAAGTTTTTAAGATAGGCAACGGAAAATGAAATGCAACAAAACACCATTAAGGAGCATTTTTTTCTACTATACACATAGTTGTACACATGCTGTACACAGAACTGTAGAAAATAAAATAACAAGCTGCTAGTTTTCCAAAGCAAACCTGATGGCCAATACTTGCTATACTATGCTGGTTGCTATAGCTAGCTGCTACTGCTATCTGAGGTACCAATGTAACAGATAGAGAAAGGAAACAAGCTGCAACAAATTGTCAATGAAATCAGAAACAAGGGAGAAGACTTCTTCAGTCTGTTGCTGAACTAGAAAAAACTGAAGCTGAATCTGTGAACTAAAAGAGATTATCTGCAAACTAATTGCCTGTGCTTTTAGGTGCTACCAAAAATAAGGTGAAAAGCCTTAAACAGATAACTTCAATTTAGTATGCTAGATTCAGCTCATAGTCAATGGCCTTAGATTGAGACACCTTGACTGGTTTCAGGAACAACAGAGAAACAGAGGCAAGAATAACAGGAAAGTTCAGATACGAAACTGCAACCTGGCTTCTAGAAAGTATCAGCAAATAAGGCCAAATTTAATCCAATTAACATGAAAAATTAACAAAAGCCTACCTTCACGAGCAGCACACGACACTAAAAATTACCTTGCCATACAATTTACCATGACAAACTAAGCCTAAAGCTTTCAGGAAAGTTCAGTATTTAGATAGACACTTCAGTATGCTTTCAGAAACATTCAGTTCACAGAACAATATTTAGTCAGCAACATTTAGCACATGGCAAGCAGTAGCATTACCATAGAACCTGGCATGTTCATATATAGCTAGAATCACTCATATGCATTTGTTATGTTGCTTTCCTGAAATAGAGGCCAACCACTATGCAGTTATCTAGTAGTTTGTAAAAAGGACAGAATAAGATATGCCAAGCTATTATTGTTTAAATAACAGACAAGTATGCTTGCTCTTTTTCTGAACGCAAGTCTGCCACCTTTTTTCTTGATAGTTTTCTATCTACTAATTAGTAGACAAATGCTAGGAAAGTCAAAACTTGGCTGCATTCTAAAATGAACGGATCACAACTATACCTGAAGGCCTTTGTTTCTCCTCTCATCTTTTATACATGGAAACTGTCTAATGTCACTGCTCTCACCTGTTCTCAGGTAGTATTCTAATTTAGTCATTCTAACAGTTTATTTTGTCTGTATAAAATTAGAAAATTGGTGCATGCAGCCTTGCTAGTTTCAGAGCTCTATATTCGTGCACGGAAGAATGACTCTCTTATGACAATATTCACATATTACAAGTCAAGATCTATGGATATCCAAAAGCAAGAATGCATCAACACTTCAATCGACTATCAATCCTATTTCAGAGAATATTTCATACCTTCTCCTTGCTCCCCTGCTGTGCGAGACGAACAACAAAAAGCCACGACCGCCGTGACCAGCAGCGAAGTGCTCCGTGCTGCTGCTGTGGGACTGGGGGAGGCGGCCCGTGCGTGGCGGTGCTGGATCCCGTCCGCTGCTCCCTGATGCTGCTCGTGCGACCGACGGAGATGTGCGACAAGGATGCGGCATATGCTCAATGGCTGTCGGAGGGAGGTGAGCGGCGAGGGAGATGCGACTGCCCACCAGCGCGTCCTGATTGGCCGCCTCCTCGCGTGGCCATCCTGGTGCCACCCGCAATATCTCTGCGCAGGACAGGCACCTGTGGCCATCTAGGTTGCAGGGTCGAGTCGTCGAGGCCACCCCGCGAATTGAAAGCTGCCCGCATCGCTCAGCCGTGTCACCAACACCGGCCATGTCTACCTCTCGTCCAGACGGATCTGGCCTGCCGGGCTGCGAGGGAGGGACCGGAGTATGGAGTGGGGTGATGATAACGCAGAAAGACTGGGGAGGAAGAGCGGCGGCGGTTCACGGAGGCGAGCGGGCATCGACGCAGAGGGCATGGTGTGCAGCGCAGGGTAGGGTTTGGTGTTTTATCATAGACCGCTAGCATATCAACCGTCCATGTTTTGATCTGACGGTCAGAAAATTGGCGAAATAGACAGATTACGTTGGGCCACATATAAATGGGCTGAACTACTGTAAAATTTTAAAATTGTCCTCACATGGGATAAGTTACTTGCACAGTTGGCATGGGTAAAAATGACATTTCGTATCAAAGAGACTTTTTAAATAGATTTTTCGGGTACTAAATGACTTCAAATGGAAAAGTGTCAACAACGAAATTGTACAACACATCGAAATCTATCATGAATATTTTGGTCATTTTTTCATATGAGTTTGTTTAGATAGTTCAAATTTCAAATTTCAAAAATTGGAACTAGGAATAAAATTTTTATCTACTAAATGATTTCAAATGAAAAAGTAATCAACTACATCTCATCGAGCTCTACAAACTATATTTTGGTCATTTGTCCATCCGACAAAGTGAGAATAACATTGTTCACATATTTTAGATGTATAAAATTTATGAACAACATTACTATGACTTTGTCAAATGAACAAATCGCCTAAATAAACTTTGTAGATCTTGATGAGTTGTACAACCATTATGTTTATCACTTTTTCAGCTAAAATCATTTCAGCATTCAAATACTGGTTTGTAGTCGTTATTTTTTTGAAATTCAAAATTCAAATTGTTCAAAATTTGTCACATGAAATGATGAAAAAACAATACATTAACTTGATAGATAATGATTTTACAAAAATTTAGGAAAAAAATCATTGCATCTGGAGTTAGTATGTGGAAGAAAGACTAGTTACAAGTTTTGACTACAGATTAAAAAGAGAAAACCTAGTGTTCATGTCCTTAATTCCTAAGTTGATGCTTTCCTCAGCAATGGCACCAGAAATGCTTATTGGCAAATATTAACGCAACCACCAAACATAGGTGATGACGCAAGAGATGCCTGAGGGGTAATTCTAAGTCTATAGGATAATTCCGCAAGCGCACAGAAAATACCGCTGTAGCATTTCACCCGGGAGTATTTCAAGGTATCGTAATTTATATTTTTCCAAGGGAAAGCAGTAGGTAGGAATATTTAATAAAAGGGGAAAGAGATCCTTGTGTCTACTACAACCTAGTACCAACTAGTGTAAAAAGGGGGGTAAGTGAATAAAAAGGGAATGATAGGTAAATGATCACAACAATCCTAATCTAAAGATAACTGGTAGAGAGCTAGCTAGTGGGAGGACAACGAGTGAGTAAACGACTCCTATGTATCTTACTTTACTTCTGTGAACTTAATCCTAATAGATAGATGACTCAACTAGACTGGTGCCTTACTACTTGCATGGTGGGGATAGGCGAGAAAGCAGGAGACAGAACTCCTACTAAAGCGGTTATACTCTTTTGGGCGCCCTGCATTTTAAGAACTAGCCCGAACGTGGTGAGAAAACCCTAATGCCACCCGAGACCTGTCACCTCTCGAGAGTGTGCTCATGAACTGTCCGTGCAGACCAGGGCAATCAAAGGTAAGACTAAGTTTGAGCACCACGCTCACACTTACTCTTACAACTCTAGCTAACGCGCAGATTACTAGAGCTCCTATGCAAGATAGGACGTTGATACACACACAAGTTGGTTACAGGAAACCAATCTAACTAAGGAAACTAAGCTACTAAGACAAGCACACAACAAGACTATAAAAACTATAGACTTGCACTAAGTAAATACTAGGTAAAGTAAAGCAAGAATAAATATATTGCTAAAAGGAAAGTCTTACAAAAAGAGAAAGATACAAGAGCTATACCAGACTTTTCTGAAGACGACTCCGGAGACCCCGAGCTTCGCTCGACTCGACTCTAACTCCCACTCTATACTAACTACTACTACCCTAGCTTGGAGCTTGGATAATGGATTTTGTGATTGTGTGATGCTTTCCAAGGGTGGTGGCAGCCTCCTTATATAGGGGAAGGAGAGGGCACTAGTAGAGATGACATACCATGATGAAAATTCTTATGATGATTTTGTTATGGTCAACGAAGAGTGGTTTCCATGATGTTTTGGTCGCTTTGGTCATTCAACTGCGTGACGATTTTGTTTTCCATGACGTATTTTATAAAGGTCACGGGAATCATCACGGAAAACATGACAGAATCGTCACAGAGGCGTTCAGGCACTTTTTATCGCTGGATTGTGACGATTTCACGTATATCCTCGGGTTGTGACCAACACACTTCATCACTGAAACCCGTGCCGCTCCATTTGGCTACGGGAGCCGGCGCCGTTTACCTGCGAGAGAGCCGCCTTCACTCATACTTCCATCCACCGTTAGTCATGCGACCTGCCCATCACTCAGCCGGACACTTCTTCGTCCGACGTTATGAGACCCACCGTTACTCATCCGTTCCGAATGGGCACCGTTCTACCACACTTAACTGACCGACATGTGGGACCTGCCTACCAGACGAACCTTGAGGCCACCACCCTTCGACGACTGACATTGGGGACCCATCGTCTGGGACCGTTCTCCATTCGATGTGTGGGATCAGCGTGTCAGTTAGAAGGGACCCACCACATGGGACCCAGCTCACCATCCTTTGACGACTGACATGTGGGACCCGTCTGGGACGGTTTTCCATCCGACGTGTGGGATCAGCGTGTCAGTTAGATGGGACCCGCCACAAGGGACCCATATCCGTTCATGTAGGGGTCATCCTTCTTCAACTGACATGTGGTACCCATCTGTGACCGTTCTCCATCCGACGTTTGGGATCAGTGTGGGACCCGCCATGGGGGACCCTCTCTGTTCATGTGCGGTCAACCTTTGTCGGCTGACATGTGGGACCAGAGCGTCTGTTACATGGGACCCGCCATAGGGCACCATCCCTGTGGGCCCACAACTGGGGATTCTTTTCTGTTCACGTGGGAGCACCCTTATCTGACAGACATGTGGGACCACCATTCTCCGACCGACGTTGGATTTGCCAAAAACTTTGGGCTTTCTAGGATTCGAACCTGGGACATATCTTATATCTATAGTATATATATGGGATTGAACCCCTTGGAGCCTTATATAATGTAAGTACATTTTATGTTCTCTTATCTTATATCTATAGTATATATATGGGATACATTATATCCCCTGAAAGTGGAAACCTATTTGCCCGTTGGACTTGTGGCGGAGTCGGAGGTGGTAGCGGAGGATACCCGGTGTGTTGTGGTGGCTTCGGCGTCCATATGGAAGCAGGCGACAGGGCTTTCCCGGTGGAGCACGACGGCATTGGCGTCCGTGTCGCTTGTGTGCCGTGGTAGAGCCATCAGATCTGATTCGCGGTTCTCCCCTTTTTATTGTTCGTTTCTTCATTTCTGTTTTGCCTCGACATGGATGTACTACAGGACTTGGGGATTTCTCTTAGATATCACCTTTGATGCATACCGCCATATCCCTTAATTTTAGATAGATGCGAGACGGGGATTGGTTCTGATAGTCCCTATAGCACATGGCTATTGGATTTGTTAGGAGGCAGCAAATTAGTGACACTAATCTTTAAGCTGCACTTGTTGCTATGCATGCCAATGATGGTCACTAGCACTTGCACTTATAAAACTGAGGCAGTCTGTTTGGGCTCTACAGATTCGAGATGAATTCATGCTATATTGTGTTCCGCGACCGTATGTGAGGGGTTTTTCACAGCTGGGCTGACTGCCAGGAGCAAGTTCATGGGTTCCCTGGTGCTTCTTATAAAAAGCACACCTCCTAGGAAGTTGCACTTGCTGCCTTCAAATCCTATGAAGCTGAGCTCGTGTAATGATTGTGTGATCGTTAGACTTGATTTAGCTGAATCTGTAAAGGTATTGTAAGTGTGATGGTTAGACTTGATTTAGCCGAAATGAGCTCGTACCATGAAAATTGTTAATGGTTGTTAAAGTTGCATTTTGGTATGAGCCGTGGACTTCACTGATGGATCTTTGTTGCATTATTTTCTACTTCAGTGATCTCAATACGTGCTATTTTGTGTTGTTTAGCTGTAAGCTGAATTTGTAATGGTATTGTAAGTGTGACGGTTAGACTTGATTTAGCCGAAATTGTATTAAGACTAATATGGTTATAACCACAGTAATTTCTATTCTAGTTTGAGTTGTCTATGTTTATGTGCTGCTACTCTAAATTTGGATGAGCTCGTAACATGGGAATTGTTAATGGCTGTTAAAGTTGCATTTTGGTATAAGTTGTGGACTTCACTGATGGATCTTTGTTGGATTATTTTCTTCTTCATTCAGTGATATCATTACTTAGGTAGCTGAGGCCTTTTGCACACTGACAAAATGGAGCAGGCCCCCAATAGGAGGACAGACTCATTTGCAGCCTCCCAGATGATCTCAATCTCGATATCCTCCGCCGCCTCTCTGGCCCCTTCTTGTTTCGCTGCAAGTTGGTCTGTCGACACTGGGAACTCATCATCAACAAGTCCGATATCCATGACAAGCTGGCCCGCCAGGCTGTGATCGGTTTCTTCTTCGATAGGAACAACATGAAGCGACACTTCACTAGCTTCACCGGTGTATTTCCCTGCTTCAACTTCTTGCCCTTCTACACAAATAATGTAGCTGTCTCAGATTACTGCAATGGCCTCGTCCTATGCTGGTGCTCTATGCCTATGGGACCTCGGTGCTGGGTCGTCTGCAATACATTCACACAGAATTAAAAGGTACTGCCGACTAGCCCTCATGATCATGGCTTAACTTTGGGTTTTATTAGCTGGTTAGGCTCAATTGTGTTTTGATCCGACACTCTCCTCGCACTTTCATGTCGTTGATTTCGTGGAAGGTGAAGACCGTATAAGTGAAGGTGTGCAGATCTATTCGTCGAAAACTAATACATGGCTCAGTGTGGAATGTGGATGGGGCAAGGGTATTGATCTGGGACTGTGTGAAATGTGAGGTGTATTTATTAACAGTTTTCTTAACAATATGGCCTATGTTGGGCATGAGGGAATATCTATGATAATTGCTGTGGATATGGAGGGAAACACATGGAAGGAAATTTCTATGCCTACTGGTAGTGATGAGCACACCCTGCATCAAGCTCAGGGTCACTTGTGTGTATGTCTTGTTGATGGTCCTCGCAATCAATGGAAGTTTTCAATGTGGATCCTTGAAGACTATGGTACTAATAATTGGATATTGCAGCATATTGTCATCCTTAACAAAATTTTTAGAAGCATTAATATCCGAGGGGAGTTGACCCACAAGGTGATTGCAGTTCACCCATTATGGAATTTGGTTTTCTTAGTAGGGCATGAAAGAAAACCAATCATCGCATATGACATGGACCACAGAAAAGATCATGTCATCCCTACCAGACTCTTTCGGTATAGTAGACATT
>CM041630.1:31688481-31720039 GCA_023333625.1 Bothriochloa decipiens
ATATATATTTGTGCTGCTATTCTAAATAGCATTTCAACCCCATGGTTCCTCGATCTGTTCTGCATAACGATGCAACAAGATTTGCTCCTCGCTGCAATGTGGGAGCCAGCAGGTAGGCGAATGATGTTTTGTATTGGTGCATACTGATTGATACAACAATCAAAACTGACAAACCCATTATTATTTGTCCTATGAGGTCAATTATGTAGCGGTCGAACTTTCTACGTTAGCAGATATGAGCTGCCAGGAGACAACACTTGGGACTTGGGATAGTCCGACCATTTCTCTTTCATGTACTATTAGAAAGTCCGACGCTATCTCTTTTGTGTACCATGGGACAGTCCTTAAATGGTCCGAGTGATAAGTGGGCCGTCCCCGCTGGTAAGGGATAGTCATGCACCTCGTGTGGAACACGTATAGTCTGGCCATATCTCTTTGTGTACCATGGAAAAGTCTGGCCCTATCTCTTTTGTGTACCAGAGAAAGTCTGCCCCTCGACTGTTGTTGTTGCTTTACTTGCTTATTAGGACAGTCTGGCCGTTCCTCGTTTGTGCAGTGGTGGATAGTCAATCGTAAATGGGCCAACTCATAATTGGGCCGTACAGCGGCGCACACCACTCTACAACAGCCGTCGCGCACACACCCCTCTGCTACACTGCCGCTCCAAACCCTACAGTGCTGCTCACTACCGTACAATGCCGCACCCCACTCCACATAGCCGGTTTCATGAGGAAACGACGACCAAGGCCGAAGACGTGGAGACAAAGAAGCCCTCATTGAAGCCGCCATGGCCGAAAGGCAAGCATCTCATCCTTCTCTTCATTTGCTTTGTTCCTTAGGAGTTTGCATTAGGGATTCAGATTTTGATTTGGAGAAATGCAGCGGTGGATTTGCCAATGTGGTGGGGGGTGTGTGTGTCGGTAGGGGAGAGGGGTGTTACCCTCCCCCCACCCCACCAACCTTTTCCACATCACTCACTCAAGGGGACCATCCTCAAACACACTTTTATCAACAGTAATCTTGAAAATGTGTAGGATATAAACAATTCTTGCTTGAAATTTGTTGGTCTTGACCATGATACTTGATACCAAATTTGATTGCTCTATATTTCATTTGGATGGCTGTGAATGTGTTGATTTTTCCAAATTGATTTCTCATATATGGTGTATCCAAAATGTTTGCTGTGTACTGTATACCATGGTACTTTGTCATGAAGTTCTAAGCATGGAGTCAAGTGTTGTAGCTTGCTTTTTAATTTCTTATTTTTTCATCAGTGGTGGAAGTTTTGATGAGATGAAGTAACCCATGGACTTGGCTCAAGTCCCTAAAAGGATATTTGATTGGAAGCAGTACAACAAGCAGCCAAGTTATTCTCCATCAGAATACTTTCACACAACGAAATAGTTTAAATTGTTTCGAGGAGGCTTAGATAAGAGACCTATGTACGGAGAGTGTGTGAATTGGGAGCAGTTAGAGAAGTTTCCCCTAATGGCGAGTGTTGTTACTGCATTTGAGGCCATGGGTTTGAAGGATATGATGGGGATTAAGCAAGACTAAAATGACTTAGTAATCAGACAGTTCTATGCCACACTAGAAATTAGGGAAGAGGAGGAGAAGATCATCTAGATGACCGGCACCGGGATTTTGGAGGCATCTTTCTCTGATCTTGCAAGAGCTTGCAGATTGGATTACCAAGCAATGAAGCGAGGGGCTATAATAGTTGATCTTCCTTATTTGTCGATTAAGGAGGAAGATAGCCTTTACTGTGATACAACTGAGAATGGTATGGTGGAATTTTGAGTACGATACACAATGTTATTTGGCAGCTTGTGAGGCAGACATTCATGGCCGACCATAAAAACGATACTGAATATGACAATGTTCTACATTGTACGGCCAATGAGATGATAATGGCTGTGCTGAAACATAAAAGACTAAATATTATTGATGGGTTGGTTAATCAGATGGTGGACATCAGGGTGGACCCGAACAAGCCTTTGATCTTCCAGCCTTACATCTTGGCTTTGGTACTGCTCAAGCTGCCTGGTTTCAAAGGTCGCCTCGATAGAACACACCACAGCTATAGTGTCTTCATCAGCCATAAGTTGCAGATCTGGTAGAGGAATCCATCATCTGAAACCTATGTGTCATCAGATGCGGAAGGTAGCTTGTAAAAAAGGGGAGTCATTCTTGTTTATTGTACTAAATTGTTTTAAATTATTAGTTTTGTTTGTATGAACTTGATGTATCGATGATCATGTATTCCTTTGCATTTATGTCGTAGATGTCGATACTCTATCATATGAAATTATTAGTAACAAGCATCACACTAAAACGAGGATAAACTATAGAGGGTACTGCCAGACACGGCCAAATGTACAGGGTTGGACTTTCTTATGTGCGCACTGCATTTGAACATCAATGTCTCCTCCGTTCTGTATTAGGATGCAGTGAGAATGGCTCCTCGTTGCAAGGTGGGAGCCTGAAGGTATTCAATTGATGCAATGCTATCGGTTTCCCAGCAGACTGATTGCTACGACATTCATAACAAACAAACCTTCACACTTTGTCCTGCATTAGGATGCAGCGAGAATGGCTCCTCGCTGCAAGGTGGGAGCCTAAAGGTATTCAATTGATGCAATGCTACCGGTTTCCTAGCAGACTGATTGCTACGACATTCATAACAGACAAACCTGCACACTCTGTCCTACGAGATCAAATATGCAGCGGTCGGACTTTCTTGCATTTGCAGTCAAATTCAAGTGCTTGGTCTCACCCCTGAAGCTGTAGATCAAGGCGAGACTTGTTAAGATGGACTCCTAGCAGCGTACGGTTTACAACAAACTTCTAATAAGAATAACCAGGGTATTACAAAGTTCAACAGAAGATCACGTGCATAGGCATTGTAACAGCAACTTAAACTGCTCAACATCACAATTGTATCCAGTGAGCATGTCCTAACAAAAAAATACTATGGATCTTGCGGTGGTGACCTTGATTGGTCAAGGTGAAGATGAGTACCAGTATGGTCCACTGGTGGGTCTGTGCCAACATGTCGGTGAGGCGTAACTACGCGGACCACTAGCTTGTTAAACACACCCCGCTGCTACACCGCCGTGTTAAATAATAATTGGGTTAGATACCCTGAAAGTGGAAAAATATCTGCCCGTTGGACTTTCGACGATGGAGTAGGAGGTGGCGGCAGCACGGTGAAGGATCCTCTTTGTGCTGTGGTGGATCTGAAGTCCATCTCAAGGTAGTCGTGGGGCACTGTGGCGGCACTTGTTGCTGCAGATGCCAATAGCGGTGGTCCTAAGTATTTTTAGACCTGGAACGAACAAAAAATTTAGAACTTTTATATGACCATAGTAATACTACAATCAAAATTGACAAACCCATTATGCTTTGTCCTACGAGTTCAATTATGTAGTGGCCGAACATTCTGGCATTCGCAGACACTACCAGGAGCCAAGGCTTAGGACTTGCGGGATCAATAGATGGGACAGTTCGTCCATTTCTCTTTCGTGTAGCATGGGAAAGTCCGGCCATATCTCTTTTGTGTACCACGGGATAGTCCTTATATGACATGGACTGCAGAATAGGAGATGTAATCCCTTCTAACCTCTTTTGGTACAGTCCACGTGTGGTTAATGGTGGTATCCTTAATAGAGGTGTCCGGCTAAGTCAGATATACAATGGTCGAAGTGTGCTGTAAGCCTTGTTCCTGGCTGCAAGCTAGGATCCAGAAGGTGGGGGAATTTGGTTTTCTTAGCTAGCTGGCATGGAAGAAACACAATCATCACATATGACATGGACTGCAGAAAAGCTCATGTCATGCCTAATAGACTCTTTCGGTATAGTACACGTAAGATTAAAGAAGACTTCGATCATAGAGCACACTATCTTCCATATGTTCCCTTGTTCTTGGATTCACTAGAGGAGTTTATGACATTGCCGCTCTACTCGCGCCTATAGAGGTGGAACCCTCCAGATGATGGTGATGTGGGCAACTCGACGGATGTCGTAAGACTCGGAATAGGCGGAGGGTGGCAAGACAGATAATGGTGGGGATAGCGGCGTTGACTAGTTGAGCAATGCATTCCACTGCGAGTGCATCATGGACTGGTTGAGCAGCCATTTGTCTATAGCGCATCCTAAGAGATCAAATATATGTGGGCAGTAGCATTTCAACAGCACGGCTTCTCGATCCTATGTGCGTTACGATGCGGCGAGATTTGCTCCTCGCTACAAGGTGGGAGCCAGCAGGTCGGCGGTTGATGCAATGTATGGGTGCATACTGTCCGGCCATTTATCTTTTGTGTACCAGGGGAAGTCCGATGATATCTCTTTTCTGTACCATGGGACAGTCCTTAAATGGGTCATGTGATAATTGGGCCGACCCCGCTCCTGAGGGTCCTCCTCGTGTGGAACATGTTGACCTATGTATTGGATATATCTCCCCTAAAAATGGGAAAATATTTGCCCGGTGTGCTATGCTGGCTCCGACATCCATTTGGAGGCAGGCGGCAGGGCTTTCCCGATGGGGCACGGCAGCTTTGATTGCAGTCACAATAGAAGAAGCTAACGGTGAAACTCCATCGACCGGGGCCGCGCCCCCAACCTCACCAGCTCCTGGATCTGAGTTCGCCGGCCATCAACCACAAAATCCATAGCAATGTGCTGCGTCCTTGAAACAAAAGGAGGCTAGCGAGGTCACCATCAGATAATGGAATAGACTCACCAGCCTCTACTGCAGACAAGGGGATACTACAAGCAAAACTAAAAACCCATTATGTTTTGTCCTACGAGTTCAATTATGTAGCGGTTGGACTTTCTGGCATTCATAGACATGAACAAGATAGTCTGGCCATGTCTCTTTTATGTACCACTGGACAGTCCTTAAATGGGCCGTGTGATAACTGGGCCATCCTCGGCTCCCCGTTGTGTCATCCTCCTAGTGTGAAACATGTTTGGACTCGTGGTACTGGCGGCGGCGAAGGATCCCCGGTGGATTTGCGACACTAGCGGCGAAGGATCCCCGGTGTGCTGTGGTGGCTCCAGCATCCATTTGGAGGCAGGTGGCGGGGCTTTCCCGGTGGAGCGTGGCATTGCGTCCGTGTCAGTTGTGTACCGTAGCACGGCACGAGCGACAGATCCGATCCGCAGGTCTCCTTTCTCTCATTTCACTAGTGGATCTTTGTTGGATTTTTGCCACTGTAAGGATCCCATTACTAAGGAATCTCTAATCATACTGCACACTCTGACCATCGCAGTCTCTTGGAACTTGAGGAGGCCTGCAAGAACATGGACGTAGTGGACTAGCTTAACGAGGATCTTGTTTTCGAGATCATCCGCTGCAAATTGGTTTGTAAAACTTGGCTCCGCCTCATCTCGGACTCCAAGAACCAGGAGAAACTACCCCAGACTATGGCCAGCTTCTTCTTTGCTGGTGCGGCCGGCAAATGAGACTCTGGAGGCACGTCTCATCCTTGATGCTCAAATAACCTGTGAGGTGTGTCCGGGTCGGTCATATTTACACTGGTCGGACGTTCTGACGTGTGCACAAAAATGTTAAGAGGAAGAAATGTGCAGACATCATCAACTACGACCAGCAGAAACAAGTAAACGCTCCGCTCCATTTGTATTTAGATTGCAAACTGTATAGACGATGTGATATATTCAACGAAGTAACGAAAGAAAAGTTACATTTGGATAATATAGAAACATTCTTTATTAGAAAACATACTAACAATAATTGTCAGATAGGTGTGAATTTGTTAGAGAGTTACAGAAACAACAAGTAAAGGTAACAAATCACTGTGACACATCGATATATATCTGATTGAAACTCATTACATATATTACCAGGAAAAGAAAGCTGCATGCATATTGCATGAGTTAGGGCTTCATTGCACTTGTTCATGCTTCTCCATCATCGGACTCGCGGTCATCACTCTCTTCATTAACTTGAAAGCCATGGTTGAGCAGCAGTTGCTTATGGCTTCTTCTTATCTCGTCATCTTCATCTGAATAAATTTTTAAAAGCAGGACCCTAAAGTTGAGCGGTAAGCCCCGACTGTTAGAAATCCTGCCCACCCGCATTGCAGCTTCAATGAGGGCTTCTTCATCTCCGTGTCTCCGGCTGTAGATTGATTGCTATGACACTCAAAATAGACAACCCTTCACATTTCGTCCTATGAGATCAAATATGAAGCGGTCAGACTTTATTGCGTCCACCTCTTGAGATGAACTCCTCTCTGTGAACGATTTACAACAAAAATATAGAAAGACATGTCCTAACAACATCAAGAAGACTTATCCTAACAACAAACATAACTATTATTACATCGATTTGGTTACCAAGCCAGATTAAAAGGTAAGCCATGTTGACAACTCCAAGAAGACATACACAAAGCTGACCCTGATCTTCGATCATAGATAATGCATAACCTCCAGGCATAAGAATTGTCCTCTCCTCTGATATATTCAAAAATTTGCTCAAAATATCATTTCTTTTGTTGTGACTTGATTTATTAACAAAAGATCTTCGAGAATGACCTACATTTGACTACGTTTACTAATATTTTTTGAATAATATAAGTGGTCAAACTTCATGTCAAAAAGTCAAATGAACTATTCATTTGGTCATTTCTGGTTGGCTGATTCTGCCTGATGCTGATTTGTTGTGAGTGGAAAACACTGCTAAATCTGTAAATGCTGATAAGACCAAACGAACAGGTATAGTGGACGGATTTTACTGAGTTCACAGTAGTAAATTTTAACAGTCGTCTACTAGGCCATTCGAACACGCTCGCCCCACAAATAGTGCCCATTTTGTTTCCCGAGGAGTCAAACTTTTAAAGTTTGACCAAATAATGTATTTTTTATAATATAACTGGACATACTTAAGGTACTAAAACGTGTTACTATGCTAAAATTGCATTATTTTCTAATGCAGAACTGCATTTGACTGGGAACTCCAGAACGTCCGACCGCTATATCTCTGATCTTGTCCGGACGGTCCTATGCGTTGTCATCTTTCAGTGTCGTGGCAATCAGTATGCGTCTGCCCATCGACTGTTGTTGTTGCTTGGATTGGAGTGAAATATACTATAGACCTATCACAACTGCATCAGTCAATCAAGTCTGAAGCGTGTCACGTTGGTTAGAAGCTCTTTTTTCATGATTTCTCTTCTACCTCATTTTCCTACCGCATTCACTTCAATCTCACCAAACGCACAAGGTCTAATGGGAAAGGGGCTGCCATGGCTTGCCGCATACTACAGTTCAATCTAGTCCAACGTTCGTGATGGTAAATTTGACCAGCCGGACGTGTAACTCTTGTGCTGAGCTAGTCCGATCATAGTAAATCCAACTGAGCTGGACTCACCTTCAGTCTTCCCCTTGACTGGCGTGACTGCTTGGATTCAAGTGAATTAACTCACAAAAGGACCTATCACTACCACACCAGGCATTCATGTCTCGCGTGCCAAATCTCCTTTTCTTGAATCACCTCATGTGTCTAGATTTCCTGATGCATATATTACTGGGCTCCAAAGAAAGTCCGACATTGGGCACATTTGTTTCGTTGGACAATTAGCAGTACAAAACTCTTCTTATTTTTGAGTCGGTCACAACATTTGTATCGGGAGGAGTGATGAGTGGCTTTGATCTGTTTGTCACCCAACTATTCTTATTTATGTACTCACAAGAACTCAAATCAAGGATTACTTTATTCAGAAATTTAAACTTTACTGGATCACAGAAGGTCCAGCAATCTGAAATCTTAGCTACCCTGAAGATGTCCTCCTGCAGTTTCTCACGCTGGTTTATTTCACTCTAGTTATGTCATATTTTTTAAATGAGCATGTGATGTGTTTTATGAAAAAGTAAAAACACAAACAATCGGTTAGATTATGGATAGTGGAGACACAAGGAGGATACACAGCCCACACAAATGTCTCAGTCGTGGGGTGGTCAATTACTCATGGCCGCTCTTGTAAAAAAAGAAAAAGAAAAAGAAAAACCTAATCGATGGCCTCCAAGTTATAAGAGCATACACAAGGTGCGCGAGGAAGGTTACACTTGCTGCCTTCTCTCTCCAGAGCTCCTTATTCCATCCCAAAGCTTTTGCCTTCCACCCTACTGCACCTCCGTCCAAGACAATAGCTAAGCCAACGAGCTTGACTGTCGATGGGGAGGCCCCGGAGGCCGTCCACGCCAACAATCCTGCGCCTACGGATGGAAGTCTGGTCAATGTGGTCTCTGACCCGCCAGATCTCCTTTGAAGGTGTATCATCTACGTACTGCTTGTACATGTTGTTTATCTTCATTTCACCAGGGTATGCTAGAAACGCTCACACCAGTATTTGGATCTTGCCTACTCTCAATAGGTGGACGTCGACGTGATTGCATCCCAAGGACCATTGCCACCGGAACCAGATTCTCCATCCGCGGTTGCGCCCGGAAAGCGGTCCCGCGAGGCATTCCCTCCATGCCATGCTGCGCCAGTCAGTTCGGTAAAAGTCATTTCCCTTCTCAATCAGATGGCTCTCCTGCTTTATGGGCTTGAACTTGGCTTGCATTGTGCAGTGCTTCCTCCACGGCGGCGCCATCCCCAGATGAGCACCTCCCTGCCCTGCTTGCCTGCTGAATTCGAGCCGTGGTGTCCGAAGCCATTCGTCAGGGTGCAGCCGCAGCACTGGCTGCTGCCCAGCTTCAGATTGGCACAACGGCGAACCTCGGAATGGTGGAGCAGGGTTTTTCGCTGAGTTCCATGGACTATGACATCGCATTTCTGATGGTCAAATTCGAGCTGGCCGCCAATGCCATCCTACCGAAGGTTGAGGTGGACGAGATCCTGTGTGCCCATCTCAACCCTTGATTTGTGGGACATATCAGTATTATTAGTTATCATGATTAGGTTTGATCTGCGGGGCGCCTTTGATATGTGAATTCTTATTTGCATGCGTGTCTTTATGAATTTGTGCTGCACTTTGTAATAGGTGCATTAAACTCTGTTGAGCGTGGTGGCTCACATCATTTTGTACCTAGTTTGTAGCCTCTATGGTTTGCTTCTCGCTGCAGATCTCTTTCAGGTTGTCTTTGCTCTAATCGATAATATGCTAGACATTCATGAGTGCCTTTGATCTCTGTTGATGACTCGTGTCTTCGTTAAAATCTATATCATTAGGGATTCAACAAAAGTAATGGTGATTTGTATCTAGCCCGGTCCAAATCACGATCCTCGGACTTTCTTGCATGCACAGTAAATTTGAATAGCTATGTCGTTCCTCCATTACTATTTCAGCTAAATCAATTCTAACCATTATACTTGCAATCAAATTACCAAATGATAATAGGAGCTGAGGTTTGATTGCACTCCTTACTCCATGTATTAGTAGCCATCTTTAGCTATGCTGCCTCTCGGCTGCTACGAGCATGGGACTGCATGGCGTTGGAATGCACTATTTACTCCACCGAGAAGGTCTGGCCGTCTAATAATTTCACTACTCGGACAATAATGAACGTCGTGCGGTCACGTCAGTAGACTATTCCAACCCTGCCGTCCCTGTGATGTGGAAAAGCCTGGCCTCACCTTGTATAGCCAACTCCAGCTAGCTGACTGGCTCTGCTCCTGACAATTATTACTACTACTATCGCTGCTACTACAAGTACAACTGATCATACAAATGCATTGCTACCCCCTTGTTCATCTAGTAGATATCTAACATCAGGTTCCCTTCGAAGCGTCCTCTACCTCTAATCGCTCCAACTCCAAAATCATAGCTACAGACTAAGCCACCAGCCCCATAGAGTTGCCATCACCATGAGCTCCACTGCAAATCCTGATGCCCAGGTTTCCACTTTCCGTCACTTGTTCCGTCGACAACGATGTGGACAAGATCCTTGACTATGTATGGTGCTAGTGAAGCAGCGTTGTCTGTGACCCTGGAATGCAAGGTCACCAGGATCCTCAAAGCCGACGGTCACTAGAAGTCGGTGAGGATGCCGTACCTAGGATACGACACCAACAACACCTTCAACGCAGATCAAGCTATGGTCGTCCCTATTGATGAGGATGGTGTCTGTGAGGTCCTTCGTGCATTGTTGAGGTCAGTCCCACCATTGCAGGATCTAACCCTCAGGGATCGACAGTGGGATAGAATCCTTCCCGAGTCGGCGGTTCCTCTGCTCACTGCCTTACCGCGTGTGGCCTGCAAGGATGGCTGCTTCGTCCAAGCGAAGATTGGGCTTGTGGTCGACCAAGTAATCGAGTTCATCGTGTCCTCGGCGCTCTTGATGCTCTGCACAGAAGCGGCGGCACTAGGGCATTGGGAATGCAGCTACTGCATGGAGGATTTCAGATCTAGTGATGCGGCCGATCTTGCTGTGCATACACCATGCTGCAGCCGAGCATTCTACCGCAATTGCATAATAAATTGGTTTGATCTGAAGTCCACCTGCCTGTGGTGCAGGAAAGATTTGTCTAGGGGTCTGAACCCGTTGTTGCAGGCGATCCTCAAGCTCCTCGCCATGCCGGATGAGTCCATCTCGCTCATCGGAGGACGACGACAGGGATGACACGATGAGGTGGATGGTGGTAACACAGATGACTTCGAGGGTTGAGGCATCGATCGGTAGGTGTACTTAGTGATGTGAACTAGGGTTTCCGATCTTCCAAAAGGTTCTAATAACTCTCGATTTGGTGGAATCGTGACATAATTCGATCCGGCTTCCAAACAACTCGGCTCTGAACCCCGCAATCGCAGCACCACGTCTTCTCTGATTATCAACCGTCGAAGCATAGTCAACCTCACCAAGAAGGCTGAGTCCTTTGCCTACTAATCAAAGAACACAAGCAAGAACATAAAAGAATGCAACCAATTGCAGATGAATGATTAATCTCACGAGTTGGGGTCTCACAAACCGACGGCGCGACGAAACTGTTGTGAACAGAACAATCTAAGCAAAACCCAAAACCTAACGAGAGAGGCGACAGCTGGTTATAGAGGTCTAAGGGTCATCGCCACCCCTGGACACGCCCCCTAATGGGCTCAACAATGATACACGGCCCAAGGGACCAAAAACGGTGACGCAGCACCAAAATAGATTCTGGACGCTAACTTGTTTTGATGTTTCCCAATGACTCCAAAGGAATGTTGACCTCAAACCAATGCCATTGGCTTCCTTATTAAGTTATCTTTCCATCCATAGGTGATCACCAAAAACAGAGTCTGGATGCATCCTGGGCGTCCGCTTTACTCCACACTAGTCTTGAACTCCAAAACAGGCTCGAAGTCGACTTGGTTTGGGTCTCCACCTTGACTTGGGCGCCCTTGCTGGTCCTCCATGCCTCCAAGCCATCCCTTATGCATCCCTTGGTCCTCTCCATGATTCCTAAGTACAATATAATCATTAGGTAGCAATCTATTCTCAAAATCATAAAAAGACTTCCTTAAGAACGAGCTCACCTGTAAATTTAATTATCGTGCGCGAGCTCTTATGATTGGACCTTGAATGTCCAGCGGAGGATCATCTTGTGCATCCAATGGAGTTATGTCCTCATCATCCTCCCCCTCTTGAATTGGAGTCGTCCTCGACTCAAGGTCATCTTCTTCTCCCAAATACGGCTTCAAATCTGAAATGTTGAAAGAAGGACTAACCCCGAACTCGGGTGGCAACTCAAGTTTGTATGCATTATCATTTATTTTCTCAATAATTTTATAAGGACTAGCAGCTCTTGGCATTAATTTTGACTTACGCAGCTCTGGAAACCTAGCTTTTCTCAAATGTAACCATACTAAATCACCTGGTTCAAGTTTAAGTTCTTTTCTACCTTCACTACCAGCAATTCTATACTTTTCATTCATCTTTTTAATATTTTCTTTAGTGGTTTCATGTAACTTACGAATAAATTCAGCACGTGCACTAGCATCACTATGTGTTCTTTCATGGGTAGGTAAAGGCAAAAGATCAATTGGAGCATGAGGGTTAAAACCATACACTACCTGAAAAGGACTTACCTTGGTGGAAGAATGTGTCACCCAATTGTAAGCAAACTCCACATGAGGCAAACATTCTTCCCACGTCTTTAAATTTTTTTCAAAACAGCTCTTAGCATGGTGCCCAAAGTGCAGTTCAGTACCTCTGTTTTTCCATTTGTTTGTGGGTGACAAGTTGTTGAAAACAACAATTTTGTGCCCAACTTATTCCATAGAGTTCACCAGAAGTGACTCGAAAATTTGGCGTCGCGATCTGAAACAATAGTAGACGGCATACCATGCAAACGAACAATATCTTGGAAAAAGAGGTCAGCAATATAAGTTGCATCATCACTTTTATGACATGGTATAAAATGTGCCATCTTAGAAAATTGATCCACAACCACAAAAATATTATCCCTTCCCCTCTTGGTCCTAGGCAATTCTAAAACAATGTCCATCGAAATATCTGTCCAAAGAATAGAAGGAATAGGAAGAGGCATATACAACCCATGTGGATTCAAGTAAGACTTAGCTTTTTGACATTTGGTGCAGCGTGCCACAAACCGCTCAACATCTCTCTTCATCTGTGGCCAAAAGAAATGTGTGGCCAAAACAGCTACCGTCTTTTTAGCACCAAAATGGCCCATCAATCCTCCTCCATGCGCTTCCTGTAGCAACAAAAGACGAACAGAACCAACTGGAATGCATGGACGGTTAGCTCTAAACACAAATCCATCATTTATCACATACTTGTTCCACGTACGTCCCTCTTTACAATTCAGCAACACATCTTTAAAATCAGGATCAAGCGCATATTGTTCTTTTATTGTTTCAAGCCCAAAAATCTTACAATCAAGTTGGGACAACATATTATATCGTCTAGACAAAGCATCAGCAATTATATTATCCTTCCCTTTCTTCTGTTTGATAACATAAGGAAAGGATTAAATAAATTCAACCCACTTAGCATGTTGACGATTCAGATTATTTTGAGAACGAAGATACTTAAGTGATTCATGATCCGAATGTATAACAAATTCCTTAGGCCACAAATAATGATGCCACGTCTCTAAAGAACGTACAAGAGCATACAATTCCTTATCATACGTAGAGTAATTTAAAACAGGACCATGCAATTTTTCGCTAAAGTATGCCACAGGTTTACCATCTTGCATCAAAACACCTCCAATGCCAACTCCACTAGCATCACATTCTAACTCAAAAGTCTTACCAAAGTTTGGAAGTTGCAGCAATGGTGTGTGTGTAAGCTTACCTTTTAACGTCTCAAATGACTCCTCTTGTGCCTTACCTCATTGGAACACCACGCCCTTCTTTGTCAACTCATGTAATGGGGCAGCAAAGGTGCTGAAATCCTTGACAAAGCGGCGGTAGAAACCTGAGACCAAGAAAACTCCTCACCTGTGTGACGGATTAGGGTACTGGCCAGCTCCTAATGGCTTCAATTTTTATCTCATCCACCTCAATTCCCTGTGGAGTAACAACATATCCAAGAAAAGAGACTCGATCCGTGTAAAAGATGCACTTCTCAAGGTTACCAAATAAGCGTGCATCGCGTAAAGCATTAAAAACAGCACGCAAGTGATCCATATGTTCATCCAAAGACTTGCTATAAATCAAGATATCATCAAAGTAAACTACCACAAATCGCCCAATAAAAGCCCATAAAACTTCATTCATCAATCTCATAAAAGTACTAGGTGCATTAGTTAAACCAAAAGGCATTACTAACCACTCATATAATCCGAATTTAGTTTTGAAAGCTGTTTTCCATTCATCTCCAAGTTTCATTCTAATCTGGTGGTAGCCACTACGCAAGTCAATTTTAGTGAAAATTACAGAGCCACATAACTCATCAAGCATGTCATCAAGCCTAGGAATAGGATGACGATATCGAATAGTAATATTATTAATGGCTCTACAATTAACACACATGCGCCAAGAACCATCTTTCTTAGGAACCAAAATCACAGGAACAGCACAAGGACTAAGGCTTCTCGTACATACCCGTGGTCCAAAAGCTCTTGGACTTGTCGCTGAATCTCCTTAGTCTCTTCAGGGTTGGTTCGATAAGCAGCACGGTTTGGCAATGCCGCTCCCGGAATCAAATTAATTTGATGCTCTATTCCTCTCATAGGTGGCAGCCCCGGGGGTATCTCAGTTGGAAAAACGTCCTCATACTCTTGCAAAAGGTTAGTGACAGCAGAAGGTCTTGAACTAACAACATCATCAAGAGAAAACAAAGCTCGTTTGCAAACCAAAGTATAGCAAATATCATCATTAGAAATTTTAGCAAGGTCACATTATCTTGCAAGCATAACACCACCCTTCAATTTAATTTCCTCGGCCATAGAATTAGGTGTCAACTTATCCTTTTTAGGTGGGTAAACAGAATTTGCAACTTGCTGATTTTCAGATTTAACATCATGCAAACTAGCAGCTCGTTCTTTATCAGCTTGTACAATTTCAGCTGGGGTCATTGGCACCAAAGTAATTTTCTTTCCTTTATGAACAAAAGTGTATGTATTACTTCTACCATGATGAACAGCATCATTATCAAATTCCCAAGGGTGACACAATAAAAGTGAACAAGCTTCCATAGGTACTACATCACAATCAACGGAATCAACATAGGTACCAATGGAAAAAGAAACTCTGCAAGTTTTTGTTACCTTAGCCTTACCGGAATCATTCAACCACTGAATATGGTACAGATGGGGATGTGGGCGTGTAGACAAGTCAAGCTTCTTGACCAAATCTGAACTCACCAAATTATTGCAGCTACCCCCATCAATGATGACACGTGCTCGCCGGTTGTTGATGACAAAGAAAATTTGGAACAAATTGTGGCGTTGCAGCTTCTCAGGTTGTTGTACTTGTGCGCTAAGCACTCGCTGCACAATGACACTCATGTAGGCTGATGTGTCCTTGCTACCAAATACCTCACCTTCTTCTTGAACAACTTGTTCTTCATCATCATCTTCCACATCAGAGGTGCTGATGTACCCATCCTCTGTAGCAATGTATGCCCGCTGACTTGGACAGTCCTTTTGCACATGTCCGTAACCATGGCACCGATGACACTGAATGCTAGGAGTGCGTCCCGTCGAGGCAACAGAAGATGCACTCTTCGATGGTTCCTGCACTAAATTTTTACCTGATCCAGAAGGTTGTGCAGAAGACGTCCTCTTGTTCGCTGGTAGAGGCGCGCCGAAGGAGGATGCCTTGGGAAACCCCGATGAGGCTCCCGTGCGTCGTGTGTATGAGGTGCCAGCCTTGCTCTTGGCCTGCTTATCTCGCCCCTACAATTCCTTCTCTGCAAGCATAGCAAATTGAAACAATTGGTTGACAGTGTTAAATTCCTTATAATCAACTATGTCCTGAATTTCCTCCCTCAAACCCGCATAAAAACAAACAATAGAATCCTCAGTTCCCTCCACTATGCCACAACGCATCAAACCTTTTTGAAGTTCACCATAATAATCCTGCACAGATTTATGTCCCTGTTCTAAACGCATTAGTCTTTTACGTAGGTCTCTATGATACGATGGTGGCACAAATCTATCACGCATAGCAAACTTAAGTTCTTCCCATGTATGAGGTTGGTAATTATCTGCAACTAAACCAGTCCACCAAATGATAGCAAAATCTTTAAATTCACTAGTGGCTTGTCTAATGCGATGTTGCTCAGGCACAAGATGGGCACAGAATTTTTGCTCTACTGTCATCTCCCAATCAAGGTATTCCTTGGCATCATAACGTCTCAAAAAAGAAGGTATGGTAAATTTAACCTTAGCATAAGGATCATCAGGAGCATGAGTACGATTACCTCGGTGGTGGTTGAAATGTTGAGCGCCACCCATATCTGTGGTATTTGTGTGAAGACGATGACGTAATCTATTTTCTCTTGTCACTGCTCTATCAACATTACCATCAGCATCATATACCTCATCGCCAGCATTGCTGCCATCATTATTTTCTTCAGGTGGTGGTGGTTCTTCTAAAGCAGTTACCCTATCGGTCAGCATGGACAATCGTTTATCCAATCTCTCAAGGGTGTTGCCAATCTTGAGATCAATGAGTGCAACAGTTACAGCCTTGGTAACTGTCTCATTCAAGTCCTTCTGAGCATTGTTTATAATAGATTGTAGTTGCTCTTGGCTGACACACTCTGAAAACTCTTTGGGTGAATTCTCTCCCTCATCACCTGCCATTGTAGACAAAACACAAGCAGCAAACGGTGAAAGTTATCCCTAATAATCCTCTACAAAGGTGGAGTGGTGCCTCTCAAATTTAGAGAAAAAGGCAACACCTTAACAAGTTCTGACCGGTTCTTACCAGCAAGGCACGGATACCTGAAAGACGTAGCACTGAGATTACGGGTGTCAAAACTTTTGCTGTCCAGAAGTATATGTGGGGCTTAGGAAGGCTGGCCAAAAATATGTGAGTGGTACACAATTCAAAGACAGAAAGTAATATTGAATTATAGTCCTAATTACTTGTTCTGAACAAGGACAATGGAAGCACAAGTATGATGGAGAGACAAGTATGAATGAAGCACAAAGCACAATGTAGCACACGCAATCACAAAACAAGCAACTCCTTTTTGTTTTTCCTTTTTTTACCTTTTTTTCTCTAAACAAACTTTTTTTTAAATTTTTCTCTGAATAAGTATGATAAAAGATGTAACCACAAAAATTTTCACCTACAACAGTGGTGGAATGTGGTCTACAGAAAGTCAGCACATTCTCTGAAAAGCGTGCAAGAACCTTGTCTCTCTATCATTTTTTTCTTTATTTTGCCGAATTTTTTGGAAATTCTAACTAGACCAAATAGGCCAAAGATGGCTTGGGTCGACTCCAAATGGAGTCAAGAAGCTGCTGTAAAAATTTCAAATTTTTCTGATAAACGAGCCAAAAGTTATGCCTGTTTTACCGAAGGTATCTCAAGTTATGTTTCTCGGAAGGCACAACACGGCGGCGGCAGTTAGGGCAAAGCGTCCCTAAACTCCAACACTGATCACAGCAGTAGGTATTCGGCTGATGATGCAAGGAGGGCTGCGATGCAAGCAACAATGAGCGGCTGGCGACCTATCTAGGGTTTGCGCGGCGGCGAGAATTGACACAAGGCGGCTAGCGGGGCAAGTCGAGTAATATGGTGGATTCGATTTGTTGTTTGGGACGGTGGAAGGGGACAGCGTTGAATGGAAACGATGGGGAAAAACACACGACTGGACTCTAACACAACCTAACCAGCAACAAAACCCTGACCAGGACACAAATTCAACACTATGGAATCTGATAAGAACTATGCAAAGGCCAAACGTGGTTCTGGGATAAGGGAAAAACCTAGACTAAGCTGTTTTTGGCTTTTTTGGATATAGGACGAAGGCAAAAACAAACTAAACTAGGGTAAGGGCGAACCTGACGGTGTACCTGAAGCTCTGATTACCACTTGATGTGAACTAGGGTTCCCGATCTTCCGAAAGGTTCTAATAACTCTCAATTTGGTGGAATCGCGACACAATTCGATCCAGCTTCCGAACAACTCGGCTCTGAACCCCGCAATCGTAGCACCATGTCTCCTCTGGTTATCAATCGTCGAAGCACAGTCGACATCGCCAAGAAAGCTAAGTCCTTTGCCTGCTAATCGAAGAACACAAGCAAGAACACGAAAGAATGCAACCAATTACAGATGAATGATTAATCTCACGAGTTGGGGTCTCACAAACCGACGGCGCGACAAAACTGTTGTGAACAGAATAATCTAAGCAAAACCCAAAACCTAATGAGAGAGGCGGCAGCTGGTTATAGAGGTCTAAGGGTCATCGCCACCCTTGGATATGCCCCCTAATGGGCTCAACAACGATACACGGCCCAACGGACCAAAAACGGTGACGCAGCACCGGAATAGATTCTGGACACTAAATTGTTTTGATGTTTTCTGATGACTCTGAAGGAATTTTGACCTCAAACCAATGCCATTGGCTTCCTTATGAAATTATCTTTCCATCCATAGGTGGATCATCAAAAATGGAGTTCGGATGCGTCCTGGGCGTCCGCTTTACTCCACACTAGTCTTGGACTCCGAAACAGGCTCGAAGTCGACTCGGTTTGGGTCTCCACCTTGACTTGGGCGCCCTTGCTGGTCCTCCATGCCTCCAAGCCATCCCTTATGCATCACTTGGTCCTCTCCATGATTCCTAAGTACAGTATAATCATTAGGTAGCAATCTATTCTCAAATTCATAAAAAGACTTCCTTAAGAATGAGCTCACCTGTAAATTTAATTGTCGTGCGCAAGCTCTTGTGATTGGACCTTGAATGTCCAGCGGAGGATCATCTTGTGCATCCAATGGAGTGATGTCCTCATCACTTAGTACCATAGTAGAAGATCTAGTAGTACTAGTACAATGGCGGGTACATGTAGTTCACTTTTGTTCTATTTTTGAATGTCCTTATGTACCCTGAAAATTATTGGAAACAAATATAATTTCGGTTTAACTATTTTTGAGTGGTTTTCGTGATTTTGGGAATGTGCTTTTGATAGGGATGAATAGTAGATGGCAGGAGGGAATGCAGTCGGTCACAACATTAGAAACCACATGTTAATAATACTAGTGGCTTTCATCTGTGTGTTGGACCATACAGTAAGTTAGTCGCGTAAACTAGTATAAATAGCATAGTAACAAGCATCACAGGATAACGAGGACAAACCATGGAGGAAGCTGTCCGACACGGTCAAATATAGAGGGACCAGACTTTCATACATTCGAAATAGCATTTCAACTCCAATGGCTCCTCGGTTCTGCGTTAGGATGCAGCGAGAAAGGCTCCTCGCTGCCAGATGGGATTCCACTAGGCACCAGTTGGCGATTGATGCAAAGCTATCGGTTCGCCAGCAGACTAATTGCTAAGACATTCAAAAAAGACAACCCTTGGTGCTTCGTCCTCGCGATCAAATATGTAAAGGTTGGATTTTCTTGCTTTCACAGAAAAACTGAACAACTACTTCTCATCCAATCTGCACTAGATCGAGGTGAGACTTGTTGAGATGAACTCCTCACTGCCAATGGTTTACAACAAACAAGGTAAAAAGAACCACCAGGGGCCACAAAACCAGCTAAAAAATGCCAAGAGACAGATGCTACACCACCCTTAACAAGGCTTAACCCTCCTAATTATTACATCAAGGTACAATTGTCTCCATTGAACAATCAAAATACTAATCGAAACATTGGTTATGAGGTACTTGAACATCACACCTATTTTAGAAACATATAAGAAGGGCATGTATGTAATTCCATAAACACTAAACACGTGGTTAATGCTCAGTTCAAAAGGAATGTCACCAACAAGATTTGGAGGAAAATTGATCAAAAGCGCTCAGATTCCAAAAACTGCACAAATTAGCCCTCCATGTCTTTCCCTCCGCATCAACAGCAACCATGTGGTCAAATGCACAACGAGTAACAAGCATCATAGGAAAAGGAGGTAAATGCACAACGAGTAACAAGCATCATAGGAAAAATAGGGTAAACTTTGCAAGGTACTGTCCGACACAGTCAAATGCTCAAGGTCCGGACTTTCTTACCTTCATGAAAATTTCGATAATTGTCTATATTCTCCAACACCTTTGCATCCTTCTTTCCCATACTCTTTTCAAATTGGAAAAAATCCCCCTTCCCGCCACCTTGTTTCCGCGCGCGCGATGGGTTACCCACGCTACATCTCATCGCCGAACCATATATTCTTGACGCGCGCCTAACAGTTATTAAAAACACAACATATCCTCTGAACACCAACCACTTCTCCATTGCCCATTGGGCTTGCGGCGGCGGAGGAAGGTGTACTCTAGTGGTCTCTTTTTGGTGTGCTGCGGTGCCTCTGGCATCCATTTGGAGGCAGGCGGCGAGGCTTTCCCGGTGGAGCGCGACGGCATTGGCGTCCGTGGAGGAGCCGACAGATCCGATCCCCAGGTCTCCTTCCTCCTCATTTACTATTCGTTTCATCCGTTTCACTAATTTTTAAGCTACAGTGTGCTTGTTGCTACGAATGCCAATTAATGACGGTTAGACTTGATTTAGCTGATGCTGTGATGGTCTAACTGCTAGTCTAGATTGCATATATATACCTACTACTCTAAATGTGGATGATCTCCTACTCTATGTTCAGGTATCTCCTGTAGCACAAGGCTGTTGTGAATTTTACTGATGAATCTTTGTTTTATTATTTTCCTCTTCACTTATGTCATTATTTAGGAAACTGAGTCTTAATACGCATTGACGAAATGGAGGAGGCCTGCAACAGGTGGACGAGCGCGTTTGCCAGCCTCCCGGATGATATCATTGTCGATATCCGCCGCTTCCTCCCCTCCCGCTCCTTGTTCTGCTGCAAAATGGTCTGTAAATCCTGGAAAAGACTCATCTTGGACCCCATGTTCAATCAGATGCTGCCCCAAACTGTGGCTGGCTTCTTCTATGACACTTATAAAGGCTATCAACACTTCACCAGCGTCACGGGGAACCACCCTCCTTGAAGTTCTTGCCCTTTGACATTGAAATGGTAGCAGTCTCAGATTGCTGCAACGGTCTCCTCCTATGCTAGTGCCATGTAACTGATGGAGACCGCTATGTTGTCTGTAATCCAGTGACCAAGAAGTTCAAGGTACTGTCGCCTAGCACCAGGGATGTTGGCTATGCTGTTGGTGAGGCTTGTTTGTGTTTCGATCCCACGGCCTTGTCGCACTTCCATGTGATAGAATACGTTGATAGTGAAGATGCTGTGTGTGTAGGTGTGGAGATCTACTCATCTGAAGGATCTACAAGGAATCTCAATGGGGCGAGGAAACTGATGTGACATTTTTTAGTGCACAGAGTGTGTTTCTTAATGGTTGTCTAGACATTATGGGGTACTCTAACTACTCTAGGACACTTGCTGTGGATATGGAGGGAAACAAATGGAGTAAAATTGATAGGCCTGATGGTGCTATACACTCCATGCATCAAGCTCAGGGTCTCTTATGTGTGTGTCTTGTTAATGACACTCTGTTTAGAACCCAGCTTTCAGTCTGGATCCTTCAAGACTATGATACTAACAATTGGACACCAAACCATACAGTTAGCACCCAAGAGCTGTTTGGAATGACTAATATGTGATTTGGTGCCTGTGAGCTTATGCAAGAGAAGCACACAGTGATTATAGTTCACGCAAAATGGAATTTGATTTTATTTGCTGGTAAGGATGGAACAATCATTGCATACAACATGGACCGCAGAGAGGTTCATGACATCCATCACAGTGTCCATTGGTATGGTAGATGTCTCATTAAAAAAGAGTTTGACTGCAGACCAGTCTATCTTCCTTATGTTCTCTTGATGTTGGATTCATTTGGATCCATTTGATGTATCTGTTTCTCATGATATTTTAAATGGACCAATGTTGTTTTCTTGTCAATGGACTCAATGATATGTCAGCTACATTAGTGTGTCATTATGTCGCGATGTATGGTGTGATAGGTATCCGGCCGCTGAGATATACAACGCGCGGTCTTTCTTGTGTTTAACATTAGGATAACATGAGGTATGTCCAATGCAGTCAGATTTGCAGTGGTCGGACTTTCTTACTTGTGTAGTATAGTATGTACAACTGGTGCGGGACGACAATCCCTTCTGCCACCTAGTACGGTGTTTTTCTGCTGTGATAGCCAGAGAGTCGGCGCCGTCGCCGGCCACCAACCACTGTCCGTCCCTAAAATACACGTAGCTGCGGAGCACTAGCGGGAGGACGAGGTGGAGGCTTTTTTCTCTCCTCTTTCACTACAAACTCAAATCCCGCAGAATCCATGACTTTAGTAGCTAAAACAAGGGGTGCGGCAGTTCGAAAACCCCCAATATGTCCAAATCATCAAGGAGTAATCAGTATATAACTTCTTCTTATTAATCAAAGCTGGGTAATAGGATCTTTCAAAAAAAATAGGTCGGGCTTTTTTTCGACATTGTCCTATTTTGTTTACTTGCACTGTATTAGTTCTTTATTAAGGAGGGTTTTCAATCCTAGGTGTGCTTGCCCCTTCCTTCCAAATTAGGCCTTAGGAACCATTCAGCCGTGAACATTTCCTATTAACAAGTACGTAGTAGTAGAGCAATATGTTTTTTCTTTTTTAAGAAAGTACAGTAATATGTGGCGGCCTCAGCTGAGAGCAGACTGGGGCGGTCTCCCGGGCCAAATCTAATTCCTCTTATTAAGAAAACACAGAATATGTGGCGGTCTCTGCTTTAGAGCAGACGGGGCGCTCTCCTCGCCCGTAGGTTTGATTTTTGCCAAAATTTTCGCTCCCCGCCCGCTAACACGTAGATGTCTCTCTTGCCTTTCTGCGTGGAAATATGTTCACCTAAGACAAGGGCATTTGTGGTATTGTGGTGGCAACATAAAAGTGCAAGGACAGACCTTCTCCGCCCCCATCTCTCATCCTCCCAGCCGCACCCGTCTCTCTTCCCGCTCTCTCCACTTTCAAATTTTCAAGCAGTGCCGCCACGCTGCTAGCCCACCCCACTCCGAGCACTAGGCGCCATCGCCGCAACAGCTTGACTCCAGATCCGGATCCCCTAGTTCAGCACCCGTCGCTATCCATCGGATTGGAACCCTAGCCGGATCTCGATCTGGTACGCCATCATCAACGCCTGCCGCACCAGCTCCGCAACGACGATGAAACCTCGGGGCCGACAACGAACACTAGCCAATCAAGGTGGAGTAACAGGTACCAAGATCCCTTTTAATGTTGTGTGTTGTATTGTAGTGGTTTTTTATAAACTTTTTACGGCCTTAGTGGTTGAACCTGGGATGATTGTTGCTAACACGTATTTGCACACCCCTGCTCTGTTGTTTACATTTGGTTTAAAATTTAATGTAGAGTAGAGGAACCAAATCATTTTGAAGAAGCACAGATTGCATATATCACAAGCATTCAACTAAAAATTCAAGAACTTGGACTGTCTGCACGCCGAAATCCTGTGTCTCCTACAAATGAAAAAAAGTCAAGCGAAGATCTGGAATATATCCCTGAACCATGTGAGTTCGCTGACGGTAGCTATGAAGCAGACGAAACAGATTCAGACTTTGAAGCTGAGCCAGAGTCCCTACCAGTTAAATTGCTTGTTCTATTCTGTATTTTGATCGAGGGCAATGTAATCTGCACATGCTTGCTACTTATGTTTGTTTCGTAACCTTGAGTGTCCGGTTCTAGGAAGGCGTAGAGGAGACTCTGCCAATAGGACAAAAGGCTTTGGTAATATGGGTGCCGGGCGAAGTTGTACAAAGGGGGTGATGCTAGCAGCACCTAACTTGACTGGTGTTTGTAGTTGGTTAGGTAAACATAAAGTGCTTGATGGATCAGGAGGAGGCGACCACAGCCCTGTGGGCAACTTCTCACCTCCAGAGAACAGTAGCCATGCCGGAGACATAGAGGGTCCCTCTGAGCAAACTGCTGTCTTCCTTCAGACGCAGAACAATAACGAAAGTTGCGAAGGTTGGTATTAACCTACATGTCTCTATCTGTTGATTTGGAATATCTATTTGACATCCAGGCTACTTGTATAACAAACAAAAATTCTGCTAGATGATAATACCCATACCGTAGAGGATCCTTCTGAGCAAGCTACTATCTCCCCCGACCCACAGAACAATAATGAAATTGTCCAAGGTTTGCATTAACTTGAATATGTCTATCAATCAATTTCGCACTATCTATTAATAAACAAAATGTATGAAAACTGTGTAGATTGACCGCTGCCAAGAAAGAGGAAACGGCGGAAAAAAGGTATGGGACTTATGCTTGATGGAATGTGTTGGCGTAATGTGACTTTTCATGCCAACTACCTCTCGCAAGTCAGGTAGACCGGAGCGAGAGCGTTTCTCCAATCCCTGCGACTTCTCCAGTAGCTAATCGGTCAATCAAGTGCGAGGCATGCCAGTCAATTTGACCCTGCAATTGACAGGGAGAGATAAACATAAAATTCTGAAACCTACCGGTGTGATGCCAGGCAGTTCCTCATATGGCTAAATAGCCGATTTGATCAGGGCATAGACTAGAGAGTCAACATCCATATTTGACGATAATAAAACAGTAAAAAATTAGCTTAAAACGACTATCTTGATATACTTGAAAAGAACAAAACCATTAGCTGATCTAATCTAACCGATACGATGTCTAAAGATCTTACATGCGTTGCGATAATCTGGATAAAACTAATAAATGTACTAAGCAAGCTCAACAATCAACTAGTTTTAAACAGACGTATGAACGCAATGTTATGGGTAAAAGCTCTGGTGAATCGGCTAATTTGCCGATACCGACATGAGAACGAACTAGGTGTACGAACAACCATAAAACAAAACCCACTAGCAAGCTTTATCGTAAAACTACCCATACCCTAGAACGCACAACATGTCATGAACAAGATTGATAAAATCTAGCTGATGCAAGCACGAGATCGATCATCAAAACAAAACAAAACAATAAGCGTAACGAGTATTGATGACAATCGGATCTAAAAAGAAATAAGCCAAATTTACCAATCTTGATCGGGCAATATGCTATTGCAGTAAAGTAAACAATATAAACTAACAACATTGATAACTTAATGAATCTGCTAGATTGCTAAGCCTAATAGAGCCAATAACTAGCCATTGGTAACTTAATGAATCTACTAGGTTGCCAAACCTAATAGAGCTGATAACTAGTCTATGCTAACGCATACAATAGGAGGTCGAACCAGCCCTATCAAACAAGAACATAAACTGTTAGTTTGTGTCAATGCATAGATGAGAGGTCGAACTAGCTAAATCAAGTATAAACACAAACCCCTTGGCCATACCGATGTATCAATAGAAGGTCGAACCGGTCCTATCTAATATAAGTACAAGCCATGATGATGCTTACAACAAACCAGAGGTCAGACGACCCGATGCAGCCAAGCTTGATGAAGAGACTCGCCGAGATTCTAAAACTAAAGGTTTGTGGCCGGAGCCAAAAGATTGTATTGATGATGATGATGTCCTTACAAGCTGCCACACCCCTTTCTTATATAGGCATGAAGGGTATACGGTTTTTGACAAATACAGAATCTGGTACAAAAATCTACGTAACTATCCTGCAAGCTAATGATATAATATATTCTATTCTATTTTCTGAATGAGCCCAATCACGTCTCCAGGTAACTATGCCGGCCATTTATCCTGATGATTCTTCAACGCTAATGATTCTTCCTTGACCGACGTATTACCTCTTCTTCTTCTTGTTCTGGCTCAACCGGCAAAGGTCTGGTACACGTTGCCTTGCGTACAACAATGTGACACCTAGCCGGCCATGTAGATACGTGTCTTGCCTCTTCCACCGTGCATGTGTGGACACCTTCCTTATTCTTGAAAATAATATTCTTCTCTCTCTTGCATACACGTGATGCATCATCAACTTTGGCAGGCAAAACGACATAATAACTGGCCGGCCGTGCACGCTTGGCCTCCACGATAGTTGATCCTGATTGCCGATTTCGTGAGTCTGGTAATCTCATATATATATATATATATATACATATATCTCTTGTTCGATCTTCGTTGGAAATCATCAAGCTCCTTGCTTCTTCTCAAAATATTAAAAAATATTCTTTTGTCACTGGTATTTTTAGGCTGTCCAAATTTTGATGCAAACACAAGCCCTCTAATCTAGAGTATGAATCTCATGCTTCGAACTATTTTAATCGGTGGTCTCCTTCAAAGAGCTGAGAAATTCACCGGCAACAATAGCGTGTCCTCACCATAATTCCACAATTTTGCCTGTACAGTAAATCTCCAATACATGTGGAAATAGGTTAGTAGCAAATGCATATGTATATAAATATTAAAGTTTTCTACATTTTGAGTTGTTGATCAGGAGATGCTGCAATGCTGATTACATTCCAAGAGTACCAGGTTTATAACTAAGATTTCTCTTGAAATTGAATAAAATGGTACTCTACTCATCCATCTATCTCCTCAAACATGAGGCTTATAATTCTCACTAAGTCCTTGAGCGACTGCAAAACAGAGCTGTCACAGAATCTGCTTATCTTTTATTCTTCGACCTCTTTCTTTCTAAAGTTTTATTCATTGTATTTATTTGGGCGGGCATCGGAGTACCCATTGTTTTATCTGGTGGACATGTGTCCGTCTTTTTTCCCAGATTTTAAACTAAAAAAGGTATCATATAATTTTGCAAAGTCAAAATCCAGACCTTAAGGAGATACAAGGCATATGCTTAGACAAAGAATTTATTAACTCTGATCAAAATTATTTTCTTGCACATATATTCCCTCTAATCATTTTAAAACTTATGAGGCTATTGGGCCTTTTTGGCCATCTTTTAGCTCGGTTGTGGCGGACACTTGTCCGTCATTTTTATTTCCAAACTTTTATTTATTATTTTTTTGCTGCTTCATTTTTTTACATATATATATGTAATATATTTTCTTATATGATAGCCTCATAAATTTTAATCAAAGAAAAAAATACAGTTACAAGATATTTAGTTTAAGTGAATCTTGATCTTGAGCATATGACTATAATCTACACTAGTGGTCGCAACAATTTGACAAAGCTCAACATGATAGTTTTATTTAGATTTTATATAAAAAATTCTCCGGATGTCAAGTATCTCTTAGAACAACGTCATAGCAAACTCTATTTCCATTATTATTCTACAGCTACCCTTAGACCAAGCTAGAACTTTATGCAACCCACAGATTTAAAAGACTTCAAGACAAATATTATAGCCACTAAACCCAAGTCTTAAAGAAATCAAATTTATAAACTAGGCACGGGTAAAACATAAAACAGAGCATCTATTTATCATTTCAACAATGGATAAACTGAAATACTTATAACACACATTTATAGAGTTCTCAAGATTTTAATTTCAGAAGTTTTGCCTTATATTTTAAATTTGAATTTTCAAAAATGCTGGAGAAGTGAGGATAGAGTTTGTGCAAACCGTCGTTGAAGATGAATGAGTTAATGGAAGCCATCCGTCTTTTCGTTCTTCATGATGAATCACTCTGATGTTGATGTTGTGCGACGTGTGTTCGTGGCAAGTCCAAGCCTCTTTCCATAGCCGTCTGCTTAGCTGATGATCGGCTTATTGAGTTTGTCCTCAACTCTAAGCCTGATCAACGCAGCATACTCCGTGACTCTCTTGCCGAGTAATGACAACTCATGGCCTCCCTGGTTGCCGTCGAAGAAGTCGATCTTGACATACTACTTGATAAGTAATAGGCCCCCCGGGTGTAGTCACGGTGATGCTAACTATGGCTTACTGGCGTCCTTCTTGCTCTCATCAGAAACTTCTCTGCCACATATGACTCCTTGGTTGAAAATATTTGAGCCGACCACGCATGCCAACCCCTTTTGCAAATAGTCGGCTGTTTCAGATCTCATAACCGCTCTGATCCTTAACTCTTTATGCTGAAGGTCACTTTGTCAATCTTTATTTTGTTCAAGGTTGCCAGCAAGGGTGTCATTGTCATCGACATGTATATATGCTTGTATAACATCATAACGTATTAACTCCTTGCTGGCATACGTGAAGAGACTTACTAGCTTTTTCATCTGATTTCATTTCAGGGAGGGATCAACCATTAGCTTTAGCAGTCCAATCCAATCCTTTCACCATGAACATTATAGCAGCATGTAGACTTGAACCGAGTTCGGACTCCACTTCTTTTAATCGTGCAGTCTGATACTCGCCCTTTTGTTTCATCAGCGAATTTAGTTGATTATGGCCGCATCGGCTCTAAATAGCCGATTGTGCGGTCAGAGTACCTGTGCCTCCACGTTCTCCATGTCGCATGCGACAGCTCCACCTGAGTTGGGCATGTCATATCTATGCTAGACCATATGGCCTCGGCCCACTACCTGATGCATCAACTGAATTGGGAACTGGCCCTAGCACTTTAGGATTATCGATTTAGTCTTTTAATTTTGCCGGTGTACACTTCCTTTGTACCCATTGGCTGTCAGGTTGCTAATTTCTCTTTGACCGAACCTCTCGTGTTATTATTGCCTTCTATCCAGAACAAGACTTAACGAGCTATCACTTCCATTGTCTAATTAAGCTTTGTATCCCACATGAAAAAGATGACCATATTAACAGGAGCCGATAGATCGCTCACGTCGGCTTTCTGATCAGTCCACCTTTTGATTGATTTCCCTTATTCATTGACCACTGAACTTTACATAAGTCAAGCAGAAAATTGATATTACGACGTGTCGGGTACCTAAAAAAGGAGTACCCTTAACCCTCGACTAAGGGGAATTAACCCCTGACTTCAACAAGCCAAACCCGGTGTCATTAGTCCTCGCCTAGCGCAGAAACGCAAGTGCCAGGTCATACTGGGCTTGCCCACGAACAGGCCTCGAAGGTCCGAGCGGCCACCCATCCGACGTACCCCGGTCGAGGCAAAGCAGACCACTCGAGGGTACCGCTCGACCTACACCTCGGTGACGGAGATTTACCCGAGCGAACGGGCACCCCTCGAATGCGACGCACCACTTGAATACCTACCTCCTGTACGAATCCAGGAGGATTTAATGCATTCTACCTACTCCCACCTAACTTCGTGGCCACAATGACGGTCATAGTTACAAGTACACCGGTCAAATCTTACTTTTACCTCCTATACCCGGAAATCTGGCGGGTCGTACCGCACTGTAGCTCCATGCCGCACATTGTGCCCAGTATCAGGCGACCCCTCGAGGCATATTTACCAGTATCCATACCACATTTCCCGGGGCTCAGCCTTATCCATTCGGGCCTCGACCCCCCTCAACTACTTCTCGAGCTGGACTTCGTCATCGCCTGTCAACACGCCAACAACTCCCGACGCGACGGATACAGGGATCCGTACGACCGTGTTTGGACATCCATCTATCACGGATATCAACCGTGTTACCCTACGCACGAGAAGGATTGTCGCGTCATCTCTGAACACATCGCTACAGGACACGCCATGCCTAGCACATGCCTCTACAGCAACACCGACAGGATCGGCATCACCACCTCGACGTCAGCAACTACGTCCGCCCTAAGATCCATGTACCCCTGTGCCCCTCTTTCACCTATAAAAGGAGGCGCCAGGCCCTAGTTTGAAGAGGCAACGAACTCAACCAAAACATAAGGCATAGAGAGCAATTAGAGCCCGTAACGCTCAAGTCCTGGCTCACTCACTCGCATGCTTGTATTCACCCTTATACAAGCACTTTGGTGCAAGATAATACAAACTCTCCCCCCCCCCGCTGGACATAGGGCCTTCTTTTGCCCGAACCAGGATAAATCTTGTGTTCCTCTTGCATCACCATCCAGATTAGAGAGCACCCAGTACATATTTACTCGTTGGTGCTAGGCCCCTGGGGTCGAAACACCGACAGTTGGCGCGCCAGGTAGGGGAACTGCGTGTCACTAACAATTTCCTGCCATTTTTTGAATGGCAGGCTCAGCTTCGCCACTTCCACGCGCTACGGTGATCTGGTTCGGGAGCCTGGAGTTAATGTCCCTCGGCCACGGCTATGACATGACCCTGCTCTCAGTTGGAGATCCGAGCGGGGGCCGCACCGAGCCCCCACGCTTAGGAGGGGCCGCACGCTGGTCTCGCCACCATGCCTCCGCGTCCAGGAGGAGGCGCGATCGGCGTCGCCGTCACCATCGACCTGCGTTTGGGTTGCCACCCGTCACGTTTCCCCCGCTCCTGGTAGGCGACGAGGGGCCCCTGGTTGGGGACCAATCTGACCCGTGTCCAGGAGCGGAGGACCAGCCGGCAGGGCTCTATGGAAATACCGACTTCACCTTGGCGATGCGTTCGTCGAGGGAGCCCGGCGAGGCTCCTCCGGTGCGCTCAGCACCGTCACCTCCCAATCTACTGTCGCATGGACTGTTTGGAGCCCGCAGCCAGTTCCCATTCGGTCTAGACAATGCGGCCAGGACGAACTCCGCCACGATGGGCTCCAATGTGAGCACGCATGAGGACCGCCTAGGGGCTCTCTTGCGTGCTACCATGGACCTGGCAACTGTCCAGCCGGCCTCCGAGGACCTTGGCTTCTCGTGAGCCCCTGGCCCATGGCAGTACACCCTCAGCATAATGCGACGTCAGCCGAAGGAGGAGCGGCGCGGGTAGTTCGCCATCTTTTACTCTGGCAGCCCCGACTCTAACTCTGACCACTACGACCCCACCCGCGAGTGTTTTCACATCGAGGGCGGAGACGCATCGAGCAACGATACCATCGACTCGACGGCTACGGCAGCTGCCGCGGCCATAGCTGGAAGGGCCCTGTAGTGGCGGACCCTAAGGAGCAGCCGCCAGCTGCGCCCCAAGATGAACGCCCAAGTCTGGACGACCAAGATGCTCAGCTCACGTAGGTCCGAGAGATGCAGGCCAAACTCGATAAGGATCGGGAGTGCCTGCGACAGCTCGAGCGGACCCTCGAACAGGAGCACCGACCCCCGCCCAGCGGAAGGGCCCGAGCTAGAGCCCGAGAGGTCAACCGACAGATCGTTGAAGACGGGGGACCCGAGCACCCTGTCATCAATCATTTCCCCCGAGCCAGTTAGAACATCATCGCGGCCGCCATGCTTCTTTGGAACATGCCCGCGCCATCGAACCCTCAAGCTCCACGGATACAGGACGAGGTTGAGGGACTCCTCAAGGTTGCGGCCGCACAGTAGGCCGAGAGCTCGGCCTCGAGACATCGAGGGGTGGCCTCGGAGCAACCTGTCGAGCCCCCCCGCGATGAGAGGGAGGTCTCAGTTCATCAGGAAGTGGCCCCCCGAGAAAAAAGGCAATCCTCGTTCGAGCCTGCATCATCATCAACCGCAAACCCCAGGACGCGTGTTATGACATCATCGAGAATCAACGGCGCAAGAGCGGGGATGCTAAAGATCGAGGCTACAGCGCCCATCGAGGGGGACGCTATGATAGCGACGAGGACCGTCGGGCCCCCGGGCCACCAGGCCCCCGGGCCGCCAGGCCCTCGAGTCTTCAACAGGGTGATCTGCAACATGCCGCTATCGAATCCCTTCTGACCCCCCACGAGTGTCATCAAGTACAACGGGGAGACCAAGTCTGAGCTCTGGTTGGCTGATTTTCGGCTAGCCTGCCAGCTGGGCAGGGCACATGATGACCGCGCCATCATTCGCCAACTTTCACTGTTCCTCTCCGACACTGCTCGAAGGTGGCTCGAGGAGCTCCCTCCCGATCATATCCGCAACTGGGCTGACCTGGTGCGGGTCTTCGAGGGAAACTTCAAGGGGATCTACGTGAGCCCTGGCAATTCCTGGGACCTTCGCAACTACAAGCAGCGGCCTAGGGAGTCCCTACGCGACTTCGCCTAACGCTTCTCCAAGCAGCTCACCGAGCTCCCACACATCCCCGACCATGACGTCATCCTGGCGTTCGTCTCGGGTACCACCTGCAAAATGTTGGTACTGATATGAACCTGCTAGGGTTTGTGGTCGATCTTTCGATGAGAGGCG
>CM041630.1:31720049-31773569 GCA_023333625.1 Bothriochloa decipiens
TTGGCGTGGCTGACTTGGATGTATGATTAGTGTTGATGTCCTCATCAGGTACGGGAGCTGGGACGTAACCGCTCCAAGACCGTCGATGAGCTGATGGACATAGTTGGCAACTATGCGACCGGCGAGAAAGCGGTCGGAGCCTTCTTCGGCAACGAGAAGGACAAAGGAAAGGCGTAGGCGACCGACGCGGAGGGCACGAGTAAGGGCCCCAAGATGGGTAATAAGAAGAAGAAGAACCAGCATGGCAAGCGTGAGGCTGCGGACGACAATCTCATCACCACGGTCGAGCGCAAGAAGCCTCGAGGTCCCATCAAGGGGCCGTCTTCGACAAGATGCTGAAGGAGCCTTGCCCTTACCACAAGGGAGGGGCTAATCATAACCTCGAGGACTACCGCATGCTCAGGAACTACTACAAGAGTCTGGGCATTGAGAAGGACGACCAAAAGAAAGACAAGGGCGATGAAAAGGGTGGCGACAAGGAGGACGACAAGTTCCCCGTGGTCTACGACTGCTACATGATCTATGGCGGCCCCTCGACCCAGCTCATGCCTCAACAGTGCAAGAGAGGGCATCGAGAGGTCTTCTTCGTTCAAGTCGCTGCACCCCAGTACCTTGACTGGTCCGATGCTCCCATCACGTTTGACCATGATGACCATCCAGATCGCGTCGTCAACCCAGGAGTCTACCCGCTCGTCGTCGACCCCATCATCATCAACACCCGCCTCTCCAAGGTCCTCATGGACGGAGGCAGTAGCCTCAACATCATCTACCTCGAGACCCTTGACCTCCTTGGGGTCAAGAGGTCACAGCTACGACCCAGCGCCGGGGGTTTCCATGGAGTTGTGCCAGGAAAGAAGGCCCTGCCCATTGGTCGCATCGACCTCCCCGTCTACTTGGCACCACCACGAACTTCAGAAAGGAGATCCTCACCTTCGAGGTGGTTGGGTTCCACGGCACGTACGCCATCATTGGTCGACCCGAATATGCGCAGTTCATGGCGATCCCCAACTACATGTATCTCAAGATCAAGATGCCAGGACCCAAGGGCGTCATCACCATTGGCTCCTCCTACGAGCACGCATACGACTATGACGTCGAGTGCGTCAAGAATGGAGAGGCCGTCGAGGAGACCACCAGGATGGCCTTGACTCTTGAGGGCCTCGCCGCTGAGGCCCCCCGAACCCAAGCACCACGCGGGCAGCTTCGAGCCCGCAGAGGACACCAAGAAGATCCCCCTCAACCCGAGCGGCTCCGGTGAGAAGGCGCTGACGATCAGTGCCACCCTCAATAGCAAATAGGAAGGAGTGCTCGTCGACTTTCTCCGCGTGAACACTAACATGTTTGTGTGGAGCCCCTCGGACATGCCGGGCATACCGAGGGAAGTTGCCGAGCACGCCTTGGAGATCCAGGCCGGGTCCAAACCGAAGAAGCGCAGGATCATCGGCGCCGAGGTGCACAAGCTTCTGGAGGCCAGTTTCATCAAGGAGGTTCATCATCCCAAGTGGTTAGCTAATCCTGTGCTAGTTATGAAAAAGAATGGAAAAATGAGGATGTGTGTTGATTATACTAGTTTGAATAAAGCATGCCCTAAAGTTCCATTTCCTTTACCACGCATTGATCAAATTGTTGACTCTACTGCGGGATGTGAAACTCTCTCTTTTCTTGAGCTTATTCCGGTTACCATCAAATCAAGATGAAGGAGTCCGACCAGCTCACGACCTCCTTTATCACCCCTTTTGGCATGTACTGCTATGTTACCACGCCCTTCGGCCTTCGAAACGCTAGGGCAATGTACCAGCGATGCATGCTTCATGTTTTCGATGAGCACATAGGGAACACAGTCAAGGCCTATGTCGACAACATCGTAGTCAAGTCAGAAACGGTCGACAACCTCATCGAGGACCTCAAGATCATGTTCGAGTGCCTTCGAGCCAAAAACATCAAGCTCAATCCCAAGAAATGTGTCTTTGGTGTGCCTCGAGGCATGCTCTTAGGATACATCGTCTCTCAGCGTGGGATCGAGGCCAACCCCGAGAAGGTCACGGCGATCACCAAGATGGGGCCGATTTGAGACCTGAAGGGCGTACAGAAAGTCATGGGCTGCCTCGCGGCCCTCAGTCGCTTCATCTCGCACCTGGGAGAAAAGGCCATGTCGTTGTACCAACTCCTGAAGAAATCCGAGCACTTTGTGTGGACCGTTGAGGCCGAGGAGGCCCTCGCTAAGCTCAAAAATATGCTAAACTCCCCCCGATTCTTGTACCACCTCGACCTGCCACGCCATCCAAACTAGCCGAGCCACTTCTCCTCTATGTCACCACAACCACTCAGGTGGTCAGCGCGGCCATAGTGGTCAAAAGGCAGGAGAAAGGGCACACACTGCCCGCCCAACGGCCGATTTACTTCATCAGTGAGGTGCTCTCGGAAACAAAGGTCCGCTATCGTGCTCACGCGCCGCAAGCTCCAGCACTATTTCCTCAGCCACCCGATCACCGTGGTTTCATCCTTTCCCCTGGGGGAGATCATCCAAAACCGGGAGGCCACAGGAAGAATTGCTAAGTGGTCGGTCGAGCTCATGGGTGAGGCTATCACCTACGTGCCGCGCAAAGCAATCAAGTCTCAGGTGCTGGCAGACTTCATCGCCGAGTGGACCAACACCCAGCTTCCGCCGACGCAGATTCAAGCCGAGCTGTGGACAATGTACTTCGACGGGTCACTCATGAAGACAGGAGCAGGCGTGGGCTTGCTCTTCATCTCACCCCTCGGAGTCCACATGTGCTACGTCATTCGCATCCACTTCGCCGCCTCCAACTACCCTCATCAACGGTCTCTGAATCACCCTAGAGCTCAGGGTTCGACGCCTTGACGCCCGAGGTGACTCACAACTCATCATCGATCAAGTAATGAAGGCCTCGAGCTGCCATGACCCTAAGATGAAGGCCTACTGCAATGAGGTATGCAAGCTAGAGGATAAGTTCCTCGGACTCGAGCTCAACCACGTTGCTCGACGCTATAACAAAGCTGCGGACGAGCTCACCAAAATTGCATCTACTCAAGGCACCGTCCCCACAGACGTATTCTCAAGGGACCTCCTCGAGCTCACTGTCGACTTGGGCTCGGGGGCTCGCACTACACCATCAACACTCGACCCCCCCGGCCTCGACCAAGGCCCCCTCGACTGGGGCTGAGGTCATGGAGACCGAGGGGTCACTCCCACCGTCAAGCCCACCACCGGACTGGCGCGTTCCCTTCCTTGACTTCCTTATTCGAGGAGAGCTCCTAGAAGACCGAATCGAGGCTCGACGGATAGCTCAATGGGCCAAGACCCACGTGATCTACGGTGATGACAAGGAGCTCTACCGACGAAGCCTGACTGGGATCCTTCAGCGTTGTATCAGCATCGAAGAAGATAGGAGGCTCCTCGAGGACATTCACTCGGGGGCTTGCGGCCATCACACCGTGCCAAGGACCCTCATCAGCAACGCCTTTCGGCAAGGTTTCTACTGGCCGACCGTCGTCTCTGACGCCATCAACCTCGTCCGCTTGTGCAAGGGGTGCCAGTTCTATGCCAAGCAGACACACCTCCCGGCTCACACCCTACAGATGATCCCCATCACATGGCCTTTCGCCGTTTGGGGGCTCGATCTCGTGGGACCTCTCAAGAAGACAACCGGGTGCTACACGCATCTACTCGTAGCCGTCGACAAATTCACCAAGTGGATCGAGGCCCGCCCCATCGGCAAAATCCGCTCCGAGCAGGCGGTCGCATTCTTCACCGACATCATCCACCGCTTTGGGGTCCCGAACGTCATCATCACCGACAATGGCACATAGTTCACTGGCAAGAAGTTCTTGAACTTTTGCGACCATAATCACATTCGTGTGAATTGGTCCGTAGTCACTCATCCTCAAACCAATGGCCAGGTCAAACGCGCCAATGGCATGATCCTTCAGGGCCTCAAACCAAGAATCTATAACTGGTTGAGGAAGTATGGCATGAAGTGGGCTGCCGAGCTGCCTTCGGTCCTATGGAGAGCCTAAGGATGACACCTAGTCGAGCCATGGGATTTACCCCGTTCTTCCTGGTCTACGGGTCCGAGGCCATCCTCCCCACCGATCTCGAGTACGGGTCCCCTCGGCTGAAGGCCTACAACGAGCAAACGAATGAGGAGGCCCTCGCAAATGCCGTCGACCAGCTCGAAGAAGCTCAAGACATGACCCTCCTCCACTATGCGAGGTACTAGCAGAAGCTTCGACACTACCACAACAAGCACGTGCACAAGAGGGATTTCCAAGTTGGCGACCTTGTCCTCCGTCGACGACAAAGCAACAAGGGGCGCCACAAGTTGACTCCACCGTGGGAAGGCCCATATACCGTAGCTGAGGTGCTAAAACTTGGGACATACAAGCTAGCGAACAACAAAGGCGAAACCTTCATCAACGCTTGGAACATCAAACAGCTACGTCGCTTTTACCCCTAGGGCCTTAAGGCCTTGTACATTTCACGTATTTTGTACATCTATCGCATCATGAATGAATAAAAAGACTCTCGACTTTAGTACTTTTGTTTGTTTAGAAAATAATAAAGGTAGCCTTGACTCTGCTTCATCAGAGTCAAGAATCCCTTGGGGGCTAACAAGGGGGGAACCCCCCTAAGCTCCTAAAAAACCCGAACGTTTTTTCAAAACTCGACATTGCTCTCTTCTTCTATGCCTCGAACACGCTTTGCAACTAAGTAGAAAATACCTCAAACTCCCTAAGGGTCAAGGGCCGTTGAGCCGGGGGCTCTCCTATGCCTCTGCGCTAAGGTACCCCCACTTGCTCCCCCTGGAGGGATATGAGCCCGTGTCAGAAACTTAGTCAAAAAGTAAAATTCAGGCAGAAAAGAACAAGAGAACTCGAGCCTAAAAAACATACCAATGAGCATTTCAGACAGTGCATAATGTTTTAAGGCCACCAAGGCCACGACATCAAAATATCACAAAAACTAACTTATTACATGGGCCTCTCTGCCCAGAATTGGCTCACAGGCCCTGGTCATCATCGCCACCGCTGCCTTCTTCACCAGCGTCCCCCGCGTCCTCGGCAGGAAGAACCTCAGGCTCGAACAGCTTCGCCAGCTTCTCACCCAGCCCCTCGGCATCCTCGATCAAACCCCGGCACCGCTCCTCGTTCTCGGCATCCCTTTTGCTGAGGTTGGAAACGAAGTCGTGCTTCATGATGTCCATGTTGTACGTGAAGCCGGAGTAGACAACCGCCATCGCCCACTTCACGCCGATGTGGAGTGCCTCACGGATGCGATCCCTCAAGGTGGCCCCGAGGTGGTACAGTCGGTCGACGAGCATGGTCCCATGCACCTCCTCCCTGGCCTCCTCAGCGGGTTCGATCCCCCAGGAGTCGCAGAGCCTGTTGATCGTGATGCAGAGCTGATCGGTCAACGCTGTTTTAGGCAAAAGGCCCTCCTACAACGCTTTGGCGATGGTGTGAGCGGAGAGCAAGTCTGTCTCAAGGCCCAAAGGACGAAATGAAAGTTAGTCATGGCACACGAGGACAAGGAATTCAAAACTAAGCAAGAACACTCACTAGCGCATAGGGCCTCGAGGGCGTCCGACGCTTCGTCACACTGCTTCCGAGCCTCGTCTCGCTCCTTCTGGGCCTCCTTGAAGGCACGGACCACCTCTACCTTTAGGTTTTTGGGGGCTTGGCTGGCTAGAATGATGGATTGCTCCTTCTCTCAAAGGGTCTCCTTCATCGTGTCAAGCTCGGCGGCAAGGGTGTCGGCACGGTGTTTCTCCCCCCCCAGCCGAGACAGCAAGGGGGCGTCGCGTGTTGCAGAGACTCGGGCGACATCAGTCTCAAGCCTCTGGATGCGCTTCGCAGCGTCTTGAGCCTCTCCCTCAAGTGACTTGACACACTCAAGGGCCCTCCGTGCCTCCTCTAGGGCCTGGGCGTCGTCGCTCTTGGCCTTCTCGGCCTCCTCCTTGGCCTTAGCAGCCTCTTCCTTGGCCCGAGTGGTTTCCCCTCGAGCCACCTCGGCATCCTCCCTTGTTTTGGCGACCTCTTCCTTCGCTTGCCTCGCTCCTTCTCAGCCTGAGCCACCCTGTCCCAGGCGGACTGGCCGGCCTTGAGCCGATGTAGTACCTCCTCCCGACCGTTGTGGGTCGCATGGGGGAAGTAGAATTTCGAGTGGGAGCGGTTCCTCAAGTCCTAGAAACAAGAAGTAGAAAATCAGTCACCAGTTAAGGAGGAACCAAAGCCAAACATGCTCGGACAAATATTTACCAAAAAGCCTCGGCCAAGGTCTTCGGTGACAATTTTGGCGGCTAACTTTGAAGCGTGCGCCAGCCACGCCCGATACTCCTCCACGTCCTCCCAGTGCTTCACCTCCGCCGGGTCGTCCATCCAGATCCCGGGAGTGCTGGGATCATGAGTTTCTTGGAGTAGAAGACACTCTTTGTACCAATGCGAAAGGGCCGCCTCGAGCCTCGCTCGCACCAAGGACCTAACGCACTCCACCGCCTCGCGTGAACCGTCGTAGCACTCCACCTGGTCGGCCAGAGTGGGGAACGACGACTCGGTTCACCACCGCCTGGCCCAATGTCAAGGCCGGACCATCTCGATGGACCAAGGACCCCTCGGGTGGCGGATGCCCTGGCGAGCAGAAGGGCCTCATCCTCCTCCTCCCGTCGGTGTAGTGCCGAAGGACTTATGGCTGCCGTCTCCTCCTGCCGCCGTTGTGGAGAACTCGAGGCCGCTGGCTCTTCCAATGGCGTGCCCTGCAGTTACAGCGGCTGGCTCGGGGCAGCCATGGTCACCTCCTATGGCAGAGGAGGGCTCGAGATCACTGCCTCCCCCAGCGCCACGTCATGCCAAGGTAGCAGTCCAACATCACCACGTCCTCCGGCCGACTCGACGCCGTATGCTCCCCCTACGCCTGCGACGCGCAGGACCAGCGACACATCCCGTGCCATATCTTGCTGCTACAGCAACTCATCCAAGGTAATCACGGCCTCTCCTTGCAACTGTGGGAGGCTCGAGACCACCAGCTCCTTCGACGGCTCGACCCGCCGCTGCGACGACGAATCCAGAGGCGCCGCGTGCTCCGGTGGCGTTTGTTGCTGTTGCTGCTGTTGTTGTTGCTTTTGCTGTTGCTACTACTGTTGTTGCTATTGCTGTTGCTCGAGCTGGCCCCTGGCCAGCCCCTCTTCTCCCGGCCGCTCCTACGGCTCCTCCTCCTCTTTCCTCTGCGGGCCCTCCTGCTCCTACTTGCATCGTGCTTCCACCTCATGCAGCCCCTCCGGCCACGGCTTCCGCTCCTCGACGGGTGGGGATGGAGCAGCGGCCTCGTCCTCGAGGATGATGGGGGTAATCTCCAACCCCAATTCACGCCCATCGGAGGCTCCCCCTCGAGCGAGGTGGCAGAAGTTCCAGCTTGACCTGGGGAAGAGGCCGTAGGCGTCGGGATCGGGATAGCACTCCCACCTTCCAACACCTGGTCAGATGCGGGGGCCATGGACGCTGACAGCAGGGCATCGCTTCCCCGCTCCTACAACTGCTCCAGCTCGGAACCACATCCTGCCGCGGCCCTCGAACCGCTCAAGCCTGCAACAAGAGCAGAGCCCATCAGCCTGCCTCGAGCCATAGCTGCATGGGCTTGAGATAACCAAGCCGCCTCCCGTGGTGGCAGTAGTCTCGAGGTCGCACTTGTTGCAACGATCGCCGTTCTCACGGCTATGTCCACCCTAAGCTGCTTGGCCGGCGAAGGGTTTGCCTCCTCCACCCGCCACTTTAGCCTGGAGAATGAGGAAGTGAGCAAAGATACTTAGTGGTTCGGCAGGTCAAAGAAACAAGAAAGGAAACTTCAAAAAGCATGGCTTCCCCAAAGGGGACGATGACCTTCCCAGGACCCCTCGAGCCGCTAGAGGGCCTCGAGGCCCCACTCGGAGCTACACCTCCTCTGGAGCCGAGGCCGGCTGGTGCTTCCGATGGTGTCGCCGTGCCCTCCCGCTCCGATGAGGCCGCGCGGCCCCGAGTCCACGTCCCGAGTGCCAAGGAGTGGGACCGGGTCTCCCGAGACGTAGCAGGTGGGGTCCCGTCGCACGAGCGTCGAGACGAGGACCTAGCACGGGACGATGAACCACCTTGACTCCTGTCTTCCAGCCGTTCCAGAACATCCTCCTGCGTAGAGGGCATGTTAGCTCGGGGAAGACTGGGGAGATCGAGCTCGAGGTGTGCTGCCATCCCCTTGACATCATCGTCATCATCTTTCCCCTCATCCTCCTTGAAGGGAGACTCCTCCTCAGGCAGCCCATCACGCCTTTGCTTTGCGTGGCGCTTCTCGCACTCTGTACGCATGAGGCTTCTTCTTCCTCTTCTTCTCCTTGTCCTGCCCTTCTTCTGTTGATGAGCAATAAAGCGCCTCACCTGTCGGTCGGGATCGTCCTCCCTCACCGAGGGCCTCGATGCCATGTAGTCAATTTTCCCCTGCGCAAAAGCATCTAGGCGTAAGAGCAAAGGGAAGGAAGAGAGGCAAAGTAAAACTTGAAAGGCATGGCTCAAGGCACTCACCAGGTCAAGATGGCCTTCCTCCGGTAGCATGGGGATGCCGTTGATGTGCTCTGGTCTGAAGGCGCCGACGATCGCCCCTTTACCCGCAACACAATCTCCTCGGGGGGCAACGCCTCGACCGACATGCGGCACCCCTTGAGCTGCTCGGGCGTCGCCTCGGGCCCCATCTGGTCTAGCCGTAATGGACGTGCCATCAAAGGGAGCATCCTCCGATGGTGAAAGGCTGAGATGACGATCGCCGCCGTCAAACCCGCGTCATGAAGTCTCCTCAATGCGGTGAGGAGAGGCCTCAATTGAGGCTATAAATTCGACGCCACGTCGTGCGGCCAGTTGGACGGACGCTCTGTGATGAGGCGCCCGGTGTATGGCGGGAAGTACCCCTCGTCGTTGCTGAGGTAGAACCACTGTGCATCCCACTAAGCATGGATGGACATCAGCCCGGTGGGGATATACTCGCGCAGCTCCACCCCTCGGCCTATCTTCAGTGCTAGGTTGCAGGAACCGGCACGGACGATTCTCCTCATGCCTTGTTCCACCGGGGCGGTGAAAAACTCCCCCTTGTAGAGGTGGAGCCACAGCTCCCAGTGCGGCTCCTCCCCTAGGTATCCCTCGCAGACGGCCGCGAAGATAGCGGCGCTGGAGATGGCGTTGGGGGAGAAGTGCTGAAGCTCGACCCCGTAGTGGTGGAGCAGTGCCTGCACGAATCGGCTCGGGGGTGATCCAAGCCCATGCCAATGGAACTTGATGAAGCTCACGACATAGCCGTCTGGCGGATTCAGCTCCTGATCCCTCCGCAGCAGCGCTATCCACTCCGGCCGATCCGGCATGGTGATAGGGCAAAGAAGCCCCTCCCCCACCAGCTCCAACAGCCTCCGCTCTGTCACGGTCGACAGGCGCCAGGCCTCCGGAGGAAGAAAAGTGAGCGCCATGACGATGGCGGTGGCGCGGATTCGCTCGATGGACAGGCAACCAGGAAGATTCCCAATCACAATCACTCTCACTAACCCGTCTTCTCTAGCATTGGCGAGCAGGGATTCAGAAGCTCTAGCGGCGGCAGCGGAGGCAAGATGGCGAGAATGGAAGCGGACGTCACCCCACCTCCCATGAATTTATACTCAGGGGAAGAGCAACGGGCGGATCCGACGGTGGGAAAAGGTAAACCCCGCATTTACTGCGCCCACCTAACCGCCCCTCGATTCTCGCAGCAGAACAAGCACCATTCGCCAGGCCCCTAGCCGTTACCTGGGTCCACCCCGATCACGCCATTTTGGCCCGCACCTCAAAAGGCACACCCAACGGGCGGGAGCGCTACATTATCCGCTAGCGGAGTCTTCCACGAGAAGGAAAACGGGCCCCGGCCCTACAACAAGCCTCGACGGAGCGAAGGCTAACCCTCGGTCAGGGTTCGACAACCGCTCTCGACCACCCGAGTCAGGGACACCCCAGGGGAGCCACACGAAGCATAGCTCGAGGATGAACCCTCGAGATCCCCTCGGGTGTATCCAAGGCAAAATGAGAGGATTACCATGGAATCCCAAGGAGGGAGGCATCGAGCCACCGAGTCCTATCGAATGGAATCGGTATCCATATATCAACTCATTTGCGTCAATGAGAATGCCTCCGGGCAACTAGTCGACCCCATCAAACGGGGCACGAGCTCTCACTTAGATCCCCCATTATCCGCTCACAGAGAATGCCACGACTCGCCCAATCGAGGGTAGTACGGCGCTTCTCACCTCACATCCGATCGAAAGGACTCGTGAGATGGATGCCTAGGGCTACCAATGCCCCAGCCGCACGAGGCTCGGGGGCTCGACTACGCCTGGCACCCCTCGATGAAAGAGGGTCGAACGCACCCAGGGGCTCGACGACGCGAACCACCCTTCGACTAGGCGCTACAACTCCAGTTCATGTTATCCTAACCTTTCAAGAATGCACACTATGCCTAACTGGATAAGCACCTCTCAACAAGAGACAAATAAAGCCCTCGAAGGAGTCTCCTTACCCCTCCGAGGCCTCGGGGGCTACCCCGCGGGGGACGCTCGCACGCCCCCATGAAAAGTTACAAATTGCACCTCACTCTCGGCCTATGACCCCCAGATCGAGTGCCAGCACTCGTGCTGGGGCTTGGGGGCTACTATCGGGTACCTAAAAAAGGGATACCCTTAACCCTCCACTAAGGGGAATTAACCCCTGACTTCAACAAGCCAAACCCGGTGTCATTAGTCCTGCCTAGCGCAGAAACGCATGTGCCAGGTCATACTGGGCCGGCCCACGAACGGGCCTCGGAGGTCCGAGCGGCCACCCATTCGACGTACCCCGCTCGAGGCAAAGCAGACCACTCGAGGGTACCGCTCGACCTACACCTCGGTGACGGAGATTTACCCGAGCAAACGGGCACCCCTCGAATGCGACGCACCCCTCGAATACCTACCTCCTGTATGAATCCAGGAGGATTTAATGCATTCTACCTGCTCTCGCTTAACTTCATGGCCACAGTGACGGTCATAGTTACAAGTACACCAGTCAAATCTTACTTTTACCTCCCATACCCGGGAATCTGGAGGGTCGTACCGCACTGTAGCTCCATGCCGTGCACTGTGCCCAGTATCAGGCGACCCTCGAGGCATATTTACCAGTATGCGTACCGCATTTCCTGGGGCTCGGCCTTATCTATTCGGGCCTTGACCCCCTTGACCACCTCTCGAGCTGGACTTCGTCATCGCTGGTCAACACGCCAACAACTCCCGACGCGACAGATACAGGGATCCGTACGACCGTGCTTGGACATTTGTCTATCACCGACATTAGCCGCGTTACCTTACGCACGAGAAGGATGGCTGCGTCATCTCTGATCACGTCGCTACAGGACATGCCATGCTCAGCGCACGCCTCTACAGCAACATCGACATGATCGGCATCACCACCTCGACGTTAGCAACTATGTCCGCCTAAGATCCGTGTACCCCTATGCCCCTCCTTCGCCTATAAAAGGAGGCGCCAGGCCCTAGTTTGAAGAGGCAACGAACTCAACCAAAACATAAGGCATAGAGAGCAATTAGAGCCCATAATGGTCAAGTCCTAGCTCACTCACTCACACGTTTGTATTCACCCCTGTACAAGCACTTCGGTGCAAGATAATACAAACTCTCCCTCCTGCTGGACGTAGGGCCTTCTTACATCACCATCCAGATTAGGGAGTATGCAGTATATATTTACTCGTTGGTGCTAGGCCCCCGAGGTCGAAACACCGACACGACGATTGTCCTGCCTGAACTCGTCAATATCAGCATACGCCTGCCGAAGTGATTGAGGATGATCACGGCCAACAGGATAATACTAGTGGTGGTGACGGCGATAAATCCAACATCGATAGTGTTGCATAGGGTGAAGATGAGCGCAGAGGCCCCCCAATGCGTAGTTGATGTGGAGAGATCAAATACACTGGGCGCTTTCATCGTAAGGATTTTCTCGATGTCGGCTCTTGCGATAAGCAACCACCAAGCCTCCTTGAACATTGTTGATACATGAACCTGGACTCTTGATTCTGAGAACTATGCCTTTTAAATATACCAAACCGTCTTTCATTGGCTATCATCTTGACACCAAGTTTTGCTTTTAGCCGATGCAGTACAATCGTGCTCAATAAACCCTGGCTGCATGTATCTCTTCTTATATTTCTTTTCTTCCATCCAGCCAGTCAATCGTGAATCCAGGTAAACCCAGCATGCATGATTACATTCTTCTGAATCTCCTTTAATCATGCCCTTGAGTAACAGTCAGTCCATACAAACTAGATTTTCTCTTTTGCCGCGAGCTCCAGCATACAGTACCCTGCTCGGACTCCATGACCGTGTGATATAATTCCAAGGCCTTCTGATGGTGATGTACAGTGTCGTGGAGGATGAAGACGAGCTCGGCGCCGTGTGGATACGTGCGCGGGTCCAGGCCCCCCGACGCGTAATCGATACAGATCAAGGCGCCGAGCCGCCGAGCATGTTCATCACTAGGATCTTCTCAATGTTGGCTTCTGCGACGAACTTGTATGAAGTCCGTTGACCTTGGTCGTGACAAACTAGCTGACACCTTTCGCTGATGATTTTTTCTTCTACATCCAACGGGAGAATCTCGGCCATCTTTTCCTTTACTAGATGTAACGAGTATATTTCCTTCGGTATACCCGATGCAATATTCTTTGAGTAGTGGAACAACGGCTTTTGATCTTCTCCTGGTCAGTTATGTCCATGAAGTCTCGTACGGATACGCCACGGCTTCTATCTGCTCCATATTTCCTTGACATCTGAACCTGTGAGCACCTACGCCATCAGTTAAGGCAAGTGACGCGATATGTATATATATGTGTGGTCCGGCTGGCTTCCTTCTTCGTGCACATAAAAATTCCCGATCCTGGTTGGCTCTCTTTTCCTTGTGCATGTGTATACACCGTACGTGACATTCCTGGAACCACGGACTAGTCGTGGTGCATGAATAATACAATATTTTGGCCATGACGCTAACCTTGGTGGATAATGAATACCTCAACGTTCCCAAATCTGTAACTGCGGCCGAATATGATAATCACTCATGAGCATATCATTCTCTAATAGCCCTCTCTCATGATGATGCTTTTCTTCCGAGCCCCCATATTAATCACGTGCTCTTGACGTATGTCGCAGCTCTTCCAACATGCATCGGCTTTTAATATTATTAATATTAATCACGTACCCCTTTCTTATATAGGCACGAAGGGTATACGGTTTTTGACAAATTGAGAATCTGGTACAAAAAATCTACGTAACTATCATGCAAGCTAACAATATAATATATTCTATTCTATTTTCTAATTAAGCCCAATCACGTCTCCAGGTAACTATGCCGACCCATTTATCCTGATGCTTCTTCAACGCTAATGATTCTTCCTTGACCGACGTATTACCTCTTCTTGTTCTGGCTCAACCGGCAAAGGTCTGGTAAACGTTGCCTTGCGTACAACAATGTGACACCTAGCCGGCCATGTAGATACGTGTCTTGCCTCTTCCACCGTGCATGTGTGGACACCTTCCTTATTCTTGAAAATAATATTCTTCTCTCTCTTGCATACACGTGATGCATCATCAACTTTGGCAGGCAACACAACATAATAACTGGCCGGCCGTGCACGCTTGGCCTCCACGATAGTTGATCCTGATTGCCGATTTCGTGAGTCTGGTGATCGCAACAAACTATATATATATATATATATATATATATATGGTTCGATGCTTCTTGTCAAAATATTAAAGTGTATTCTTTTGTCACTGGTATTTTTTGGCTGTCCAAATTTTGGTGCAAACAGAATGATTGGTGCATTTGGAAGAATGAGGATGTCCATCTCTATTGCCAAGGGGAACAGACGGCCACATGATGCACTGCAAGCCGCCAAGTTTGCCTCAGCAGTCAGTATAGTAGTCGTGGATCAAGTACCAATTTTCACCCATTTCAAACATTACAAGACACCTAATGGCAAGGTCTATTTTGAAAATTTTCTGCATAAGCTATCTGTATGCATCGCTACCCCTTGTTTACATCCAACTGTGCCTTGAGCAACTAAGAAACTGATTTAATTTGCATGAACGCTACTGCAGACAAAGCTCGCCTTTGACCAGCATCACCCACTAATGAGAGATGCTTGTTGGAATGTGTTTAGGTGTGCTGTGAGGCAAGAACGCTACAGGTTGAAGAAACTCTACTATAATAAAGTCCTGTTGATCAGATCATGACGTGATCTCTTGTCCAGTCTATGAATGATAAGTAGTGGAATGACCTTGTCGAATCTTGGTCTAGTGCAAATAACAAGGTGCGTGTGAAGTCATCGAATGCCTGTTGTCGGTGTCACGATCCCGGGGGCCTAACACCAACTAGTAACTACGTGTTGCGTGCTCGCTAATCCGGATGGTGATGCAAGAAGAACACACGACTTATCCTGGTTCAGGCAAAGAAGGCCCTACGTTTAGCGTGGGAAGACTGTATTATCTTGCTCCGAAGTGCTTGTACAGAGGAGATACAAGCAAGCGTATGCGAGAAGAAGCTGGGCCTAAGTCTAGGAGCGCTGGTCCTAAGCCTTGCGTGTGTGCATGGAGACCGAGTGAGTTTGAATGAGTCCCCTCTTAGGTAGCCCTGCGCCCCCTTTTATAGTCCAAGGAAGGGCATGGGTGTACAAGAAGCCCTAGTGGTGCGGTGAGGGCTATTGTAAGCAATGACATCGTGGAGCGATCATGTTGTGGACACTGTAGAGGCATGCGCTGAAGCAAAGTCGAGCCCTGTAGCAGCGTGCGTGATGATGAGATCGCCCTTCTGAGATGTCACAGCGAAGTCGGTGATTGACTGGTCCTGATGATGATGCTTTGCGTGCCTCAGTGGCGTGGTGAAAGACGTGACCTCCTGTTAAGGGCGTATGATTTGCAGCAGACGGCATACGGGGAGTGGTTAAGTCGCTGACCAGGGCCACCGAGAGCCTGTATCGAGGGGTATCCAGGGGCCTCGAGGCCGTGTGGATAACGGCGAACCCTGGAAATCCAGGTACGGATGTTGACATTTGCGTTTCGAGGGCGTGCCTGACGGGGCACAGTGTTTAGTACGGAGGAATAGTCTCCTGTATGAATCAGCATTTCCCCGGGATGTGCGATAAAAGGTGGACGCAACCTCTGTACTTGCCCATCATTACCATCGCTGTAGCCATGGGGGTTGGCAGGGGCAGGTGAAGCGCATTAAATGCCCTAACTCCCGTATAGAAGTAGGTGGATCGGGAGAGTGTAGCAGTCGACTGGGGATCGTTTGTCTGCGCGGACTTCCGTCACTCGATGGGGTGCTTGGTCGGGCCTCGTTGCTCGAGTGGGTTCATCGAGCTAGCGTCGTCCTGGGCCGTCGAGACCCGTTCGTGGGCCGGCCCATGGTGTCTTAGCTCCTGGATCTTTGTCCTTGAGCATTCAGGCCCGAGTTCGCCAAGGATTATAGCTGAAGATCATGGTGGGGGATTTCATTGATGACATTGAGATTACTTTGTTTGATCAAGGGTTAAGGGTACCCCCTTATCGAGGTACCCGACAGTAGCCCTCGAGCCTCTGTGCGAGTGCTGACACTCACGCAAAGGTTCATGGGTCGTAACATTTGTCGTCTTCTGAAGGATGCGCATGAGCATACCCTTTGGGGGTAGCCCCGAGGCCTCGGGGGAGTAGGTAGGACTCCTCTGATGGCTTTACATGGTTCTCATCGAGGGATGCTCATCTGATCGAGGGTGGTAGGTGTGCCTAAAAAGTTAGATTAACATGAACTAGAGTCGTAGCTCCTGATCGAGAGGTATTTCAGGCTTTTGAGTCTCCGAGCGTAGTCGACGTTCTTTCGTCGAAGGGTGCCCAGCGTAGTCGAGCCCTCGGGCCTCGCACGGCTAGGGCTTTGCTAGCTTTTAGGCGAGACACCCCACAAGTCCTTTCAATCGGATGCGGGGGGAGGAGTGCCGTACTACCCTCGACGGGCGAGTTCCGACGTCCTCGGTGAGACGTTATCGGGAAATCCAAGTGAGGACTCGTGCCCCATTCGATAGGGGTCGACTAGTGGCCACGGGGACGTTCTCACGAAAGCCAAACAAACTGACATGTGGATGCCATCCCCAATCACTAGGGGCCAGTGGCTCGATGCCTCCCTTCGAGGGGATCCCATGAGCGTCTCTTTGTTTCGACCTTGGATATGTCTGAGGGGGTCTCGAGAGTTTGTTCTCGAGCGGGGCCTTGTGTTGGCTCCCCTCAGTCATCCCTGACTCGAGTGCTCAAGGGCGGCTGTCGAACCCTGACCGAGGGCCAGCCTTCGCTCCCTCAAGGCTTAATGTGGGCCAGGGCCTCTTTTCCTTCTCATAGAAGGCATCGACTGAGGATAACTTCGTCCTTTCGTCCGTTGGGCACGCCTTTTTATGCGAAAGCCGAAGCGGCGCGGTCGTGGTGGACCCGGGCAACGGGTAGAAGCCAAGCGGGCGATGCGTGTGCCTGTCCTGGGAATCAAGGAAGTGGTTAGGTGAGCACAATTAATGCAGACGGTTTGCTTACCCCTCTTGGCTGAATTCGCCTGTTACTCTTTGCCTCGGCTAAAAATTCGGGGAGGTGGGGATCCGTCCGTTCCCCACTTTGCCTTCCTACCTTCTCGTCGCCACTGCCAAGAGAGAGAAATTGCCCTGTTCATCAGTGCAAAGTGGGTAGAGGGGAGAGAGAGAGATTGGGAACCTTCCCCCTCGTCCGTCCGCTGAGCAGATCTGCGTTGCTGCCATGGCGCCTGTATTCGTTCCCCCGGAGGATTGGCTCCCGTCAGTCGTGACGAGCCGGGATTTGGAGGAGTTGGTCGACGGCGAGCTTCTTCGTCCCATCATCTCAGCCGACTGGCCGGAGTGGAGGGTGCCGCCGCGGGGAGATCTGCAGCCGAATCTGCCGGAGGGCTACGTGGTGAGCTTTGTCAAATTCCACAAGATGGGATTTGGGTCGCCCCCGAGCTGATTCATGCGATCCCTTCCCCACATCTATGGGATCGAGCTCCACCATTTCTCCCCCAACGCCATCTCCAACGCGGCAATCTTCGTTGCCTTCTACGAGGGGTACTTGAGGATGGAGCCGCACTAGGAGCTGTGGCTCCACCTCTTCAAGAGGGAGCATTTTACCAAGTTCCTCTCACTGGGGAGGAGAGGTCTGGTCCACGCCGGCAGCTGCAACCTGGCACTGAAGAGGGCGGAGCTGTACATCCCGACGGGGTTGACCTCCAACCACGACAGGTGGCAGGAGTAGTGGTTCTACCTTCGGAACGACGATGGCCTGCTACCTCCCTACACCAGGTGCATTATTGTAGAGCGTCTAAAGCACTGGTTGTACGGGGTGGACAAGCCTCTTCAGTCGAGGCTGAATCCCCTCCACGATGCGTTGAGGACCCTGTATGAGCAGGGGCTAGACGTAGAGGTCATCGCCTCGGCATTCCATAGTCGGAGGGTCCTTCCTTTGATGGCACGCCCACTCCGTCTGGACCAGATGGGACCCGCGGCGTTGCCCGAGGAGCTCAAGAGGTCTCGGATGTTGGCTAAAGATCTGCCCCCCGAGGAGGTCGCCAGAAGGGTGAAGGGGACGGTCGCTGGCGGTTTTAGGTCGGAGGATGTGAACAGCATCCTGATGCTGCCTGAAAATGGCCACATCATTCTAGTTAGCATTTCAACTTGCTGTCCTTGAGTTCCTCCCCATTCTTTGCTCCGTCTCATGTGCTTTCCGCATCTCCATGCGCAGGGCCAGATCGGCTTCAATGTGTCGGTGCCCCCAGTCAAGGAAGATGCCCCCGACCGCCAGGTGAGGCGCTTTACCGATCAGCAGCTAAAGAAGCAGAATGATAGTGAGAAGAAGAGGAAGAAGAGAAATCTTAAGCACCAGGCGCTCGAGCAGCGTCGGGCTAAATAGAAGCGCGATAACCTTCCCCTCGAGGAGTCTCCCTCAGAAGAAGATGAGGAGTGGGAGGAGGATGATGATGATGACGATGAGGAGGGGGTGGCGGCGTGTCTCGCGCCCCACCTGCCTGATTCCCCCCATGCTAACATGCTTTCTGTGCAGGAAGATGTCTTGGAGCAACCTGCCCCTCGGGCGTGGAGGGTGGCCTCGGAGCGATCTCGGGATAGAAGGCCAGTCAACACCTCGACTCATGGGGGGTCGACGTCTCGTCGTACGTGTGGTGGGACCCCGCGTGCTTTATCTTAGGGCCAGTCTGGTATGTTGCTGCCTCGGACCAGATCCTCGACACACGATACATGGGCCCAGGATCAGGCAGCCTCGGGGGAGTGGGAGACATCGCCCTCGACGTACGGGGCACGGACTCAGGGCCAAACGACCTCGTCGGATCAGGGGGAGCCGAGAACATCATCGGCGGCCTCGGGCAGTTCCGGATCCGAGAAGGGTCTGGCCCAGAGAGGGGCCTCAAGGCCTACGAGTAGCCTGAGGGGCCCGGAAGGACGCCTATCATCTCAGCGGGGTAAGTTTTGGTGTCCTGAGCTCCTTTCTTGTTCTTGTGATTTGCGGAATTGTTAGGTGCTTCTCCTCTTATGTGTTATACAGGCTCAAACACCCAGTGGAGGAGGCGAACCCCTCACCAGCAAAATGGCTCAGGGTGGACGCGACCGCGAGGATGGCGGCTGTAGCAGGAGGTGTGACCTCGAGACCCTTGTCGTCATCGGAGGCGGCTTGGTTGTCGCAAGCCTAGGCGTCAATTGTTCATGGCAAACTGACAGGGTCCACTCTCGTTGCAGGCTCAAGCGGCTCGGGGGCCATGGCGGGTGGTGACTCCGTCCGGGGCCAGACGTCGGAGAGTGCGGGTGCAGCCCCGTTCTCGACTCTCACGGCCCCTCCCGCTGGCCAGATCGAGGTCTAAACTATTTCGCTCGAGGGAGAGCCCTCGACAGTCGTGAGCCAGGGTCGTAAGATGCCCTGATCATCCTCGAGGATGAGGAAGCCAGGCTTCCCCCTCCTTCTGCGGAGGGGTGGGAACCGTGGCCGAAGGGACTGCACTAGGTGGTGGTGCAGTGGAAGCAGGAGCAGGAGAACCTATAGAAGAAGGAGGAGGAGCAGCTGCAGAAGCAGCAAGGGGAGGAGCAGCTGCAGAAGCAGCTGGAGGGGTTGGCCTTGAGCCAGCCCGAGCAGTGGCATGAGGTAGAATGGCTGGTGTCCAGCCAGCCGGAGCAGCAGCAATAGCAACAGCAACAACAGCAGCAGCAACAGTAGCAACAGGGGGATACGGCTCCCTTGGACTCGCCACCTTAGCGGCAGGACGAGCCGCTGGTGGAGCCAATGACCTCGAGCCTCCTGCAACAGCAGGGGGAGGCCGCGATACCTCGAGCCAATCACCGCTGTAGCAAAGCATGGCATAGAAGGTGTCAGTGGTCTCGAGCACGTCACAGTAGCAGCATAAGGAGACGACCACCGCAAGCCGGTCGCTATCGCGTCGGCGAGAGGTGGAAGACACCCTTCTTCTTGCGCGGCATCCGCCACACGGGGGGCCCCTCGTAGCCATAGCTGGTCTGCTCCCGGCTTTTTTGCCATGGAAGGGCTGGCAAGTGGCGAGGCCGAGTCGTCGGGGGCCAAAGCGGAGGACGAGCCATCGTTCCCTCCCCTGGCCAAGCGGGTGGCTCGCTATGGCGGTTCGCCTGATATGGTGAACCACATTGCGTCATCGGTGCGGGAGAGGATCGAGAGCACCCTCCCTTCTTAGGGCAAGGAGCCCCTCTTGCTTCGGGACCCACTAGAGCCTGTGCCCCCAGGGTCAAGGTGGACAATCCATCAGAGGTGGCGCACTGGGAGCAGGTCGAGGAGTATCGGGCGTGGATGGCGCACGCTCTGAAGCTGGCCGTTGAGGTCGTCACCAAAGATTTGGGCTGGGCGTTCTTGCTGCCTGATTTTCTGAGCATGCCTGGTACGCGTAGCTTTTTGATTTGATGTCTGACTTCTTGCTTCTTGTTTTTAGGATCTGAGGAGGTGCTCCTATGTGAAGTCCCAGTTCCTCCATGCGACGCGGGATGGATAGGAGCAGGTGCAGTGCCAACTCGAGACCGGCCAGTCTGCCCAGGATGAAGTGGCCCGAGCCGAAGAGGAGGCGAGGAAGGCTAAGGAGGAGGCCATTAAGGCCAAAGAGATGCCGATGTGGCTCGAGGGGAGGCAGCCCAGGCCAAGGAGGATGCTGCCGCAGTGAAGGAGGAGATGCGGAAGGCTAAAGAGGAAACCGCCTCGGCCAAGGAAGAGGCCAAGAAGGCCAAGAACGATGCCGATCGTGCCCACGAGAAGGTGTAGAAAGCCCACGAGGGCCTCTCCCTATCGACAGAGCGCATCAAGTTGCTCGAGGGGGAGGTCTGAGACTCCATGGAACGCATCAAGGGGCTCGCGGCCAACGTTGCTCAGGTCTTTGAGGCTCGCGATGCCCTCAACATCTCGGCCGGGGTGGAGAAGCGTCACGCCGACGCCTTTGCTGCCGAGGTCACCACGCTAAAGGGGACCCTTCTGCAGAAGGAGGAGGCCATCGCCCTGGCCAGCAGGATGATTGAGGACCTGTGGTTTGAGAAGACGGAGGTGGTTCGCGCCTTCAAGGCGGCCCAGAAGGAGCGCGACGAGGCGGTGGACGCGTGTGCGGCCCACAACACCCACTGGTAAGTCTTCTTTTCTAGTTCTGAGTTTCTTGTCTCTATGTTTTCGTTTACCGCAATTGACTCCTGCTCTGCCTTCCAGACCTCGAGGCCGACATGCTCGCTGTCCGGATAGCTTCCAAGGAGTTCTAGGAGGGCCTTTTGATTGAGGCGGCGTTGACCGACAGGCTCCGCACCATGATCAATGGACTCTGCGACTCCTGGGGGGTTGAGCCCATGGAGGTGGCTGGGGAAGAGGTACACGAGATCTCTGTCGTCGACTGGTTGTACTACCTCGGGGCCGCCATGAGGGATCGCGTCCAAAATGCGCTCCACATCGGCGTGAAGCGGGCGATGGCGGTCGTCTATTCTGGCTTCACGTAAGACATGGGCATCGTCTCGCATGGCTTCGTCTCTGACCCTGACAAAACGGATGCCGAGAATAAGGAAGTACATCAGGCCTTGATCGAGACGGCCGAGGAGCCGGGGGAGCGGTTGGCGAAGCTGTTCGAACCCGAGGTCCTTCCTTTCGATGGCGAAGAAGGTGACAGTGACTAGAGTGATGGTGACGAGGGCCTATGAGCCGAAACTAGGCCAGAAGGCCCATGTAATAGATAAGTTTTTGTGACATTGTGGCTCTGGTGGCCTTAAAACACTTATGCATTATCTGAAATGCTTTTGGGATGTTTTATCTCAAGTCTCTTATCTCTTTTTGCTCGGTTCTTACTTTTACTAAGTTTTTGACGCGTGCTCGAGTCCCTTGAGGAAGGGAAGTGAGTGGAAGTACTATAGCCCGAGGGTGTAGGCGATCTCCCGGCTCGACGACCCATGACCCTTAGGGATTTTGTGGCGCTTTCGACTTAAGGAAAAGTAGAACGTTGAAGCGTGGGAGAGGAAGAGGAACATCGAGTTTCAAAAAAAACATGCGAGTTTTTTGAGGACTTCGTGGGGTTCCCCCTGTTGTAGCCCCCGAGGGAGGCTCAACTCTAAGGAAGTAGAGTCGAGGCTACCTTATACGAACGAATAAGAAAGTATGCTAAATTGAAGCCATTTTTCATTTATTCATTTATGATGCCATAGCTGTACAAAATGTGAGAAATGTACAAGGCCTCGAGGCCTTAGGAGTAAAAGCGACGTAGCTGTTCAATGTTCTACACGTTGGTGAAGGTTTCGCCCTTGTCGTTTGACAGCTTGTAGGTCCCTGGCTTCAGCACCTCAACGATGATGTAGGGACCCTCCGATGGCGAAGTTAGCTTGTGGCGGCCCTTGTTGCTCTGTCGTCGTCGGAGGACGAGGTCGCCAACTTGGAGGTGCCTCTTACACACATGCTTGTCGTGGTAGTGTCACAGATTTTGCTGGTATCGTGCCAAGTTGAGGAGGGCCAAGTCTCAAGCCTCCTCGAGCTGGTCGATGGCATTCGCGAGGGCCTCCTCGTTCGTCTGTTCGTTGTAGGCCTTAAGTCGAGGGAACCCGTACTCAAGGTCTGTGGGGAGGACGGCCTCGGACCCGTAGACCTTGAAGAATGGGGTGAATCTCATGGCCCGGCTCGATGTCATCCTTAAGCTCCATAGGACCGAGGGTAGTTCAGCGGCCCACTTCTTCCCATACTTGTTGAGGTGGTTGAAGATCCTTGGCTTGAGGCCCTGCAAAATCATGCCATTGGCGCACTCAACCTGGCCATTAGTTCAAGGGTGGGCAACCACGGACCAATTGACACGGATGTGGTGATGGTCGCAGAAGTCCAAGAACTTCTTGCCGGTGAACTGCGTGCCGTTGTCGGTGATGATGACGTTGGGGACCCCAAAGCAGTGGATGATGTCGGTGAAGAACGAAACCGCCTGTTCGGACCGAATGCTGGCGATAGTCGAGCCTCGATCCACTTAGCGAACTTGTCAACGGCAACCAGCAGGTGTGTGAAGCCCCTAGTTGTCCTCTTTAGAGGTCCAATAAGGTTGAGCCCCTACATGGCGAACGGCCAGGTGATGGGGATCATCTGTAGAGCATGGGCGGGGAGGTGCATTTGCTTGGCGTAAAATTTGCACCCCTCGCATGAACGGATGAGGTTGATGGCGTCGGAGATGGCAGTCGGCCAGTAGAAGCCCTGCTAAAAAGCATTTCCAACGAGGGTTCTTGGCGCAGCGTGGTGACCGCAAGCCCCAAGTGCAGATCTTTGAGCAGTTTCCTACCCTCATCGATGGTGATGCAGCGCTGGAGGATGCCTGAGGGACTGCGTTGGTATAGCTCTTTGTTATCGCCGAAGAGGATGTAGGTTTGACCCATCGAGCGATCCGTTGAGCCTCGGTTCGATCCTCCTGGAGCTCTCCTCGAATAAGGCAGTCGAGGAAGGATGTGCGCCAGTCTGGCCGGGACTCGGAGGTGGGTTCGACCCCTCGATCTCCATGACCTCGGCCCCGATTGAGGGGGCCTCGGTCGAGGAGGGATGCTCGATGGCTTGCGGAGTGGCCTCAGCCCCCACGCCCCAATTGACAGAGGGCTCGAATAGATCTCTCAAGAAGACATTGGGCGGGACGGTGCCTCTAGTGGACGCAATCCTTGCGAGCTCGTCAGCGGCTTTGTTGTATCTTCGCACGATGTGGTTGAGCTCGAGGCCATACAACTTGTCCTCTAGCTTGCACACTTCCTTGCAGTAGGCTTCCATCTTGGGATCATGGCAGCTAGAGGCCTTCATGACCTGGTCGATCATGAGTTGCAAGTCACTACGAACATCGAGATGTCGAACCCCAAGCTCGATGGCGATGCGCAAGCCGTTGATGAGGGCCTCGTACTCAGCGATGTTATTTGAGGCAGGAAAGTGAAGCTGAATGACGTAGCACATATGGACGCCTTGTGGTGAGATGAAGAGCAGGCCCGCACACGCGTGTGTCTTCATCAGCGACCCGTCGATACATCGTGCATAGCTCCGCTTGGATCTGCGCCGGAGGAAGTTGGGTATCGGTCCACTCGATGATAAAGTCCACCAGCACTTGAGACTTGATGGCCTTGCACAACGTGTAGGTGAGGGTCTCTCCCATGAGCTCGACCGACCACTTGGTGATTCTCCCCACAGCCTCCTAGTTCTAGATTATCTCTCCAAGGGAAAAGATGAAATCACAGTTACCGGGTGGCCGAGGAAGTAGTGTTGGAGCTTGCGTCGCATGATGACAATGGCATAGAGTAGCTTCTAGATCTATGGGTAGTGGACCTTGGTCTCCGAGAGTACCTCGCTGATGAAGTAGACGGGCCGCTGGACGGGTAATGCATGCCCTTCCTTTTCCCTCTCGACCACTATGGCTGCACTGACCACCTGGGTGGTGGCGGCGACATAGAGCAAGAGGGGCTCGACCGGGCTCGGAGGCACAAGGATCAGAGGCAAGGTCAGCATGGCTTTCAGCTTGGCGAGGGCCTCCTTGGCCTCGAGGGTCCAGGTGAAGTGCTCTGACTTCTTCAAGAGTCGGTACAGAAGCAGCGCTTTTTCTCCGAGACTGGAGATGAAGCGGCTAAGGGCCACGAGGCAACCTGTGACCTTCTATACACCCTTGAGGTCTCGAATCAGGCCCATCTTGGTGATGGCCAAAACCTTCTTGGGGTTGGCCTCGATGTCATGCTGAGGATGTACCCCAAGAGCATGCCTCGTGGGACGTCGAAGACACACTTTTCGGGGTTGAGCTTGATGTTCTTGGCCCTGAGGAATCCAAATGTGATCTCAAGATCTTTGATGAGGTTGTCAGCTTTTTTAGACTTGACTACGATGTCATCGACATAGGCCTCAACCATCAGCCCTATATGTTCACTGAAAACATGAAGCATGCACCGCTGATACGTCGCCCAGCATTTCGAAGGCCGAAGGGCATAGTAACATAGCAGTACATGCCAAAAGGGGTGATGAAAGAAGTCACAAGCTGATCGGACTTCTTCATTTTGATTTGATGGTAACCAGAATAAGCATCAAGAAAGGAAAGAGTTTCACATCCTGCAGTTGAATCTATAATTTGATCAATATGTGGTAAAAGGAAAAGGAACCTTAGGACATGCCTCATTCAAACTAGTGTAATCTACACACATCCTAAATTTCCCATTCTTTTTCTTAACCAGTACAGGATTAGCTAACCACTTAGGATGATGAACTTCCTTGATGAACCCGGCAGCTCAGAGCTTATTGACCTCTTCCCTGATGATCTTGCGCTTCTCCTCATTGAAGCGGCGCAAACGTTGCTTCACCAGTTTGGACCCAGCCTGAATCTCCAAGGCGTGCTCGGCGACTTCCCTCGGTATGCTTGGCATATCCGAAGGACCCCACGTGAATATGTCGGTGTTCACGCGGAGAAAGTCGATGAGCACTGCCTCCTATTTGTCGCTGAGGGTAGCGCTGATCGTCAGCGCCTTCCCATCGGAGCTGCTTGGGTCAAGGGGGATCTTCTTGGTGTCCTCGGCAGGCTCGAAGTTGTCGGTGTTGTGCTTGGAGTCGGGGGGCCTCGGCGGCCAGCCCAGCCTATCGAGGGTGGCCACGATCATGGTTGACACCTTGACGGCCTCTCCATTCTTGACGCACTCGACGTCGCAGTCGTAAGCGTGCTCGTGGGAGGGGCCGACGGTGATGACGCCTTTGGGCCCTGGCATCTTGAGCTTGAGGTAGGTGTAGTTGGGGATGGCCATGAACTTTGCGTAGCTGGGCCGGTCGATGATCACGTGGTAGGTGCCGTGGAAGCCGACGATGTCAAAGGTGAGGATCTCCTTCCGGAAGTTTGCGAGGGTGCCAAAGGAGATGGGGAGGTCGATGCGGCTAACGGGATAGGCCTTCTTCCCTGGCACGACTCTGTGGAAGGCCCCGGCACTGGGACTGAGCTTCTCCCTCGGGACTCTCGGAAGGTCAAGGGTCTCCATGTAAATGATGTTGAGGCTGCTGCCTCCATCCATGAGCACCTTGGTGAGGCTAGTGTTGACGATGATGGGGTCGATAATGAGCGGGTACACTCCAAGCCTCGGAACGTAGTCTGGATGATCATCATGGTCGAACGTGATGGCCGTACTTGACCAGTCGAGGTAGTGAGGGGTCGCCACCCACAAGGAGAAGACCTCTCGACGCTCCTTCTTACGCTGGCGCGGCGTGAGCTGCATCGAGGGCCCCCCATAAATCATGTAGTAGTCATGGGCCTCGGGGAAGCCATCATCCTTGTTGCCACCTTGATCCTTGGGCTCGTCCTTCTTATCACCTTTTATGAGACCCAGGCCCTTGAAGTATTTCTAGAGCATCCAATAGTCCTCAAGGTTGTGATTTGCCCCTCCCTTGTGATAAGGGCAGGGCTCCTTTAGCATCTTGTCGAAGATGCCCCCCTGGGGGCCTTGAGGCTTCTTGCACTCGACAGCAGCTACAAGGTCATTGATGGGGGCCTCGCGCTTGCCCTGCCGGTCCTTCTTCTTTTTGTTGTTATTGCTCTTCTTGGCGCCCTTGATGGAGCTCTCGGGGTCGGCCGCTTGTGCCTTCCCCTTGTCTTTACCGTCGCCAAAGAAGGCACCGACTGCCTCCTCGCCGGCTGCATAGTTGGCGACGATGTCCATCAGCTCGTCCGTGGTCTTGGGAGGATTGCGCCCCAGCTCTTGGACTAGTTCCTTGCAAGTCATGCCTAAGACAAATACGAGGATGACATCCTGGTCGGAGATATGGGGGAGCTCGGTGCGTTGCTTGGAGAAACGTCAAACGTCGGGCGAAGTTGTGGAGGGACTCCCTAGGCTTTTGCTTGTAGTTGCGGAGGTCTCAGGAGTTTTCGGGGCGCATATAGGTTCCCTTGAAGTTCCCCTCGAACACCCGAACTAGGTTGGCCCAGTCATGGATCTGATCGGGGGTAGCTCCTCAAGCCACCTTCAGGCGGTGTCAGACAGGAATAGAGGGAGCTGGCGGATGATGGCGCGGTCGTCGCGTGCTTCTCCCAGTTGACACGCTTGCCAAAAATCGACAAACCATAGCTCGGGCTTGGTCTCGCCGTTGTATTTGGTAAGGCTCGAAGGAGGGCGGAATGGCGATGGTAGCGGTGTGCTCTGAATCATCCTGCTAAAGACTCGAGTCTCGAGGCCATGGGGATGGCAGCGATGGCCATGGCGCGCGTCTCGAGGCTTGCGGTTGTCGGGGATGCGCTCCTAGATGGGGACTTCCCTCCACTGCTGGGGAGCAGCCTCCTGGTGGACAGAGCCTTCCCTCTCATGTCGGGCGGGGTCGACCGGTCGCTTCAAGGCCGTCCCTCGACGCCTCGAGGCGGAGCTCTCTGCTTGTTGTGCGGCAGCCACCTCGAGGAGGCCCTGAATCTCCTCCCTGATGCATCGAGCGTCAGGGTTTGAGGGGGCAGGCATGTTGCGGAGAATTATGGTCGCCGCGATGACATTCTGGCTAGCGCGGTTGAAGATGGGGTGCTCGACAGCCCCCTCCCCGATGATCTGCCTGTTAATCTCTCGGGCCCTGGCTCGAGCTCTTCCGCTCGACGGGTTCTTGTGCTCCTACTCGAGGGCCAGCTCGAGCTGGCACAGGCCCTCCCGATCCTCATCAAGCTTGGCCCGTATCTCCCGGACTTGCATGAGCTGGGCATCTTGGGGTAACCGGCTGATGGCGGCTCCTCCTGAACCTGTGCAACGAGGGCTCCTCCGGCCGCGGCCGCGACGGCGGCCATGGCCGGGGGGTCGACGGTGTCATCGCTTGATGCAACTTCCCCGTCGACATGGAAGCACTCGCGTGTGGGGTCGTATTTGTCAGAGTCGGAGTCAAGGTTGCCGAAGTAGAAGACGAGGAACTGCCCACGCCGCTCTTCCTCCAGCTGACATCGCATCGTGCCGATGGTGTACCGCCTCGGGCCAAGTGCTCGCGCAAAGCTGGAATCCTCTGAGGGCGATGTGAGGCTGCCAAATCCATGATGGCGCGCAGGAGTGGCCCCTGAAAATCCACATGCATGTTGATACCTATGTTTACAGTGGTAGAATACGTCCTGGCGGTGTTGTCCAGACGGAACGGGAATAGCCATCGTGCCAAGAACAACCCATGGGGCAACAGGTCAAGCGGCGCCGGAGTCACGCCCTCCTGGGAGACCGCGCCTGGTTCCCCCGACAAGCGCATCACGAAGGTGAAGTTGGGGTAGTAGTTGATGGGGGGTCGTTCGTCTGTGCGGACTTCCATCACTCGAGGGGGTGCTCGGTCGGGCCTTGTTGCTTGAGGGGGTCCATCGAGCTAGCGTCGTCCTGGGCCATTGAGACCCGTTCGTGGGCCGGCCCATGGTGACTTAGCTCCTGGATCCTTGTCCTTGAGCATTCAGGCCCGAGTTCGCCAAGGATTATTGCTAAAGATCATGGTGGGTGGATTTTCGTTGATGATGTTGAGATTACTTCGCTTGATTGAGGGTTAAGGGTACCCCCTTATCCAGGTACCTGACACCTGTCTATTCCTGCTATGGTCTACTTGTGCTGTAGTGTAACGCCAATGACGTTACAGGATGTATCTATGAAGAATAAGCAAAACCATGCAAAAGTTAAGTACCATCAGGCTACAGGGTCTCAATCCTATGTTGTCAAGCTCCACAAATTTGTAAGTGATGGTTTCATTGTATTGTTACTAAGACTTTGTATATATATGAACTGAAACTCATGTGCAATGTGAACAGATGGAGGACAAGAGGAAGGCCGCACAACACAATCAAGGACTTGATGAACAACAGGAGGGATCTAATGTAGATGTTAATGCTGTGGAAGTCTTCAAGGAGTTCCATACCAGTAAGAAGAAAGGCCTTAGTGATGCCGCAAAAGAAGCTGTTGTAAGTACCTTCGCTTGATTTACTTGAAATTTGCAATTATACAACAATCTATATGGTACCTAAACATTGTGCTTATGTAATTTCTGTTGGATCCCTATCATCAATATGTTGTGCAATACCTATGCATTAGATGTTATGGATTAATCTCCTAGGTTTTCAATTTAAGTCCTCTACCACAATCTGCTACCTTTATACCACTATCTGCTACCTCAAGTTTAACGCTTTAACATACGCAGGTAGCTATGGAAAGTTTGCAAGGCGCCTGTGTTGTTGAAGGGGGGAACCAATGACTAGTGCTGATGTTGTTTGCAAGGTCATCTGCGACTCCCACGGCAAGAATGACTCCCTGGCACCCATCAGCAACATCCCTTTTCTGAAGAATAACCCATCAACAACATCCCTTTTCTAAAGAATGCTGGTATCCAAACAAGGTCCACCATAACAGATACATTAGCGGAGACGATACTTCAACAAATGCTTTATGAGGAACAGGCTAGTTTTGTTGCCCTCGTTGAGGAACTAGCTAAACAGAAGATGAATGCACAGAAGATTGTGATTGAGTTTGGGGATTACAAGAGATAGCGATAAGTTCCGTGAGGAATTGTTGGCCGCCATTTCTTCTGGTAATTGACTATAGGTCTGCTACTGCTATGGCCTTGATGTCGTTAAATTTTGTGGTTTGATGTGTAGACCTGTGTGCCCATATGTGCCGGTTTGATGTGTGGACTTGTGCTAGTTTGTTGTGGTGAAACTCTTACCATGGCATGCTGCACGGTGTGAAATGTAAATTAGTTCCTATGATGTTTTCGAATGGGTGTTTGGACGATTCCATCTTATTTCTCTAATGAAATGAATGTCGGCTGTGGGCGATCCAGGGTAGCCCATTTGGTCGATCAATAATGGATCGTTGTTGTACACGTGCAATTGCCATGGCATGACACATGTGTTTCTAAATACCTAACACGCGGTTGAATAGCGTGAAGCCACATTGCAGATTAATAAAGGAAACATGGATGCAAGCCACAATGGCATGTGGCAGAATGTGAGATGGCCACGTGTACAGATGAAAACCTGACAGATGGTCCAATGAAGAATGGACAAGCGGGGCAACAGGAACGCGAAACATGTGCCAATAAAAAATTGACACGTAAACAAATAAATAAACGACAGATGGTCCAATAAAATAGAGACAAATGGGCTAATGGTAACACACAACCTGTGCCAATAAGAAATTGACACATGGTCCTCTAGGAGCCTAAAACATGGAAGACCCTGAGCATGCCATGTCAGCCAAACGACCGCCATGGGCGCCAAACGGCTGTCTAGGCGCCTAACGGCCATCTGCGTCATCAATGTACGCATATGTAACCCTCATGTACACATACAAAAAACTTCTGTGACGTCCACATTTGGTCATCGAAGGTAGGTTTCCACGACGATTCCTTAAGGATCATCACAACTACATATATGTGACGCGAGTTCTGCGACGGTGGCATTTTGGTCACAGATTCATCACGGAACTGAAATAGTGACAAATTTCGCACCTACCATGACAAAAATAGTTCATCATGGTAGGTCATATCTCTACTAGTGGGGGTGCCACATCAGCGATCCGTGTGCTCCTCCTCTCTACACCCTTGGATGAACTGACCTTAATATCGCCTTGGATGGACGTCCAGGATCAAGGTTGATGCATGGCGGCATGCAGAAGGTCGATGGGAGGCCAACCGACTTCGAGGCCCACAAGGTGGGGGTCGGCCGACCTCCTCACTGGTAGGTGGGCCCGGCTGGAGCTTCTAGAAGGTGTCCCCACCTGTCATGTGAAGTGGCTTGGTCGGTTTCTAATTATTTGTCACGTTGCTTGCTTCCTTGTGGGCCCATCAATCCATGTGTAACAATCCTTTGCCGTTCAACGAAGACATAGGTTGATCTGAGGGTTGAGATACACTCTAGGGAGCTTGACATGGATCATGCTCGAAGAAGGAGCTCAAGTGGGGGTGAGCCGACCCCCCTCATTGGGTCCCACCAAGGTGCATTTTGCTGTTTCCTGAAATTACAAGCAAAGAGTACAAGTGGAACTGATTATTGATAAAATATGCTAATGTTATGCTATTCTTCCTTGGCACTGAGGCATGTTGACAATGTTTTGAGTGTGGATTTTCATGGTATATCCACCGTCAACAATGTCTCGTTCCTATGCTCAAGCTTCTTTTGGAGATTAGTTGATGCTTTCGCCTTTCGTAGCTGTTTCAGATGCTGCTACTCTGATGATTCCCGCTAGTGTGGCGGTGGATTATTTATGTAATCCCTCTACTTGTACTCTTTTTATTGGATGTATGGATTTCTGTATCGACTGTTGTTGGATAATGTGATGGTTTGAGCTTTGAACTATTATATTATTCGCCATTCTATATATTTTCCCTTCGTGAAAAATTGAGGATGTTTCACTTTGGTCTTCTTCTCTAAGAGATATTTGATGATACCCAGAATAGCAATCCAGGAATGAGAGTAGAGCTGCCCCAGCTGTTGAATCTATCACTTGGTCAATTCTTAGAGGACTATAAGGGTCTTTGGTGTAGTGTCTATTGAGGTTGGTGTAGTCATTGCACATATGCCAATCTATCGAGTTCTTTTTCTCCACAAGTACTGGATTCGCTAACCAATCTGGGTTGATTATCTCTCTGATGAACCCGGATGCCATCAACTTCGTGAGCTCCTTTTTGATTGCTGCTTTTCTATCAGGTGCAAATCATGTAGCTTCTACTTGATGGGTTTCAAACCCTTGTTTAAATCAATGATATGCTCAACCAAGTCTCTCAGGACCCTAGCTTGTCGGCTAGCTTCCATGAACAGATATCCTTGTTGTCCCTAAGAAACTTGGTGAGCGCGAGTTCCTAGTTGGGGTCGAGTTCTGCACTGATGGTCGTTGTCTTCTCAAGATCACTAGTCTCTAGGTCAATCTTCTTGGTCTTCACATCGGTTGGTGTGGTGAAGCTCTTGCTCGCCTTCTTTATAGGGATCTCTATCTCCTGCTGGTTCATTGTTCCAGCTATCATGGCAATCTCCCTTCTGCCTTGTTCACCTTGTAGCTTCTCCATGATTTGAATTGCTTGAACATCGCAGTCATATGCTTTCTGGAGGTCTCCTTGTAGTGATAATATCCCCCTAGTTGTCAACATCTTGAGTAGTAGGTACGGGTAGTGTGGTACTGCCATGTATTTGGTCAATGCTGGTTGTCCCAAAATTGCATGGTAGCATGATTCAAAATTAGACACTTGAAACTTGATGAATTATTGTCTATATTTCTCCTTGGTGCCAAAAGTAACCGGCAATGTAATTTGCCCCAACGGTATTGCCGTTGTCCCAGGTACTATGCCATAGAATGGTGTGCTTTTTGGGGTAATCATCCCTTTGTAGTCTATGCTCATCTTCTTCAATGTTGTGGTGAATATGATATCCAACCCCGCTCCTCCATCAATCAGGACCTTGGGAACAATAATCCGTGTAATTGTGGGTGCTACCACTAGTGGATAACAACCCGCGTTTGATGTGCTTGTCCATTGATCTTCTCTTGTGAAGTTGATCGGGTATTTTGACCAATCCAGATATCTTGGAACCGCAGGTTCTGCCGCCATGATGGCTCTGTGCACTAGCTTTTGCTGTTGTTTGCTTCTTGCTCCTGGAACTCCTAAGAATATTATGTATAATTGCTTCTGGGTTTCTTGAAATTCTCCCTTAGGTTTCTTCTCTTCCTTCTTTGGTTCTTGTTCCCTTCTTTATTGGTTGTCGTTGTATCTCCTGGTTCTCTTGTACCGGCTGTTGAAGTTGTGACACTCTCTTAGCTTGTGCCCTGCTCTTGGGTGTAAGGGGCAATTCATTTCTTCAAAATTTGCAAGTTGTCTATCTTTTATCATGTCCTTTCTTGTGGCGTCAAGTTTTGGTAAGTGTTGGTTCTTTTGTTGGCCAACACCACCGTGTTGTCCTGTCTTGGCCTCTTGTCGTTGCTTCTGTTGTCATACCTCCCCCTTCTATCGTCGTTGTCCCTATTACTGGGGAACCTTCTATTTGTCTTCTCTTTTGAGAATATGAGCTTCTCAACAGCTCGTTTAAATTCATTGTTTGTCTTCTCTTCTGAGGATATGAGCTTCTCAACACCTTCTATCGTTTGAATTCTTTGAACTGCCGCCTTGCGATAATTCCATTGCTGAATATGTCAATGACTTCCCTATCTATGATTTTGTGCACTTGTTCTCTTACTTCGCCAAATCTTCTGTAATATTCCCTAAGTGATTCACCCAGCTTCTGCGTGATTCCTTGTAGCTCCGCTGCCATCATCGGATGTATGATAATTCCTGCAAAGTGACTACAAAATTGCCTTTGCAAGTCGCTCCAATATCTAATGGACCTTGCGGGTAGTTTGTCAAACCATTGCAGTGGCATTTCTTCCAGTGCCATTGGAAAAAATAGGGCTTTGAGGTCATCGCTTCCTTTGGCCAACTCGATAGATTGTGAGTAGATCCTAAGCCATTGCTTCGGTTCTTCCTTCTCATTGTATTTTGAGTGATTCGATGGTTTAAACTTGTGGGGTAGCTTCAGGTCTTGTAGTCTTCCCGCAAAGCACGGAAATCTATCATAATTATCCTTCCTATTTTAGTTTGGCGATGGTGATCTCCTGTGTTGAAGTCTTTGTTCTCTATACTGTGACCTATATTCTAATTCACTGCACCATTCTTCTTCGCTCATCTCCTTGTTTTGCTCTGGCCTTCTTAGGGGTGGGTATGGTTGGGTTCTTTCAAATTTCTGAGGTGGTGGGGGCCATGACTACCGGTGGTTTGCTATTTTACCCCTCGCGTTGCTGCTTTCTTCTGGCCCTAATCTGGTGAAGATTGATCTTCAGAGTTGTCCACCCTGTTGATCAGCGACAGCAGGTTGTCCATTCTGTTGCGCCCCGACGGCCAGTTGTTCTAGTTCTTTGACCTTCTTCAGAGCAGCTTCTTTCTCTCTCTTGCCTTCTTCAACGATTCAAGTTGTTTAGGAACTTCATTGATCTTTTCTTGTTCATCAAACTCAGCTGCTTGCTTTTCTGCCTTCATCTTGTTGTAGGTCATACGATCCTACTTGTACTTGGTGCAAGCTTGCTTCTTGCACCTAACCTTGTTCTTTCTGCTGACTCTACGCCGATTTCTATTCATCCTTGACTGCTTGTGGCCTTCGGTTTCATCTTCTTCTATGTGCTCTTCTTCAGATAGTCAGCTTCAAATTCGTCTGACGAGCGTACTTCTGGTGTCTTGGGTGATGCGAGTAGTTCAACTACGTTGGCCATGTAAACAGTTCTCCTCTTCAACCTCCTTGGGCTCATCGCGAGCTCTTCTTCCTCTGAGTCAACGATGTCGAAAGACAAGCTAGCGACTTCTTTTCCTTCCTGAAAGGGTAGTTCTTAAAAGCGTGGTTTGAAAGGTGCCCTCTCAGCAGAAAAAGAATATGTCCACTGTGCTATGTAGTTCCTCGTGGTCATGGTCATGAACATCTCTTCTTGTGCTCCAGCTAGCGCAAAGTTCTTCCCGATCTGCCTTGCCTCTCATGGTCTTGATAGTTGTGGGCTAGAGTAGCTAGCTCAACAGGTTGACCCTTTCCTCCTCTAACGTGGATTAGGCACCCATACGGCTTTTCCAAGTACTCTTGTACTATGGATGTCGAGTTGCGTAAACCATATGGCAGCGAGTTGGGAAACTTGATGAAGGTCTTGGAGTTGGAGACGGTCTTCAGGTTCTTTTCCGAGTCAGCTTCATAGTCTTTTTCTTCTCGAATTGGATCCAAAATCCTAAGGACATCTTTGGAATTGAAAGTGGTCTTCGATTTCTTCTCCGAATCGGCCTCATAGTCTTCTTCTTCCCGAACTGGATCCAAAGTTGAAAGTGTTGCTAGACTTTCGGCGAATTGAGATTCTTCCACGATGCCGATCTTGATGCCGTTGAGCTCTGGTTCCCTGATCAAACGGCTATGGATCTTGCCTTCGCCATCAGCTTCGTAGACCCAGGATCCAAAAACAAAGGTCGTCCCCATTGAAAAACTCATCTTGAAGGTGAGGTCCACTGAACCCTCGGTGTATAATCTGCCGAAAGCCCCTACCTAGCGCGCCATCGGTCAATGTTTTATCACTTATAGCCCACCACCGGGGTACCCGGGAGGGTGTTTTTGTTCAGAGGAGCTTAGCGGACTGCGAAACTCGGTGGTTACGACAATAAGCTTGACGAGACAGACAATTTTATACTGGTTCGGGCCCTCGACTTGCATCGAGTAGAAACATTTACGTCTAGTCGACGTTAGCCTGTTGCGTTGTATTGATGAGTATGAGGGATTGTGCGTGTCTTGTGAGGCGTTTGTGTGTCGTCCTTTACAAAGGGTACCCTCGCGGCCTTATATGGGGCGAGGCCTGCTGTGGGCTCCGTGTTTCCTAGTCGAATTCTAGGAACGAGTTATAAACTAAGAGTTTTGTACTCTTTCCTATTACAATCCGCCTAAGATATGAAAGTTTACACGTCGTGTTGCTCCGTGTCTGACTTGATTTGGGCGATAGGTTCTTTGATCCTCCGTCCGTATTCTGTCTTCGTAGGGAACCTCCGGTGTCCCTATCGACAGGCCCACTTGCCCGAACATGGCCTGCCGAACGTCCACGGCCATGTGACGTGTCTGCTTCACCATTACACCCAGTAGCCTTAACTTTTGGTACCCGAACGCGAGACCACGACTTCGGATGATTTGTATAAAATACGTTTATCTCTATTATAATTGAAAACTTCTTCGAGCTACTGTCACACCTTAGCAAATTCTAACGGCTGAGATTACAAAGTTAAGAAGTCAGCTTCCCACTCTCCTTCCCAGCGCCTCGCGATCCCACGTCCCCCCGCGCGGCCGCGCCCCTGGATCCAGGTTCGAAACCTGATCTCGACGTAAAAACCAAAAAAAAAAAAATACCGTAGGATTCCGACTCTTCCGCTCCTCCAACGCGAACGAACCCCATCGGCGGCGGTGGCGGCTCGGGTGATAGGTCGGTCGTTGTGGCCGTACCCCAACCCCAATCAAGCGAGAAGCACACCTCTTCCTCGCCGGAGTAATACAGTTAGAGGACATGGAGATGCTGCGGCGGAACCTGAAGCGCCAGGCGTCGCGCTCGCTCTCCGCCTTCGCCGGCGCGCTCGCTCTCCGCCTTCGCCGGCGCCGCCGCATCACCGCGCACCGCCGACCAGGAGAACCTCCACCCTAACATCGCCTCCTCGCCGCGGGTGTCGCCCACCAAGGGCGCCTCCTCGTCGCCGCGCCCCAAGCAACCACCGTCGAGGAGGATGGCTCCACGGCCGCTACCACCGCGCCCGCCGACGACGAGCCCTCCGTAAGGTACTGTGCGTCTGTTCCATGCATGGATTCACCCGATCCGGCTTCCTACCAGGCTAATTTGGGATCTCGGGAGGGTTGCGACTTGCGGGCCTGTTTGTTCCTGATCTGTGGGGATGTGCGCAGGTGGTTGTGAGGGTGCGACCGACGGTGAGCCGCCCGGTGGACGGCAAGGATCTGTGGTTCGTCCGCAAGACCGCCCCAGACTCGGTCGCTCGCTGTCGATGACAGGTCCTTCCCAGTGGATGGCGTCCTCGACGACAGGGCCTCTCAGGTGTACCGGCAGGCGATTCTTCACCTGTCCTCTCATTTTTGATAAATTGTGAGTGATCTTGTTGTTTACCTGACGTTGCTCCTTCCCTGTGTAGATGCGAGAGAGTTCTACTCAGAAGCAAACGAGCTACCAATGCCGTTGCTCGCCTCGAGGTGCGGAGTAATTTGCTTGTTTTCAACTGAACCGTCTCTTGAAAATGGTTCAGAACTAACATATATGGTTTGTTTTTCTAACTTGTTGCAGGTGCATAACGACCAGATCAATGATCTGTTGGAACCATCTCAGCCTGACCTGCAGGTACATTTTTCAACAAAAAAAACTATCCTGAAATTGCAATTGCTATTGGTTTATGCAGATATCTCATCCAACTTCACTCTTTTTTTTTTAGATAAAAGAGAATGCTGGCAATGGTATCCATGTTGAGAACTTGACTGCTGAGTACGTGTCAACAGTAGAGGATATCAACCAGATCATGTTGTCATGAATAATGAATTTGCATGTTTATCTGACATATTGCTATTGAATTTGCAAGTTGGCAATATAGAAAGACTAAGAGAACTTTCTAAACTATTGGGGTGGTTGATTAATCTTTCTGGAGTTTTATATTTATTTGGAGCAGGCTTTTGAGCGCTCTTCATGTGTTCTAGAGATTTTTTTTTTGGCTCACACATGCTACTTTTTTGAAGAGAGACAGATGATGCTAAAGTTGAATTGCAATTGGGAAAAAAAGAGTGGCAAAAGAAATAATGCCGACAGGTAATTTATTGTTCAAGGAAACTCCACCTAGCATCTCAAAGCGACCTTTGCCACGATTGGTTAGAGTGGCTGGCACTCAATTTTCAATCTGTTATTACTGTCTTTCCATCCTGCAGGTTGCTGAGCGTAATAGCTTCATGGTGGAAGTCAAACTGGAGAGGGAATGGCAGCAGAAGGTTGGCTATGTCCATCTTCTAAAACTGAAATTTATAGCATGGTACGAGTCGTCTTGTATAGGTGCAAGAAATGAGCCCATGCATGCCGGTGTGTTCGTGTGCAGGATGATGAGGAGATTCAGATCAAACAGCTAAGGAATGAGCAGGTTCTAAAACATTTAATCAATCTGTTCTGAAACATTTGATTATGGAACTTTTACAGGCTTTTGCTATGACGGGTTGGTGTTTGCTGGTCTTGTCCATCGTGTATTTAGCACCTGGATCCAAAACTGCATTTGGAAAGAGGATGGGCTGTTAGGCAATTAGACTATGTGATCAGCTTGAGTAAATGGCAGCTTGAGTAAAAACATGATGAAGGAGCGCTTTCCAAAGCTCCTGCTCGGCGAGGACAGTAGCGGCAAGGGCTTCTGCATTCATATTCAAAAGTAACACTATGTGTTGCATTGATGAGTAAATTTGGGGCAAATTTCGAAGAGTACGAGGCCGCCATCAACAGAACAAGTAAGATTTGTTATGCAGACCTGCAGTAGCTTATTGTATTTGTATTTGAAAGTTCCACTGATATGTTGCTTTAAACTATAGGTGGATTTGGGACAAATTTAAGAAACATTAGGAGAGTCCTGGACAAAAAGTAGTATGTAACATGGGAGCACAATTTATAATGGGGCGACATGTAAGTGATTCCATAGCAATTGCTCTGTTTTGGAGGCTCTATTCTCTATCATGAGTTTAACAGGAGCGCGGAGACGGAGGATGTGGTGATTATGTTTCAGCTTTGAAAAGTCTTCAAAGCTTTGGCAATTCTAATTTCAGGAATTGCGCCCTTTTTGTTGAAATATTTGCTTCCTTGGGTACCAATGGAAATTCTGTTGTTGCAGGTAGCCGAGCTTTGTGGTAGCTCGGCCACAAGAGGAGACGTTGGAGAGCACGTGGAAGACCGTTGCGGAGGGACGGGGGCACTGTCACCTCAAAATATCTGCATCAGATACGTTTTGAACTTGTACGGTTTTTATTATAATAAGCTTATGTTCTGATTGTGAAATGAATCAATGATTTTCCATGGCCGTTTCTTGTCATTTTTATCACAGTTGACGTTGGCATACCTCAAGGAGAAGCCTGCTAGCCAGGGCTCCCAGTCATCAACACCATGCACCAACAGTGGGGGAACAAGGCTCCCAGCCATCAGAAAGCCGAGTATAAAATCCAAAGCACAGCCGATGTTATAGGCTACAACATGCAAATTCTTGATGTTTGCTAAAATATTATTTGTATGGAAGGTTCTATATGTATTCACTATACTCTGATAATCATTGTTCTTATGGAAGTAATTTTTATTTGGTACAAGGTTGTCGTCTTAATCAAGTTTTTTTTATTGTATAATGTTATAATTTGTGATCATTGATTTTTTTAAATCATCAAAGCAATTACATCATTTTTTGGTTTAATATGTGTTGAACTAGATATCACCGTAGCGCTATACTAGTAGCATCAATAGCACGGTTAACTAGGTATCATAAGTAAATGGATCCCGGTTGATGCGAGCCAAGTTCCCCAAGCGGCGCACTTGCATCTGGTATTCTCGGCCAATATAGCAGCTGCCTATCACGTTAGCAAGTTTTTTCAATCTCAGCAACATAGGTCTCGTCGCTATCATAACAGGCGCCCTTTTGTACAAAAGAGTCGGGCCCCGATAGCCTGCGCGGTCCAGAATCCTCCCAAACCAAACCCTACGGCACAGCGGCCATAGATCCAAAGCAACCATTTCTTCGATCAAGTCTTGGCATGTCTGCCGGTTGCAAGTCAGCTTGAAAGCGTCAGAAGCTGCTATCTCCTTGGCCCCTTTTGGCTCATGCGATATCGGTTTCTGTCCCTCCATCCGAGTCATCAAGGATATATAGACATTAGCCTTCGACAACTTTTCTGTCATCGCGAGCTCCAACTCTGACTCAGTGCAAACGCCTAGATAAAACTAGCTTCCAGTCCATCCATTTATTCTTGTATACCCAGATAAAACTCTGACCTCGACGAGGAATAAAAGTGTAGGAGCACATTTCCACACACAGGCCTTCACCACTAGCCTTGTCCACGCCAAACCTCTCTCGCAGATAAAAATCATAGTACCAAATGAATGTGTTCACATTAACCTCGCAACCCATCATCTTCAAGGCCATGGCAAACACCCTAAGGCGCGAAACGGCATTCCGGGTCAGCTGATGAAGTTGCAATTGAAATTCTTCAAGCACATGACCCACGGAAGGGTCCAGGGGAAATTGCAATCCGGCAATAAAGAAATCTTGGAACAGTACAGACTTATGAGGGTACGGTTTTGGTATTCTCTCAGACCCAGGCACACGGCACTTTGAGCGTACTGCTGCACTTATCAAACCATCTCCGACCATCTGATCAAGCTTGTTCTCGGTCATCTGTGAATTCGGCGGATAGCAAATACCCCTACAGACCGGCCCTTGGGGACGCGGCTGTTAAGTGTTAGCATCATCAGCTTCGCCGTCCGCGTTTTTGGCAAACCGAATGTCCTCATTGTCAACCACATCCGTAGCTTCATTCATACTTTTGGCATCTCCAGCTCTTTGTTCAGATCCCGACTTCCTAGAACCAGGACACAATCGAGAAGGGCCAGTAGCACTGTCAGGGGCATCAGCAGCTACCCCCTCAACCGTAGACATCCACACCGGAGCTCGATTGGTGTTGGCGGTCCTTAGCAACTAAATTACAACACTATTTTAATACTAAAATAAATAGAAGGTAAAGCTTTTATCTAACCTTTTTATGAGTTTTGTTGTGTATGTGACTTGCAGGTCTGACACGTGGAAGTACACGTAATCTACAAAGAAAGCGCATTTAGAAAATACATTTTAAAAAAGGCGCAAACCAAGGACAAGAGAGAAAGCCCACCTCAACACCAAACTGGACCCATTCGTAGCGCAGGGGAGGTCTAGGCCCAACAACAAACCGACCACCCGAAGGCGGTGGCCAGTTGGGCCAACTACAGGACCGATCGCCCCTAGGACCGGCGGCCCCCTGGTGGGGCCTCCCGGGCCCATCCTTCGTAGGCGGTTCATTAGGTGGTATCCCAAAGGCGGTTTCACCTCCTTCCAATTGAGGAGACGCCCGAACCGTCCTGCATGAGCTATAAAAGAAGGGCTCCTTCACTCTTCAACAGACACCAACATTTGGAGCACTACACCTCACATTTCTTACTTGTTCTCTTTAGAATAGTTTTAGTAGTTGAGCAAGACAAAGATATCAAGGAGAGCTTGTCTCCTTGAAGGAATCAAGAACTTCTTGGTATGAATACAATTCAGTTCTCCTCTATGAGCAAGTTCTTATCTTATTTATATAGCAATGCATATGAATTAGAGTATAGTCTTGTTCATATTATGATTATGACATATAAACTAGTCTATAGTCTATGTGTTATGATCTTGATATGTTCATCAAAGTTCTTCATCGTTCATCGAATTAGTATAAATAGAGGAAGATCTAAGGATTGGAAAATGGTTCGTTTTGCCGTCATGGTTGCTCCTAGCCGAGCCTGTCAATCCGAAGGGTTGGGGTCCCGGGAGGATAGGATTTGTTTCCAATTACACGGGCGTCGTGCTCAGGTATGCGGAGATCAGCGGATATGTCGGTACCCCAAGGGTAGAAGGGTAGGTGGGCAGGTGGTGACAGCCCTGTCCATCCCAAGCACTCCCCACGTTCGGGTATTGAGAGTTTGTAAAGTCTCTATCGGCTGGCAGACCAGCTGCGGGGATCTTCCTATCATCTCAGACTTAGTCCTAATTCACGTCGTATTAGTTAGATGTATTCTGCTATTCTTTGCATAAGCTATATTAGACCAGTGGCTGCTCACGTATTTTATTCTTTATTTACCTTTTATCCTTGAGGTTGGCTCCGATGTGTGTGTCCACTATCTTATGAACTTGATTTAACCCCTGTTTATGCTATGTCTACCTATGCATTCAATAAGTAATCATGCTTATACCAAAGATAGAAGCATTCATCATGCCCTCCTACAAGAAATTATAAATATGACACCCTTGAATACTCACGGGTTGAAATGCTACAATGATAGTTTTGTGCACTTGCATATTTATTCTTATTTCGTACTGAGCTATCGATTAGCATAACTAAGTACCATTATTTAAATATTGTAATTCTTGTTGCACCCCAAGGCGTCGCAGTACATTTTTGCATATCGTAAGTAATGACGGTTAGGAAGGCCAATCCGGCACTTCTAACTGTTATTACCAGACTGCATTACCTAGGCCGGCGCCGTTAAGGGCCAAGGGTTACCTTTCTGACGTAATGATGGTTAGGAATGTCAACATACATTTCTAGTGTTGCTACTAAGGATGGACTCTTAGTCTATCTCTAGTAGTAATGCTAAGAAACACCAACAAGCATTTCTGGTGCTGTTGCCGGGGAGGGCAAAAGAAAAATGCAAACATCTAGCATTGGCATAAACATTGATTACAAAATAAGCATTGGTAGCCATAGTTTAAGCAGGCTAACTTTGCCGTTTTCTTCCTCTTTTTATTGGAATGAAAATAGGATAGTGTATGAGCGGTTTTAACCTGCCGAAAAACTTCGTCAATGATCTGAAAGCACTCCTAAGGAAGAGAAGGGCCCGTACCATTTCTTCTTCCGCTATTCCACCGGCAGACGAACCGGTCACTTCCGCACCATCCGCAACTACCCCCATGGCCAAGTCACTTCCGACTACTCCACCTCCGCCGTTGCCAACGTGCCCGTTGGGCCTGCTGTCAATATCGGGAATGGAAATTTTGAGCTCCGTACTGGCCTACTCACGATGGTGCAGGCAAACCAGTTCTGCGGTTTGACCAGTGAGGACACAAACGCTCACCTGCAACACTTCCTTGAGCTGTGCGAAACAATCATCATCAAAGATGTCGCACAAGATAGCATCAGCTTCCGCTTATTTCCCTTCTCCCTCACGGGGAAGGCGAAGCAATGGTTCTACCAAAGCAAGGAAGCTGTCAACACGTGGGACAAGTGTTCCGTGGCGTTCCTCGCAAAATTCTTCCCCATGAGCAAAACAAATGCTCTACGGGGGAAGATATCAAACTTCCAGCAGACTTTACTCGAGTCTATTCCTGAGGCTTGGGAAAGGCTCCAGGAGTACATCTGGGCCTCTCCCCATCACGGGATGGAAGATTGGCTCATGCTTCGGAATTTCTACGAGGGCCTCACGGCCATGTCCCAAAACCCAGGAGGAAGCGTCCTACGTTAACAATGGGTTTCGCCAACATCAACAACCAGGTAATGGGTGGAACAACCAGAATCACCCCCAAGGTAATTCTTCCAATTTTAATTTCAATTCCTCCCAGCCTTCGTTGAAAGATCTTGTCTTAGGACAGGCCAAGATAAATGAAAACCTTACAAAAAAGTTTTCTTTTAATGATAAAATGTTTGAAAACATAAATGCTAAGCTTCATAGCCTGTCCTTATCTATTAAAGATCAAATAAGTTTTAATAAAAGGATAGAATCTTAGATCACCAAGCTTGCTTCTGCTGCTAAGTCTGTCATGCATCCTGATAGCTCTATTGAGAATATTAATTCGGTGACCACGAGAGGGGGTAAGACCACTCGTGATCCACCGCACCCTAACCATAAGATAGGTAAAGCACCAAGGCAGCAAGAGGAAGTACCGGTCGAATCAGCAGAACCTCAGGAAGAATCTGCTGAAGATGAGCCGACACCAGAAAACTATGTGGACACCACGATGCTTCCTTTCCCTACAAGGATAAGGAGGAAGAAGAAGGCCAGAGATGAGCAGTTCCTTCGATTCGTGGAGATGGTTGAAAAGACACACGTCAGTGTTCCGCTGATGGATGTCCTACACATACCTTCCTACGCTAAGTACATCAAGGACATCATCAATAACAAGAGACCATTGCCGTCCATAGATATTGTCAAGCTGATTGAAGAGTGAAGCAAGATCCTGGGTGCCCCACAATCACATGCTCTATTGGCACCTAGCAATTCAACCATGCCTTATATGATCTTGGGGCAAGCGTAACCATCATGCCGAAATCAGTCTTTGACAGACTGAATTTCACAAACCTGGAGCCCACCAACATGACACTTAAGTTGGTCGACTTCTCAATTCGGTACCTAGTAGGGATTGCGCAAGATATCCCTATCAAAATCAGAGGGTATTATGTCCCAGTGGATTTTGTGATGCTCAACATTGAGCTTACCAAAGAAACACCACTTATCCTGGAGAGACCATTCTTGAGTATGGCAGGAGCACAAATTGATGTTGGAGTTGGAGAAATCCGCTTCAATATCAATGGAGAAGAAGAGAAGTTCGAGTTCAGGCCTCACCGTCAGGAAGAATGCAACATGATACGCATCAGATATGGGCCGAATCCCCGAGGCATCAAGGAGGTAGAGATTCACCCTTAGCTTTTGAACAACTTATCAAAAATCTAAAAAGAATCAAAGAAAAAGCTGGAGCCAAAGAAAAGGCTTCTCCAAAAAGAAATGTGAACAAGGAGCAAAAAAACAAAATGACTCCTAAAAAGAAAACACAGGAAAAGAGAGAAGAAAGTCCTGAGCCTTCACAGTAAAAGACGGTGTGGAAACCCAAAGAAAAAGTTGGATATACCACCACACCACCCAAGACAACCCAAAAGGTATGGAGGCCAAAGCAGGTACAACCATCTTCTCCTCCCAAGACGGACTACCATCTTCAAGCAAACAATGAAGGGAGAAAAGTCCTGCTCAACGGACTTAAAAAGGTGAGCCCTTGCCGAAGCTAAATCGGTAGTTATCCTTAATTAGTTCTTACTTTAAATAAATTTAGCAGTTTCTTTATTTCAAATAAATGCCTGAGTAGTTTCTTTGTCTCCTAATAATTTTTTTTAAAAATATATATAAATACATGCTTACATGGTGTTAGTGTTGCATTTATGATATGTCTAAAATGCCCCTATGCTCTTTCCTTTCATGCACATGAATCTTTCTGATCATAGGAATATTTTCTCATAAATGCATGATAGTGTGATCTTACATATTTTCATGAATATCTCTCATATCCTACACTCTATCACACACACTATCACTCTGATTCACCGTGCATCAGACCCAATCGTAACCGGGATAGCGATCCACTCAGATAGCATGCCATGCAGGAAAAAGACTGAGGCTGGCAAGTGGACCCAGGGGAGCGACCGCCCCCAGGACCGACCACCCCCCTGACTTTGCCGATCAGCGCTAATCTTTTTCGTACCTCCCTCTGATCCCTCCAGCATCGTGCCCATGGTTACGATCAGGTTGTTTCCTTGCCAGAGACCGTGGTAGCACCTATATAAACCCCCCATAGGTCTTTCCTCTCCTCACACCAACCTTTCTCTTCTCCCTCTTGCAAAGCTTGCTAAACTCTCCCTTCTCCAAGTGATGACCATGTCTAGCTATGCCCTCTCGCTGATCAACGCTCCAGGAGCCATAGCAAACCTAGGCATAGCACCCTACCAAGAGAGTTCCTTTGTGAGGGAAGAAGCCCGTGTTGTGGTGGAGCCATAGCAATCATGCCGCCCCCTAGCAATGACTTCAAAAATGTATCAAGCTTGAATCCATGGCATGCTCCCGTGCACCCGAAGGTGGCGCCAAGAAGAAGACCAATGCTGCCTGTCCTACTACCGGTGCCCTAGGCCTCAAGAGGAAGGCCCCTAGTAGTAGCGGGTTTGGCAAATGTGCTGCCGTGATGTCCTCATCCTCCAGTGTACCATCTTTTTCGTCTCCCGTTAAGGATAGTCGCTCTTACACCATTAGGGGAGTCGCAAACCCGATGGAGGGTACGCTAAGGGTCTTTTTCGCAAGGGCGATGAGCCGGCTAGCAAGCCCGCATCGTCGGCCAAGGAGGCAGAATCCTCTGGCACCCTTCCTAGGATCAGGAGGCATTTACCGCAGCCATCCATCAAACGTCGTGTAGGTCAGTACAAAAGCAGTGACGACGAGGATAACTCTAGTATCCTCGCTGGCCTCAAAGCCGAACAGGCTAGCTTACATGCTATTCTAAGGGTGTTAGAAGACGACCTAGAAGCCAAAAACATGGAGATTAGGGACCTTCGTGACGACATAAATAAGTTCCGCTTCAAGTTTAATCTTAGGCTCAAGAAGGTCTCGGAAGCCCTAGGTGTTGAGCATCTCCTTGAATATCTTTAGAATACTCCCGCTGCACGAACAAATAGGCACATATTTTCCTTTTTACGATCTTTTCTTTTCCAATCATTTTCCCTTCCAATGTAGATGTGCCTATTTGAGTTTATCAATGGAATAAAGTTTTTATCTATGTTGTGCACTTGTTTTCTCCATACATATATTTTGTGACTAACCAAGATAGGAAAGAAAACAAGTGTGGGGGAGGACTCTCCAATTCGACTGCACAAAAACAAAATAAAAAATTTGGTTTGTGCAACTTTTTCCCCCTCTCATTCTAAAAATGTTTTTAAGAAAAAAATTTAAAATGTTTTATCCTTCATACTCCATCAAACATGTCTTCCTATATTCGAAATGTTTGCATACTTTTTATTCCCTGCTAATATTCCTAAAGATTTATGAACACTGTTTAGGGACCCCATTTTATCTAAGTAATTGACGGATGAGATATAGTAGGATGACATGATGCTTGCTCGTTCTTGCAAAGTACTTGGGATTTATTTTACAAAAACAAAAATCCAATAGCATGTTCGTTGAATGATTAGCAAATACCTACCAAGGCCATATGTGATTCTATATGACAAAACCTTCCAAATATACCGCTTATTTTGTGTTGAGTTGGGTCAAATTTTGCGACCGCTATTGAGAGATGTTTCATGCTCCTAAAGATTAGAATTCACATACACCCACCAAATAAAGCCAATTCTCACCTTGAGAGTTGCGCAAAACATGCACTCATCCATCCACCAAAAATATGCCAACTCTTACATCAAGAGTTGCGCAGTCTTCTCCACCAAATAAAAATGTCAATTCTTATTCTAAGAACCGCGCATTTCCTCGGCAAAGTTTTACTCCATCCATCTGCCATCATGATATCTCCTTATTCAAAGTTTTTCATATGCCAATAAAAGATATGGGGCTATGCTAAAAAAATAAAAATAAAAAAAATAAACGGGAAAGAAAAATTCCAAATGCCCGTTCAAAAAATGAATGGTGAAGGTCTTATAGCCCATATCTTCCCAAGTTTTATCCAAGGAGAATCATGATGCATGGAGTACCAAAAAGAGTTAGAATTAGGTTTCCACATTCATATTTCCACACACATGCACATTCTGATCTAGGGGTATGACGCACTCCCTCCGGTATGGTCTGGGGTTTGACTTGACAAACATATGCAAGGTAAGTGTGCCTCATCATCCTCATTCCTACCTAAAACTCCAGATAAGCCTTTTTAGTGGTAGGAACCACTTACAAATATGAGCGACTTGAGAGAATCATTCAAGGAACACATGCTATTTTTATGTTTTCAAAATCTTGCAAAAACCCAAGTTTCTACGTAGGGACAGAGTAAGAGGATTTGATTCCAGGCTATTCCATTTTTCAATTACCCAAGATAACTTGGTAGCCACATTGAAGTTCATAAATCCAGGTGAAGCTTGGAATAACCTGTATGCAGATTCTTTTGAATAAGGAAGATGAACCCATTTGGTCCTGAGCACTTTACTTGAGGACGAGCAAAGGACCAAGTATGGGGGAGTTGTTGGCGGTCCTTAGCAACTAAATTACAACATCATTTTAATGCTAAAATAAATAGAATGTAGGGCTTTTATCTAACCTTTCCACAAGTTTTTTGTGTATGTGACTTGCAGATATGACACGTGGAAGTACACGTAATCTACAAAGAAAGCGCATTTAGAAATCACATTTTAGAAAAGGCGCAAACCAAGGACAAGAGAGAAAGCCCACCTCAACACCAAACTGGACCCATTCGTAAGTGCGGGGGAGATCCAGGCCCAACATCAAACCGACCACCTGAAGGCGGTGGCCAGTTGGGCCAGCTAGGGGACCGACCGCCCCTAGGACCGGCCGCCCCCCTGGTGGGATCTCTCGAGCCCATCCTTCACAGGCGGTTCATTAGGTGGTATCCCAAAGGCGGTTTCACCTCCTTCCAATTGAGGAGACGCCTGAACCGTCCTACATGAGCTATAAAAGAAGGGCTCCTTCACTCTTCAACAGACACCAACATTTGGAGCACTACACCTCACATTTCTTACTTGTTCTCTTTAGAATAGTTTTAGTAGTTGAGCAAGGCAAAGCTATCAAGGAGAGCTTGTCTCGTTTGAGGAATCAAGAACATCTTGTTATGAAGACATTTTAGTTCTCCTCTATCAGCAAGTTCTTATCTTATTTATATAGCAATGCATATGAATTAGAGTATAGTCTTGTTCATATTATCATCATGAAATATAAACTAGTCTATAGTCTATGTGCTATGATCTTGATATGTTCATCAAAGTTCTTCATCGTTCATCGAATTAGTATGAATAGAGGAAGAACTAAGGATGGGATAATGGTTCATTGTGCTATCATGGTTGCTCCTAGCCGAGCCTATCAATCCGAAGGGTTGGGGTCCCGGGAGGTTAGGAGTTGTTTCCAATTACATGGGCGTGGTGCTCGGGTATGCGAGATCAGCGGATACGTCGGTATCCCACGGGTAGAGGGGTAGGTGGGCAGGTGGTGACAGGCCTGTCCATCCCAAGCACTCCCCACGTTTGGGTATTGAGTAGGAGTTTGTAAAGTCTCTATCGGCTGGCAGACTAGCTGCGAGGATCTCCCTATCATCCCAGACTTAGTCCTAATTCTAGTCGTATTAGTTAGATGTATTCTGCTATTCTTAGCATAAGCTATATTAGACCAGTGTCTGCTCACGTAGTTTATTCTTTTATTCTTTATTTACCTTTATCCTTGAGGTTGGCTCCGATGTGTGTGTCCACTATCTTATGAACCTAACTTAACCCTTGTTTATGCTATGTCTACCTATGCATTTAATAAGTAATCATGCTTATACCAAAGCTAGATGCATTCATCATGCCCTCCTACGAGAAATTATAAATATGACACCCTTGAATACTCACTGGTTGAAATGCGACAATTATAGTTCTGTGCACTTGTAGAGTTATTCTTATTTCTTACTGAGCTATCGATTGGCATACCTAAGTACCATTACTTAAGGATTATAATTCTTGTTGCACCCCAAGGTGCCGTGCTATAGTTTTGCATATCGTAAGTAATGACGGTTAGGAAGGCCAATCCGACACTTCTAACTGTTATTACCAGACTGCATTATCTAGGCTGACGCCGTTAAGGGCCAAGGGTTACCTTTCTGACATAATGATGGTTAGGAATGTCAACATACGTTTCTAGTGTTGCTACTAAGGACGGACTCTTAGTCTATCTCTAGTAGTATCAGTAGACGAGCTATCGGTTCTAGTTGTAGTGCTTTCGCTATCGGTGCCACTAGAACTGGAGCTGCTAGACGATGAACTTTCAGAAGATGAACCCTCAGACATGTTACACACGCACACAAATTTAAACCAATGTGGCAAAACTAAAAAGAAAAAACATACAAAATGAATAAGAAAAGCAACCAAGAGTTCCATTCGGAAACGCTAAAGGGGACAAAGTACCAGACTAAGTGAGAGACTTACTGAATGTAATGGAAACCGAATCAGTCACACCGAAAACGCTCGTCCAGCGCCCCCTAGCTCGATAGAATGCAAATGAGCGAGGGGAGTGTGGGGGCTCACCCAATTTATACATCTAGCACAAGCCGATTGTGGGGCCGGCAGTTGCACACACCCTGAGCTTAGAAGCGGAACCACCGGTGGCACGATACCCGAGATAACGGCAGTAACGGTTCAAAATTTCTTTGATTCGGCTCCGAGGGGCGGCGTTTGGTAGATGGTCTAGACTTTTGACATTAACGTTATCATCGATAATGCTAATGGTGAGGGGTTATATTGGGGGCAAAAGAGATCTTGGCCACCCCCATCTGCCAATTATTAAGCCCGTGCACCGAACATGGCAACCCCTCGACTGATACCAGGTATCAGTTGCTTGGCATAGCTTTCGGATGGCCTTGCGACAACTCACAAGACAGCTAGCTCAGGCCCCCAAGGACCCGATAAGTGCCTATTAGTATCCATGGGATGTTATCGGTACGAGAGTTATCGGGGCTGGTGTAAAGGTCCTACCGAGCCCATGCTCAGCTGCCACATTGATAGCGGATATCGGTCGTAGGCTGATGATATCGGTTTTGCCCACATGGCCCAGCGATTGGGTGACCCGGCTAACTCATTTCAGGAGATGTGCAGGTGATGACAAAAGAGGTGATGTGGGCCAACAAGTCCTCACAAGGTGGGCCATCCTTTTGTCGGTGGTTCAAGGACCGGTAGCGCTTTACGGAAGGAGGACGGTTATGCCCCCGACGCTGATGGATATGCTCGGCATCAGCAGTAGGTAGAGGGGTAGTTTGGGAATGTAAAGGTTTACGGGCCACTATAAATATCCCCAGGGGGATGTAAGAGGAGGGAGATCCATGTCTTGTCACATCAGTACACTATCGATCTTTCGGTTCACTTCTAGTATTATTATTCATTAACTTCGATAAAGGAGTGGTTTGGTTCCATCCTTTACCAACAACAAGAAGGCAAGCAAATATGATGACAACAGATAAAAAAGGGAAGATGAACCAAAGAAAGAAGAGAAAAAAACAGAAGGAGAATTTCAAGAACCCCAGAAGCAATTATACGTGATATTCTTAGGAGTACTAGGAGCGAGAAGTAAACAGCAGCAAAAATTGGCACACAGGGCATCATGGTGGCAGAACCTGCAAATCCAAGATACTTGGATTGGTCTGAGTACCCAATAAACTTCACAATAGAAAATCAATGGACGAGCACAGCCAACGTGGGTTGTTATCCACTAGTGGTAGCACCTACAATCATGGGAATCATTCTGCCTAAAGTCTTAATTGATGGAGCGGTAGATTAGACATCATATTCACAGCGACTTTGAAGAAAATGAGCATAGACTATGAAGGGATGATAACCCCATCAAGCACACCGTTTTATGGCATAGTAGCCGGAACAGCAGCAGTACCTTTGGGACAAATAACATTGCCAGTCTCCTTTGGCACCACGAAGAAGTACAAAACAGAATTCATCAAGTTTGAAGTGGCTAATTTTGAGTTTTGCTACCATGCTATCTTGGGATGACTAGCACTAACCAAGTGTTGGCGGTCCTTAACGGTTATTTTACACCGCCAATTAAAGACCAAAAGGGGTGAATTATATATTTACATATGCATATATATTTATTATTAACCCAATTCCACTTGTATTTGGAGAAATACTATTTTGCAGGAATATATACAAAAAGTACAAGAAATCATTTTTAGAAATACGCTTTTCGGAAAGTGTAAAATTAAGGAATTGGAGAGAAGCCCACCTCGGGGCCGAACTGGACCTAGTGCACCACATGGGCACGGTCCAGGCCCACTCCACAACTGACCATCCAAGGTCGGTCAGGGGGAGGCACTAACCAGGGGTGCGCGCCCCTGGCCTGGTGCGCGACCGCCCTAGGAGGCCAGCTGGGCCCAACCTCTAGGAGGCGGTTCCTGCCTTCCATGTGGAGTATATGCGGTTGTGCACTTGATGAATCTACCCCTGAACCGCCTATGACCAACTATAAGAAGAGGAGAAGAGCACACCACACACACACCATTTGGAGCAATCTACCTCTCTCTCTACATTTGTTCTTTAACCTAGTAGTTGTTGGAGCAAGGTTAGAAGCTAGCAAGGAGGGCTTGTCTCCTGGGAAGCAAAGCTACTCTTGGTAATATTTCTAGGGAGAGTTCTTCCCTATTCAAGTTCTCTACTCTTATATACATTATCGCATATGAACTGGAGTATAGTCTTGAGTATGATATATTCAATGATTATGAACTAGACTATAGTCCATATGAGAATTGTTCATCATGTTCATACATGTTCTTCATCGTTCATATGATATGCAAGAACGGTGATGATAGGAATAGGGCGATAGTTCGATGTTCCTTCCGGTTTGCCTATATCCTAGCTCGTCCATCCGTAGGGTGGGGGTCCTGGGGGATGTAGGTAGTTCCCTACTATGCGGGCGTGGTGTCTGAATACGAGGAGGACTTTGGATGTGACGGCATGCCACGGTTGAGGGGTAGGTGGCAGGGAGTGACCTAGTCCCATCCGTCCTTCGTAATCCCCCATGTTCATGTGTCGTGTAGGAGTTCATAAATGTCCCCATCGGCTGACAGATCAGCTGCCGGGATCTCCCTGTTACCTTAGAACTTGACTTGTTACCTAACCTGTATATCATGTGATTTAGCTGTTCAATGCATAGGTATAAGATGCGTCTGCTCCACATAGTTGTCTTTTAATCTTTCATTTGTTTATTCTTTATTTCTATTTATCCTTATGGTAGATCCAAGTGTGTGTCCACTATCTATCCAACGTTTATCGCTTACCCCTGCATAGCATTTGGCCTCACTTCGATGATATGAAGTCATAATCTTTCTATGCTAGAGGTACCTGTACCGGCCTTCCTTTGGGAAAATATAAATAACAATACCCTGATAATACTTCCGGGTGAAATGCTACAATGATAGATCTGTGCGCTTGCGAATATTTCTAAAAGGGTGAAGATCTATCACATGGCAATCCTTATATCATTACTAGAGAATCAATTCTAGTGACGGTATTAAGACCTGCCTACAAAAGGCGTTTCTGGCGTAACCGCCGGGGATGGGTTCCCTACCTGTCTTTTGGTGTTTGCGCTAAGAAACGCCAATAAGCATTTCTGGCGCCGTTGTCGTGGAAGGCATTGGTACAGTTAACTCTAGCATGAGAAAAATAAAACATATATATATGACTTCATTAGAAATGGCCATTGTCTATGCGGGCTAAATTTTATGTTTTCTCCTGTTGTGGATGAAAACAGGATAGTGTATGACTGGTTTCTCTCTGTCGGAAAACTTCATCAACAATCCAGAGGCACTCACTAGGAAGAACCGGTCTCGTGCCGCTTCTTCCCCTGCCAACCCGTCGACAGAAGAACCAGTCGCTGCCGCACCTTTCACTTAAAGCGAGATGGCCCAGAAGTCACTCCGTGAGTTCTCTACCCCGGCTGTTGCCAACGTCCCACTGGGCCCGCTATCAACATTAGGGACAAGAACTTTGAACTTCGGACCGGGCTCATCACTATGGTGCAGGCGAGCCCGTTTTGTGGGCTCCCTAACGAGGATGCCAACGCTCATCGACAGCACTTCCTGGAGCTGTGCGACACGATCGTGATCAAGGATGTCACACCTAACGCCATCAGGCTCCGTCTGTTTCCCTTCTCCCTCATGGGGAAGGCGAAATAATGGTTCTACAAGGACAAGGAAGTTGTTGATACATGGAGCAAATGCACCACCGCGTTCCTCGCAAAATTCTTTCCCATGGGCAAAACCAATGCCCTGCGGGGAAGAATTGCCAACTTCTAGCAGACCTCAATGGAACCCATACCGGAATCATGGGAGAGGCTACAAGAGTATATTCAGGCTTGCCCCCACCACGACATGGAGAACTGGCTGGTGCTTCAGAACTTCTACAATGGGTTAACACCCATGTCGAAGGGGCACCTCGACGCCACTGCTGGTGGCGCCTTCTTATCGCTCATCATCGACAACACTGCTGCGTTGATTAATAAGATGGTGGAGAACCAAGATTGGGGGAAGAAAGAGCCCCCGCTAAAGCATAAAAAGGCATGCATACCGTAAAGGAGGTGGATATGCTTGCCGCAAAAATAGACCTCTTACTAAAAAAGATTGATGAACGTGCCGCTGACACGACTGGCACCGTCAACGCCATAGACACTCGCATGACGTGCGAGGTCTGTGGGAACATTGGCCATTCGGGCAATGATTGCCCTGAGACCGTGAAGACGCCGCGTACATCAACAATGGGTATTGCCAACAAGGAGGCACAATGGCTGGAACAACCAATCGCGCCCTCCATTCCAAGGTAATTCGAACTACCAATCTAATTACAATTCGAATCAGACTTCTTTGAAAGATCTTGTTCTAGGCTAGGCGAAGATAAACGAAAATCTGACTAAAAAGATGCTTAATAATGATAAAATTTTGGAAAACATAAATAGCAAGATAGAAGGTTTATCTTCTGCCTTTAAGAACCAGCTGAGCTTTAATAAGATGATAGAAACTCAGTTAGCTCAAATAGCTGCTGCCATACCCGCTGATACCAGTTCGGGAAAGATCCCGGGGCAACCCGAGGTCTCGCTCGAATCTGTTAACATGATCTCGACAAGGCTTGGTAAACCTTCATCGTGGGGTA
>CM041630.1:31773579-31930583 GCA_023333625.1 Bothriochloa decipiens
TGTCACGTAACTAAAGTCTGACATATGTTGCACAAGTACCTCATGTTCTTATCTTGCAACTCAAAGCTCACGTGCAATGCATTCATGTTGCATTTTAATTTCCACATGTGATTTGGTTTTTATTTGGTTTATGTGATGCTAAATAATAAATCAACAATATTTATTTGATTTATTTTCTCAAATAAATATTGTGGGAATAATACCCCAACAAATACAAGGGTCTTGTATACCCACTAATTGATTACACAAAATTGACACATCTCATATATGTATATACATGTGCATATATATAAAAGTATTTGAAAAAAACAGAAATAGAAAAGAGAAAAGAAAAGATAAAAAGGAAGAAGCCTTCTCGGCCCAAACCTGCAAGCCAGCCCAGCACCGGCCCAGCTGCTTCCTCCCTCCCTTTCTCTCTCTCACGCATCGGCCCACTGGAGCCCACAGCAACTGCGCGAGCCCACACCCAAAGGCCACCATCGCATCTTATTCATATATACTTCACTTGCTTACATTTCGATGCGACGTGATAAACCTTGGGAGGGCCTAGAGGGTGCCAGGCTTGATGTGTGTGTTGATGGATTAGATGGGCATGTGAGCTGATGACGATGTTCCTGGGTTTGGGGTGGAGCTTACGGTAGGGAGTAGAGTGAGGGTTGAGTCGATCGAGCCGAGATCTACAACGAGCTTTTGGAGCGAGTCTTGCCGTGGAATGTATATGGACATTTCCATGATTAGCAGTCTATGGCGGACTAACTATGATGCGATGGTGGTCTTCGGGTGTGAGCCTCTGAGGGGTGGAACCCAAGATGACGGTGCCGTGGTAGCACGCTAAAGATCAACCCTAGAGAAGACATCTTGGCTTGGTCACACTTAGGAACTGCTGCGCTGGTAACCGGATTATAGGAATCTCTTGCTTTCCACTCACTTCCCATTGGAGGGGAGATGGCCAAACCGTTGGATAGATCGATGCCATTACTATCAGGCGAGCGTGTGTCAGGGAGGTAGGAGCATGTTGATGTCTCACACCCTTTCAAGATGATCATGATGCTCTGCGGGAATGGGATCATGAGATAGACTCCTCACAGTATCAGCCACTCTAAGGGTGTTCCAAGGCTGAGAGGTAGGATGGCATCGTTCTATGGTGGTAGGCGCCCGGAATCTGCGTAGGTGGTGATCAACATCGATGATGGTTATCTAGTGGATTAGTGAAACCTCTACAGAGTGTATGGTTGATCGATTGATACATATGCCGACTTGTTTGGCTATGGACCTTTCTTTTGTTTTGCTTGCACCGGACTAGAGAGCAGAGTGTTCTACCTCCCCCCTAAGTGTGATTTTCGGCTGTGAGCCAGGTCAAGGGCTGCGGGCTACTGAAGCAAGCCGAGAGGGAGTTGGCTTGTCAACACGAGTCTGAGATGGCGTTGGAGGATATGGGATGGTGTTTCAGGGATGGATGGTGATGGATGGTGTGGGTATGGGAATGTGTATAAAACTTGCTTTTTAATTACTTATATACTTGATTGCTACGTAGGAAACCCCAACGTTTATAGGTTTCTTTGTTTATATCTATGTTTTGCATCTAATTTTTCCATAAAGCAATGCATAGGGTGGGAGTGGCCAGTACACATCGTACTAAAAATTTGGTTTCAGGTTCAAGGAGTGAGTACTCATCTGGGGAGTACAGTGTTTGAGGGTTTCGTACCTATGCTCAAGTTGGATCGGAGATGATAGCTTCCGCACCTTCAAGCTTTTAATTTTATGCTGCATGAACTCTAATTTTGCCAAGTGGCGATGTAATAAGTTATTGTCATCCTCTCTATTACACTCTTTTGTTCGATGTATGGATGATGGTATTCAACTGTTATCGGGTAATGTGATTTAAATGGTCATGTTACACTTCGACTCTGTGGATTTCCCTTCGTAAAAATCGAGGTCATTTTAGTTGGTATCGGAGCCATATTTGACCCTAGGACGAAACCCTAGAAATGGATGATAGAACAGGACAAACCAGCTTTTCTTTCGGTTATATACCGACCCTGCATTTCTTCTTATTCAAGGCTTCCCTATTATTACTGACTTGCTGACCTTTTCCCTTTAAAACGTGCAGATGACAAGCTTTGGACCCCCGCTTAGACCATTGAGCAGCCTACCCAAGGCTGAGTTCACCTACGAGGGACGGGAGTTTCTAGGCTTCCCGTACACCCTGTGCCATGTTCTGGGAGTGCTCGAAGTGCCTGTTGAGGAGATCAAGTACACCTGCACTGGAGCACCTGACCCTGAAGGAGGAATCAAGGGCTACATGGTCACCCACCTGGAGACCCCTGCAAGTCAGACTCTACCTTGAGTATCAGCTCTCCTAGAGATGACAATCGAGGAAGGGATCCAGTCTGTGTCCCTCAAAGCTTTGCGTAAAGTGATGAAGATCGCATACGAGCACCTTCGCAACACAGAGTTTCGCCTTCTTCCTTAGGCCCTAAACTCCCTCCTCACACCAGAGCAGCAGGATGACCTGGTTAGGCTGGTCATCCTAGCTGAGACAAGCCTTTGCAACCATGCCTCCACCGCTCACCTCTTTGAGCAGAACCGCTACATAGAGCACTTAGAGAAGAAGAGGTGCCTTGACCGCAACACACTGATGGAGTACCAAGAGTTTTACAAGAAGGAAGCTGAGGAGAAGGAAAGTCTCAAGGCAACCATCGCTCAGCTGAAGGACAAGCTCGCCGGACAAGCAAGAGCCCACAAAGCCGAAGTCGCTAACCTGCGAGACAAGGTGAAGGACATTGGGCTTCGAAACTACTACCTCGACGCAAGGGTCCTCCAGTTGGAAAGAGAGGAGATTGACAAGGACAAGGAGATCAGAGAACTTCAAAAGAGGAGACAGGAAGATGGCAAGAGCAACTTCACCGTGCAATATGAGAAGGCAATGCTCATCAAAGCCTTGAAGAAAGCAGAGGCAAAAGCACAGTGCAACCAAAGCCATCTGATTGCCCTGATGATTCAGAATGAGACCTTGGTGGACAGGTACAAGAGGCTCAAGATAGCTTGGAAGAACGCCGACGAGAGGCGCTGCCAGGAATACGCTGAGTTGCAGGACCGACTTCCTTTGTCGGCCAGACACAAGGACCCCTTCAAGGAAACATTCCAGATTGGTCAGCTCTTAAGGCACGACCACTGTCCAGCCCCCACTAACCTGTCGCTTATCAAGGAGTTTGGAGAAGCCCAGGCTTACATGAAGCGTTGTCACATGTCACAAGAGGAGCTGACGGTTCTTGGCAGCCATTTTTCACCCAGCAGTGTATGACACACTGATGTACGAGTCAAACTAGTGTGGACCCTGCGTGGCCATGTCATGAGTTAGATTTGAGCTAGTTGTTATCCATGAGTTATGATGTATCATCCCTGATGTACCCTCCATGAGTTACCTTCTCGTAGTGCAAGTCTCACACGTCATCTAGCATAGCTGCTAGAGATGATGCCATGTAATGCAAACCATGTGATGAATATTTGATCTTATCACATTTTATGGCTCTTATTGCTTCTTTGTATGAGTGTTGGATAGATTAAATGTTTTTCCTTGAATCATTGAAATCATTTAATTATATTGAATCAATAAGTACTAAACCATTGTCGACCCGTGTCACAGATGTCTGCACGTCGCTTCGCACGTCTGGGCAACCGTCCGCCTCCTCCCGTGCCTGAGCTTGGGTGTGGAAGGCGCCATGGACGCAGGGGTGGTCACGTTTCGCTCATCGACCTCAACCAGGGTGGGAAGGATCATGAGCGGGCCCCTCCAGCTGGAGGTGGTGCTCCTAGAGGAGGTGCCGCTAGAGGAGGTGATACCAATGGCAATGGGCCTCCACCGCAGCCGAACCCTCTGTCGCAGCTGAACCCGCCACCACTACCGCCACCGAACCTGGTGAAAGTGATGGCGCAACAGACGCAGCTGCTCGCCGCATTGGTCAATGGGGCCAACCACCTCTATGGAGGCAACCCGAATGACATCCAGAGGAAACTCGAGGGTTTTCTAAAGCTCAGGCCACCCACCTTTGATGGCACCTACAAGGAACCGCTGGAAGCTACTGATTGGCTTTGGGAGATCGAGAAGAAGCTGGAGCTGACCACCTATACCCCTGAGGAACATGTCGGGATCGCTACTCACTATCTCACTAGAGCTATACGCTCCTGGTGGGACAGCTACTGTCATGCTCATGAGGACCCTGACCACATCTCCTGGGATGAGTTCGCTGGTGAGTTCATCGAGTACCATGTTCATGAGGCAGTCATGGAGCAGAAGGAGGAGGAATTCTGAAATCTCACTCAGAAGGGGTGTGACAACTGTGAGTACACCAACGCTTTCACCAGTTTGCTGCGCTATGCACCTCCGCATGTTGCAGCATCTGAGAAGGAGAAGATCACTCAGTACAGGAAGGGTCTGAACCCCAAGATCAAGGTGGCCCTGGGAGGCACCAAGAGTCACACCCTTCATGACATGATCGATCGCTACATACAGATTGAGAAGGACTAGAAGGAGGCAGGAGAAATGTCTAGGAGGGAGAAGAAGAAGTCCGAGGGCTCCTACCGTGACCATGAGCGCAAGAGGTTCCATCAGGATAGGTCATCAAGCCATCCTCACTACGGCAAGGACCCTACCTATGGCTCGGGTAAGAGTGATGGTGCCTACTCTGCTGACCACTTTCGCTCTTCCCGTAACCATCGCTCCCGCGACCGTCCTCGTGACCATCGCTCTCGTGATCGCTCTGGGAAGGATTGCTACCCCCAGAAGCACTCTTTGCAGCCATGTCATAGGTCTGACCACTCTACACCTGCTCGTGCTGCGCCAAACCCTGGCAACTGGAAGGCTGCTATGCCAACCCCCACAGGCAGTGTGCCAACCACTTGCTATGGTTGTGGCAAACCTGGCCACAAGGTCATTGACTGTCCTAAGAAGATGCCCGCTCCTACCGCACCCAAGTCATAGTACCGTGGGTCTACAAGCCGCGGTCGCCTCATGCACATGAATGCTGAAGAAGCTCAAGCTGCCCCAGATGTTGTGTATGGTATGTTTTTAGTTAATGGCATTAAAGCATCCGTTCTGTTCGATTTGGGAGCTACATGTTCATACATTTCATCCAAGTTTGCACGAGAGAATAATATACCTACCACTCCACGTCTAGAGCCTATAGTCACCAGTTCTCCCCTAGGTGAGATGAGAAGCACCCATATCTGTAAGGGAGTGAAGCTTTCTATCGAGGGTCTAGCCTTTCGAGCTAACCTTACCCTTCTACCTTCAAATGGCCTGGATGTCATCCTAGGCATGGATTGGCTTATCAAGCACAGGGGTTTGATCTCTTGTTCACCCAGATATGTTCAGATAACCCACCCTTCTAGCCAAGCAGTTAGATGTGCACCTTAGACGGATAAATCAGTATCTATTCTATGTGCCCTGAATGCACTCAAGTCTTAGGCAGAATCTCAGAAAAAGGAGAAGACTCTCACTGATGTCCCCGTTGTTAGAGAATACGCGAGTGTGTTTCCAGAAGAGTTACCAGGCATGCCACCTGATCGTGATGTTGAGTTCATCATTGACCTAGTGTCGGGTACCGGTCCCATTGCTAAGCGACCGTACCGCATGTCAGTTGATGAACTAGAAGAGCTCAAGAAGCAACTAAAAGAGCTTTCTGATAAGGGCTTTATTAGGCCTAGTGCCTCGCCCTAGGGATCACCTGTTCTATTTGTGAAGAAGAAGGATGGTACGATGAGGATGTGTGTTGACTATCGCAATCTCAACGTTGTTACTATCAAGAACAAGTATCCTCTACCCAGGATTGATGATCTGCTTGATCAGCTTTGTGGTGCTAAATACTATCCTTCGGTCAGGCTACCATCAAATGAAGATTCATGAAGAAGACATTCCTAAGACAACCTTTGTCACACGCTATGGGCAGTATGAGTTCATCATGGTATCCTTCGGTCTCATGAATGCCCCTGCCTACTTCATCAGCATGATGAACAAGATGTTTTTGGATGATCTTGATCGGTTTGTGGTAGTCTTCATTGATGACATCCTGATCTATTTAGCCACTATCAAAGAACATGAAGCACACCTGAGGATTGTGCTTGAGAAGCTATCCCAACACCAACTCTATGCCAAGTTTAGCAAATGTGAGTTTTGGCTTGAAGAAGTTGCTTTCCTTGGTCATGTACTCTCAGCTGATGGTGTTGCTATAGATCCTACAAAGATAGAGGCCGTGAAAGAATAGGAGCAGCCTCGCAATGTGTCCGAGATTAGGAGTTTCTTGGGATTGGTGGGTTACTATTGCCGATTCATTGAGAACTTCTCGAAGATAGCTCGTCCTATGACAAATCTCTTGAAGAAGACCAACGAGTTTGAATGGACACTTGAATGTGAACAAAGCTTCCAAACTCTGAAGGAGAAGATTACTGCCACACCTGTCCTAGACTTACCTGATATCACTAAAGACTTTGTCATCAATTGTGATGCCTCTCACCAAGGACTAGGTTGTGTGCTGATGCAGAATGGGAAAGTTATTGCTTATGCTTCCTGACAGCTAAAGGAGCATGAGCAACGATACCCCACTCATGATCTCAAGTTAGCAGCTGTTGTGCATACCCTGAAGATTCGGAGGCATTATCTCATTGGCAACAAGTGTGATATATACACCAATCACAAGAGCCTGAAGTACTTCTTCACTCAGGAAGATCTGAATATGAGGCAGCGCAGATGGCTAGAGCCAATCAAGGACTATGACTTGGAGATTCTCTATCATCTAGGAAAAGCAAATGTAGTCACAGATGCTCTTAGTCGCAAGACCTACTGTCATGCTCTATTCACCTCAACCCTGCCACCTGAATTGAAGAAAGGTTTTGAAGATCTCTAGCTCGAGATAGTACCCCATGGTCTGTTGCACGAACTTCGCATAGAGTATAATCTCACTGAGCGAATACGTGAAGCTCAGAAGAGTTGTGAGGAGATGGAGTACATACGTGGGTTGATGAAGCTAGGCTACAACCCTGAATTAAGGGAAGATGAGCATGGAACCATCTGGTTCAAGGACAGAATCTATGTACCCAGCAATCCTGCCTTGCGTAAAGAGATTCTGTCAGAAGCTCATGACTCTAAGTATTGCATCCATCCTGGTGGTGCAAAAATGTATCAAGATGTGAAGAAGCACTTCTAGTGGAAAGGCATGAAGACAGACATTGCTGGACATGTGGCCAAATGTGACATCTACAATAGGGTCAAGGCCAAGCACAGAAGACCCGCTGGATTACTCAAACCACTCGATGTTCCTGAATGGAAGTGGGAGAGCATATCCATGGACTTTATCGTGGGATTGCCTCGATCCTTGCAAGGTCATGACTCCATCTGGGTAATAGTTGATCGTCTGACGAAGGTAGCACACTTTATACCAGTCAAGACTTCAATACGTGTAGAATAGTTGGCAGACTAGTACATCAAGGAGATACTTAGGCTTCATGGAGCTCCGAAGAGTATCATGTCGGATCGTGGACCTCAATACATGTCCTGATTCTGGCAATCTCTACACAAATCCATTGGCACTGACCTCGACTACAGCACTGCCTACCACCCTCAAACAGATGGTCAAACAGAGAGATTGAATCAGATTCTTAAGGATATGCTTCATGCCAATGTTCTCAAATATGGCTCAGATTGGGAGATGTGTTTGTCATTTGCTGAGTTCTCTTACAACAACAACTACCAGGCAAGTATCAAGATGTCACCCTTTCAAGCTCTTTATGACAAACCATGCAGAACCCCATTGATGTGGGACCACCTAGGTGAGAGGGCAGTCTTTGGCCCCGCCAAAATTAAGAAAGCCGAAGAAGGAGTTGCTCAGGTTAGAGAGAAGTTGAGGATTGCGCAAAGCCGACAGAAGAGTTATGCTGACAAAAGGCGCCGAGACCTTGAATTTTAGACTGGGGACTATGTCTACCTCGAAGTGTCTCCACTTCAGGGTACCGTCAGATTCCTCGTGAAAGGGAAGTTACCCCAAGATATGTTGGCCCTTATGGCATATGTCAGAGAGTTGGGAAGCTCGCATACAAGCTTGAACTACCCCCACAGTTGGTAGGAGTATATCCCGTATTCCATGTCTCACAGCTACGCAAGTGCTTGAGGGTACCAGAAGAAGAAGCAGTTACCACTGATGTGCTTGATATCCAAGATACTCTGGAGTACAAAGAGTACCCTATCAAGATTTTGGGTTATGACACCAAAGAGACTAGAAGCAAGTCCATTCCTATGTGCAAGGTTCAATGGAGCAATCACACCGAACGCGAAGCAACGTGGGAAGATAAGAGAAACTGCTGCTACAGTATCCTTACCTTTTTGAAGGGTATGTCACTTCTTAAATCTCTAGGTCAAGATTCCAATGAGGGCGGAGGACTGTAACAACCCAAAAATTCAAGCTACAAATTTTTTTCAAAAAAAACCCTGAATGATGTTGTGTCATGTAACTAAAGTCCCACATATGTTGCCCAAGTACCTCATGTTCTTATCTTGCAACTCAAAGCTCACGTGCAATGCATTCATGTTGCATTTTAATTTCCACATATGATTTGGTTTTTATTTGGTTTATGTGATGCTAAATAATAAATCAACAATATTTATTTTCTCAAATACATATTGTGGGAATAATACCCCAACAAATACAAGGGTCTTGTATGCCCACTAATTGATTACAAAAAATTAACACATCTCATATATGTATATACATGTGTATATATATAAAAGTATTTAAAAAATAGAAATAGAAAAGAGAAAAGAAAAGATAAAAAGGAAGAAGTCTTCTCGGCCCAAACCTGCAAGCCAGCCCAGCATCGGCCCAGCTGCTTCCTCCCTCCCTTTCTTTCTCTCTCGCGTCGCACCGGCCCACGAGTGGCCTAGCAGGGAGGCCGTCCGCACCGCACTGCTCCAAGCAGCCAGCCCCGGTCGCTGATGAATGGGTCCTGCCGTGGGACCCACCTGTCATCTTTTTGGGTGAGGTCCCCCTGACCTCCCCTCCTTTTTCCCACGCCGCGCTCGCTCGCGTGATTGCAATGCAAGGCCGCCAGCCGCCTGATCCGCCTCGGCCCCGCATCGATGACCATCTCGCGTGCCACCTAGGCCGACAGCCCCTGCACATAGCACCCACGGCCCTGAGGATTTTTCCCTCGTGCACGCTTGCAACCGCCGCACACAGCCTGTCCCCTGCCTGTTCCCTCTCATCCTTAGCCACGAAGCCAAATTGGCTTGTCTCCCTGCCCGCTGGAGCCCACAGCAACCACGCGAGCAGCCTGGAAGCTTCCTCGGACAAGAATGCCCCTAGTCGCTCGAGCTCATAACCGCCATGCCCTCTGGCCGCCGCGGTGAACTATACCACTGAAATGCTTAGGCTCACCCGTCCCTTGCTAGCCCCCTCTCACTGACCAGCTGTGCTCCACTGGGTGACCTAGACTCCCTCCGGACCACCTGATCAAGCTCCCTCGATCAGGAACCATCTGCCGGCCACCAACCTCTGTCGGCCCTCTATATAAACAAGGCCTAGAGCTCTAGGGCTTCCCAACCACCGCCACCGCTCTGGTGGTTCCTAATTCATCACTAGCTACTGCCCATTGGAGGAGAAAGCAGAGGAAGGGGAAGAAGGGTGCGGGGAAGGAGTCGCTGCCGCCAGAGAAGAAGAAGGAGGACCGCCGGAGAAGAAGCTGTGCGCCGCCGCGGAGCTACTGCGGTGCTGTCGGAGCGAGGGTCGAGGAGCTGTACCATGAGTCGACATCGTTGGACTTCGTACCGCAACTCCCTATCCCCTATAAACGCCGGTGAGCATAGCCGCCATTGCTGTCTCTTCCAAGCCCCTAGCCGAACCTGCTACCTCTTGGTCATGGCATCTCGCACCGAGACGCGGAGGCCGAGCCCATGTTCCTTCTGTTCATGCACGCACACACATGATGGCTTGTTGCTCTATTGACGAGGCTCGGACTCGAGCCGCGCTGGCATGTTCGTGCGCCACCACGGCAAGACCGCCCCACCCCCACACCGCTGAGCCACGGGCTCCTTTGACCCCAGATCTGCACTCTCCTTGATGTAACAAACACCATGCGCATGCTAGTTCCTTGTTTACACCATCAGATCACCGTCTACACACCACCATGCCACCGCCGAGCCACACCGAAGCGCTGCCGTACGACGGCGTTCTTCACCAACTTCGACTGCCATGAAGGACAAGAGTACACTGAGGAGCTTCACCGCGGAGCGCTGCATCAGATCAGGAAGAAGATGGAGTCGTGGAGCTACCCTGGGTGCCATGCAGCGCACTAAGGCCTCGTCGGAGCTTCGTCGTGGGAATTGCTACCCACGCGGACTCCGCCGTGGATTTTGGTCGCCGCCGGCGCATCGAGGAGGTGTTGCATAACCTCTATCACACCCCGGCGCACCGCTTGGTCTTGGATTGAGTCACCCGCGAGCTGCAGCCATGTGCCGTCGTCGCCAAGCCGCCGTCCGCCGTGGAGCACGCCACCGGGAGCCAAGCTTCCGCATTGAAGACCACCTCCGTGATCACTGTGACATCCTGAAGACGATGTGCCAGTTAATGTAGCCGAAGGACCACCAGAACACCAGAATTTGGAGGACAAAGCCGCCGCCGTCGAGCCACGTTGTCGGACTGGAGAACAGAGGAGGGGATCAGTTCATCAAGAAGACAGTGGACGTGGTCTATGAGCGCCAGAGGCACTGCGAGTAGGACCCAGTGTGACCCGGTGCACTGCGGACCGGCCTGTGGACCACATGGACCCGAGGATACACCCGTGCACCTGGCTCACGTGAACCAGAGACGTTGTCAGTGGACCCAGTAGGCACCGAAGCACCGTGGACCCAAGCTGTGGACAGAGCCCGTTTGAGATCTGGACTGGTAACGTGGCCGCACCGGAGTGTGCCACGTGGTGAGCCTGGCCCAGCCTAGATCTGGCCCACTCGGCCCATTAACAGCCCGTTAATGGGCCAGTGGGGCCCACTTATCAGTTGACCATTGACCACTGACCATTGACAGATGACGTCAGCAGTGACATCACCTTGGACCCACACGTCAGATGACCGTTGACCCAGTCAATGCTGATGTCAGCATGACTCACCTGCCACATCAGCATCTGATCTATCTCTGTTTGAACCCACGCGACACGTGGACCAATCATATGCTGCCACGTGTCAACAAAAGAATAAAGCAGTCCTTTTCTTTTTCAGAAAATAGTTTAATCTTCAGAAAATCATAACTAATTCATACGAGCTCAGAAAATTATGATCCACATATCTAAATTTTCTATAAATTGAGCTCTACCTATTTTCGCTATGTTTGAGTGCATTTGGATCTTCTATTTTGAATTCATTCCTTGTGCTAATCTATAGGGGTCGCTTATGCAACCATTAATTCTCGGTTACAGGCTCGAGCGAGGACAAGTCTGACGACAGTGACTACCAGGAGAAATCCGACGGCTACGTTAGTGAAGGTGCCACATCTCACCCAACCTCGTAGATCCCATTACACATGGCAAATGTAGTATGGCTAGTGCTTTAATTTCTGTTGCAATATGATGGATCTCCTATGCTAGGAATGCATGGTAGATTATTTACATGATGAGTCTTACCTTGTTGTAACCTATCACCTTCTTACCAGCTGTTATGTTAGCCACTTGCTTATCTGCTATGTTTATTTATATATACTTCACTCATTTACATTTTGATGCGACGTGATGAACCCTAGGAGGGCCTGGAGGGTACCAGGCGTGTTGTGTGTGTTGATGGATCAGATGGGCATGTGAGCTGATGATGCTGTTCCTGGGTTTGGGGTGGAGCTTACGGCAGGGAGTAGGGTGAGGGTTGAGTCGATCGAGCCAGGATCTACATCGAGCTTTTGGAGCGAGTCTTACCGAGGAATGTATCTGGACATTTCCATGATTAGCAGTCCGTGGCGAACTAACTATGATGCGATGGTGGTCTTCGGGTGTGAGCCCCTGAGGGGTGGAACCCAAGGCGAAGGTGCCGTGGTAGCACGCTAAAGATCAACCCTGGAGAAGACATCTTGGCTTGGTCACACATAGGAACAGCTGCGCTGGTAATCAGATCATAGGAATCTCTTGCTTTCTACTCGCTTCCCATTGGGGGGAGACGTCCGAACCACTGGATAGATCGATGCCATTACTATCAGGCGAGCGTGTGTCAGGGAGGTAGGAGCATGTTGATGTCTCACACCCTTTTGAGATGATCATGATGCTCTGCGGGAATGGGATCATGAGATAGACTCCTCACAGTATCAACCACTCTAAGGGTGTTCCAGGGCTGAGAGGTAGAATGGCATCGTTCTTGGTGATAGGCGTCCGAAATCTACCTAGGTGGTGATCAATACCGATGATGGTTATCTGATGGATTAGTGAAACCTCTGTAGAGTGTATGGTTGATCGATTGATACATATGCCGACTTGTTTGGCTATGGACCTTTCCTGTGTTCTACATGCACCGGACTAGAAAGCGGAGTGTTCTACCTCCCTCCTGAGTGTGATTTCCGGCCGTGAGCCAGGTCGAGGGCTGCAGGCTACTGAGGCAAGCCGAGAGGGTGTTGGCTTGTCAAGACGAGTCTGAGATGGCGTTGGAGGATATGGGATGGTGTTTTAGGGATGGATGGTGATGGATGGTGTGGGTATGGGAACGTGTATAAAACTTGCTTTTTAATACTTATGTACTTGATCGCTGCATAGGAAACCCCAGCCTTTATAGGTTCCTTTGTTTATATCCATGTTTTGCATCCAATTTTTCCACAAAGCAATGCATAGGGTGGGAGTGGCCAGTACACATCGTACTGAAAATTTGGTTTCAGGTTCAAGGAGTGAGTACTCATCTGGGGAGTACAGTGTTTGAGGGTTTCGTACCTATGCTGATCGGAGATGATAGCTTCCGCACCTTCAAGCTTTTAATTTTATGCTGCATGAACTCTGATTCTGCCAAATGACGATGTAATAAGTTATTGTAATCCTCTCTATTGCACTCTTTTGTTTGATTATAGATGATGATATTCAACTGTTATCAGGTAATGTGATTTAAATAGTCATGTTACACTTCGACTCTGTGGATTTCCCTTCACGGAATCGAGGTCGTTTCAATAACGATCGCCATCGGCCCCCACACGATTTACAACGCTTATTGTGATCTTGTGGCCAGCATAAATGTAATGTCCAAAGCGACATACGACATGATCCTGGGTGGACCCTTGTCCCCCATGGCTTGTAGGTTACAGATGGCGGATCAATCCACCAGGCGCCCCGAAGGGCTGGCTGAGGACATACTGGTAAGAATCATGGACGAATATGTCCCTGTTGACTTTGTTATTCTTGATATGGGCGACAACATCGCACCTCCACTCATCTAGGGGAGACCCTTCCTGTCTACCACCAAGGCGGCAATCTATGCAGGAAAGGAAAGTATCGTCCTTAATTTCAAGAGTAAAGCAATAAACTCGCGTTTTAATGGTTTTCATAAGAACATTAAAAAGAACCAACTAGAAAGGCAACCCGAGCCACCTGTCACTAACAAACAGGTATGGCAGGTTAGAGCGGCACCATCCGGTCCTACTTCTTCCAGGACAGGTGGCCCCTCGAAGATTACCAGATGAAAAAGGAAAAAAGTCCTGCTCAACGAACTTTAAAAAGGTGAGCCCTAACCGACAGGTAAACCGGTAAGTTATCCTTATATAAATAAATTCATTTATATATATATGATAAATAATTTTTCCAATAAAATGCTTTCAAAAATTTTTATTTATGAAAACCCTAAAAATCAACTTTTTGGAAAGCTCAAAAAATCCTATTTTATAAAATTATTTTTTAAAATAATTTTTGAAAATTCAAAATACCATCAAATTTTGTTGGAAATATGAAATTGGGATGAGAACTTCGGGAATGGTAGAGTGCACAACACCCACGCATTTGAAATGGCCGTTGGAACCTCCTGCCAAAAGCTGGGCGGCAGGCCGACCAGACCTGGGGAGCGCACCAGGCTTGGGTCGCGCGCCCCTGTCCTGGGCCTGCAGGCGTCGGGCCAAAGCCAAACGGCTAGTAGCCATTACCCTCCACCCCTCCAGCTGGTGCGCTCGCCTATAAATAGCAGGTATCCCAGGGTAAGCCTCATTCATTCCATTCTCACTCTCTCATTTTCATACTCCCATACAACTTCCAACAAATTTGAGCAGAGCCAGCACTAGGGTGATTCTCGGGTGTGGAAATACAGCATTTTCCATTAACCGTTCCTACACCCGAGAAGTTGGTAGCTTTTGCTCCACCATGGTGAAGCTAGGGAAGATTGTCGGGTGAGCCCTCGGGTGTCGATGAAATATCGGCGGCAGTCCAACATGGATATGCCAAAGCTGGTAGATGATCGGTAGAGGTGCGTGTGATCAGGAACTGGATGGTTACAGAGACACAAGACACAGGATTTATACAGGTTCAGTTTGCCAGCGTGGCATAAAATCCTACGTCCTGTGCTCTGTTATTTGTATTGATTTGAGATAAGATGTCCTTTGGGGGACCCCTTCCCCTCCTTATATACTCTGAAGGGAAGGGTTTACAAGTCAAGTATCCTATTTAGTACTATTATAATATCATACGATGCACATTGCGTGTCGCATGTCTTCATCTTGTGGATTGGGCCACCATCTTCGAATAGGCCCAAAGATGGGCCTTGAGGGTATAGGGGTTTATACCCCCACACGGAGTCCCCGAGTATCATGTATCTTGAGGAAACGTCATCTTGACGCTTGTCGATCAGTGAGGCTTGAAGTCTTGCATGGTTAATCCAGTCACTCGAACTGTTGGAGCTTGTGGTTGGTCCACCGACCAGTCATGGGGAGCACCACAGGAGCGTACTGATTCACCGACCAGGTTGATGAAGAGCCGACCATTGTGTCTGTCAAGCACAGGTCGTTGTCGAAAGATGTATGTTGCTCTTGAGAAAAAAAATGACCACGCATCTGGTGACGTGGGCCCACAGTAGCATATGATACCTTGTATCATTGTGTTAAATTAGCTAACAAGAGAAAGCTAAAAGATGGTAGGGGTCATGCCTGCGGCACAAAAATTGATTGAACCAGCCCAATTCACTGCCAAGTGACGTGGGCCCACGTAGTCTCCGAGCCTAATATAAGGTGGGAAGCACATTGTTTCAGGATCGAAGAAGTAACACCATTAAGATCAAGCATGATGCACTTAACAAGATCCCGACTTGGTGCCCGGAATGAACACCCTGTTCCGACCAACATTGGAGCAAGTTGAAAGGACACCAGCTTAATCGAAACGAAGACGAAGCAAAATCCGACCACCAAGGAGTTCCTAGCTTTGAAGTTCGCCAGCCAGCTTTGTAGCCTGGTGTTGGAATCGGTCAGGAGTCGGAACATGGTTGAACTGCACCGGCCGACGCTCAGCACATGTACGTGCAGAGCTAGCTTTTCAACCGTGTTGATGCGGCAACCCAACAGCTCGCTTAGAGACTCGCTGCATGGCTTGCTTGATCGCTCGCTGGCTTGCATGCAGCAGTCCTGTTGAAGCCGGATCTCACGTTTTTTTTTTGACGAATAAGCCGGATCTCACGTTGAAAACGTAGATGAGCAGTAACACCAGTTTGCATCAGGACGTCACCTTGCATGGTGCCAAACTTGATTTTGTTTGTGCGTGACGTTGGCATGCTATACGTATAGTAGACCTCTTCTTGCTTTGCATGAAGGGGCAATGGACCTCGCGATGTATGGTTATATGCATATAAGATATATGCATATACTTAGATGCATAAAAGCTTGCTTCGTGTCCGAGTCAGAGTCTGGCCAGCACGGAGTCGTGGCCACCCGATTGTACGTACGGAGTCTCACTGAGATCGGCCAAGAGGACTGAATCGTGCTTGGACGGTGAGTCCCCAGCTTCGCTGGCGACGCTTGCACGAAGAAGGCGAACGCCGAGCAGTCCCCAGCTCTGCTGGTGATGCCCGCACGAAGAAGAGGAGTACCGATCAGTCCCCAGCTTTGCTAGCGAGCACTCAATGTAGCTGTCGACAATGTCCGGGCGACGAGCAGCTGGATCGACTTGTCGGCGAGCATCGAGCAGTTTGACCAACTGGTGGTCGGAGGTGAAGTCCGTGTGCTAAGTGGCGTGACCATCTGGACAATGATCTTTGATCCAGTCCCCGAGCGTAAAAAAGTGAGCTCAGTAACCAAACCGTGTCCTAAAAAATAAACATGAAGAACGGTAATAAATGACGATGTACAAAAAATAATTGATCTCTGGAGAGAAAATCAGCTGGCCAGTGTATTATACTCAGTATAACACGTTATATGAAAATGTAGCAGAAAACTTTGTTTCTACTAGCATGTTTTGTTTGAGTTAGCGCGAGTAGTGTAGTGCATCCTAGAGTTATATCAGCTCCAAGGTGACTAAGTGACCTCAAGTGAACAGCGCGATGCCAGATCACTGGGACCTTAATACCGTCAGTGAACGCCTGCCGGTATCTCCTATGTTGTATAGCATGGAGCTGTAACACATGGTCGGAGAAACAGGAGATATTGCCTTTTCTGATAGACTCGAATAGAAAGACATAACTGCTCGGCTTATTGGGAAGACATGAGCATCTTTAAGATGGTATGCATGAAGAAAATTTAGACGTCGATTACACTCTTTGAGTCGTCGGTAAAGAATCATGGAGGTGCATATATGTCGAAGATGTATATATCAGAATCGAAAGAATATTATTTAAATATTAATTAACACTTAGCTTGTTATTGAAGACGTGTAAAGTAGTCGGTGTGATGTCGGGATCGAGCAGATGAACACGGCGTGGTCGACTTGCCAGCACGACGTGGCTTGCGTGCAGCCTGACGCGGGTTGCGTTATGAATCGACGACTTGTTTGTATTTGCTCCCTGCTTGATGCCTGGCCTCATGGTGGTGTGTGCTGCACAGCCACGAAATCCTGTGCGACCGAGGGCTGAGACGTGTGGTCACGATGCTCCAAGACACGCTCCAATACTCAGCGTGATAGCGTGAGATGCAAAGTCTTTTCTGATGCTCCAGGATGCAATGATCGCCACCGCCGTGATAACGTGTCGCCGAAGGAGTCGACGCCTCTCCACAAGAAGCCGAGTTGCCTCAGATGACGTCGTTGACGAAGAAGTTAGAAGTCCCATCTGGCCTGGGAGCTCCACCGCTAAGCATGACGTAAGCGCCGAGGGAGACGATACGATTTTTTGTAGTATCTAATGTCGTAGAGATGTCCGAGGAGATGCATGCAGCTCGAACGTCTTGGCGTGGCTCGCTCTACGGCTTGGCAGCTCGGACGGCGGCCCGGTGGCTCGGCGTGGCTTGAACAGTTCGCTTGGACGGCTTGACCAAACGGCTTGCTCATGGATGCACCATGAGCAGGGCATGTTGTCGACCTTGACGTCGCTGTGTGCTAATGCACCGTTCCCTCTGATGTGCTATGGCACCGGGAGAGTGTTGAAGACGGATTAGGTGATGAAGAGGTTGAAAATACGCCACCGGTTATGCCGCCGTCAAGGAAGCCGTTGGTGCAAGTTTAGCATGGCGCTGTAGATCGTATCTCCTTTTGCTAGCTTTGGCGGCATGTTGTCGTGCATGGTGCCTGATGATGCATCAGTGTGCCTAGTAGGTCAACGACACTGAATCGATTTGGAGATGTGCCGAGTTGACGACATGGATTTGATGCTAGAGAGCTCGGCGTTGTGCTTGGAGGTGGTCGGGTGTAACAAGCCTGCCTAGGCCACCAAGCTGGAGTGTAGCACTTGCGTACCCGATGGTGTGTCCTTCCAGAATTTTTGTTGCTGTCGTACGTGGAGTCCTCTGTCGGCAGGTCTCTTCGGACGAGGTGTCGCTGAGTCGCCGACGTAGTAGAAGGATCTCATAGTCAAGGAGTTTTCAGCTTAGCTGAAGTTTGTGAAAGTTATAAATAATATACAATAATGACCTGGTCCATAACTTTACTGCAGACCAGTCCCCAGCTTGGCAAAGGAACTTATTAAGAATAAAAGGGTAGATGCGCTATCAATTTGGTCAACAGCTAAGCTATCGACCAGTCCCCAGCTTAGCTGAGTGGAAAATGTGTCATAGCTTGAACTAGATCACAAGCTTCAGCTTTACCATAGAGCGAAATAGGAGAGGTCGACCACAACATTGTTGTGTCTAATTCTACAGCTTTGCTGCAAATTAGAAAACATGGCAATATCGTAAGGGTGAAGAGAGGGAAAATAGCTCTGCTATTTACTTGGAGTGTAGCTTTGCGTACCAAACAAGTCCCAGGGGCCATGTGTCGAAGTCGCGAGTGTGAGCTAAATCCATTTTTATAGTTTAACTAGAAGGGAAGTAATAGCTTTGCTATAGTTACCCAGTCCCTAGTTTTACTGAAGGCTAAATGGATGGCGTGAATGATGTATCTTGGATACATCCTTGCGCAGGGCGCGAAGATCATAGCTGAACTATGAAACAAAACTCCAGCTTAGTTGTGAGTATATATGTTGACCACAGCTTTGCCGTGTCCTGGTCGGAGCTCAGCAACGGCCCAGGAAGAATGGTAGTTTCTGTAAAAAACATTGAAGAAGGGAAAATAGCTTAGCTATAGCTTGAATCGTAGCTTTGCTTATCGATCAAACCCCTGTTACCATCCGTCAATTTAGTAGATATCAGATAACACTGGTAATTATAACTTGGTTACAAGGGATGAAACAACTTTGTTATTTTTACCCAATCCCAGCTTAGCTTGAAGACTTATACCAGTGACATAGCGGAAAATGTCGGTTGAGCACAGCTCTGCTGTGCCTAGATTAGTGGTCGGTAGCCAACCAGAAAAACGCATCCCCATATGCCACGCGTCCGTGTCAAATAGGAAGCACAAAGTGCAAAACAAATGGTAGTAAATGAATGGCAAAACGAATGGCAAAATGAAAGGCAAAACGAATGGCAATAAAAACTATTTCTTTGTTACAAAGTTGCACATGGTGCAAGGGACAGCTTTGCTATGGCCCAGTCCCTAGCTTCGCTATGAGACCGAAGAAGATGATTGCCGAGCAGTCCACAGCTCTGCTGGTGATGCCCATGGGAAGGAAACGAGTGCCGAGCAGTCCCCAGCCCACAGAGTTGCGCTCAAATATGTGACTGGAGTTGTGATCGGATGAATTCATAGTCGTTTCCAGGCGAGTTGCGTCTACTATGCACAACACGTGCACATGTGACCTTTGCTTGCTCGTCTCACGGCCGTCATGTAGCTCGTAATATGGTGGTGTAGATGAACGCAGCCCGGCCAGAGCTTGCTTGTGGCTTGCTTGTCATCGGGACCGGCCGGTAGGTTTGTTCCACCATTAGGCGACTGCACGACGTGGTCCGCTTGAAGGTCCGGCGTGGTTCATGTGATGAGTCGACGTGGCCGAGCAGATGGGCGTAGTTGGGACGGTTTGCCGACGGCTTGACATCGGCATGAGCATGACATGTACTTAGCCTTGGCGTTCCCTTGCCTGTGCGCCGTGTCCTCAAGCTCCAGTGCCTGGCATGTGCCTTGGATGAATGATCTTCACGTGCCTCTGCATCCTTTAGCCTCTTGGCCTGTGGACAAATAGTCTTTGTCTTCTTATTGTACGTGGATGCATGTGTGTACGTAAGTCGTGTGGACTCCTTCCTTATTGGCTTGGAGGAGTTGACTCCGTTCGTGACCACGTTCAGTAGTTTGACTCTGCCGCAACAACGTTGAGTTGATGATGAGAGGAAGACGGACGATGTGCTGGCGACGAGGGACACCAGTCGACAATGTAAGCCATGGTGTGCCGACGAGATGTCGATGGTTCGGGTTAGGATGCCGCAAGTCGATCGAGTCCTTAGCTTTGCTAGGACGGTGGATCCTGTATTTGAGATGTGGAGAAGCAACGACCAATCTGTTCGATCGTGTTGTGCATATGCACAAATATTCACACGTACAAAACTTGGTCCTTGTATGTTCTTGACGTCATGGTAACATATATGCAGGCATGCATTTTCTTGCTTGCTTTGCCTATTCTGTAACGCATCTGTTCGAAGATCTGTAGCAACGTAGCACACATGCATGCATGTTCTCGAAGAACCTTGTCGACGTAGAATTCGAGGCCGTATACGCCTGCGAGCGGGTTTTCGGTACTCGAGTGGTCGGTGGAGAAGTAGCAGATCGGTCCATGGTCTGGGTGAAGATCGATGATACAGAGCCTAGTGGCGCAGCTTGGACGCCTAGTGCACACCGCCGCGGCAGGACGCCGAGTCGGGGGAGCGTAGAATTCTTCCCGACCACCTCGTGTGCAGCCGATGAAGTCCCGCGTGCAGCCACCGTAGCCTCGTGCATCTTCCCCTTCCTTGGTGATGGCGCGTTGTTTGGACTTCTGAGTCCAAATGATAATTCGGGGTCGTGGTGCTCCACACCGCCGCCGCCAAGGCCCACATATACGTGGATCGAAGAGCACCAGCACCGCGAAGCGAGTAGATGAACTTAGATCGACTAGCATGCCTGTGGCTCGCTTGACGTCGGAACCGGTTGGCTTGGAGCCGAGAGGGTCGCCTGGTCATGGCGTACACCTCACAAAGGTGTAGTCGTCTGCAGTCAAACTGTGGCATTGAGCCATGGCAAGAGGACGAGGCTGTACAGTGCGTGACACCAAGCCGAGGCGACGATGACGAATCCGAATAGCACAAAGTCGAAGAGGCCGTATGGTGTGTGGCACCATGCCGACATGACGCGAGGTGAGTGACACTGAGCCATAGCGAAAATTTGGAGGTCGGGGCGGCGCGAACGGCGGTGGATGTGACTTAGATGGACGATTTGTTTGACAGGCCGGCGAGTTGGCGAAGCCGGAAAAAACGCTCGTGGAGAGATCTAGTGCATGCTGCTGCCTGCTGGCCATGCGTTGCCAGGGATGACTGTTGATGCCCGTACGTCCTCCTTTTTTGCCTGGTGATCGCACACCTCCGAGGATAACGTCATGGCCTTGACACGAAGTCAAAGTTGAGCCTCGTCGTGTCTTCTTGATTGCTTGTTAAAGTCAGCGGCCATGAACCAGTAGATCAAATCATGTCGTAGACAAGTTAGCCCGGCATCTTGATGAGATCGGATCTGATCGGCAAGGACTGAATTGCTTCCTCATATGCCGCCGCCGAGGCCGATCACCATGCCGAGGCCGAGTCGCTGCCACCATCGAAAATCACCATACCGTGCAAATGCAATTGACGATGGATGGTCTTCTAGATTGGATCGTAGGCCTCCCCTGGTTCGTCTCCAGTGCTAGAAACCACTGAGTGTGACAGGAAAGCTGACGTCCGAGAAGGTAGTGCTGCTGCTCGGCAGACCACATATGCATGAATAACAACAATTCGTAAGCTATTGTTGATGCAAAAAGGCGTTAGATCTATAAACACACCGGGCTAATACCCTGGTTCGATATCAAAGCGTGCCAGTCGATTTGACCTATTAATCGACAAGGATGATAAATTTGAATAAGATCCGAACGAGACGACAGCGATACGCCCGGACGTCAAAGCTCAGACGATATTCGATAATTGTTGAACAGATCAGACGAGACGACAGCAATACGCCCGGACGTCAAAGCCTGAATCGTGCTCGGTAGACGCGGAACCTGCAAGGTCGCCGAAGATCAAGTTGATGCAGCCCACCGATTCTTGAAAGAACTCGTTGAAAAGGAAAAGATACTGGTGACGAAGTCGTCGAAAAGTAGATTGCTTGAAAAGTAGATAAAAGTAATAGGTTTGTTGTATTTGATTGTGTTGTTCTGCATTGTCTCTTGGTACATATTTATACCCTGGTACTATGAGTCCTAAACAGACACGTCAAAGTATTACCTAAACAAGTCTTATCTGTAAGGAATAAAAAATAACGACTCGTACCAAGGTCGGACTCAAAAATAGACTATTAAAATAATGGCATAAATATTGCCAGTTTCCTTATCCATCGCTCTACGATGAAACCTCTATCGGCACGCTCCTCATTGCTGTAGATTTCATCGGCAACCCACCGATAATGACTCAGACCTGCTTTCCACGTCCTTCAGCTCTGCTTTCCATCGGCAACCATGCCTTTCTCTCCATCGGCAATAGCCCTCTGGCCTCATCGGCAACAGCCCTCTGGCTTCATCAGTAATGTACAAGATCAACATGTCCTTTATCGGCAATTCAGAAGCAATGCCGGAGAAGGACCACTCCCTTGCCGATCGGCACAGTTTTCGGCCCATATTGACACGTGTCAAAAAACGGTGTCAACACATGCCCCCCAATTTCGGAGTATAAAATATCTTATACGCCGAAATTTTCTCTGAGCTCCTTAGAAAAAATTTTCTCTGAGCTATGACTACCTCCTATCAAAAATCACCTGTACAATTCCTCGATTATCGCGCGCATAGGCACCATATTTATCCCGGCGCTTCGATTCACCCGTTGGTAATGAAGGATAAGTCTGAAATACCCCTGCACCAGCTACCCTATAAATACTCCTTTCACCGGGGCCTTTCAACACACGAACTCAAGCATTCTCTCTCCAGCGGCGGCTCTGACGAACCCGGCGGCAATCTCAACCGGCACCATTCTGCAACATCCCTAACTCTCAGCGGCGATTCTCTTCTCCAACCTTTGATTCTCCACAGTGATTTCCAACTCTTTCAACAAATCTCCAGTAATGGCGCTCAACTTCAACGTCCCTTCGGTTAGTTTCCTTCTTTGCCTTTCCTGCAACTTTCTTGATCTGTCCTTATTTTCCGCCCCATTCTTGATTTTTCTTTCCTCTTTCCTTCTTCTTTTGATCTTCTGAACACAGGAACTGCGCGATAAACTTATTATTCCCACAGAACAACCGCATGTACAGTGCTTAGGTCCAATGGGGAATCCAGATCCAACCGATATTATAAATGCAGAAACCAATAGGATCTCTTTCAGAGCTGAAAACTTAGATTTGGACTTATGGTCAGACACCTTCCGTTCCTGGCCCAAACCCACCAAGGGATGGAAAAATTGGTACCTGAGGCTCGCTAGGCAAATGCGAACGTACTGGGCGGAGCACAAATTAGATCAATGTATCAGGCTATCTATTGCCGATATGGCCAGGAATGAGAACATGCTGATTGCTGCCTCCTATTTTTGGTCAGACACCATGAACGCCTTTTTATTTAAACATGGGCCTGTCACCCCCACACTTGCCGATGTATACATGCTTACCGGCCTAGATATCACCACTGCCGATGATGCCACTGTTCTTCATAGAAAAGCAGAGTATCGAGTGAATACCCGCAACATTGGCGGCTGGACAGGATACATTTGGGAATATGAGAAAACCGGATTGGTTGGTCAGAGAGAGCACGCCACTTTTCTGAATATGTGGCTAGAAAAATTCATTTTTTGTGGCAGAACAGTTGGCCCAACTAACATGTATCTCCCCACAGCGGAAATGTTGGCTGACGGTGTAAGTCTCCCTCTTGGCCGATACCTTCTTAGCTCTGCTTATCACCTTCTCCATCAAGTCACAGAAAAACTCTTACTGGGTGAACCTATCGGCAATTTGGGAGGCCCTTGGTGGTTCATTAATATGTGGTTGAAAGCCCACATGCACAGGCAGCTACAATTCAACTTATTTGCTCAGCAGTTCCCCCGAGATCTCCCTGAAGATTATGTATCGGCAGAGGATGAATCGGCATTACGTAGGCCCCTCAACTTTGGTGAAGCAATAATAGTTTTACCAGGAACAGAAGCCAACAAAGACCAAGTTGGCCGCTTCTTCAACAGATTCTACTCTGGTATCCCTCGTGACAACAGAGCCTGGGTGCCCTATATTGACGAAGAAGCCAAATTCCCTCTTTCTTTCAACATTGTCGATGAAGCCTTGAACAAAAATACAGAAATCATGAAGGCTATAATCACTCCCCGTGCCATCCCAGTCAATATATTTGGTAGCAGGAAAAATGTTAATGCCAGCTATGAATTTTATTATCCGTCAGTAGCAGCAAGACAATTGGCATTTGGACAACTACCAATCAAACTCTGTTATGCCGATGTGATCAGGCCAAGAGAAATCATTACTAGTAACCTGGAGTGGCTAAAAGTAGTCAACCTTTCCCCTGATGCCGATACTTCAAATGTTGACTTCTCTACTTGGGCGCCAATTTCTTTTATCACTGAATCTTTTAAGTTATGGTGGCAAGAATGGAAAGATCAATTGTTTTCTGTATCTGTCCACCATTACTGGCACCTTATCGATTCTGACCATGACATCCCTGCCGATGCGGTAAGCCTCGCTACTCATCCTTTCTCTTTGATTTTTGATTCATCGGCAACTAACCTTCTGTAACAGGGTAACGATCCACCACCGACGACAAGCAGAAGTGGGAAGACATTTAGATTATGGTCAATTAACCCAACATCGTTCATTGGCTGTAAAGCACCCACTCTGACAGCGTTCACTTATCGGGGAACTCGCTCCAAGAAGATTTCATCGATTGCCACCACAACCTTAGCCAAAACATTCCATGTAACTATTCTATTCACTTTCTTTTCATGCTGACTTTGAAAGATACTAATGTTGTATTTCAGGGCACGAGTTCTACTCCTGCCGGCTCTTCATCGGCAATTCGTCCTCCATCTCCCGTCAACGCACCTTCAGATGTTATCCTTGTCGACTCTCCAGAGGTATGTTTTTCCAATTTAAACCCGATTTCAACTATTATAATCAGCATTAATTACTCCATTTACTTGTAGCAACAAGTGGACACATCGGCAGCTGTTTCAGCCGATCCAATGCCACAGTCCTCTGGTGCCGATGCCCCCCAGTCATCTGGGTTTGAGGAATCATAGCCTAAGCGCAAAGCTTCATCCAACGTAACCCTTCAATCAAAACGATCAAAAACTGCATCGGCACCATCCACAGTTCCAGCACCATCTCCTCAGCCAAGACCAGCCGATGAGCCAACACCAAGTTTGCCATCAGCTCCAATTACAGCACCATCATCAGCATCACCTCTTCAGTCAGCACTGCCTGATGTACCAGCACAAGGATCACCAACAGCACCTCAAGAAACACCTGCCGATATAGTCACAAAATTACCACCACCCAGCCCTGCCATAACTGATCCATCGGCAAGCATTGCTGAGGACATATTGCAAGCTGCCTCCTCCAGCCAAATGCAAGAAATCGCTTTGAAGCAAGTAAGTTAATTTAATCAAAATTCTGCAATATTTACTCTCCTGTAACTGACTAATTCCCTCGCAGGAACAAGACTCTCCAAATAGCCTATTCTCTTTTACCGTCAACATTCCTGAAGATGAAGAAGAAGAAAGTTCTGTGCTTGCCTTAGGAACTATATCAGCTGAAGTCAGAACCAAATTAGAAACATTATTATCCTTGTTGCATCAAGATACACCTCAGCTGGTCCAAGATTCAGACTCCACAAGAGCAATTTTCAAAGCGATTCGTGGCCAAGTCCCCGACAATGTTGAAGAAATCCTTTTTCATGCTGCCCACCTTGAGAGCCAACAACTCCAGTACCAAAAGGCTGCTCGACGAATTGCCGATAGAGCCGCTCAAGCAAAACTTAAAGAAGAAATATTACAATTCAAGCAGGCTGCCGAAGAAAAGCACAGAAGCATGAGTAACTTAGAGGCTTCGGGCGCCGATCTTGAAAAGAAAATTACTGATCTATCGGCAAAGAGAACAGCTTTACTAGCCGAGCTGAAAGAAGTGGAAACAGCCCTGAACCAAGCCGTACAGGAGAAAGACAACTTGTCCAACACTTTAAAAATTCTTCAAAAAGACAGGGACAATCAAGCCTGTATGGCGCTGACGCTGAGGAGAAAACTTAAACCGATTGAGGACACTGCCGATGCGGACGTCAGGGAAGTGGAAGAAGCCGACCAGATTCGCCTGCGTGCGATAACCGCTATTCAATCTTTCCTTAGTTTGTAAGCTCCATTCATCCGCTTTGTCAAGTTATCGGCAATCTGAACTTTGCCAATTGACTGTGAATGTAATATAATGCTGATACCTTTATTCCTGTATTTTATGCATCCATCCAAATACTGGGGTAATATTTCTTTAAATATTTCCTATTTAATGCTCTGGGAAATATAACTCCTTCGAGGGTTTCTAAGATGTATGCGTTACCAGGAACCAACTGATTTATCCGATAAGGACCTTCCCAATTAGGGGACCACTTGCCGAATTTTGAACTCTTAGTCCCGATCGGCAAAACCAATTTCCAGACTAAATCCCCATTTGCAAATTCTTTTACTTTCACCTTTCTAGCATACCACCTAGCAACCGTCTTTTTATTTTCTTCGACGCTAATTAAGGCCTTTAGCCGATGACCTGCTAAATCTTCTAATTCATCTCTCATAAGCGTATCATACTCATCGGCTGTCAAGTGATCCTGAGAAATACACGCCTAGAACCAGTCTTAATTTCCCAAGGTAAAACTGCATCATGCCCATATACCAATTGATATGGTGAGACCTTAGTTGCACCATGACATGCCATCCGATATGACCATAAAGCTTCATTTAAAAGAGTATGCCATCTCCTAGGATTTTCCTCAATTTTCTGTTTAATAAGCTTGATTATTCCTTTATTAGATGCTTCAGCCTGACCGTTAGCTTGAGCATAATAAGGAGAGGAATTTAGAACTTTAATCCCATACCGATGGCAAAATTATCAAATTCTCCTGATGTGAACATAGTTCCTTGATCGGTAGTAATAGTCTGAGGAATACCAAATCGGTAAACAATATGTTCTTTCATAAAATCAATCATATTTGCCGATGACACTTTCTTTAAAGGAATTGCTTCAACCCACTTTGTGAAATAATCGGTAGCAACGAGTATGAATTTATGTCCTTTACTCGACGACGGGTAGATCTGACCGATGAGATCAATAGCCTATCCTCTAAACGGCCAAGGTTTGATTATAGGATTCATTGCCGATGCAGGTGCTCTTTGAACATTACCGAATTTCTGACATGACTGGCACCCTTTGAAATATTTAAAACAATCCTCAAGAATTGTCGGCCAATAATACCCATTCCTCCTGATCATTTTAAATGCCGATTGATGTGCCCCACACACTCCTTCATGAATCTCACCTATTAGACTTTTCGATTCCTCTTCACTAAGGCATTTGAGCAAAACCCCATCTAAAGTGCGATAATATAATTCAGTATCAAGAGCACATACTTGGTGGCTTGAAACCTTATACGTCTCTCCACTTTCTTAGACGGATTTTTTAAATAATCGGCAATATCCCTTCTCCAGTCATCGGCATCAATTACCGATGTCAGCACTTCTCGGATCAGTTGATATCCCGAAGCATGCTGTGCTAGCCAATTAGCTTCTTCATTGTGCAATCTGGGAATATGTTCAAGGCGAAAATCTTTAAACTCCTTTAATATTTGCAGGCACCTCTCATGATAAGTAATCAAAACTTCACTTCGGCATTCATATGTTCCGATCAATTGATTAATGACTAGCATGGAATCCCCAAAGACTTCAACTGTATCGGCACGAATTTCTCTGAGCAATTCTAACCCTTTCAGTAAAGCTTGATATTCAGCCTGATTGTTTGTTGAAGTGCCAGCAATTGGCAATGAAAATTCATATTTCTTTCCTCGAGGTGAGATTAACATAATACCGATTCCTGCTCCTTCGCCACAAGTAGATCCATCAAAGAAAAGTGTCTATGGAGCAATTTCAGCATAATCTACCACACTGCAATGTTGAGTAACAAAATCGGCCATTACCTGTCCTTTAACCGCTTTAGCCGATTCATGACGCAAATCAAATTCTGATAATGCTAAGATCCACTTGCCGATCCTTCCTTTCAAAACTGGCATCGACAACATATGCTTAACCACATCGTCTTTGCATATAACAGTGCATTCAGCCGATAACAAATAATGTCTTAACTTCATGCAAGAGAAATACAAACACAAACATAATTTTTTAATGGCCGAATACCTGGTCTCAGCGTCTATTAGTCTTCTGCTCAAATAATATATCACACGTTCTTCCCCTTCAAACTCTTGAATTAATGCTGATCCGATAACATTATCATCGGCAGACAAATACAACTTGAAAGGTTTCCCGTGTTGAGGTGGAACCAATACTGGAGGATTTACCAAATATTTTTTAATTTCTTCTAAGGCTAATTGCTGCTCTGTTCCCCATACAAATTCCTGATCGGCTTTTAATTTTAATAAAGGACTGAAGGCTTTGATCTTTCCTGATAGATTAGATATAAATCTTCGAATAAAATTAATCTTGCCGATCAAGGATTGCAACTCAGTCTTATCGGCAGGAGCAACAACCTTATTAATTGCATCAATAGATTTCCTGCTGATTTTAACACCTCTTTGATGTACCATGAAGCCTAAGAACTGACCTGCCGATACACCAAATGCACACTTAGTGGGATTCATCTTTAAACCATGCTTTCTAGTGCATTCCAAGATTTTTCGTAGGTCAGCAAGATGACTCTCAAAACCTCCAGATTTGACCACCACATCATCTATGTAGATTTCAACCAATGTGCCGATGTATTTATGGAAGATAAAATTCATAACCCTCAGATAGGTAGCACCGGTATTTTTCAAGCCGAAGGTCATGACAATCCACTCGAATAAACCCACATGACCTGGACACCTAAAAGCAGTCTTGGAAATATCCTCTTCAGCCATGAAAATTTGGTTATAACCGGCATTACCATCCATGAAGCTGATGATCTGATGTCCAGCTGCAGCATCAATCAATAAATCGACAACAGGCATTGGATAGCCGTCTATTGGTGTAGCTTTATTAAGATTCCTGAAATCAATACACACATGAAGTTTTCTATTTTTCTTATAAACAGGAACCACATTAGAAATCCATTCGGCATATCGACATTGCCGAATAAAGCCAGCTTCAATTAACCTTGTGATTTCGGCCTTAATATCAGGTAACACTTTAGGATTACATCGACGTGCGGGCTGCTGATGAGGCCGAAACCCTGGCTTAATAGGCAACCGATGCTCAACTATTGATCGATCCAGTCCAGGCATCTCTGTATAATCCCAAGCAAAACAGTCTTTATATTCCCTCAAAATATTAATCATTTGCTGTTTACATTGAGAATTTAACTTAGCACTAATAAAAGTTGGCCTCGGCCTATCACCGTTACCAATATCTATTTCCACTAAATCATCAGCCGATGTAAACCCATGACCAAGTTTTCCACCATCGGCAAACTGATCCATTAAAATTCATCTTTAGAACCGACTGCTTGGATCGGGGTAAGCTCATAATCGGCAACCCTGAGAAATTCCGTATCCCATGCCTCTCCCGATATGCACTTTGTCCGTTCATAGGTCTCAGAATCAGCCGATGCGATTATATAAGAAGAATCACCAGGGATAACCTCAACTTTGTCTCCAACCCATTGTACAAGGCACTGATGCATCATAGAAGGAACACAGCAGTTGGCATGGATCCAATCCCTTCCTAGGAGTAAATTATAGTTACCTTTGCCGTTAACAATGAAGAAGGTGGTTGGCAAAGTCTTGCTGCCGATAGTCAATTCAACACATAATGCCCCTTTAGCCGGAGACACATTACCTTCAAAATCTTTAAGCATCATATCCGTCTTGGTTAAATCTTGGTCTCCTTTTCCAAGTCTTCGGAACATAACATACGGCATAATATTAATTGCCGCTCCTCCATCTATGAGTATTTTTGACACTGGCTGTCCATCAACCCTGCCTTTAACAAACAAAGCTTTGAGGTGTTGCCTTTCATCATCAGCAGGCTTTTCAAACACAGCCATCATTGGATCCAGAGTTAGTTGAGCTGCTTCATCGACAAACACTGCTTGTTCCTTGTCATCTGGCGCCAAGAATTCCATCGGCAACATGAAGACCATGTTAACATCTGCCGATGGACCTCCACCCTTGCGTTTTGGTTGCCATATTCGAGTTGTTACCTTTGGGATGATTTCTTTTGGGCACTGTAAATCCTCTTGACGCATATGTTGTTCCCTTCTTTTTTGAGTTTTCGTCAATCCTTCAGGGCACCATTGGGGAAGCTTTGTTTTCCAAACAGACTGATAATGCTTTGTGTTCTACTCATGGAGGCCTATGTTTGGATCCCTGCAGAATATCCCTTTATCAGGAACCCTTTCGTTAGCCATCTCTTCAAGCTTTGCATGACCCTTTGGAAAACAATCAATATACCCGCCAAGCCTGTCATGCACACTAACTCTGCCCCCCAGCCAATCAAATGCTAATACCTTTTCTTTGATCGGCTTATTGATGCGTACCCCTCGATTACTAGAGTGATGTTGTCTCTCTACCCGATCATTTAAATAGTAACCATTACATTCAGGGCAGGTATCGGCAGTGGGCAATTTAATGCCTTCTTCCCAGCAATGAATAAAAAACAGGCAATTCCAGTGATCTTCATGTCGACGTAACTCTTCCTGTTGCTGCCGATACCGATCCTCACATTGTTGCCGATACCGAACAGCATATGGAGCAGGCCTCAGAGGTCTTCTGGAGCTACTACCTTCATTAACAATTCTTTTCCCTTTAGCGCCATCGGCAGATTCCTTTCCCTTTACGTCCTCAATAGTTATTTGATTCTTAGGGTCTACCGATGCATTTCTTCTAGCAGCCTCCGATGTTAACACTTTGGTTTTGCCTTTAGCCTCCACCATATTTGCAGGGAACGGATGTTGATCAATTTTCATCGGCTTCTGAGCTTTTGAATTATCAAATTTGATTTTCCCGGATTCGATAGCCGACTGCAACTGTTGCCTAAACACCTTGCAATCATTGGTACTGTGCGAGGTAGCATTGTGCCATTTGCAGTACCTAATCTTTTTCAATTCTTCTGCCGATGGAATCACATGATGAGGAGACAGCTTAATTTGACCCTCTTGGAGCAAAAAATCAAATATCCTATCGGCTTTGGTGATATCAAATAGAAACTTTTCTGGCTCTTTCTGACCGAAAGGACATGATATCGGCTTCTTATTCTTTACCCACTCAGCCAAACCGATAATTGGTTCGTCATCAGAGTCTGAATCTTCTGCTTCTTCTACAAAGGACACCTTTTTATTCCAATTCTTCCTGGGCTCAAAAACCCTAGTGTCCTGATTAGAAATCCTTTGCACAATATGACTCAAGCTTTCAAACTCTTGTGACCTATATTTTTCTCTGATGTGCGGCAGTAACCCTTGAAGAGCTAAATCAGCTAACTGCCGATCATCAAGAACTAAGTTGTAGCATTTATTCTTTACATCTCTTAGCCTGTGTATGAAACTTTCTACTGACTCATCACTGCGTTGTCTCAATTTTGTCAAATCAGTCAGCTTCTTTTCATGTACCCCAGCAAAGAAGTACTTGTGAAATTGCTTCTCTAGATCGGCCCATGTAATAACAGAATTAGGTGGTAACGAAATAAACCACGCAAAAGCCGATCCAGACAATGATGAGGAAAATAACCGAACCCTCAATTCATCCCTGTTAGCTACTTCCCCGCACTGGATAATGAATCGGTTGATGTGCTCCATTGTTGACGTATCATCTTACCCAGAAAACTTAGTGAAATCTGGCACCTTGTACCGATTCGGGAAAGGAATCGAGTCATAAGATGAAGGGTATGGAGTCCGATAAGAGTAAGTATTGACCTTGGGCTGAATCCCAAATTGCTCTTTCATCACTTCTGCAATCCTATCGGTCAAGAGTGCATCCTGATCTTGCCGATGCACTGGCTGGATCTCTACCGGAGGTGTTGACTGATATGCTTCTACATACCCCTGTGGCACTTGGCTTGGATAAATCGGCATATTCACGGCACCAACCTGCGGAGTAAAGTTCATCGTCTGTTTTGCCGATGCTTGCTCCTGGAAAGTTGTCTGTGGACTATACCGTTGAGTCCCTATTGCTTGGTGGCTTAGTTGAATAGCAGGTTGCTGAGTTGGCGCTTGCCCCGACCAATTGAGACTGTAACTCATCGGCACCTGGCTTGCCGATGGCTGACAGCTTGTAGACAATTGATGCTCTTGTATAGACGGATGATAGCCAGCATAATTGCCCTGAATTGCAGGTAACCCAGACTGAGATATGAATGGTACTATGGGCTGCTCTGCAGTGGAAGCTCTCTGTTGAACTGGTGGAGGATTAGTCAATGGATTCGCATAAAATATTTGTTGCGGGGGTGCGTAGAATCCCATTGACAATGGCTGTATAGCAGGAGGTATAGTAGAATAATGCGGCGCTTGAGCCACCGGCCGAATTGGAGTAACCGATGTCATTGGACCCTTCCCTGCTACATCATGCACTTGAGGCAGTCCAGAGTTGGCAGTAGATGGACCTGGGGGCATACCGTGTCCCCACCAATTGGCAGCAGTTTGACTATGTTGACCTGAAGGACCTGACATTGCCGATGCCGATAGATCTGTGCTCAACTGAGTACTAGGCCTCTCCTGAGACGTTAGATCTGATCCTATCGGCGTGGCGCCAGTGATGGATGGTCCTGATATAGCTGAAAGAGTAGACGCTTCCATACTCTCAACGGCTAGAGTTGCCGATGGAGTACTAGTAGATGCCGATCCTGGCTGATGATATGCCGGCCCGACATACCCTGGTGCTTGTCCGTCCCTTAACGTTTGTACAACAGCATTGTAGACAGTATTGGACAGCACGGTGGAGTGGTTGATCAAAGCTTGATTTAATGCAGAATTAACCATCTTCTGTAATTTACCAGGGTTGGAGTCAAAAAATTACCTGCCGAGGCAGCGGCAGATCTTGCTTCTGGATAACTTCTCCTCCCCTATTCACGCTGAAAGACTTCAAGCAGAGCTGCCTGTAATCCTCCATAACTTTTTCCATGGCTTGCCTCTGATCCTCCTTGAGATCTGATTCTGATATTTCGATGATGTTTTCTGGAGTGATATCAGTAGGATTCTTCATGATAAATCTGTTGATTTGGTCCCACCGAGCGTGCCAAAAGATGTGTTGATGCAAAAAGGCGTTAGATCTGCAAACACACCGGGCTAATACCCTGGTTTGATATCAAAGCGTGCCAGTCGATTTGACCTATTAATCGACAAGGATGATAAATTTGAATAAGATCCGAACGAGACGACAGCGATACGCCCGGACGTCAAAGCTCAGACGATATTCGATAACTGTTGAACAGATCAGATGAGACGACAGCGATACGCCCGGACGTCAAAGCCTGAATCGTGCTCGGTAGACGGGGAACCTGCAAGGTCGCCGGAGATCAAGTTGATGCAGCCCGCCGATTCTTGAAAGAACTCGTTGAAAAGGAAAAGATACTGGTGACGAAGTCGTCGAAAAGTAGATTGCTTGAAAAGTAGATAAAAGTAATAGGTTTGTTGTATTTGATTGTGTTGTTCTTCATTGTCTCTTGGTACATATTTATACCCTGGTACTATGAGTCCTAAACAGACACGACAAAGTATTACCTATACAAGTCTTATCTCTAAGGAATAAAAAATAACGACTCGTACCAAGGTCGGACTCAAAAATAGACTATTAAAATAATGGCATAAATATTGCCAGTTTCCTTATCCATCGCTCTACGATGAAACCTCTATCGGCACGCTCCTCATTGCTGTAGATTCCATCGGCAACCCACCGATAATGACTCAGACCTGCTTTCCACGTCCTTCAGCTCTGCTTTCCATTGGCAACCATGCCTTTCTCTCCATCGGCAACAGCCCTCTGGCCTCATCGGCAACAGCCCTCTGGCTTCATCAGTAATGTACGAGATCAACATGTCCTTTATCGGCAATCATCCATCGGCAATTCAGAAGCAATGCCGGAGAAGGACCACTCCCTTGCCGATCGGCACAGTTTTCGGCCCATATTAACACGTGTCAAAAAACAGCTATATAGAACATGCATCTATATTTTTGAAGAAACAAAGAGGCTGCGAGAAATAGAAAAAAGGAAAGCTCCCTGGTTTTCCGATCGCAAAAAATAGAAAAAAGAAAAGCTCCCTGGTTTTCCGATCCAAGGATCAGATTGCATCTGGATGCAGTCGCTCGACATGTTGCTGGATGCTGTTCTGTTGTAATCAGCAGCTCGACGTAGCTTGCTTGCCGGCTCAACGGCTTGGTGGCAGCCCGACGACGCAGCTCGTGTGATGACTGGTCGAGATGCATGCCGTAGCGCGATGCATACTTGGCGTCGACGTGTTGCCTGTGTGCGCCGAGTCCTCCGAGTTCTATTAGCGCATGCAGCAAACGAAATTCGTGACAACCACCATGTGCAGCCGACGTCCGACGAGATTGGCGCTGCCGGTGTGTTGGGCAAACGGAGATCGACTTGCATGACTTGTAGTTGATGCGTTCATGCTCTGGATTACTGTATGTACATACGAAGTATGCTTGTCGTAGATGTACATACGAAGTATGCTTGTATGTCTTTTGACGCATCCGCACATATACATGTATAAGGATTGGCTAGAGTCCTACATCACCCTCACGTCATGGTGATGTAGATGGATAGCCGGCCTTTACTTCTGATCGAATCCATCTGGAAGGTCGGAGTCGAATCCTGCAGGACGGACGTGCTCCACAACATGCGGCGATCGAGCGGGCCCTTTTGCTTGGTGCTTATACGCCCGGTGGTCGCGTCTGGTGGTTGGCGGAGCTTGCCGTCGTCCTGGCGAAGTCTTTCTTGAATCTTGAAGATTGAACCGTGTCCGGTCTTCTTATGGTCGTTGAAGTCGGCGTTCAGGAAGTAGCAGATTGAATCGTGTCGTAGCGAAGCAGCGCAGCATCGTGGTGGGATCTCGGATCCGATCATCATGCGACAAGTTGCTTCTTCGTTCGCCGCCGTCGCCACCGAGGTCGATCAAGATTGTCCTGCCACGATGCGTTGCTAAAGGTCGCTAGCCCCGAGTTGTTGTAAATGGAACCCGTCGACGTCGCTTAGCTCGGATCGACGGAAAGAAAGATTCGCCATCTGGCTTACAAAAAAAAAAAAAAACAGTGCCCGGGATCATAGTCATGTGCAGATACCGGGACGTAAATCATGGAATATTTAATAAATATGGAGAATTGACAACATTAGATCGGAAACTTAATACGGCCGGGGCATTGACTTCGCAGATGTCCTCGAGGTGTCGTCGATCTCCGATTGGCTTGCATGCCTTGTAGTAGATGGCTTACTGCCCGTCGTCATGGAGATTCATGCAGGCATGTAAGTATTTGCTCTTGTCGCATGACGTGCTGGCCAGCAACCCTGCCGCCATCGGGAGTGTCCGCAGTTGTCGTTGATGATGAAAGACGTCCGCCGCAAGAAGCTAAGTTGCCACGAGCGACCTCAACCTCAGTCTCGAGATCCCATCTGATTGCTTGCATGTACGATCCTTGCTAGCTTGTAGCACGCGTCAATCATGGCGGCGGACTGACGCTCTATGTCAGATGCCACTTGGGATGGAGTTGGAGTTGGACCAGCGGAATCGATCTCCGCGTGGTGCTGGTCGATGCCGCCGCCGAGAAAGTGATTCACGATCAGGACGAACTTCACGCAGCCGGTGGAGGCCGCCGCCGCCAGGAGCCGATCAAGTTGCCACGGATGAAGGATCGTACATAGTTTTGGATGAAGGAAGTATGGATGAAGGAAGTTCCATACAGGTCGGAAACAAAAGTCGACAGACCGATACGTGATTAGTTTTGGAAAACCGGATGAATCTGATGCCAAGATGTGGAACGACTCACCCGATGGTTGAACAATTTCCATCTAGCTCGCCATAGATCAAGCGCACACCCTCTACCTGGCACGCCAGGTTATAGAGACACAAGACACAAGATTTATACAGGTTCAGGCTGCCAGCGTGGCATAAAACCCTACGTCCTGTGCTCTGTTATTTATATTGATTTGATATGAGATGTCCTCTGGGGGACCCCTGTCCCTCCTCATATACTCTGTAGGGACGGGTTTACAAGTCAAGTATCCTATTTGGTACCATTATAATATCATGTGGTGCACATTGTGTGCCGCATGTCTTCGTCTTGTGGATTGGACCACCATCTCTGAATAGGCCCAAAGGTGGGCCCTGAGGGTATAGAGGTTTATACCTCCACATCGGGAAATGCTCCAAGCGTCTCCATGAAGAATCAAGTTCCCAATATGAAGCTCCCGATGAGTCCGTGCAAGGAGGCTGACGGAGGAGGAGCATGCGAGAGATGAGAAGGCCGAGGTACCCCAGGAGGAGGGTATCGACGACGCCGACGCGCCCTACCTTGAGCTGCAGGAGGGAAGAGAGATGCAAGCATACCGCCATCTCAAGCATCGTCTCTTCATCCACACGTAGATCTTCGACTCCACCCTTCTCCAAGCCACAGGTATGAATGATGAATTCGAAACCATTTGAAAGCATGTTGGTTGGGAGGCAATTGAGCCCATGGATGAGGATGGTTCTCGCCTCCTAACCATTCAATTTCTCTGCACCCTAAAAATGCATGACAATGGGGTTTCTTTGCGCCTCTATAATCAAGAGCATCATGTCCATGGAGAGACCTCAGTGTGCATATAGGCTTTAATCGCAGATGTTCTGTTGAGATTGTTCATGATATCCGTGGTTTTGAGCCCAACAAGTTTTGGGAAGTTATTTCTAGTAGGATAGAGGTTGGTACTTTCCGAGGTCTTCACACTTATATTCATCATTCTACCCTGAGGTTTATACATCGTTGGATCTGCATGACCTTCTTCCCTGCTGGCAAGATTATATGGGTAGACAAAATAGAGCTGAAGCTGCTCTATGCCATTGTTAAGAAGATCAAGGTTTCTCCTGTCAAGGAGATGGTTGTACATTGGCTAGGAAGAATTAGATATGACCATGCTATTTCTTGCACTTCCCTTGTTACTCGCATTGCCATTGCTCTGGCATGCTGGATGGTGAGCCTGTTGAGTTTATCACCATCCCACGCCCCATTTGCGATTACGCTGTCTTATTTCAGGGTCACACACTAAAGACAGAAGGTGAGGACGATGAGATTTTCTACCTTTTCCCTGGCTATGCAAATAAGTATCGGCTACCTAACCCAGAACTTAATTTGTATAGATGCCAGGTACCAACCTTTGATCTTAAGACTCCAGAACAAGTTCGCAGAAAAAATCTGACCGAGAGGATGCATCGAGCTAGTTTTGCAGATGAGGCAGGACCAGCCACCATGAGGAGGACAAAGCCAAGGCCAGCTACTAGGAGGAGCACTTCCCTGAGTGGACCCCACCTGTACAGCAATAGTGTGACGAGTACAGGTGGGACCAGTTCATGCCCCCACCCCCTGCTGACAATGCATGATGAGCAGAAGTGGATTCAGATGAGTGGGCTAGACAGGGGTACATATACAACTCTGACGGCTACCCACTGCCTGTCCAGCCCCCTCGCGACCCAGAGCTGGAGGCCCTCAACACCTGTGTTTGAGAGTTGCAGATTCAAACAGGAGAGCTACAGACTGCATTTAACGAGTTTGCACACAACACGACCTAGTGGCAGTCCCAGCAGGATCAGAGGTGGGACACGCTGACTGCACAGATCCAGTAGCAACAGGAGCAACAGGAGGCCTTCTACCAATTTTAGGGTTTCTACCCCGGACCATGAGCTACGAGCTAGCTTGGGGGAGAACCCCCGCCAGGTATCTGCATTGCATACTTAATTTCTCGCACTTTATTCTTCTTTTTAGCATGTTTAAATTCTAGCATTTATGCATAAAAATGCTAAAAAGTCCAAAAATATTTATTCCTTTCTTTATGTATATATGCTATGCAGATATCTAGTTCAACCCTTGTTGAAATAATGAATAGTTGCTCTGTCTTGTGTTTCATCTATACCCATGTTATAACCGAGCTTTCTCTAAAATTTAGGTTTATCAGCCAATAATTTCTCATCCTAAAAACTTGGACTAGTGGGTTGCATAAGCTTGATCTTGTCTAAGTTATTGCCTAATATGATATGGTGACATGGGCTGCGCTATGACTTTGTTCTGAGTGAGACTTGACATCCGGAGCTTTATTTTCCAAAAATTCAAAAACAAAAGTTCATCAATGATTATGAAATACTTACCATCGTATCCTTTTGTTTTTGAGGAACTTTTGTTTTTGAATTTGAGGAAGTTCCTCAAAAGTTCCAAAATTCAAAAAGAAAACCCTTCGATCATTCCTTCGCCATCCAATAAAAGAGAGTCATGATGCATGGGGTACCAAAAACATTTAGAATTAGAATTCCACTACCATCATATTCTACACACTGGCACATCTCAATCAAGGTGTATGGCTTGTATATCCTCGTGGTTTGGTTTTTGACTCAGCAATATATGTGCCGCAAGTATGCCCACCTTTATACCTGCGCAGAACTCCACTCTCAGCTTTTTAGTGGTAGGATACAAAAGGCAACACTACAATGCCTTTGGTGAGGTAATGATACACATTGAGCGATTGAGAGAATCATTTGAGGAACTTACTTTTCTTTGCAAATTTTTTTAAAACCTTCGAAAAAGAAGGTTGATCTTGGGATAAATGATAAGCAATGCTTGTTGATCTGTTCTATCTTGCAATCGCCCAAGACCTGAAATAGCCAAAAAGCCCCATCAGTTCTGAGATAATAACAGGGTGGATAGCATGCTGATTTATTCAAATTGAAGTTGAAAACTTTGTTATAACCTTGGTAAATTTGAAATATGATCGGCATCGCAGCAACTCCTGATCAACAACCCAAAAAGCCCAGCTTTGCTCGGGACGAGCAAAGGGTAAGCTTGGGGGATCTTATTGGCGGTCCTTAACGGTTATTTTACACTGCCAATTAAAGACCAAAAGGGCAAATTATATATTTACATATGCATATATATTTATTATTAACCCAATTCCACTTGTACTTGGAGAAATACTGTTTTGCAGGAATATATACAAAAAGTACAAGAAATCATTTTTAGAAATACGCCACCTCGGGGCCAAACTGGACCGAATGCACCACATGGGCACAGTCCAGGCCCACTCCACAACCGACCATCCAAGGTCGGTTAGGGGGAGGCACTAACTAGGGGCGCGCACCCCTGGCCTGGTGCGCGATCGCCCCAGGAGGCCAGCCGGGCCCATCCTCTGGGAGGCGGTTCCTGCCTTTCATGTGGAGCATAGGCGGTTGTGCACTTGATGAATATACCCCCGAACCACCTATGACCAACTATAAGAAGCGGAGGAGAGCACACCACACACACACCATTTGGAGCAATCTACCTCTCTCTCTACATTTGTTCTTTAGCCTAGTAGTAGTTGTTGGAGCAAGGTTAGAAGCTAGCAAGGAGGGCTTGTCTCCTAGGAAGCAAAGCTACTCTTGGTAATGTTTCTATGGAGAGTTCTTCCCTATTCAAGTTCTCGACTCTTATATACATTATCGCATATGAACTAGAGTATAGTCTTGAGTATGATATATTCAATGATTATGAACTAGACTATAGTCCATATGAGAATTGTTCATCATGTTCATACATGTTCTTCATCATTCATATGATATGCAAGAACGATGATGATGATAGGAATAGGGTGATTGTTCGATGTTCCTTTGGGTTTGCCTATGTCCTAGCTCATCCATCCATAGGGTGGGGGTCCTGGGGATGTAGGTAGTTCCCTAGTTTGTGGGCGTGGTGTCCGGATACAAGGGGGCCTTCAGATATGAAGGCATGCCACAATTGAGGGGTAGGCGGTGGGGAGTGACCTAGTCCCGTCCATCCTTCGTAATCCCGCACATTCGTGTGTCGTGTAGGAGTTCATAAACGTCCCTATCGACTGACAGATCAGCTGTCGGGATCTCCCTGTTACCTTAGACCTTGACTTGTTGCCTGACCTGTATATCATGTGACTTAGTTGTTCAATGCATATGTATAAGATGCGCTTCTCCACATAGTTGTTCTTTTAATCTTTCATTCGTTTATTCTTTATTTCTATTTATCCTTATGGTAGATCCAAGTGTGTGTCCACTATCTATCCAATGTTTATCACTTACCCCTACATAGCATTTGGCCTCACTTCGATGATATGAAGTCATAATCTTTCTATGCTAGAGGTACCTGTACCCGCCTTCCTTTGGGAAAATATAAATAACAATACCCTGATAATACTTTTGGGTGAAATGCTACAATGATAGATCCGTGCACTTGCGGATATTCTAAAAGGGTAAAGATCTATCACATGGAAATCCTTATATCATTACTAGAGAATCAATTCTAGTGACGGTATTAAGACCTGACTACAAAAGGCGTTTCTGGCGTAACCGTCGGGGATGGGTTCCCTACCTGTCTTTTGGTGTTTGCGCTAAGAAACGCCAACACCATGTATATGGCAGTACCACACTATCTGCATCTATTACTCAAGATGCCAACAACCAAGGGAATACTATCACTTTAAGGAGACCTTCAGAAGGCATATGATTGTGATGTACAAGCAATTCAAATCATAGAGAAGCTGCAAGGTGCATAAGAAAGAAGGGAGATAGCCATGATAAAAGCAGCAATGAACCTACAAGAGAAAGAAATCCCAATAAAGAAGACAAGCAGAAGTTTCACAACACTGACAGATGTAAAGACGAAGAAGATAGACCTAGAGACTGGCGATCCTGAGAACACAGTGACCATTAGTGCAGAACTCAACCCCAAAAAGAAACTCACGCTGACCAAATTTCTTAGGGACAACAAAGACATCTTTGCCTGGAAGCTAGCAGACATGCCAGGAGTCCAAAGAGATTTGGTTGAGCATATCATTCATGTGAACAAAGGTTCAAAACCTATCAAGCAGAAGCTACACAGATTTGCACCAGATAGAAAAGCAACAATCAAGAAAGAACTTGCAAAGCTACTAGTAGCCGGATTCATTAGAGAGATAATCAACCCAGATTGGTTGGCAAATCTAGTGCATGTGGAGAAAAAGAACTCGACAGATTAGCGTATGTGTATTAACTACACTGAGCTCAACAAGCACTGCACCAAGGGCCCCTATAGTCCACCAAGGATCGACCAAGTGATAGATTCAATAGCCATAGCAGCTCTACCTTCTTTCCTAGATTGCTACTCCAGATATCATCTGTAGAGAAAAAGATCAAAGCAAGAAATCTTTCGTAACACCGTTTGGAGCTTAATGCTACATATCAATGCCTTTTGGTTTAAAGAACGTGGGTGTAACTTATGAAACAGCAATACAAACAACATTGGGAATCAAATAGGGAGAAATGCAGAGGCTTATGTGGATGATGTTGTGGTCAAGACAAATGAACCCGATGCGTTGATTGAAGACCTATAAGAGACCTTTACAAATTTGAAAAAGTGGAGATGGAAGCTTAACCCAAACAAGTGCATTTTCAGGGTTCCAGCATGACAACTACTTGATTTCTTAGTCAGCAACCGAGGAATAGAAGCAAGCATGAAGAAAATCAAAGTGATTATAGACATGGAGCCACCATGAAAGATAAAAGATATCCAGAAGCTGATAGGTTGTATGGCAGAACTAAACAGATTTATATCACACCTAAGAGAGAATGGCATTCCATTCTTCAAGCTATTAAAGAAGAAGGACAAATTTGAGGGGACAGAAGAAGCAAACGAAGATTTTCAAAAACTCAATTTACCTAGCCTCATCACCCCTATTGCTACCGCCAAATAAGAAGGAAGACATGTTTTTATACATCTCGGCTACCAAGAACGAGGTCAGCACAACAGTTGTGGTGGAAAGAGAAGAACTCGGTCATGTCTACAAGGTGCAGAGACCAGTTTATTACGTCAGCAAAGTGCTAACAGAATCAAAAGTTAGATATCCACACATACAGAAGCTACTATATGTAGTCCTCACATCATCAAGGAAGCTGAGACACTATTTCCAAGAACACAAGATCACAGTGATTATAGAATTTTCACTATCCGACATCCTACGAAATCAAGATTCCACAGGAAGAATATCTAAATGGGCAATGGAGCTTGGTGAAACATCCTTAATTTTCCATGAAGGGAAAATACACAGAATGAAGGATATAATTGTAGCTCAGGAGGTCAAATCATAAATTATCCGATAATAGTTGATTACAAAGCCATACGTCAAATAACAATACAATAGAGGGGTTTACATAAATTATTACATCGCCACAGTGGAATCATCAGAGCATCTAGCATTTAGAATAGCTACGAAAGTAGAGGGATATCGTGGAAGCATCGTCTTGCACCATCTTGTAGACGTAGTCGGGCTCACCTGCCAAATAAGTTTCAGTATGATTTGTACTAGACATCGGCTCCCACCCTATGGTTTGCTTATGCTTTGTGGTAGGTGGATGCAAAGGGGTATATCAAGAGGCCTATCTGTAGTTTTCCTATGCAAGTATCATCAATATTATATAATAATAGTTCATCAAGTTTTAATCCATTCTCATCCCACACCTGTACCACAAACCAACAACTTCTCATCTCACTCAGCAAACCATGCTCACACGTGGAGGCAAGGACAACTCCCTCTCGTCCATGCCTAAACAGCCAGCATGTCGTAGGATAACACAACAACATCACTCGAGGGAGGTAGAAGGGACTCATCTCACTACTCAAGAAAAGCATAGGTCACATAATAGCCATACAGAGGCTGCGGACTATATATAGATTCAAACAACTCTGCAGAGTGTGTACACCTGTAACCGGCTAATGTCGACCATCCATAAGATAACCATCATTGGTGCCCTAGATCGCTTAGGCTGATGCCAAACAAGCTCCTAAATAAGAACGATGTCACCCTAACTTTCAGCCCTAGAACTCCCCAAGTACTATCTGGAGTGGCTGAAACTGTCAAGTCATGCACCTGTGCTCGGAGGGCCAATCTCAGAGGGGAAATGCATGATTGTCTCTGAAGGGTATGAGCTCCACCCATACCTTCCTACACTACTTGCACCTAGTAGTAGTGGCACCGCCCTAGCTAGTCAAACATCCGTCCCTGGTTCATTTGGGGCAAGTGGTGTGCATGAAGGGGTCCATGGTTCTGGTCCTCAAGAGACAACCGGTCCTAGGGGGGACCAGAGAGGATATCTCCTCAAATGGGGCCTCTGCGCCCATTCCTTCTTGGGGCTTCACTCCACAAAGGCTTTGTACCCTGAGATCTCCTCAAGTCACATGTACCCGCCACAGGTACTCAGAACACAGGGGTACCCAGGACGCATCCCCTCGGCAAAACTCACTCCAAAAGCTCATCATAGATCCTGTCCAGTCGACTCAACCCTCACCAGACAACCCGCCCACGTTATATTACCCAGAGCACCCATACGATCACCAAGTCCAACATCCCGAGCCAAACCCACCCAGGGTCCACCACCAGCATCACATCATAGATATAATGCAAGTGGAGTAAAAGTAGCAAGTAATAAGTGTATGTAAGCGTGTCTATCCTATAAGCAGGTGAGCAGGGTAAAGGTTACAAGAAGGAATAGGCATACAAGTAATCTACCATGCAATCCTAACATAGCATATCATAGCATTGTAGCATAAATGTAGAGCACTAGCATTCTATTATATTGCATGCATAATAGGATCTATGAGGTTGGGTGGGATGTGGCACCTAAACAGCTGTCACTCAAGTCCTTGGCATGCTCCTAGTCCTCCTCCTCGAGCAAATCCTTCGCATGATCTAAAATCGAGACATAATGGTCACGGGAGCGACCCCTATAGATTAACACAAAGAACCAAATGAAATCCAATGACTCCAAATGCAATCATACATAAGCTTATGATGTAGAGCTCATTTTTTTTGAAAATTTGGACACCTGGTTCATAATTTTAGGAGTTCGTATGAAGGAGTTATCAATTTCAAAAGATTAAAACATATTTGGAAAAAGAAAAAGGAGCTGATTAACCAGGGCGTGACACGTGGCAGGTTGTGATTGGTCCAGAGCTAGACAGCGGCTGACATGTGGGTCCTAGCTGACTAGTCACTGATAGGTGGGCCATGGTCAATGGTCCACGCCGACCAGGCCTCGACCAGGCTTTAGCTGGCCTAGGTTGGGCCTGTCTTGGGCCGGGTTGGGCCGGCCTGGCCAAGACAAGTGTCAGCCTCTAGGACTATCCATGTGATAGGTCTGCATCCCAAATGGGCCTGGTCTATGGGCGAGGCTGCGTGAGGCCAGTCCATGGTCGACCATGGACCGCGAGTCTGGCTGGTGGCCACCGATTGGTCTGACTGGCTTGTAGTGGACGCGGTGCATAGGGGCAGGGGAACTTTCCCCTTTCCCTTTCCTTCTTGCACGCGACCGGCACAGCGGGTTGCCGGCGATGAGCAGGGAAGCGGCGGCTACGAGCGACACAAGCTAGGCCGTGTGGCGGCTAAGGCTACGCAGAGGCGACATGGAGGTAGCGGTGGCTGGGTGGCCAGCGTGCCGCGGCGGTGCCCGACAGTAGAGGCACGATAGCGGGATGATGGGGCGCATGGGGAGCGGTTCTGGAGGGTGCTACGGCTCTGCTAGACTGAGGCGAGCAGGGTGCTGCTCAATTGACCAGGGACCTATGACGGTGGCAAGAGCGCGGCAGCGGCGAATGACGATGGTGACGGCGTTGCTCCGGCAAAGCTATGAATTGGCGCCACCTCCTTCTTCCCTTGTCGTCTGGAGTAGCTCAAAACTCCAATGCCTAGCTAGCGTAGCTAAAGAGGGCAAGGGTCACAGTGGCACACTAGCGGCCGAGGTGCCATGGCGACCGAGGTCGGCAAAGGTGCCAACCTCACTGGGGTCGAGGCAACTCCTAAGAAGCTGCCATATACGTGTTCTAGGTGATGGTGAGGCTAGGAGTGAAGACGACACTAACTTTCACTAAGCAGAGCGGTGGAACATCATCAGTGAGCTAGGTGGCGGCCAAGGCATGGGCGAGGGTGTGCTCACCTACGTGCGGTGGTGCTGGCAACTCACGTCTTGGCTGGTGCTCGAAGGAGGTGCGCTTGGAGTAGGGAAAGCAGAGTAGCAGCATTAGGGAAGTGAGTCAGGGTCATCGGAGCTCTTTTGACGCACGCAGACGGCGGCGGCGCTTTGCTCTAGTCTGGCTCATCTACTCTAGCAGCATCAGCGGGGTCTCAGTCGGGGAGGCTTGGCATGGCAGCCACGGGGACGAGGTTGGTAATGGCAACCATGCGCCGACGCGTGAGAGGGTGGGTGCTCCCGGTGGTCTGCGGTGCCGGTGCAGGTCCGACGCTCTCCTCTCCTCTCCTTCACTACCTACTCTCCCTCCTTCTTCTCTATAGCCATGAGAGGGCAGTGGCCTTACTTGATGGCGGCGCAGGCGCTAGGAAAACATAAGGTGCCTGGTGGCTGCCTTATATAGGCCGGTGGCAGCCATGGAGATGGCGACAGATGGTGGAGATGGCACGGGGGTGTGCGGGCGGCCAGGATGGACCCATGGCTAGGGTTAGGGTTGTGCACATGGTGCGGGCCATGATGGATGGCCACAGCACGTGCGGTGTGGGCATGGAAGGTGGGCGGATGCCATGGCCAAAAATGGCGCCGTGGACAAGATGTGCGGGTGCACGAATATGGCAAAAGAAAGAAGCTGACAAGCGTGGCCCATGGAACAGTGAGAGCGGGGAGGCACGGGCGATGGCGACCTTCTTGTTGGGCTGGCTTACCAGGTTGGGCCATGGAAGGTAGGGGCAGGCCGACGCGGTTGCGGTGAGTCGGCCCAACCTGGGAGAGCGGTGTGGGGAAGCTGGGCCAGTCGGCCACTTGGGCCAGCAAGGCGAGGTGGAGGCCTGGCGTCCTAGGCAGGCCGATGAGGCAGCTGGGCTGGCTGGCCTGATGGTCCATGGGGCAGGCGAGGCCGGCAGGCCGAGCTGGGCCACCTTGCTGCTCTAGGCTGGCTTTGTTCTTTCGTTTTTCTTTTCTTTTCTTTCTCCTATTCTATTCCTCCCTCTTACTCCTAAACCATGTCATGGGTATGTTAGTGCTAAACAAGTTACTGATCATGATACATATATCATGATAGGGCCACTTGGGTCTCATGGAGTTGTTGGAAGCCATGTCCATGGTTAGTAACACACACATATATATATACACATGTGATATAAAGGTATTTTATTTTATTACATCACATAAATCAAATAAGAAGCAAATCAAACTCTTGTTGATTAAATGCAAATGCTTCAACTGACTTTAGGTGCTACTTGTGCAACTATTGGATGGTTTCCTACAAGACACTCACCAACCATAGGTTATTTTATAAAAATTTTTGTTGGTTGCAATTTTTGGTGTTTGGATTTTTAGGGGTGTCACAGTCCTACCCCCTTATGAGAATCTCATCCTCGAGATTAAAGGTGTAACTTCCTCTTCAGCGGGTAGGCGTAGATCTTCCTTTAGTTCTGACTTACTCTCCCAAGTTGCTTCTTCTTTTAAGCAGTTGCTCTGCTAAACTTTGTATTTTGGTATGACTGTTGTCCTGGTTCCTTTGGTGGCCCTGTCCAAAATGCGGACGGGGTGCTCTCGGTATTCCAAGGCATCCAGAAACTTTAGTGCTTCTGTGGATATCGGTTGTTGCGATAGCTCCAAACACTTGCGTTGCCGTGTCATATGGAACACTGGGTGCACATCGGTGAGTTGCCTAGGCAACTCTATCCTGTAGGCAAGGTTGCTTATTGATCCTGTACGATTCCTCATATCCTGAGTCAGCTTTCTCATTTCATGGAATCCGAGAGTTCCTCGAAGCTGGGAGACCATGAGGTAGACATAGTCCCTGACTTCAACTCGAAGCCTTTACATCTATTGTCCTGGATAGTTCTCCTAACGGTCTCTGGGAAGGCCTCAGATCCTCTCGCACTTGGGTGACTCCTTTGGTCTCATTGATGATGGCATTTCCAAGGGATGATCTCTTCCCTTCTTCTGACCATACACCAGGGGTGGTTCTGGATAGCGTTCCATACGTGGCCTTAAACGGTGATGTCTGGAGACTGATTTGGTACCCATAGTTGAAACAGAACTCAGCGTGGACTAAACTTTCTTTCCAAGTTGTCCATATTGTTAAGCACAAGCCCAAAGCTTGTCTCCAAGGATCGGATTTACCCTCACTGTCTGACCATTGATCTGAGGGTGGTGAGTGATGCGGTAGTCCATTCGAGTTCCAATAGCATCGTCTGGGGTTCTTCCAAAACTTGGACATATACAGAGGTCCACGATTAGATGCTATACTTCTAGGGGCTCCATGCAACTTGAGAATGCTCCAACATACGGTCCAACTCAGGTGTCACTCTTTATTGCCAAAAAGGTGAGCTACTCTACGTCAGGCGATTGATTATCGCTCATATAGCAGGTCCTTCGGGGTTTGAGGCTAACCCACGATGAACTCCACAGGCGTGCTATCATGTTTCCATTTAGACAACTCAAGTGGCTTGACAGTCCTGCAGGTCTCTTGTGCTCAGCTTGACACGCCTGCATATGCCACTCCCAGTAGCATGTCCTATGATATCTGCCTTCATATCCTTCCACTAGGATTTTCTTTTCAAAACTGCATACTTCCTGGTGCTCCGAGGGGGATGCGATACTTGAGGTCATGCCCTTCTCTCAGGGTCTTATTGAGCAAGGCAGAGTCAGAAAGCTCACAAATTCTATTCTCGTACCAATGAGTGCTTTGTTCATCCTTATGAACCCTGGGCACTTGCCCTGTCTCCTGAGCTCATATATCTCCTTCGGGGTTGGAAACACTCATTTGCTCTTTGGTGCTTCTATTCAAACTCATTGGTCTTTTAGAAGGTTGGTCCTTGGGCGAGCTATCTTGGAGAAGTTCTTGATGAATCGGTGGTGGTAACCGGCCAATCTGAAGATCTCCTCAAATCGACTACATTCCATGGCTGCTCCCATTCCTTCACTGTCTTTATCTTGGATGGGTCGGCAGCTTCTCTAAAGCATCGAGCACATGGCCTCGGTAAATGGCCTATTCAAGCCAGAACTCTCACTTGCTGAACTTGGCGTAGAGCTGCTGCATTCATATTTTCTCCAACACTATCCTTAGATGTTGCTCATGCTCTTTGGCAGTGGCGGTATAGACAAGAATGTCATCAATGTAGACCACCACGAACCTACCCTACTCTTGTATGAACAATCTTTTCATAGTGTTCACCAAATAAGTCGATGCGTCTGTAAGACCAAAGGAGATGGCGGTGTACTCGAACTGTCCATCTCTGGTGACAAAAGCTATCTCGAGGCATGTCCTCTTCTCTGATCTTCATCTGGTGGTAGCCTGATCTAAGGTTAAATTTGGAGAACTACTTGGCATTATGCAGCTGATCTAGCAGGTCATCTATCCTTGGCAGGGGTACTTGTTCTTGATGGCACTGCATCTTGTTTCCCTATTTCCCTTTTGAGTGGAGGGGTTGCATTCATCGAGTGGAACTTGCATCGATCCAGGTGCTCACTTGTAGAGACCTCTTCCAGTTAGATTACTATTACTCTTGCTATCCAAGGTGGCAAGGTAAGCTCAACTACTAAGGTATCCAAGTGTAGCGATCCCCATAATCTTCTTTTCTTAGGGTGACCGGGGTACTTGAAGGATCTAACATCTAGGGATCCTGTATATGGTCATGTGTAAGCTTATATCTCATGCAGGCTTGGTAGTAAGTGCATAAAAAGATGCAATACCAGATTTAAAACAAATTGAAGCACTAGCTTCAATTATAAGCTCATACCTCATTCCATATCGGGGGTGTCCTTGGCAACTTGCTTGCCAAGGCGCTGGCAGGCGGCTCTCTCTGATCACTGTGACTCATGGCACTTGGAGTAGCATCCTTCTTAGGGTAAACTGCAACCTTGTGACCCTTCTGGAAACATCCAGAGCAGGATGCTCCGCTAAGGGTGCTGGTGTCCCTTGCAGGCTGATCTTCCTTATTGGGGATGCCTCTCGCAGTTATGCGGGCAAGTTGCCAGCGGGCGGCTCTTGCGACATTGCGTACCTTCTTGGCTGAAACCTGAATCCACTTGAAGGGGATCATAGTTGGTGAGGCAAGGTTGATCTCTGGGCAGTCAATGACTAGGTGACCTGGTCGACCACATCCAAAACAAGTGATAGTCACGCCACCGGTAGGTGTGTGGGTGTGGCGGACTTTCCTTTTGGATAGTTAGCAACCTTATGGCCCTTTCTGCCACATCCAAAACAAGTGACATATGGCTTGCACGGGGCTGTGGTATCCTTCCTTGGGTAGTTGAAGTACTTGTGATCTGGCTGACCACAGCCATTGCAGGTAAGAGGTGCCTTGGTTGGAGTGGTTGCCATAGTCTTCCCTGTGTCTGAATCCTTCACTGAGTGGCTCTAGGAGGAACTGCGTCCAGGAGGTCATGCACATGAGGCCTCTGTCAAGCCGGGTTTGGTGGCAACTCCTCGTGGCTTCGCTTCTTTCCTTTGCAGCTTGCTTTATGCTCCAAAAGCTCCCTTTCTACTTCACATGCCTTGTTGATCACTTCATCTAGGGTGCGGTAGGTGCCTCCAACTAGGGCGAGTCAGATGAGAACGTCTAGGCCTTTGTTGTAATAGAATATCGCTTTCTTCTCATAGCAATTTATTGAAGGAGCATGACGTAGCAAGATGCAAAATCGCATGTTGTACCCAAGAACGTCATCAGACCCTTGCTTCATGTTGTGAAGTTCCTCTATTGATCCATCTAGGGTATCTTCTGGCACATAATGCTGCCAAAAGGTTTCAGTGAATTCCCACCATGAGATATTGGCAGGACCATGGTGGCGGTCGCGGAAACTGCTCCACCATATACTTGCGGTACCAGTGAGATGGCGGGTTGTGATCTCAACCATCTCCTTCTTGGTGTAGGCGGTTGGGCCTAGCCTCATTGCTACGTCATGTAGCCAGTCCTTAGTCATGATAGTGCCTCCACTGGACCCATCAAAGTAGGGGTCTGCTTGTACTGTGTGCCCTTGAGTGACCCTTTCTCATACCACTGTTGTGGTTCCTTTGCTGGGGCATCCATGAGGTGTGTCTGCTGAGCCATCACCCTAGCCATAGGTGGTGGGGATGGCGGATGGCCTTCTCTCTCAAGGTCGAGTCCGGTGGGTGGTATGTGACTGTCATGATCTTGGTCTATGGTGGTCCCTGAGGAGGGTGAGCGGTTGCTCAAACTGGCAAACTGCTGGGTCACCATCTTCTGCAGGTCATATGGGGCATGTGCAAGTGATATGTGTTATTAATAGCTTACCTAAGCAATTAAGCAGATTTAGCAATTTAAAACATTTTCATCTATCCAACACTCAATTCAAAGAAGCATAAAAATCCATAAGAAGTGATAAGATCTGAGCATCCATTACATCGAGTTTGTTACACAGCGATGTCTCTAGTAGTCGCACTAGAAGACTCGCAAGAATTTTTCGCACTACGTGCAGGTAGGCTTCAAAAAGGGGACAATCTACTCTATTTTGGAAGGGAGACGTCATCTAGCCATTGCGAGGCTGTCGATGAAATATCCTCGGCAGTCTACCACGGGATGCCCCGAGGTAGTAGATTGCGGTGAGGGCGCGCTAAGATCTACGATCGAGACGTGAGATGCAAGACAAACAACCAGAACAATCGGGGTTTATCTAGGTTCGGGCCGCTCGTGAGCGTAATACCCTACGTCCTGCGTCTCTGCTGTTGTATTGATGAGTACCGGAGTACAATGAGATGAAAGGTTCCCTGTTCTAGTGGGATCCTTGTCCGCCTTATATAGTTGGGAGACAAGGTTACATATCTAGGGTTTCCCTATGGTCGGTTACATTGCGTCGCATCCTTGGAGAACACGAAGATCTAACCGACTAAGACTCCTTGCGTGGCAAGCAGTCTTCAGCTCCCGTGCGGCCCACCGACCTGGGTGGTAGCAAACCACAGGCTCTGTCTTGTCGTCCGGCCCACTGATCAGGGTGATGATGGACCAGGCTCCATCTTTTGGTCTGAGCCATCTTGTACCGAGCAGCCCGAAGTCCAACCGTGAGGGTATATGGGGTCTATACCCCCATAGCTAATCCTCGAGCATCATGTATCTTGAGGGAGTCACCGTCTTGACCTGTACCGAGCAGTGAAAATGTTGACCACATTATCCCGACCAGCACCGATGCTGACCAGGCGGTACTGTCTAGGCTTCTCCCGAGCAGTTTGTAAGGCTGCTCCCGACCACAACTTCTATCAAGGAAGGTGGTCTGTCAAAAGATGCATGGTGTTCTTAAGAAAAAGAAAAATTCTTTTCACGTCCTAAGACTTGGGCCCACGTTAACACGTGACATGAAGTATCACTGGAATTTTAACACGAATCATACATAGAGGTAGGCTATCAAACCAAGAACAGAAGATAAGCCCAAGTCACCACGAGGAGACGTGGGCCCACGTAGTTTCCAAGCTCGATAGAAGATAGTATATGTTGTATTGAGCTTTTTGAAGAAAAAGTCAAATAAAAACTCCAGCCATGTATAATGAATGCTGAATACCCATGTCTAGAACTGAGAACAGAAAATAGGCCCAAGTCACCGCGAGGTGACTTGGGCCCACGTAGTCGCCAAGCTCGATATAAGATAGGATATATTGTATTGAGCTTTTTAAGAAAAAAGTCAAACAATGGCGCTCATCAAGCAAGGCTAGGAGCCAAGGACTAAGACATGTGCTAACTGTTTATCAATCCCCAAGTGTGCTCAGAATAGCTCATGAGCTCAAACGGGCCAAGGGCGCCAGGAGTCCATGGTTCACAAGCACGGCTGGATAGAAAAAACTGTCAAAACATTCCTAGGTATGCTTGGAATAGCACATGGGATTGACCAGGCCAAAGACACCGGGAACCCATGGTTCGCAAGCATCACCGGGTATGAAACTGTCAAACAGTCCCCAGGTGTGCTTGGAGCAGCACATGGGATCGACCGGGCCAAAGACACCGGGAATCCAAGGTTCGCAAGCATCACCGGATGGAAAATTATCGACAGTCTCCGGGTGTGGGAAATAAGATATTTGACCCACAATAGCAGTCCCCAGATTTAAGGAAAAATCTAGAACAATTTTGGAAAGAAATATATAATTAAAACAAAATCTAGGAATGAATCCCGAAACAGTCGGACACGTGCGTGATGAAACAGATTAGACACACGTTCCAGCGCACGAGGAGGAATAAAGTATCATGGCCCACATTCACACTCGGGACCAGGAAGGCCCACAAGCCATGTCCACATGAGTCAAACGGGTCCAACCCTAGAAGTCAAAAGGGTGTCATTCGAACGGTATAAATAGCAGGCGCCACCGAACGGGAGATGGTTCCCGCATTTGCAATCATTTCCACCAACCCACTCGCTCACTTCTCGAACGCTCCGTGGTTGCACACCTCCTTCGCAACCATCTCTGTCGAACAAATCCGCCACCGCCACCGGTCTTCCGCACCAAATCCACGCACTACCGCTCCACAATCGAGCGGATGCAGCGCATCCGCACCGCCGCCACGCTCCGCTCACCGCACAACTTGTCGTCCGTGGAGGAGATGGCGAAGAAGGTGGGGAAAGCGTCCGGATCCGATTCACTGGGGCCGCACTGGGTGCAGTCAACCTCCACGCTGGAGTCGCTGCATGAGCTCGTCGATGAGGGGCTGCTACCGCCATTCGAGATGGAGGCATGGCGCAAGCCGCGAGGTGAGGACACTCCTCTTCCCCGGGATAGGGAAATTGTGGTTTTCAAGGACATGGTGACGCGATGGTTGGGAGTCCCTGTGAACGGATTTCTCTAGGACCTGTGCATGTACTGGATGGTTTCCATTTGCAATATGGATCCCAACTCCATCCTCTCCATTGCCATCTTTATTGGTTTTTGTGAAATGTTTCTGGGGATCGATCCCCATTTCAATCTGTTCCACCACTTCTTCCTGCTGAGGAAGAAGGGGGCTGATTCCGAGGGGTCTCAAGTCACCGGAGGGTGCTATGTGCGCCTCCGGGATGGCATGGCATTGCACTGGCTGGGGAGCAAGCACCAGTCGATCCCGAAGGGATGGAACACTCGCTGGTTCTATATGAGCCAGGATGTGGCAGGCTGGAGGGTGCCGTGTGACGTGGCGCAGGTGCCGAAGTTCAACCCCCGGTGGTCGAACCCTCCATCCGCAGACAAAATGGATTAGGTGAACGAACTATTGACGCTGATTGACAACAAGGTTGTGAACGGAGCATTGGTGGCGGGGATGTGGCTGACTCACCGGGTTCAACCATGCAAGGAGCGAGTCAACTGTTTGTACGACTACGCCGGCCATGAAGACCCTTCACGGGAGACCTAGGAGAAGTCAGATCCAGTTCGAGAAATTTGACCCGACCACCAGCTACCCAGGAACCCGTGCATTGCCATATAATCTCACCCGACCACCACTAGAGGTAGATTGTTTAGTTTGGAACTTCAATTTGAATATTTATACTCTGTTGACACGATGGTTTTGATAATCTCAATGGTCTGACTGTCAGACATTGCTTGGTCAGGACCAAAAGACTTTCTTCTCCGCAGTGCCGATGGAGCCGTGGCCTTAGGGTGAGGCGCAAGCCAGCCAGTGAAGAACTATGGAAGCCCACTACCAGAGCCGGGACAGAGCAGGATACAAGACGCTGGTTGTCTCTGACTCCAATGACAGAGAAATCCTAACTGCCCAAGGAAGTCGCTGGGCTGCGGGCAAACGGCCCATGCCGGCCGCGGCCAAGAAGAAGAAGCCCTCCACCCTGCGAACTGGGGGCAAGCTAAACCTAGACGGCGGAGAAGGGGCAGCAAGAAGAGGGGTGCCCCGATTACCCCGGAGTCGTTGGATTCTGACGATACTGTAATGCTGAAAGAGTGAGCACATAAGCGTCAGGCCCAGTCAGTTCTGTCAGGGGGAACGCCGAGGCCCAAACCGACGACAACACCCAGAAGGTCTGGGCGGCACGCGTCGCCGCTACCGCCTCCTCAACCTCAAGGCGAAGCTGCATCAACCACTCGGCCGGAGTAGGCTGGGATATTAACGCCTCTGCCACCATCACAGCTGAACCGGTGCTAATGCATCGCTAGCGCCTCAGGAGAGAGCCAAAGGGCCGACTTCTTCAACGCGCCCGATCGGGACGAGCAGGACGGGCGAGGCGTCGGACTGAGCCCCCGGGCGCGGCAACGGGGCGGCAGGCAAAGCCCCAGGTGCTCTAGACGGGGGAGCCAGCCGATCCTTCAAGGGAGGTTTCTGGTGGCCAGCCAGGTAAGTGTTGTCTGACTCGTGTATCTTGCATCTCCTTGACTATTGTATTTGCCCTAGACATTTTTCCTTTTTGGTATGTTTCTGCAGCCGTGCTCCTCCAACATCGACACTAACCCCGTCTCCCAGCCAGACCACCTCGCGGCTAGCCATCGAGCAGGCGACCACCAGCACTGCGGCCTAGTTCGTCGGGCAAGGGGAGGCAAGTGGCGGCACTGCAACCCCTACCCGACCAGCCCCGACACCAACCTGTCAACCGGAAAGGCTGGTGGTTCTATTCAGAGCCGACAGGGCTACAGCAGGCTGGGTGTCACAACGTGCATCGGACCAGGCAGGCCCGAGCAGGCCGGCACCACCAGAGGTGGAGGAGGTGCCACGGGTACTAAAAATGCCGCGTACAGACATCCCTGTGCAACGAGTGCACACCATGTGTAAGCGTGGGAAAGATAACTTCATGACATATGAAGAGATTTTGGACGACATCATCAACATGGGCATCGCGGACGTGATGGAGGTGCTGCTGGATAGGATCAAGGTAATGTTGATCACCGTTCTTGGTTTGCTGCGTAAGCCACATTTGTGAAGGCAATCATGCTTGAAAATATGTGTCGCACACAGTCACTGCTGGAGACAAATGCTCAGCGGGGCAAAACCATCGATTGTTTTGCCACTACCTAGGAGGAGTGCAAGACCCTTAGGATAGCCAAAGCTGAGCTGGAGGCGCAGGCTAAAGTTTACCAGGAGCGGGAGCTAGAGCGGGAGGAAGAGGTTGCCGCGCTGCGCCGTCAGGTGGATGCTTTGAGGAGAATGTGGGTAAGTCCTGACTCCTACTCAGTATGTGCTGTGCATTACTGCATACTTATGCGCGATTCTTGTAGAGCTGAGCGGCCAGATGAGGCCATGGCCGAACAACTTACCAACCTGCTGGGCTAGAAGGAGGTCGCTGAGGAACAAGTAGTGGAGCACCAGAAGCAGATTGCTAAGCTCACTGGTAAGGAATACAACATAGAGTTGTTATATGTAGTCTGCTGCATAATGGACGGACCAGGGTATGCTAAAACACCATGTATTGTTTCTACAAATGTGAGGGAGTGCCATATGGCCTAGTTTCAGGTGCTGGAGGACACCATCTCCATCCTCCAAGAGAAGACAAGAGCTATGTGCGAACACATCAAGCCAGCGTTGAGGGCTATCTTCCAAGGAGAGGAGCACCCTGCCGACCCCGTGGGTGAGGCGGTGGTTGTACAGGACCAGTGCCAGAGGCTATGGCTAGTGCTGCAGGGGTTTGTTGCAGACGCCGGGCGCTACGCAGTTGCCACCGCGCTTGCTGTGGTCCGCTCTAGGTACCCGGAGGTACAGCCTGAACATGTTGCGTAAGGCATTGCGCCAGAGCTGAATGAGCACGAAGCTGAAGACCTCTGGACTACCTCTGAACTAGCTGTCGCTGCCCTTGTTGCTGATATGATGCTCATTGAGGATCCTACAAAAGATAATGGTGATCAGTAGGCTCCAAACAATGTATATGTGACGGAGAAACATTGTTTGTAAGTTGTACCGAGCACGGGGTGCTCGTAAACTTTTAAGCCTTTTGATGTAGACATGGTAGGCATGTTTAAGCGGGTGATAAACATGTTGCCATTTTTTAGATGCACTTTAATGCATAGTTTGTTTTTTAAAAATATGTCGACAATTAAGTTTTACCCCCACCCTCGAAGTGATCTAACCCTATCGGGTAACTAGGGATGCACTAGTGAATAACGTAGGACCGCCAGGATCAATAGGTACCTAGAACCTTTAGGGAGTGACTGCTGAAATCTCCTAGTACCATTGTGCACAGAGCTATAGCACATCGTAAGAGTTTTCTGGTCAATGCCTTGTCGAGCCGTTCTTGTCGGGTAGAAAGCAAAGTTTAATTGTGACTTATGCAGGCATGTATGGGATGAATATGCACAAGAACAAATTTGAGACAGGAAAAGAGACAAAAATGAATTTTATTGGATACCGAATAAGAAACTGGGTACATATCTTATTCTATGGATAGAAGCATATGAGGTGATCGATGTGCCAGGAGTTGCTCTCTTTAACACCCTTCATTGTCTCCAACTGGTAGGATGTAGGGCATGTGATAGCCTTAATCCTGAATGGCCCTTCCCATCTTGATGACAATTTATGCAGACCATCTTCTTTCTGGATTCATCGTAACACTTGGTCATCGACCGCGAACAGCCTGCCTTTGACGTTTTGGTTATAGTATCGGCACACTGAGGCCAAGTACTTAGCCATCCGAGCACAGGATTCGAGTGCCATCTCCTCCTTGGCGATGACATCTGCTTCTCGGGCATCATTTGAGGCTTCCTCGTCGTAGTGGAGAACCCATGGTGAAAGGTGAGCAACCTAGCTAGTAGGACAGCTTCGAAACTAAACTCCATAAAGTATGGGGAAACTCCAGTGTTACGACTGGACTGGGTACAGAGTCCCCAGACCACTGCAGGCAGTTCTTTGAGCCATCGACCGAGTTTGAGGTCTTCATCATCCCAGTATAACCTTTTGCGCAAAGCATCGATGATCATGCCGTTGGCTCGCTCCACCTGTCCATTGGCTCAAGGATGAGCTATGGACATGTACTTGACCTTGATGTCGTTATCATCACAAAAGTCAAAGAACACATCGCTGGTGAAATTGGAGCCTAAATCGGTGATGATGGTGTTGGGTATGCCAAACCGATGAATGACATCATTGACAAGCTGCACTGCTTTCTCTGATGAGGCTTTTTTGACAGCTTTGTACTCAATCCACTTAGTGAACTTGTCGATGAGCACAAAAGCATATCTGTGACCGCCAGGAGCTTTCTTAAAGGGGCCGATCATGTCGAGTCCCCAACACGAGAAAGGCCAAGCGACCGAAATGGTTTGCAGTTCATGTGCAGGAACATGAATTTGCTTGGCAAACATCTAGCAGTTCTTGCACCGGCGCACGTAGTCTTCTACGTCAGAGACGGTAGTAGGCCATTAAAAACCTGCTCGATAGGCTTTGCCGACCAGCGTTCGGGATGCGGCATGGTTCCCACAAGTTCCTGCGTGAATATTTTTCAGAAGTTCCTTGCCCTCCTTGGGGGTAATGCACTTCTGGTATATCACGGACCTTGGGCCTTTGCGCATCAACTCGCCGTTGACCATAAGGTAGGCACGGGCTCTGCGGACCAGCTGTTGTCATTCAATTTCGTCCTCCAGAACAAGATGGTCATTTAGGTATTTGATAAAGGGCTCTCTCCAGTCTGGCTGGAGAGGTGCCTCCAACCTGGCTGGCTCATCAGCTGGCGGTGGCTCACTGCCTTCATCAAATCCCTGCTGGCCAATGCGATCATCTTCTATCACTTGGTATTTGCCGCTGAGCGCTGCTACGAGCTGATCGGTAGCAGGACCATGCGCGGGTGCTTCGTAAGCATGATCGGGGATCGAAGGCTTAATTAGATCTTCAACAAAAATGCCAGGTGCTACCTCAGTTCGGGATGATCTAAGCTTGGATAACTCATCAGCACCTGTGTTCTCAGAACGAGGTACGTGATGGAACTCCAACCCATAAAACTTGTTTTCCAATTTGCGGATTTCGGCCACGTAGGCATCCATCTTTTCATTGACAACGTCCCAGTCTTTGCTGACTTGGCAAATGACCAGAACAGAGTCCCCGTACACCAGGAGCCACTTAATGCCTAGCTCGACTGTAATGCGGAGGCCATGGAGGGCTGTTTTGTACTCGGCCACGTTGTTGGACGCCTTGAAGTGGATACGCAAAACATAGCGGAGTGTGTCTTTGGATGGAGATATAAAGTAGACCCCTGCTCCAGCACCCTCGATGTTCAAGGAGCCATCAAAGTACATCCGCCAGTGGTCGACAGAAGTATTGGCCAGGGACAGGGTTAAGGTCCGACCACTCCACAATGAAATCGACCGGGGCCTGAGACTTCATAGTAGTACGACTGCAGAAACTCAGCGTGAACTCGAAGAGCTCTAACACGTATTTAACAATATGGCCACTGGCGTCTCTATTGTGGAGGATGTCGCCTAGCGTGGCTTCCGTGACCACCGTAATTTTATAAGCTTGGAAGTAATGAAGGAGTTTGCGCTTGGTAATCAGGAGCGCGTAGAGCAACTTCTGGACGTGATTGTAGTGCTGCTTGGTCTCATTAAGAACCTCGCTAATATAGTAGACTGGGCATTGTACTCTCTAGACGTGCTCGGGTTCTTCGTGCTCGACTACAATCACGGTGCTGACCACGTTAGTCATGGTAGCAATGTAGAGGAGTAGCTCCTCACCCTCTCGTGGGACCGTGAGTATAGGGGGATTCATGAGATACTCCTTGAGCTATGTGAAAGCCTTGTCGGCCTCCTTCGTCCACTCGAACTTCTCCTTAGCTTTGAGCAGCTTGAAGAAGGGAAGCCCTTTTTTGCCCATCCAGGAGATGTAGCGGCTTAGGGCCGCCATACACCGGTTAGCTTTTGGATGTCTTTGACATTCGGTGGTCATTGCAGATCTAGCACGATTTGGACCTTCTCAGGGTTCGGGCGTATGCCGTGTTGACTGACAACATTGCCGAGCAAGATGTCAGAGGGGACGCCAAAGATGCATTTGTTAGGGTTTAGTTTCCACTAGAACTTGTTTAGGGCCGTAAAGGTCCGTTCAAGGTTTGCTACCAACATACTAGATTCCCTAGTCTTCACCACCACATCATCCACATATGCCTCGACAAGGTTGTTGGTGATCTCATGCTCGAGGCAGGCGTGGATGGCCCGCTGGTAGGTAGCTCTGGCGTTCTTGAGGCCAAACTACATGGTCGTATATTAGAAAGCACCGAAGGGGGTGATGAATGTGGTTTTCTCCTGGTCCTCTTTTTTGAGGGCTATTTGATGGTAGCCCGAGTAACAATCTAGGAAAGAAAGCAACTCACAACCTACAGTAGAATCTATGACCTCGTCAATTCGAGGGAGATTGAAAGCCTGTTTAGGGCATTGCTTGTTGAAATCGGTGTAATCAATGCACATTCTCCATTCATTATTCTTTTTGAGTACAAGAACCAGATTGGCTAACCACTCCAGGTGATACACCTCTTTGATAAAGCCAGCTGCTAGAAGCTTGGCTACTTCTACCCTAACAATACACCTCTTTTTGAGTACAAGAACCATCACATTTTCTGCTTGATCGGCTTAGCAGTCTTCGAGACATCAAGGTAGTGCTCGGCCTTTTCCCTGGGAACACCAGGCATGTCCACGGGTTTCCACGCAAACACGCTAATGTGCTCCCGAAGGAACCGGACGAGCGCATCTTCCTATTTGGAAGGAAGATCGGTCCCAATCTTCATCTTCTTCGAAGGATCGGTTGGGTCGAGCTGAATCACCTTGTGCTGCTTGACATTGTTGGCGGGGCGCCGAGCAGACTCGACTGGGACCTCGAGGTCCGTAGGGGGTGTCTCCTTGACCCCTAGGCTGGTGTGCTTCAGGGCGTGCTTCAGGTCCTCGAATTCAGTGGCTGCGTGGGCGTCGGTTTCGCACACCCAAGCCATGTAGACATTGCCGCGTAGGGACAGGACACCCTGCTCGGTAGGAAGCTTGAGCATGAGGTACCCATAATGAGGAACTGCCACGAACTTGGCGATCCCTGGTCGACCGAGAATGGCATGATAGATGCCCTCAAAATCAGCCACGATGAAGTTGATGTGGTCAATACGAAAATGCTGCTTCATACCGAATTGGACGGGCAAAGTGATCTGCCCGAGGGGGTATGAAGGCTTGCCCAGCATGATGCCCTAGAATAGTGAATCATAGGGCTTCAGGCTTTCCTTCGTTAGCCCTAGTTCTTTGAAAGCCAGATAGGAAAGGATGTTCACGGCACTGCCACCGTCGATGAGCACCTTTTCAAACTGGACACCGTCTATCACCGGATCAAGGACCAGCGGGAAACGACCAGCATCGGGGAACTTGGCCCACATATCGCTGCGATTGAATGATATGGGTTGCTCGGACCATGGCTGCACCTTGACGTCTGCGACGAGCCCGTCAGATTCCTAGATTGCCACGATGGCCCGTGTGTGCAGCTTCTTGTCACGGGCGTTCTCCAACCCAACCTTACCGTCAAAGATGACGGCGGTTACATTCTTCACAGGATCTCTGTAGGCGTGCTTTGAATCCTGATCTTGAGCTTCTTCCTCCTCTACGTCCTCCTCTTGGACAGCTTTCTTGGCCTTGGCTTTGGGGGCTGGTCGTGGCTTTTTGCTCGCGATCTTGTCCAACGCCTCCTTCAAAACCCAGCACTCGCCCAACGTGTGACCCTTGCCGGGATCGCGTGGGCAGTCCTGGCTGAGGACCTTGCCAAGCTCTTCGTTGTTGGCCCGCTTCTGGCCCTTCACCGTGTTGACGGAGGAGTCATTGCGGTTGCACCGGCCACCTTCGTAATTGTCCCGGCCACGGCGCTTGAAGGTGCGGTCGTCGCCCCGGTGGTCGGGGTCATGGTTGCCGCGGCGGTTTCCACGATGATCATCCCGCCGAGGTGGTCGGCGGTCCTGGTTGCTATCGCGGTCGTGGTCATCGTCACGGCGGTAGTTGTAGGTGGTGGGAATCAGATCCCCCTCATGCAGCCCGTTGTCCATATGGGCGTACCTTTGAGCGATGGCAAGGAGCTCTTCCATGGTTTGCAGTTGCTCCAGGAGAATCTGCTTCTTTAGATCCATGTCGCGTTCCTGGACTAGAAAAGCAGTGAAGAGGTCAATCGCTCCTGCTAGGGTGACGCCGGTCACATGACTCCACGTGTCGGAAAAACGCCGGATGTATTGACACAACGATTCGCTCCGGCGATGCCGAACCTGAGCTAAGGCATACTTGGAGCTAGGTTGGATGCAAGTGGGCTTGAAGTTATCGATGAACATCTGCTTGAGCTGAGCCCAACTATGGATGGTGCCGGTACGTTGGCGGAGCAGCCAAGAGGTGGCAATGTTGCACAGGACTACCGGGAGGTAGTTGGCCATCACGCCCTCATTGCTGTCGGCCGCTCAGACAGCCACTTCGTACAACATGATCCAGTGCTCAGGGTCATCCCTCCCGTCGTACATCTTGACGTCGCCGATTCGGAAGTTCTTTGGCCACACGACAGCCTTGAGTTCCTCCAAGAATGGCGCTGGTCCGCCTATGTTTCGGCGAGCCCAATAACGTTCATCGAGGTGTGCGCGGAGGTTGCAACTGGGAGGTTGTTCAACGTCTTGGTTGTGCTCGGCACGGCGATTAGCCTGCTGCCGACCACCACACTGACGATTTCCTTATTGGTGTTGGTCGTCGCATGGCTCTTCGCACGGAGCGTTGTTGGCGTTGACCTGCCGAGGCTGCTCGGGCAGGGGTTCTCCCTGGTTGGACTCGTTGTCAGCGCCACTCTCCATGGGTTGGCGACAACGACTATGTCTGGACCGCCGCGACTGGTGTGACATGGTAAATGACCCGACAGAACGGAGCTCAACCACTTGTCTTTTGGCGGCGATAAGGAAGTCCTTAATGGCCTTGACCCCAGGAGTGTTTGGGGGAAGCTTGTTTAGTCGATCCATAGCCATAGCTATGTTAGCTGTGGGCGTCTCATGAACGACTTGGTCTCCGACCATGTTGAAGTCATCGTGGAGATTACACTGGAGGCGACGAGGCTGAGGGCTAGCACCGTTGGCTCCCACGCCACTGTTGGTAGGGTCGTTGCCATTGACGGCACCATTGGCAGGATCGTCGCTGTTGGTGGCTTGAGCCTCTAGGAGGTGTCGCCAGTCACGATCGGCGTTGCGTGCTTTTCTTTGAACCCTCTGCTTGTCTGTTTCATTCAGGACGGGGGGCTCGTTGGCGCTGACCATGAACACCATGCCATGAAACCCTGGTGGGAATCTAGGGGTGTTAGGTGTCGCACCCGTGGGCTTGGTTTGGTGGACCGGTGTGGTCGAGATCTCTGCCTCAATGTTCTCCTGACTCCAAACCTTAGGACTCTCTTCGTCGGAGAGGAGGAACTCGGTAAGGTCGAAGGATCCGGAGGGGGTATCATCGAGCCTAGAAAGCTGGCGGGGCATGATGTCGTCCACAAGGACCGTAGCATCTGACCCAGAGGGGATCTGTCATAGGGCCACCATGCCGACCATGAGTCTAGAGTCCTCGGGAACCAGAACAAGATTGGGATCTAGGTCGAGGAGGTGATCGTCGCGTCGCCGGGGAACATTCAACAGGTTCCTTGCATAGGATACGGCCATGTTGTTCAACCAATGCGGGAAGACGGGGGCATTGCTCGGGCCAGGGTGACTGGACCTACCGGCCCTGGTGCAGGCTGCGCCTGCTGTGCACGGCACTGTCGATGCTACGCGGCCCGGTCCTGATGGTATGGGTCGGGCCTACGCGCACACTGGTGCACGTTGATGAACTCATCGAACCTGACTGGAGGCGGTGCCCTAACAGCGTTCAGATTTGGATCTGGTCTGTGCGGGTGATGAGCCTGATTGTGCACATGGCGCTGCTGACGGTGCCCCTGGTCGGGCGCCGATTGCTGCTGACGCTGTTGCGGCACAGTGGGGGATCCTCCTTGGTGGGGAGTCGGCGGTCCACCACCACGGTTGACAAGAGGTGCTTGGGCCGGAGCTAGATTTGGATCTGGTCGGCGTGGGCCACCAGTTTGGCGCGTACGTCCTTGCTGGTGCCAAGCGTTGCCGTCCTGATGGACAGGAGGCTGCCCTAGTGCCGTGGGCAGATTTGGATCTACGCGGCGTGGTTGGTTGGCGTGATTGCGCCGTCGTGGCTGGACAGGGGTGAAATCCAAGTACTCGGCGCGGAGGCACGCAGGAGTGGCCTCCATGTACTCAAGGAGTTCAGCCAGGCCTGCCCCATGCTGGTCAATCAGATCAAAATTGTCGATATGCCTCCTTTGGTAATGAGGAAGCTCTCGTGGAAGCGAAGACCCCAGGGGCGGCCCCGAGATCTAGGTTGTTGGAGAAGAAGTCGGTGCAGTCGGCGCTGGTGCCTCCTGTGTTGCAGCCGGAGCTGGGACTAGCTGTGCTGCTCCCATGAACGCGAGTGACGTCACCACGCCGGTGGTCCAGGTGAAGGAGCCAATGGTGAGGGAGACGCCTATCTCAAAGTCCATGGAAGCCGAGAACGAAACCATCTTGATCGCCTGCTGATCAAATCGCGCACCCCCTACCTGGTGCGCCACTGTCAATGAAATATCCTCTGCAGTCTACCACAGGATGCCCCGAGGTAGTAGATTCCAGTGAGGGCGTGCTAAGATCTATGATCAAGAGGTGAGATGCAAGACAAACAACCAGAAAACCAGGGTTTATCCGAGTTTGGGCCACTCGGGAGCGTAATACCCTACGTCCTGCGTCTCTGCTGCTGTATTGATAAGTACCAGAGTATAATGAGATGAAAGGTTCCCTGTTCTAGGGGTTCCTTGTCTGCCTTATATAGTCAGGAGACAAGGTTACATATCTAGGGTTTCCCTATGGTCGGTTACATTGCGCCGCATCCTTGGAGGACATGAAGATCTTACCGACTAAGACTCCTTGTGTGGCAAGCAGTCTTCAGCTCTCGTGCGGCCCACCGACCTAGGCGGTAGTGGACCACGGGCTCTGTCTTGTCATCTGGCCCACTGATCAGGGTGATGATGGACCAGGCTCCGTCTTCTGGTCTAGGCCGTCTTGTACCGAGCAGCCCAAAGTCTAGCCGTGAGGGTATATGGGGTCTATACCCCCACAGAGGCTCTCCATCATCAACTTGGTACTTATTCTTAGAAGATCAAGGCTCATGAAGCTAAACTGGGCCGTGGAAAGTGAAGGAACCATCGTTCATCTTGCACAGCGCTGCATGGGAATAGTGCATCTTGTTACAAGCTCAGAGGTCTTCTCACACCCTTTGGTTCCCATTGGTCCTCGAGTTCCTTCTGCCGAACACTGAGGTGACTTGGGCTTATCTAGGGTAGCTTCCTGGTCCTGGTTCATCATCCTTTTTAGCCATGTCAGCTCTTTCTTCATGTCATTATGGCGCTTCTTTAGCCTTTGGTTGATTGGCTCATACTTCATGCTCTTGCGGAGCTCCTCCTTTAGCTCTGCTATTTCCCTTTTCATCTCTTATTCTTGGTTCTTGTGGGCGGCCTCACATTGCTAGTAGGAGTGTAGGCCTGTGTAGATGGTCTCCAATAGGTGGGTAATCTCCCATTCTTTGGCCATGGATTGCTTCTCGGCTTGGCATAGCATGTCACGATAGTTGCGCCTCTCTTGCTCCAACTCCATGATGTACCTGTCTTGGTGGAGGATATATGTTGCCGAGGCTCAAAGGCAAGGGTTCCTTTGGTTGAAGGCGAGCTGACCAGCAGTGATTATCTGCCCTTGGATATCCTTGGTGAGGTCCAAAGCTTGGGGTAGCAGCCGGTATGGACCGTTCTTGAGTTTTTCATGGGCGTCATGCATCACGCGGCCAAGTGCCATGCGATATACTATCTGAACTCCTGCTCAACTGACATACCCATGCTTGTCTCATTGAAGCCTTGCAGTTCTTGTATGGTCCTGCTTGCAGGGACTCTAAGGTGGATAATGAAGTGGCCCTGAAGATCATTGGGTCTTAGCTTAGTTCGATAGAAGTACTCGATGTACTCAGTGCGAACACCAAGCTCCTGGAGTACCTCACGAAGCATTTGTGCAAATCCTCCAAAGCTTGTCATGTTGATCTAGTGTCCATGAGATGTCATCTGCATTTGGGACCGAGAAAGAAGTTAGAAGGTGAGTACAAGAGGGGTGAGCCAAGCATAAAAGTGTGTGCAAGGTCGGTATATAACCAAAAGTAGTTCAATATCTTTCTATTCTATCGTCCAATCCTATGGGTCTCGTCCTAGGGTCAAGCATGGCTCTGGTACCAACTAAAATATCCTCAATTTTCCACGAAGGGAAAATACATAGAATGAAGGATATAATGATAGCCCAGGAGGTCAAATCATCAATTATCTGATAACAGTTGATTACAAAGCCATACGTCAAATAAAATAATACAATAGAGGGGTTTACATAAATTATTACATCGCCACATGGCGGAATCATCAGAGTATCTATCATCTAGAATAGCTAAGGAAGTAGAGGGATATTGGGGAAGCATCGTCTTGCACCATCTTGAGTGTAGGCATGAGACCATCTAATCCTTGAGCCCCTCGTTGTCGTAGACGTAGTTGGGCTCACCTGCCAAATAAGTTTCAGTATGATTTGTACTAGCCACCGGCTCCCACCCTATGCTTGGCTTATGCTTTGTGGTAGGTGGATGCAAAGAGGTATATCAAGAGGCCTATATGTGGCTGTAGTTTTCCTATGCAAGTAACATCAATATTATATAATAATAGTTCATCAAGTTTTAATCTATTGCCATCCCACACATGTACCACCAACCAACAACTCTCATCTCACTCAGCAACCACGCTCACATGTGGCGGCAAGGACAACTCCCTCTTGTCCATGCCTAAACGGTCAGCATGCCATAGGGTAACAACATCACTCGGGGGAGGTAGAATGGACTCATCTCACTACTCAAGAGAAGCATAGGTCATGGGATAGCCATACCAAGGCTGTGGACTATATATAGATTTGAACAACTCTACAGATTGTGTACACCTCTAACCGGCTAATGCCGACCATCCACAACATAACCATCATTGGCGCTCTAGATTGCCTAGGCTAATGCTGAATGAGCTCCTAACTAAGAATGATACCACCCTACCTTTTAGCCCTAGAACACCCCAAGTGCTGTCTAGAGTGGCTGAAACTATGAAGTCATGCACCCGCGCTCGGAGGGGCCGATTCTCAGAGGGGAAATGCATGATCATCTTAGAAGGGTGTGAGCTCCACCCGTACCTTCTTACACTACTTGCACCTAGTAGTAGTGGCACCGCCTAGCTAGTCGAACATCCATCCCCGGTTCATATGTGGCGAGTGGTGTACACGAAGGGGTCTGTGGTTTTGGTCCTCAAGAGACAACAGGTCCTTGGGGGGACCAGACAAGATATTTCCTCAAATGGGGCCTCTGTGCCCCCTCCTTCCAGGGGCTCCGCTCCACAAAGGCTCTCCACCCCGGGATCTCCTCAAGTCACCAAGTACCCACCACAGGTACTCAGAACACAGGGGTGCCTAGGATGAACTCCCTCAGTAAGACTCGCTCCAAAAGCTCGTTGTAGATCCTGTCCAGTCGACTCAACCCTCACCAAACAACCCGCCCATGTTATATTACCCAGAGACACCTATACGATCACCAAGTTCGGCATCCCGAGCTGAACCCACCTAGGGTCCACCACCAGCATCACATCACAGATATAATGCAAGTGGAGTAAAAGTAGAAAGTAATAAGCATATGTAAGCGTGTCTATCCTATAATCGGGTGAGCAAGGTAAAGGTTATGACAAGAAATACGCATACAAGTAATCTACCATGCAATCCAAACATAGCATATCATAGCATTGTTGCATAAATGTAGAGCACTAGCATTCTATTATATTGCATGCATAATAGGATCTACGAGGTTGGGTGGGACATGACACCTGAACAGCTGGCACTCAAGTCCTTGGCATGCTCCTAGTCCTCCTCCTCAGGTAACTCCTTCGCATGATCTAAAATCAAGACATAATGGTCGTGGGAGCGACCCCTATAGATTAACACAAAGAACCAAATAAAAACCAATCACTCCAAATGCAATCATACATAAGCCTGTGCCATGGAGCTCATTTTTATGAAAATTTGGACACTTGGTTCATAATTTTTGGAGTTCGTATGAAGGAGTTATCAATTTTAGAATATTAAAACATAGTTGGAAAAAGAATAAGGAGCTGATCAACCAGGGCATGACACGTGGCAGGCTATGACTGGTCCAGAGCTGAACAGCAGCTGACATGTGGGTCCTAGCTAACTGGTCATTGACAAGTGGGCCATGGTCAATGGTCAATGTTGACCAGTCGATGGTTAACACTGACTGGGCCTCGATCGGACTTTGGCGGGCCTGGGTAGGGCCTGCCTTGGGCCAGGTTGGGCCGACCTAGCCTAGACACCTGTCGGCCTCTGGGACTATCCACGTGATGGGTCTGGATCCCTAATGGGCCTGGTCTACGGCCTAGGCTGCGTGAGGTCGGTCCATGGTGGACCATGGACCGCGAGTCCAACTGGCGGCCACCGATTGGTCTAGGTTGGCTTGTAGTGGATGCGGTGCACAGGGGCAGGGCAACTTTCCCCTTTCCCTTTTCTCCTCGCGCGCGACCGGCGCAGCAGGTTGCCGGCGGTGAGCTGGAAAGCGACGGCTACAGGCGGTGTGGGGTAGGCCGCACGGCGGCTAAGGCTATGCAGAGGCGACGCGGAGACGGTTGTGGGGTAGCAGTGGCATGATGGCATGCCGGCTAGGTGGCCAGCGTGCTGTGGCGATGTCGGACAGCAAAAGCATGGTAGCGGGGCGATGGGACGCATGGGGAGTGGTTCTGGAGGGCGCTACGACTCGGCTGGACTAAGGTGAGCGAGGTGCTGGTCTCAATTGACCAGGGGTCCTATGACGGTGGTGAGAGCACGGCGGCGGCAGATGACGACGGCATTACTCCAGCGAAGCTACGAATTGGCGCACCTCCTTCATCCCTTCTCATCTAGAGTAACTCAAAACTCCAATGCTTAGCTAGCGTAGCTAACGAGGGCACGGCGGGGCGCGCACGATGGCGGGGGTCGCAGCAGTGCACCGGCGGCCGGGGTGCCATGGCGACCGAGGTCGGCAAAGGTGCCGGCCTCACTGGGGTCGAGCCAAGTCCCAAGAAGCTGCCTACGTGTTCTAGGCGGAACATCATCGATGAGCTAGGTGGCGGCCATGGCGCGGGCGAGGGCATGCTCACCTATTCACAATAGTGCTGGTGACTCACATCATGGCTGGTGCTCAAAGGTGGTGCGCTTGGAGTAGGGGAAGCAGAGCAGCAATGTTGGTGCAGCGAGTCGGGGTCGTCAGAGCTCTTTTGACGTGCACGGACGGCAGCGGTGGCGGTGCTCTGCTCCGGTCCAGTTCCTCTGCTCTAGTGGCGTCAACGGGGTCTCGGTCAGGGAGGCTTGGCATGGCAGCCATGGGGATGAGGCTGGTCAAGGCAGCGATACACCGGCGTGCGAGAGGGTGGGTGCTCCCGGTGGTCCGCAGCGCCGGTAGTGGTCCGGTGCTCTCCTCTCCTCCACTACCCACTCTCCCTCCTTCTTCTCTACAACCACAAGAGGGAAGTGGCCTTACCTGATGGCAGCGCAGGCGCTGGGAAAACCTAAGGCGCCGGGTGGCTCCCTTATAAGGTCGGCGGTGGCCATGGAGAGGACGGCGAATGGCAAAGACGGCACGGGGGCATGCGGGTAGCCAGGATGAACTCATGGCTAGGGTTAGGGTTGTGCGCGCGGAGTGGGCGGCGATGGACGGCCACGGCGCGCGTGACGCTGGCACGAACGGTGGGCGGATGCCATGGCCAAAAATGCCGCCATGGATTAGATGTGCGGGTGCATAGATATGGCAAAAGAAAGAAATTGACATGCGAGGCCCATGGAACAGTGAGATCGGGGAGGCGCGGGCGTTGGCGGCCTTGTTGCTGGGCCGGCCTGCCTAGTTGGGTCGCGGGAGGCAGGGGCAGGCCAACGCGGTTGTGGCGAGCTGGGCCCAAGCGGGGAGAGCGGCGTGGGGAAGCTGGGTCGGTCGGCCACTTGGGCCAGCAAGGCAAGGTGGAGTCCTGTCGGCCTAAGCAGGCCGTTGGGGCAGCTGGGCTGGCTGGCCTGATGGTCCGCGGGACAGGCGAGGCCGGTAGGCCGAGCTGGGCCGCCTTGCTGCTCCGGGCTGGCTTTGTCCTTTCCTTTTTCTCTTCTTTTCTTTCTCCAATTCTATTCCTTCCTCTTGCTCCTAAACCATGTCATCGCTATGTTAGTGCTAAACAAGTTAGTGATCATGATACATATATCATGATAGGTCCACTCGGTTCTTATGGAGTTGTTGTAAGCTATGTCCATGGTTAGTAACACATATATATACATGTGATATAAAGGTATTTGATTTTATTACATCACATAAAATCAAATAAGAAGCAAATCAAACTCTTTTTGATTAAATGCAAATGCTTCAACTGACTTTAGGTGCTACTTGTGCAACTATTGGATGGTTTCCTATATGACACTCACCAACCATAGGTTATTTTAAAAAAAAATTGTTGGTTGCGCTTGTTGGTGTTTGGATTTTTAGGGATGTTACATCAGGGCGTTAAACATTGAATTTCAGACAAAGAAGGCCATCAAGTCACAAGCATTAAGCGATTTTTTTGACAAAATGGACAAAAACAAGTCTAAAAGAACCCGAGCCCATCATAGATCATTGGAAAATGTATTTTGATGGCTCACTCAAGCTAGGAGGAGCTGGAGCGGGAGTACTGTTTATTTCACCAGAAGGAAAGCAACCCAAATACGTCCTACAGATCCTATAGCAAGCAACAAATAACGAAGCCGAATATGAAGCACTCATACTATAATACCCCAAAATGTATTTTGTGTATTAGCAAATGTAATGTGGCTGCGGGGTTCCACGAGAGTTTTAGTGAGTAGCAAAAAATATTTTTTTATATATACCTCATTTGGATGGATAATTAGAGATCACAATTAATAGTGCTTGATGGAATATTCTTGTTTGACTGCTCATATACGTTATTGCGAGTTTGGATAATAAAGGTACATTTAGTTGAAGATTTGGGCAATATATGGTGCTGCAGTTTCACGTCATGCAGCCCACTTGACCGAACATGCATGCATGCCGTCATGTTTAGGAACTTGACCAATTCAATTAGAATAAACAAAGGAGGAGGCATGGCAGCCAAGCAAAAACATGCGCATGCAACAGCAGCCCAAGAGTCTTACCGCGGCCAAGCCTTTCCCGTGGCCTTTACCTTTTTTTCTCCACCGTGATCCCATCTAGACCTGGCCAGCGCCTCCCTTCCAAGGCTATTTGGTGTTGTCCCTGGTTATTCACATTCTGGAGAAGAAAAGAAGAGAGGGAACCAAGATTAGAAGGGGAGAAGAGAAGGAAGGAGAGGATAAGAGAGGATCAAGGAAGGGGAGGATGAGAGGGAGGGCTTGATTGTTGTTCACTGCTGCGTATCTTCCTTATCTAAACTAATTAGGGTTCTTCTTCTCCTTTTGTTTTGCCCCAATTCCATGGTTCCCCCTCACTGTTCTTGAAGGTGATGCCATCCATGGAGTAGATCAAATGTTGACAGGATGTGTGACACGGAGATCGCTGCGAGGTAGAAGGGGAACGTGAGATCAAATCGTTGTGTATCTTTAACATTTTTTTAGATAATGGATAAAATACCCGACTTCATCTATCGAACGATAGAATCAGGCCAATTATTATAAGGTTCTTGCCAAAACGGCACAAGATTTGCATCACACAAAACAGAAAACTGAAACAAAAAATAGTTTAAGCTAAACATAGCCAATGTGTCTTAAGGATAACCATCAATTGGAACTAAAAAACTGCAGTGCAGACGACTCCAGGAACTGTCCAACTTGGATCAACTACTCCCGTTGATCATCATGCTTTTGCAGACTTGCCCACTATCGAACCCAATGAGTTCCCCTAAATAGTACCTGAAAAAAAATTTTGGTTTACATTTGTCAAAAACTACTTCATTTCTAGTTATCCATATTGCCGAGCAAAACGCTGCAACTGTTGTTAATAACAATGAATTATATTTTTTGGTAGCTATTTTTGACCATCTCATAAACAAATCAATCATATTCATGGGTAGTGGTAAACCAAAAGGTAGATGCACAGCGCGCCATAAAAACTTGGCATAACCACAATCTAAAAAAGAGATGTTGTATGCTTTATGGACAATGACAAAAACAATAATGTATATCACCATTTCAGTTACGTCTAACAAGGTTGTCCTTAGTTAGAACCACACCTTTTTTATGTACCATAGAAAGATCTTGATTTTCATAGATACTTTAATCTGCCAAATATCTTGTGACACCCTAACTCCATTGTTAATTAACGCAGCGTACATGGATTTGACTGTGTGAAGCTTCCAGATGCATTCAAGCCCCCACACAAACACATCCCTTTGCTCACTTAGATTTAAATCATGTAAAGAGGCGATAATTCTATACCAAGCCCTTAATTTTGCTCCAACTAAATTTTTTCAAAAAGAAATATTTAGAGGATTTATACTAAGAATTTGAGCCATAGAGTCATGTTTTCTCCTTACAATATTAAATAATGCCACGAATTTGTCTTTGAGGGGCTTATTTCCCAACCAAGTATCATACCATAACCTAGTTTGGGATCCATCGTTTACTTTAAACGAGCCAAATTCCATGAAGGAATCTTTGATATTCATTAGACTTTCTAAAAATGAGAATCGGTTGGTTTTTTAACACAACTGCCTAAGGTTTTGTCTTTGATGTTTTTTCTTAAAAGTTCCTGCCACATACCATCTTCATTTAATAGCTTGAATAACCATTTGCTTAATAAAAATTTATTCTAAATGTCTAAATTTTGAATGCCTAAACCTCCCTGGTCCTTGGGGTGACACAGAACCTCCCATTTGGTTAATCTATATTTTCTTTTGTGTTGGTCATTGTGCCAGTAGAAACATGATCTAAAGCAGTCTATCTTTTCTAACACGCCTTTCAGCAGTTCAAAAAAGATATCATAAACATCGATAAACTAGACAGCATCAAGTTTATCAAAACCAAGCGTCCCCCCACTGATAACATTTTTTCCTTTCCAACCACTCAGTCTCTTTTCAATTCTATCTTCAATGGTTTTCCAGTCTTTGTTATTTAATTTCGTAGTATTCATAGGTAATCCTAGGTATCTAAAGGGGTATTTACCAATGGCACAACCGAACAATTGCGAATAAAACACTTCATGCTCTTTTGCTTTGTTGAAGCAAAAGATTTCACTTTTATGAAAATTTATCTTCAGGCCTGATAATTGTTCAAAGATACTTAGTAAAAGTTTCATATTTACTGCCTTCTGAACATCATGGCTCATGAAGATTACTGTGTCATCCACATACTGAAGTAGAGAAAGCCCATCCTGAATCAGGTTTGGAATCACCCCTTCGACCTGCCCTTCCTCTTTAGCTCTGGCAATTAGAATAGCTAACATATCAACCACTATATTAAATAGTATGGGTGACATCAAATCCCCTTGCCTCAAGCCTTTCTTAGTTTGGAAGTAGGAACCTAATTGGTCATTTAGCTTAATATTAACGTTGCCCCCTTCTATAAATCTTTGTACCCATTGACACCATTTTTGCGAAAATCCTTTCATCCTTAATGTTTGTTGTAGGAAACTCCATTTGACTTTATCATATGCTTTCTCAAAATCGATTTTAAACATTACTACATCTTTCTGTTTAGAGTGTAGTTCATGTAATGTTTCATGTAGAATAACCGCCCCCTCCATAATATTTTGTCCTGGCAAAAATGCCGTCTGAGTGGGTCTAATTCTAGGCAATGGTAGTGAATCTATTGGTTGCAACTTTAGTGAAGATTTTAAAAGAAACATTCAGCAAACAGATGGGTCTATATTGCTGGATTACTTTCGCATCCTTCTTTTTTGGTAATAGAATTATGGTACCAAAATTAAGGCGATTTAACGGTAAGTCTCCCTCATGAAAGTCCATGAACAGAGCCATCAGATCTTCTTTTATAACATCCCAAAAGACTTGATAAAACTCTGGAGGGAAACCATCCGGTCCGGGTGCCTTATTATGTTTATTTGAAAAATCGCAACCCTTACCTCCTCCTGCGTAAAAGCATCTGTTAAATACTCATTCTCCAGCTGAGATACCTGCAGAATGTCATCAGTCCTTGTCCCATCCAACATGATGTGAGAGGTCTCTGATGGGCCAAACAGGCTCTTATAATAAGTGGTGATATGCTCTTTAAGTCAGGCATCACCATTTATTATATTATTGCCATCCTCTAGCTGGAAATACGAGTCTTGCGGTGTCTACCATTAGCCAATAAGTGGTAATATTTTATATTTGCATCTCCTTCCAGGAGATGTTTGACTTTGGATCTTTGGTACCATTTTATCTCTTCTTCTCTTAAAAGCTCTGCTAATCTTTCATTTAGCACATGTTTTAGATCATGTTGTCCCCGCTGTTTTGATGTGAAATCCACGCTAGGGTTTGGTGAATTCGTTTGTTTAGTTGAAGGGGTTAGGGTTCTAATCTCGAAATTGGCTTTCACTGTGTTTTTCCAGATTGTGCAGACGTCAGTTGGTTGATGTTTTGGGCTAGTTTCCTGTGTCTAAAAATTATAATAAAAATATCTCGTGTTAGTACACTTGATTAACATTCTTTTAGCGCAAATATCACCTTTGTAGACCCTATAGTTTGGGAGATATGATCATAGTTTGATGGTGCAGTTGTGCTGTCAAAATTCTGGACAGTAGTAGATGCACTCAGTTTTATGTCATCTTAAGTATTGAATCTCGTGGAATGATACAAATACAATTTGTAGGCAATTTAATAAGCTTTCCATATTGGTAAACATCGTAGAGTTTAGAGCAGTATATCTCCGGTTATGCATGTTGTAGTGGCCTGTTGTTGTTCTGTCAACAGAAAAGTTCAGTTATCTTGTTGGCTTATTTTTGTGTAACTTAGTTTCTTCAAAATACAAAGGTTATAACATAAGAGTTGTACAATGTTTCTTCTTCTTTCCATATTGATAAATATTAAAAATTTTGGAAGGAAATGCAGTTATGTATTTTAGAATCCTGCTGTCATGTTTCTGTCATCGGAGAAGATCGGTCAGAATCAGAAGTTGTTTATGCCATTTTAAAATTTTCAAATGCTAGATTGTTTTATACAAAGTTTGTAGATAATTCTGTTTTATATCTTCTATAAAAGTTTGGTAATTTTTGTGCCAGTAATTTATCCTCAGTGAAATTATGAAGTAGAGTTCCTGCTGTTGGTTGAATGTGTGGTCGGCTGGTCACTAGTTTGGGGGAAACGGTAGTACCGGCAGTAGAAGCGATGTATGTGTGATTTGTGAATGTTTGTGTGGGTTTGTTTTCTATGGTGATGATGTTTGAACAGGTGGTGCGCATTTGGATCGTTCTTAGTTTACATTTTGCATCGTCGTCTTGAGGCAAGTAAACGTAGCGCTGGTCACTACAGCTTGACATGTTATTTAATCTACCTACATTGTGTCATAACATTAACTAAAGCAAGATATACATAAGTATGAATTCACTTGTTCCTCTTTAAAAGAACTATACATGATGATCATCATGAGGTAAGTGCTATATTTTATACTGGTGGATGTATGTGGCATATGTGGTAAGTATTTATGCAGTTGCGCCATATCATTGCATCATATTGCATTACACATCATTCATGGATGTCGCCACTTGCTGGCTGCGACTAACATCGTACGTTGCCCGAGGAGGGGTGCGACGCGGCTTCATACCTTGTTGGGTATGGAGGCAGTGGACATGCATATGCATTGCAAGCTGCACCCTGTGGCTTTTTTGGCATTGAGGTTGTGGATATGAGGAGTTACTTTCCATTTGAAGAGGTGGTTTATATATTAAATATCATGATGTTTACTTCTTTATGTTGATATAATTGGATAAATAATTGGACTATGAATTATTAATTTATTATGATGTTATATCTTCCATTCTTTTAAATCGATGCTTAATCAACTTGTGGCTTGAATGACATGCTCAGGCAGTTTGCCTGCTGAGATTTATTCTCACCCCTTATATATCTTTCCAGGTGCTTTATTGGATGCTTGGGAATTAGCAACACATTATCACTTTCCACCACTTTTAGATATAATGATAGTAATAAAGTTTCCCTTGGCTTGCTGTAATAAACTTAGTTAATCTTCATGGTGATCCTTCATGGTTTAATAAAAACATTTAAGTTGGAGTTTTACTTAATCATGCAGTTTGTTCATGTTGTAGCTTCCGCGCTTTACTTTGATGTTGGATTTTTGTTCATGAACTTTTCACTTGGGCTTGTGGGAAGGGATGTTAGTGACATCCTAGGCTTTTGTGGAGCCTAGGGTGTTACACATACACGGGCTAAAGGGTAGCCCACTCTTTAGCCATAAAGAGGTTACTAGTCTATTGCGACTCAGTAGTTGTGATCAACCAAGTCAACAAGGAGTAGGATTGCAAAAGGACAATATGGGCGCTTATTGCACAGAAGTAAGAAAGCTGGAGAAAAATTTTCAAGGACTTAGAGATTCACCACATCCTAAGAGACTCAAATGTGGCAGCCGACACCTTGGCTAAGCTAGGATCCGACAGAGCAAAAGTACCACCAAAAATCTTTGTAGAAGAGCTGAAAGAACCATACATCAAACAAACTGGTGAAGAACAACTACCCAAGCAAACAAAGACGACCCAATGGAGATTGATCAAGATCCTTCGACAAGGAAAGTCATGATAATTTACGAAGATTGGATGCAACAATTCATTGACTACATCAAAGACAAGAAACTACTAGAAGACAAGACACAAAGAACCTGACTAATATGAAAAAGCAAGAATTATGTGTTAGTTGGGGACAAGCTATACAGAAGAGCAGCTTCTTCAGGAGTACTACTCAAGTGTGTACCAAGAGAAAGAGGAATAGCTATCATCGACAAAATACACATAGGTTGCTGTGGCAACCACGCAGCTTTAAGAACCCTGGTGAGAAAAGCCTTCAAGATGGGATACTACTGGCCTACGGCAATGAAAGACACAGAAGAGTTTGTCAAGAAATGCAAGAAATGCTAGATGTTCATAAGACAACAACATGTACCAGCACACAACTTGATATGCATACCACCATCTTGGCCTTTCTCCTGTTGGGGATTGGATCAAGTCGAACCATTAAAGAGATCAAAAGGAGGATTTGAATACATCTTCATCGCAATCGACAAGTTCACCAAATGGATAAAATACAAATGTTTGGTCAAATACAGCGCAGAAAAGGCAGTCGAAAGCATGATCGCTTGATTTAGGAGGCTGGCAAGAGGACTGGTGATGGCGAACCTCGTGAGTTTAGTGTTGATGATAATGATGTGGTTCGCTTTACGGGGTGCCTTTGTGTGCCATAGAAATCATATGTGAAGATGGATATCTTAATAGAAGCTCATCGTACTTTGTACACAGTTTATCCTAGTGAGACAAAGATGTATAGAGATCTGAGGCAAAACTTTTGGTGGAAGAGGATGAAGGTTGATGTTGACAAGTATGTAGCAGCTTATGGTGTATGCCAGTAGATGAAGATAGAGCATAAGAAGCTTGTAGGATTATTGAAACCCCTAGAGGTTCTGGAATGGAAGTGGGAGTATACCACGTTCCCCTTGAAGTAAAGATGCAATCTGAGTTGTTGTAGATAGGCTCACTAAGGTGGCTCATTTTATTCTAATAAAGACCACAGCTACAGCTCCAGACTTGGTTGCCTTGTACCTCAAGGAGATAGTGAGGCTACATGGAGTGCCAAAGTCCATTATTTTAGATCGAGACTCCAAATTTATTTCTATTTTCTAGAGGATTTTGCATAGCGCTTTGGGCACTCAGCTTGACATGAGTGTTTCTTTTCACTTGCAAACTGATGGTCAGTCTGAGCGCACTATTCAGACCTTGGAGAATAACATGCTACGTGCTTGCGTTCTCTCTTGGAAGGGTAGTTGGGAGGATCATCTAGCTTTGGTTGAGTTTGCTTATAATAAGAGCTATCAGGCTAGTATAAAGATGACACTATTTGAGGCTTTGTATGGGAGAAGATGTATCTCCCGCTTATGTTGGGAAACGTCAGGCGAAAGGTCTTTAGTTGGTCCATGTTGGATTAAACAGACAACTAAAAATGTGCAAGAGATACGTCAGAATATGTTGGCTGCTCAGAGCCGCTAGAAAAGCTATGCTGATGTTAGAAGGTGAGATCTTGAGTTTGCATGGGTGATCAGGTTCTTCTGAGAGTATCTCCTACCAAGGGTGTTGTGCGGTTTGGTACTACTAGGAAGCTTAGTCCGAGGTACATTGAACCTTTTGATATCATAGCCCGGGTTGGTAGCTTGGCTTATCGTTTGCAGTTGCCTAAGTCTATGAAGGGAGTTCATAATGTCTTCCATTTCTCTATGTTTGAGGAAGTATTTGTAGGATCTCAATCATAAGATTGATTTAGGGTCGATTCGGGTGGAGCAGGACTTGACTATGAAGTGTCACCCAATGCGTATATTAGAATCATTAGATCATGTGCTAAGGACAAGGATTATCAAATATGTGAGAGTTTTGTGGAAAAATTAGCCTGAACATGAAGCGACTTGGGAGCTTGAGGAGGAGATGCATAAGGAGTATCCTAAACTCATCAAGTGAGTCCTATGCAGCTTAATGTAATTTTTTTCATGGGTTCTATCATAGATACGGCAGAATTCGAGGACAAATTATTTTTTGGGGGAAACTGTAACGCCCAGGAAAAAAGAACAAAAATAAAAATAAAAAATCAGAGTACTGTAGCACCAGTACTGGACTTTTTTTTTCCAAGTCGAGCCTGACACCACTGTTGTGCGTTCTTTTTCCTCTGCATCTCCCTCACAACCCAGTTACCCCCACAGCCATCGCCACCCCATCTCTTCCATCCCACGAAGAGGCAAAAGAGACAGGGAAGAGGAAGAAGGAATTAGGGTTTGGTCGCCGCCGCCGTCGACGTGCCTTTCTTCTCCAAAATTCCACCAGAAGAATGTCATTGCAGCGACAAGGATAGCCCGAGGGTTGTCGCTGTACTCGTTGTGATCAATCTAGGTGAGGTTTCATATCCTAATCCCTTCTTTGGATCAAGTTCCATGGAACGAATCATGCTTTTAGGAGGGGTTTAGTTGGACTAGTTTCCAAAGCTAAACTTGCCCATGTCCTGAAACCCCATTAGATTTTATAGTTTTTGTTCATTTCTATTTTAGGGCATCTTAGTGGCCTCAATAAATTTTGGCAATGTGGACAATCTTGTAGAGGACTTCATGATCACATTTGTAGCCCTTATGGTTAGGGAGATATGGTCATTGTTTGGTGATGCTTTTGTGTTGTTAGGATTCTAGACAGTTTTAGATCTACTCCTTTTTCGGAATGTTTACTTGAGGAATTTGAATTGGTGATCTAAATTAATATTGTAGGGTTTTTATTTATCTTTCCAGATTATTAAATAACTTTTTTGGACGAGTATGTCTGCAGTTATGAATTATATAACCCTTCTATCCTGTTTTGGCTATCAGAAATATTCAGTTAACATAATATGATGTTTATGCTATTTTGGAAACCTCTAGTGCTAAAAATTACAATACCAAATGTTGGGTGAAGATTTTCACTCAAACATTCGAATTAGAAACTTAGTTGCATACCTCAACCATTGTTTCAACTCGACTTTACAATGTGAATCAGGGGATATTTATAGCCTGACAAAGTAAACTTCAAAGTTTGGGCATACAGTTTTGTCGACGAAGTCAACTTCAAAGTTCAGGCATAAAGTTTTCTGGAAAAGTCAAATCCCAATAGCAGCCCCTCGTAGGCGAAGGCCTACTCCAAAGATCTGAATCCCGCAAAGTTTTGATTTGAAAACTAGGGCAGAAAACGCCATCCGAACTTTAGAGTTGGCCGTTAAACCATGAACATTTGAAAGTTAAAATTTTAACATATAATTTTAACTTGGAGAATATTGATGTTATAGTTTTTAAGGTTATTTGAGGTGCAAAACAAATTCTTCATGCAGCCAAAAATAGGTGGAATGAAGGTTTGATTTTGGTTTTTATAATAGAAGTCATCTTGTTTGAGGAAAAGAATGAAAAGGGGTCGATCTCTGCAACAAGAAACTAGGGATCGATCTCTGCAAAATTCTAAGGAGTGGAAATTTTGTCACTTTTATGAAAATGTTCACAGAGAAGTTACTATTCATAAAATATCGTTATGATGAATTGAATTTTTTAAATGTTGAACTAATTGCTCTAGCTACTAGGAATAAGTGGGATGAAAAATTGGTCTGAGTTCTAGTTATATCATACTATTGTTTTGATGGTTGAAAAAAGGGATTGACGAACTTGTATTCTCAAATTTTGCGATCAAAATTTTTGTGCTCAGACTTTTGTTCTCAAACATCTTGCGCTCAAATTTTGCATCGAACTTTTGTGATCAAATACTTTTGTCTCAAATTTTGTGATATAACTTTTACGTTTGAACTTGTTAAAAGAAATCTTCCTTGATAACTTCACTTCGAAGTGAAAAATTCACTCCTTCTATTTTGGTGCGAAGTGGATATCAACACTTCACTTGGAAGTGAAATTTGTTCCGAGTGAATTTCAAGGTAAAAATTCACCAAGTGCATTTAAAATTGTTGTCCCTTCTATTTTTGCTGAGAAGTGAACGCAAAAACTTCTCTTCAAAGTTAAAAATCACATTAGTGAAATTTTAAAGTGAAAATTCACCTTTAGTGAATTTGAAAATGCTCTCCTTTCTTTGTTTGCAGAGAGGTGGCCGCGGAAACTTCGCTTCAACGTCAAAGTTCACCTTAGTGAAATTTTTGGAATAAAAAATTCACCTTTGTGAATTTGAAAACGTCGTCCCTTCTTTTTTTTGAGAAGTGAACGCGGAAACTTCGCTTCGAAATTAAATTTTACCTTAGTAAAATTTTAATGTGAAAATTCACCTTAGTGAATTTGAAGATGTTGTCCTTCCTTTTGTAGACAAGTCGATGCCAAAACTTCTCTTGAGAGTTAAATTTCACCTTAGTGAAATTTTAAACTAAAAGTTCACCTTAGTGAAATTTTAATATGAAAATTGATCTTAGTGAATTTGAAGACAACGTCCCTTCTTTTTTAGAGAAGTTGACGCGAAAACTTCGCTTGAGAGTTAAATTTTACTTTAGTGAAATTTTAATGTGAAAATTCACCTTAGTGAATTTGAAAACGCCGTCCCTTCTTTTTCGCAGAGAAGTGGACGCGGAAACTTCGCTTGAAAGTTAAATCTCACCTTAGTAAAATTTTTGATGTGAAAATTCACCTTAGCGAATTTGAAAACGTTGTCCTTTCTTTTTTTGCAAAGAAGTTGATGCGAAAAATTCGCTTGAGAGTTAAATTTCACTTTAGTGAAATTTTAATGTAAAAATTCACCTTATTGAATATGAAAATGTCGTCCCTTCTTTTTCGCAGAGAAGTGGACACGGAAACTTCGCTCGAAAGTTTAAGTTCACCTTAGTGAAAATTTGTTTTAGCGAAAATTCACCTTATTGAATTTGAAACGTTGTCCCTCCTTTTTTGCAGAGAAGTAGACGTGAAAACTACTTTTGGAAGTTAAATTTCACCTTAGTAAAAATTTTGATAGCAAAATTCACCTTAGTGAATTTGAAAATGCTGTCTCTTCTTTTTTGTAGAGAAGTAGATGTGGAAACTTCTCTTGAAAGTTAAATTTCACCTTGGTGAAAACTTTTATATCGAAAATTCATCTTAGTGAATTTGAAAACATCGTCTCTTCTTTTTCGCAGAGAAGTGGACGCGAAAACTTCTCTTGGAAGTTAAAGTTCACCTTAGTGAATATTTATTTAGCGAAAATTCATCTTAGTGAATTTGAAAATGTCGTTCCTTCTTTTTCACAGAGAAGTGGACGCAGAAACTTCTCTTGGAAGTTAAAGTTCACCGTAGTGAACATTTTTTTACCAAAAATTCACCTTAGTGAATTTGAAAATGATGTTCCTTCTTTTTCGCAGAGAAGTGGACGCGAAAACTTCACTTGGAAGTTAAAGTTGACCTTAGTGAAAATTTTTATAGCGAAAATTCACCTTAGTGAATTTGAAAACGCCGTCTCTTCTTTTTTGCAGAGAAGTAGACGTGGAAACTTCTCTTGGAAGTTAAATTTTACCTTGGTGAAAACTTTTATATCAAAAATTCACCTTAGTGAATTTGAAAACGCCGTCTCTTTTTATTCGCAGAGAAGTAGACGCGAAAACTTCTCTTGGAAGTTAAAGTTCACCTTAGTGAACATTTTTTTAGCGAAAATTCACCTTAGTGAATTTGAAAACGTCGTCCCTTCTTTTTCGCAGAGAAGTGGACGCGAAAACTTCTCTTGAAAGTTAAAGTTCACTTTAGTGAACATTTTTTAGCGAAAATTCACCTTAGTGAATTTGAAAATGCCGTCCCTTCTTTTTTCAGAGAAGTGGACGCAGAAACTTCTCTTGGAAGTTAAATTTCACCTTAGTGAAAATTTTTATAACGAAAATTCACCTTAGTGAATTTAAAAATGTCGTCTCTTCTTTTTTCGCAAAGAAGTAGACACGAAAAACTTCTCTTGGAAGTTAAATTTTACCTTGATGAAAATTTTTATATCAAAAATTCACCTTATTGAATTTGAAAACGCCATCCCTTCTTTTTCGTAAAGAAGTGGACGAAACTTCACGTTGAAGGTAAAATTCACCTTAGTGAATTTAAAATTGCAAAGATTTTGGTTTGGAATATATTGTGCTTTATTATTTCATGATGGTACAAAAGTTGATAAGTTAGCATTATTTTGATTGTATGAAATTTAATGCTGACTTATGCGATTGCGTGCCGATATTAGAGTATACTTATTATATACTCTTCGGCTCATGTTTTTTTAGATTGTTTCTAGGGAAAAGTATTTCTTATTTATATTGCATTACTTTTGATAACATTGTTTGGAGAAATATCTGATTTATGAGAAATTTAATGAGGGATGCTTCTGTGATGAAAAGTTTGGAAAACAAATGGTGTCTGCCTAGGGAACAACTAGCTTCGTCAAGTCGGCAAAACTAGTTATCATAAAGTTGTTCATCGATAATGTCAAAGGTGTACGTGCAAGTCTTTAGCATTCATGTGATAAGAATAAATGGCTCTCAAACTGTTATAGCAATGACACATTAATGCGATGGAGCATGACGTCACATAACTTAATTACGATGCATTCTAATTTTCACATGAGTTTTTTTAGAAAGAGAAAGAAAAAAGAAAAAAAAGACAAATGCACATATGAAAGATATGCTTATAAAAATAGCCTCGCTTCTTGCTCCGTCTAGGCCCTTCGCAAATGATAACTATCCTTGTTGTCGGTGCAATAAAACCAAGTAGAAACTTTGCTACCAATTGAACAAGATATACATACCTGTAATTTTCGAGGGAGAGGACGATGGTGCCTATCTAGGAGGCTACTTTTACGGAGCCATTTCGAGCATGCAAGCTAATTTAACTATTGAAACCTAAGCTTGTTTATGCTAGTTAAATTATCAGGTTACATCTTACATGTGAGTAATCAGAATACGTTCATGCAAATGCTAAGTTAAAACGGGTCATGATATAAATGTTTTTTTCTCATTTTTTTTCATTTGTCACGGAAATGCCAAGCGAAGCCCTCTTGAGCTAGCTAAGTTTTGGTTAATGTATCGGCATTTGCTAAAATCTGAGTCGAAGTGCCAGAGTTTAGTTGGGCTTACTTTTGGTAGCTCGGGATCAGATTTGGGCCATGATCCATTGATTGTCGACCGAAGCCCCTTAGCGAGACATTGACTTTGTGATGGGTTGAAAAGTCTTCTACTACACCAAGTGTTTTTAAAGGCGGGTCCCGGGCATTTTTAAGGGTGGTTTTCCCGATTGTCATTTTATGTGAATTTGCAACTAATTAATATAATCTAGTTAAAACAGATCTAGTTTGAATAAATCTTGATTGATTTCATTCTTGCTTTAAGTAATTCCTTAATTGTTATTTATGTGCCCTTGTTTGAATTTTAGTTTCAATTTAAATGCTTAATTGTTATTTATGTGTCCTTGTTTGAATTTTAAAAATCCCCAAAATTCAAAATGTCCTTTTTATCCCCTTTCGTGTGATTCAAAATCTACAGAGAATTTAGGGTTGGTTCAAAAAGCACTTTTGTAGATCTTGTTACACTAGTGGTATTAAAAGTTTTCAAGTTTCAATAAAGAATTTCAAATAAATTTGAAAATACAGATTTCCATCACTTGTCTCCTTTTGATTTTAAATCCATATTTCAAAAATTATGCATAATTTGGAAAAACTTTGTATAATAAAAATGTTTGGTTTGAAAAGTTAAGCATTCCATACATTGGAAGAGTTTCAAGTTATTTAGCAAAATCAAAAGATATTTAAAATGTTTGTTTATAGGGTTTTGTCCCTTTTGTCTCCTTTTCAAATTTGCATTCAAAACTTAATTTTTCTTGCTGAATCTGAAAACTTCATTTTGAGAAAAGTGTAGAGCATCAAATTCTGATTCTTCCATAGATTGGGAGTTTTTCAAGTTCTGTTCAAAATTTGGGAGTAATTTGCAAAATTCAAGCAGTGGTAATTCTGTAATATTCCCAAATCGAGAAAGACAACTGCTTCGCCACCTGCGTGCTTCTTCGGCCTTCCAGGCGCGTCGCGGCTGCCAGCTCCTGCTTCGCGCTGGCAAGAGCATCGCGCGTGTTGCCTTCGCGTTTCCCCGGCCGTCCTTTAAGGGCCTGTTTGGCATGGCTTCAGAGCCGAACTCCACCCCAGAGTCAAATGGAGTTAGCCAAACACCCTAATTCCAGAAAATGTTGGAGCAGCCCAACTCCATAGAGTTATTGGAGCTATAGTACAAATTTTCGAAGTACCTCTTCCCCTACTCCAGAACTGACCAAAATAGACCAAGACATGGAGTTGGGATAAAATTACCCGCAATTGCCACTTGTTACACAAACAAAACGTTATTTTCTTCTCTTTTCGACTCCTCACCCCACGCACGCGCCTGGTCGCGACTCCTCCCCCAAGCCGCGACACACGCACGTGCTCCCTCCCGACTCAACAGCCCCCGCGCGCTTGGACGGAGCTCGCGACTCTCCCTGTCGCCGGCCCCTTCCAGCCGATGAGTAGACCGGGCGGCGCCGCTCCCCTCCCTCCGCATCTCCTCCCCGATCCCTCCCTCTATCCCCCACCGTTTCCCTAGAAGAGAAGGAGGAGAAGGTCTCCTGAATCCCCAACCCTAACCCTAGAGGAGACAGGGAAGAAGGGCACCTCCACCCATCGGCCGTCGGTAAAGGAGAAGAGGGCGATATGAAGGAACCCTCGACGCCCCATCAAGCTCCCCCAACCTTGCAAGGTATTCCATCCCCATCTCATTGCTGTCTGGTTTTTTTGAACAACAGTGAGTTCATGGTTTGGAGAACATGCTGTGTAGAATTGTCCCGTGCTAGTAGAATGTTGGGATGAATTTGTAGCTCTATAGGTTATGTTCTAAATTGTTGTGTTGAGTTGGTTTAGATGCCAAAAATTGATTGGAACATAGAAAAAACTTGGATCCTTTGTGGTTTGATGGCTGAGCAAGTTGAGAAAGGAAATTGGCCAAATACATTCTTGAATTCAGTGGGTTATGCTGAGGTTGAGAAAGGATTCAAAGATCGTACGGGTGTTGTATTGACCAAGCACCAAATCAAGAACAAGTGGGACAAATTAAAGGAAGATTTCAAGGCATGGAAAAAAGCAAACGAATATGCAAACAGGAACCAGTTGGAACAATGACACTATTAATATGGATGATGAATGGTGGAAGAAATCTAGAGCTGTAAGTGTTTGTTTTTATGGTAATCGCCTACTTCTTAAACTAATTGTTATTTTTATTTGTTCTAATATGTGTTGCTATCTTGCATATTTTTAGGATATTACAGGTTGCAGGAAGTTTAAGAAGCAGCCACTTCAAAATGAAGATGAGTTAGCAATTTGTTTCCAAGGCATCGTAAATATTGGTTCTGACCATTGGACCCCTTGTGGCAACACTTCCGCAATGGCTATGGATGAAGTGGTTCCTGTGGATGGACAAATTGTTGCACTAGGTGCGACAGAAGAAGAGGACGTAGAACAGCCTACTCCTTCCCCTAGTAGTGGCAAGAGATCGGCAATGCCTGTCCATGGTACAGGCAAGAAGGCTAAGACAGCTAATGAAGTCCTCATTCAAGAAGCATGCACTAGTATGGCTAGTTCAACCAGTGCATTTGCTGCTAAGAAAGATGGAAAATTCACTATTGAAGAAGTGATGAAGGTAGTCATTGAATGTGGTGCTGAGTATGGATCTGATGAACACTACATTGCCACTTCATTGTTTGTCAAGAGGGAACAAAGGGAGATGTTCATGACCTTACCTACTAATGACGTTAAGAAGAATTGGCTTACTAGAAAATATAATGATAGGCATGCAAAGTAGGAGTGCTTGTCTCATGTATCCTTTTCTACCTTGATGTGTCATTTGCTACATTGCTTTTTTTAAGACTTGTAATAATTTAGTTCATTCCTTGTTTGAGACAAAGAACACTACATTGTCCTGTGACTGTACTCAGTTTGTTTGATGAGTGCTTGTCTCTTTTTTAAGATATGTACTGTTCCATTTTTCCTTGTTTGACAATTGTCTCCTGGTTGACCTTATTTTTTTATAATTTGCTCTATGGTTCACAGATGTCCTCAAGTGAAAGTCGTGACAATAGTAATGATGATAAAGAATTTTTTCTCTCATTCAAGGTGGTGCTAAACTTGCTGAAGCTTATGTGAGCCTTTATATGGACAAGGCACCACCAAGGACCTCACAGCTGAGTGGAATGGGATGGGTGAGTGAGACCCTAAACACTCCAGGTGAATGCCACAGGATGTTTTGGATGAATGAGCACATCTTTCTGGATCTTCATGATAAGTTGGTTGCTAAGTATGGTTTGGAACCATCCAAATTCGTAAACACTTATGAAGCACTAGCAATGTTTCTATTCATATGTGGTGGCTATGAGTCAAATAGAAAAGTGCAAAATAGTTTCAAGCATTCTGGTAAACCATTAGTAGGAAATTTCATGAAGTTCTTGATTGCGTGGTTGCAATGGCTAAAGATTATATTAGACCAATTGATCCTAATTTTCGGACAGTTCACAAAAGAATTAAAAATGACAAGAGAGCCTATCCATATTTTAAGGATTGCATAGGAGCACTAGATGGAACTCATATTCTAGTGTCTCTTTCACCTAAGGAGCAAGTTAGATACATTGGAAAGTCTAGAGTTCCTACTCAAAATGTGCTTGCCATTTGTGATTTTGATATGCATTTCACATATGTGTCTGCGGGGCAACCGGGGGTTTTTCATGACACAAGTGTATTGTACCATGCAATGGAAGTGGATAAGCAAGTCTTCCTGCATCCACCAGAAGGTAAAAAATAACAACATTTTTTATGGTCAATTATAACTTGAATTCTTATGTTTTCATATCCGTAGGCAAGTACTATGTTGTAGAGGCGGGCTATCCTAATCGTCTAGGTTACTTATCTCCATACAAGGGTGAAAGGTATCATTTACCAGAGTGGCATTGAGGTATGAAACCAAATACTCCAATAGAAAAGTTCAATCGGATTCATTCATCTGTTCGTAATGTGATTGAATGTTCATTTGGACTATTGAAGGAAATGGCCAATTCTTTATAAGATGCCCCCATCTTTCCATGCTAACACAAAAGAAGGTTGTAGCTGCATGCATGGTCATCCACAATTTCATACGTGAGCATGCTAGTGGGGATGTGGACTTTGCTAGATTTGATCGAGATCCGAACTTTGTGCCAACTATCCCGGAAAGGTACAACAAGTATGTTGTGTCTCGCCATGCCTCTGATACGTCTACTAATGAAGCAAGCTTTGTGACCATGGACACATTTCGTGATAGTTTGGCTACATCCATCGCATTAGCTTGGAATTAATGTAATCATGTTCTTAAACTATGTACTTTGTATCTCGGATTATTTGGTTGGACTTGTATGTCGGATTATTTGATTTCATGGATTATTCGGATTATCAAAGAATTATTTGGATTATCTAAGAATTATTGTTTTACATGATGACGGCACTACGATTCCATGAATCAAACGTGTGGCCATGGACCTGCTTTGTGCTAGTAGTAGTACGGGTACGAGGTGTCCTTGTGCAATTACGAGATGAACTTGTGCAAAAGAATAAGCCGCTGGCAGTGCTGGGATCAGTACGTAGTGCAAGGGCACAATGGGCAAACAATCCTGCCTAAACACAACTCTAGAGCTCAGATTACCATTCTACCCAAACACCCCCACCAGACAGCTCCAACTCCACTCAGAGGCAGCTCCAGCTGGATTTCTGGAGTGGAGCTGCTCTGTGTGGAGTTGGAGCCATGTCAAACAGGCCCTAAATAGCTGAACCGACGCCGTGTTCGTCTTTCTCTTCTTCTCCTGCTCGCCATGGCCGCCGCCCTCGTTCTGCTACTCCATGCCACCTCACTCCGAACTAGCGCCACCAACAACATCGCTTGACGCCCTGTAGCTCTCCCACGCGCTCGCTAGGCCTAGCTGCCACCAGATAGCACCGTCGTCATGCTGCTCCGCCATCGAGCTGAGGGCTCATGTGGCCATGCCACCACGGGCCGCCGCGGCGCAGTCCGAGGCAAGCTATGGGTGTGCAGGGACCTCCTAATGCTATGCCACCACTCTCCAGCCACCGGCATGGTCTCCTCTCGCCGGAAATCGCCACCCCCAGTGACCTCTGTTCTTCAAATCGTGACCAAGGACCTCGTACAGAATTCGACAAAAGACAGGGTGTTTTATGCAAAGTCTATGACTCAGGTGAATAGTGTCATAAGGACCTATTTGTGAATACTTTTTTGAATTTTTGAAAAATCATATCTAGAGTTTGGTAACTCCGTTTTTAGTGAACCAAATTTTATTGTGTTTCCTATGATGCCTAGTTTTTATTAAAAATTGAAACATACCATGTTTTATTAAAAAATTAGTTATGTTTTATGCCTTTTATTTAATGTTTAAAAAGAAGGAAAATTCATATATCATGTTGTGTAGCTCTGTTTCATTTGAAATTTTTATGACATGTTTCTGATGCCATGTGTGTACTATAGTAAAAATATTGTGGTCTTTGGATGTCATATGTTTTATCTTTTGATTTATCTTGTTGGTTGCTAATTAAATGGTTTATAATTGTTATAAAAATGTATAAATAGAAAATATGTTTCCTTTACCTTTATATGATGTTGCTATGTCATATTAACACCTAATATTGGCTATGTGATTTTAGAATATGTGGGGTTTTATATTTATCTTGTGCCTACATGTTTGCTAATAATTAAGATTTATCTTTTTCATAGTTATTAAAGTGTTAAACCTGAACATGTGAAAGGCAACCTTTTATTTTATGCTTAATTCATGCTTAATTATTTATGCTGTTAATTAACTCCTTAATCATGTTTAATTATTTTGGGTTGTTTTACTTTGTGATTGTGTGTTGACCTTAGGTAATTAATACTTGATGACCTTTGGCACCTTAATTAAGTTGTTTGAGCTCATGTTAACCTTGTTAATTGAGATTGTTAATGATGTTCTATGCTCTTAATCAATGTCACTAGTCAATGCATGTATGTAATTTTGATTGTTTAGTAGATGCTACCTCTTGGGTAAAAAGAGTAAGCTTTATATGTGTTTCCATGTTTTAGTCTTGATGATCCTTGTTAAGGTAGTTTTACTTTTGTAATGAATGACTATTTTGGCTTGATGTGACCTTAAGTAGTGTTGCTTGCTTAGTCTTGTTGGCTTGCAACTTAATCATGAAGTTGTACTCTAGTTTGTTTATGTTGAGAGTTGGCTCGTCTCAAGCCCAAAGAAGATTGGTAGTGTTGATCAAAGGTGTCATCCACAACAGTGGTGGAGAAGGGTTATCCATCTATGGTGTGGAAGACGTTATTCCTGCTACTAGTTTCATCCATCCATGGTATTGGTGTCAAATCTGACATTTGGATTCTAACTTCTCTATGACAAAGGCAAGCTCCGGTGCATGCAACCCACTTCTATTTGCACATGCTTTATTACATCTTAAGTCTAGTGTATTGTTCATTAAGTTAGTAGGAGTTGATTGATACCATTGCTGCATAACTACCTTGATCCACTTCTATATCCTGATATCCCACTTTTATGTGAAGATCGATCTCTTATGCTTAGAAATGCTTAGACTTCGGTAGAAGTCGAATGGATTTCATCATTCGCGAGAAAACAGGTTATGTGAACATATGAATATGGTTATAATAAACTGAGTCCGGACGGGTAACTTGCATTGGGAAGGGAGTCTCTCTGTAGTGTTTCTGTCTGTTGATGAAATAGGACCCGTCCGATGGTGACCTGTGTGTATCGAGACTTAGATAACCACTCACACATGGTGTGATATACTTGTGGGGTTGAGAGTCCCATGTATATTGATATGCTTAGGAGTTTGAGTCTCATGTATATCATGTGGTTGATATATGGCTGCAGTTGTTATCCCGATATATCGTGTGATCTGATATGCTTTGAGGTTGGAGCCTCATGTATATCGAGATCTAAGTCCCAGCTAGGTATAATCGATTCGAATCGCCGTTGCTTCTCAGAGAAGAAGACTCGATCTCTGATCATCATCGTATTTTTAACAAAGTGGAACATGGTTAGTCCTGAAAAGAAATGAAGAGATGGATATGGATTGTGATGCTTAATCCAAGTGATTGAGATAGAACAGGTGCAATCTATCTATAATAGTTTTAATAATATTGATGCTAAAACTTATTTAAAAGTTTGAAAGTTAGGATAACTTATAGTAATGCTTTTCTGCAAAACTCCTCTTTTCTAGCTTAACTACTTCATATAATCCAGCATATCCTTGGAGTCTTTTCTTTTAGTCAGGTAAGTCTTGTTGAGTACCCTCAAGTACTCAGGGTTTGTTAAACCCCTATTGCAGGTACTGACTGAAGTTGCTAATCAGTTCATGTCGGTGGGCTCGACGTGATCTGGTTGTTCTTCACAACTTAGGTGTCCTATCTAAGTTGTCTTCTGTAGTTCTTCCCTGCTTCTGCAATTGAAGTTAAGTTTGTAAAATTTAATTTATTCATATTTTGTAAATTTAATGTTATTATTCTTTCGTACTCTGATGTATATTTTGTAGCAAATATTGTAATGTTGGAGCTACTCCTTTATTGATCCTGATATGATTTGTCAACGTGGTTCAATCGGTGTTCTTTAAGGACATCCGACAGGGCTTTCTAAGTTATCTGGTACACATGCATGGCTGTTAGAGGTCTTTGGGACAATGATAGGTGCGTGTGGGTCATATAATTTAGAAGGTTCTGCCTCATAATACTTCACTATCTTCGGATTTCAGATACATCTTTGTTGTACTAAATTAGTTCTGTGATGTAATCTTGGCGACCAAACTTTTTGGATAGCAACGTAACTCCTTGTACCATGTTACTTCGCATTCAGTTTCGAACGCTTTGGCTTCAGACTCATGTATTGAAATATATGGCTTCGTAGAGACTGGTTATGTTAAAGTCAGGATCTCTTTCCGAAGGTGACGGCGTCTTCTAAAGAGATGTAGTAAGAGTCTTGCTGGCATGTGTCTGTCCTCCGCAAGCAACTTGGACTATTCTCGCTTGTACCGTTCTGTCGGAAATAATTCTTGTTGCTCTGCGTTTCTGCATGGTGGTGTAGTTTACTTGAAGCTTGAGTGCGTCTGATATTAGTTTGGAGCTGTGCTTGATTTCTTGTAATACAAGATGAAATTCTAGGCGCAAAGTTATTTTCTATAGTTGAACTAAGACTTGTTGAATCATCCAAAGTTTCAGTGGCCTGTTCGTCCTAGGCTCCATTTTAAAGTGTGTCTTCTTTGCTTGCGCTGCATGCTTCATTGGCTCTATGACGGCATGGACATTGCATTGCGGCAAGCTAAAAATGATTTTATTTCACCATCGGCTTTGGCTTCGCGTAGGAAATATTATCCTCGCGTCATTGTATAGACCGACTTTTCCCGAATCTCCTGCATGGACTATTTTCCTCTCAACCTTTAATACTTGTCTTTGGGCTCAAGCGGGCGCGCATCTGTATTTACTTTCTTATTTTTGCATCTGCTTGCTTCAGGATTTCATTTCTCATTCATTGTTGCTGGTGGTAGGATTTGCCTGGCGAAGTCGTACTCAGGGGGTCTTGCCTCTTGTCTTGTGTTTTGCTCCTTACCACGTTCACGTGTATGGATTTGTTCATAATTTTGCAACTATTTTTTTGGCAGATATTTGCACAGATACGTCCATTCCTGAGGCTTCGCTTAGCTGAAGACTTCATCCTGAATATATATAGCAGTAGATTTTGCTCCCTTTTTTTTGACTTGGCAGTAGACTTCGCTTGATGTAGAATTTTTAGCTTTAGCTGACGGCTTCATGTTTGAAAATAGCATAAGAACGAAGTAGTAATGTATACTTCGTCTCACCTATGTCCTTAGCTCTTCTACTTTGGACTTTACTTGCTTGTTTTGTTTCTCGACTTCGCTCAAGTATTTTTCTTTTTCGACTAATGTTTCTTTTTATCCTTAACGTGGTCGTGGGTATCTTCGATCACACACAAACGGACGGCGCCAGATGTTGGTGAAGATTTTCACTCAAACATTAGAATTAAAAACTTAGTTGCATATCGCAACCATCGTTTCAACTCGACTTTACAATGTGAGTCAGGGGGTATTTATAGGGACCCCCTGACTTTAGAATTACATAAATTACATTTTTACCATCACACTCTTCTATACATTTGTACTAAAAAGAAATGGGGCGAAGTGGTAATTTCCACTTTGCTAGTTCTAAATTTCTATTTCTCTGGCGAAGCCAGATTCTTTTCCTACCAAGTTAATAACTTCTCTTCGCTATTTCCTGCAATAGAAATTTGTTAAGTAATAGAAAATATTTTCTGTCTCCAAACTTTTCTGACGAAGTTAACTTTAAACTTTGGGCATAAAGTTTTCTGACGAAGTCAACTTTAAAGTTCTGGCATAAAGTTTTTTGACGAAGTCAACTTTAAAGTTCAGGCATAAAGTTTGTTGACGAAGTCCACTTCAAAGTTTGGGCATAAAGTTTTGTCGACGAAGTTGACTGCAAAGTTCGGGCATAAAGTTTTCTAGCAAAGTCAAATTCCAACACCAAATTTGAAGATAGAGGAATTTTCTATAATCTGATATATTTTGGTAATTCATTAATTGATGATTGTCCATCTATGAAAAAGAGAAGGGACAGTGCTACTGTATGATCGGTAGAGAGCCGGTAGATGCTTACCGGGGTTTGGGGCGCTCTATTGTGCATTTTTGTTGATTCCTTGTTTGTATGATGGTGTCGGTACTAAGATTTGCTCATGATCAAGTGGTGTACCTTCAGATCGTGCTTAGCTCTCACTTTGATCTTCGGTGAAGGCAAGTAAACGGGGCGATGTGTTCCACATGTTTTAACTTAGTTGTTTGAATTGCCTCCACATAATTTTTAATATCTCGCACTAGACATATAATCTAAAACTCAACATTATTGGCTTACCTGGAATTATATGAATTTACATTTTATGGCTATATTGTTGAATTATGAAGTGCATGGATTACAATCAATGCAATATTTGCATGTGCACTCTTCCCCTTGATATGCATTTGAAGAAACCGTAACCAAATTAGTGCGGTAAGTACCGATACAGCAATGCACATTGATGAGCTTTGTGGTTTCAGCCCTCATTCGCTCTTGTTGAGATATGTGGGTAGAAGTGAAGGTATGCATTGCATTGCATTGCATCATTCACATTTGCATTGCATTGCATCATTCACATTGATATTGCACTGCAGCATTCGTATCTGTAATTATAATTAATCTATTATATTTTTATGAAATAATTGTTGTATCTACTATTATGTATTAAATTTGATGTTTAATTACTGTGATTTCAGTGACTCGGTAAGGTTGTTTGCTTGCTGAGGTTTTTCATAAACCTCATATGTTGTTTCCCCTTAGGTGATTGAGCTTGGAAGATGCATGTTTGGGACGGGAGTAGCAGCACGTGTGCACGTCACTTTGAGTCAAAGATATCTTTGGAACACGTGTGTTGTAAAAATAATAATTTAAGACATGTTTTAGTTGGCTTGACTCATATGTTATCATGTTGGATCATGTTTGGTTTGTTAAGTTACGATACACCGATATTTTTTAAAAGATTATTTAACATTATCCTATATATTTATTATTGCTTTCCGCATACTCTATTGTTATGGTCTTATATTGTGCTAAAATGTGGTAATTCTCTAGAAATTTGTTGTCTTTTCTTCTAAGGTGTTACACCGGGTGTGTGGGGTTTCGAGTCTCAAGAGACCTCACCAGCGTGTTTTGCGTATCATGCTCCCGGCGAGGCTCCTCATGCGTATCACGCTCAAGACTAGGGGCACATGTTGATGTATTCGTGTATTAACATAGAGACAATAAATATTTGAATGGAAGTTTTCTTAGTCTAACAAGCATGTATATTTGATTATGGCAGGAATTCAAGCTCTCATCACATAGGAACTTATCATGTAGCATTTTTGAGTTTTTAAAAAGATAAATCTCTAGAACTCAAGTGTCACTAGGAACAAGAAAAGCGACAGCTCGGACCTTCTCATATCATACATGTCAATTACCTAGACATAGATCAAACATTCGCTACCCACAAGTTTCAAGTTTAGAGCAAATCTTAGGTCAAATAGTGTTATCTAAAACTCGAGAGAATTCAAGGTTGAAAACTAGGTACTTGAAAGGAACTACAATAGAGCAACTATTCATCATTTCCAATTAAGAGATTATTGTTGGTATTTCTTAGCGTAAGTAGATAATTTCGCAAGCGCACAAAGTACCGTTGTAGCTTTCACCCAGGAGTATTCCAAGGTATCATATTTTATCCACAGGGAAGCAAGGTTAAAGATAGTGATAGTTAGCCATCATGTATCTACTAATTAGTACACCGACTAGACTAAAGTGTGACTAAACGATATTCGAATGGATAAGATGACACACAAAGATCCACTCATGAAGGATAGCATAGCTAATTAGGAGGACAATGAGTGAGGGAGTATACTGAGTTCTTTATCACAAAGGTTCTTTCTTAGATATAGCATAGCAATATACTTAGCATAACATGATTAATGAGCACACACAATGCACTTCGGAGCTCCGTTTCGATCAAGCACCGCAAAAGATAACTTGTGTCGTTACGACTTCGGGCCCTACGCTTTAAGATGAGGCTGTCACCACCCACTACTACCACACATCCATGGAGCAAGCCACAAACACAGGTATACTTTAGTCTAAGCGCCATGCTACACTATCGTATACTAGTCTAGTTCCCAATTGGAAAATCAAACCAGAGATATACTACTAAGACTATACTAACATAACCGAAAGCATTACTACTATAAAGTAATAGTAACACTTAGACTCTGCAAGACAAGTGACTAAAGAAGATAATATATTGCTTAAAAGTAATATATTAATATAAGAAGAGTATTTCAAGAGAGAGATACAAAGCTTATACCAGACTCTCGAAGACTGCTCCTGACTCTAGGAAGAACTCCTCTTCACTCCAACATCCCAGTCCAACACTAAGACTACATCTTGAAAGTAGAGAGAGTTTTTCTTGTGGTGTGTATTGAATGAGAGGGAGTGAGAGGGTATTTATAGTAGAGAGGTGGAGTAGGGGCTACTCCACCACATCATCGATCCGTGTGATGATGATTGAGAGCCCTTGGATTGTAACCTCCTTTAGATCAATGGTGGAGAAGAATTCAGCATGTTCTTCTTTAATTCACCATGTGTTTCTTTAGTTTACCATGTGCTTCTTTTGCATGGAGGCATGCAAATGGCAGTGGGAGGGGGAGGACGCCCATGGGCCACCATGGAGGGTCGGCGAACCCTCCTATGGTAGGTGGGGCCTCCCTCCTTCTTCTAGAAACATTGCCCACCTGTCATAGAGTGTGGTGGAGCTTGGTTTGGCCTTGGGTTGGTCGGTTTGCTTCCTTTGTGGGCCCATGGATCCATGTGAGCTGAATATGAGCTGTTGAGAGAAAACACACACTCCATCCAAGGGTGAAGAACGACTCTGGAGTGTTTCCCATGGATCATGGCCAGTTTGAGAGGCTGGTGAGCCCAATAGGGGGTCGGGCGACCCCACTAGGTGGGTCCCACTGACCCATTTGTCCCCATTTCCTATATGTCTGCATCAAATACTTCATGGACATGTGGAAGTTGTTATTGAATAAAATATATTTATTATGTGCCTATGTTCCTTCCAAACCGAGGCTATTGATGGTGTTTTGAAGGTGCAAATTTGTGTCATATCTACTGTCAACAATTATCCTGAGTGCTCTTTATTTTACTCAACACTTCAAATCTAATTCAAGCAAACTAGACAGACTCTAACTAGCACACATTATTAAAAATGGAACAAATACTCAACTAGATAAAATAGACAATGATAATCCATAGATATTAAAAGTGTGTTTCCAAGTGTGAACCTTCGTGTGCTCATATTTTTTTGAATTAATTTATGTAACTAATATCTAAATAAAAATAAATCTTAAGAGGATAAGGATACTTACCTGGATACACTGGGTGCTACTGCCCCAAGCTAGATGTTGACATAGTCATTTGATCTTGCGACGTAGCAGATTGGCAATGGAAATGCATTTATTCTATTGGAGCATTGATTAAAATCGATGACCGATGAGAATGTGCTCCATCTGTGGATAGAAAATCCACTTGCTTGTGGAATGGATTAAGTATTAGTGGTTAGCCACTTAAGCCTCAGTTAGCCACCACAATAGATGCAAATTTATTTTATTTTTATGTTGTCGCAATGTAGGTTGTTACACGCTAAATTATTCAAATGGGGCTTCACATTTTTATTTTTTTTCTAATGTAAATGTAACAAAGTAAATATGCAATAGGAAGTGATGCATTATTGATGCATTGTGGAAACGTAAATATGTTAAAGAAAAAACTTATGCAATGTTGAAAAGGAAAGTATGGATAACTACCAAGTTTCACCTTCCTGACAAAGGTTCGGTGATTTAAGTCCTCCGAACAGTACTTCTCAGCATGTTCATTCCTTAGGTGCATCATCTAACCCTAAAGGTGGAGATCTTGACTGCACCTCTTGAGATGGTGATTCTGAGAATGGTGTCACCCATGTTCTTTGCTCGTCCAGTTGTCTGAAGTAAAGCTTTAATTGTGGAAGCTGGCAACATCTTGCTCAGTATGTCATGCTTGCAAATAAAAGGCAGAGATCAGTGCATGGGTCCTGCTGGTGAAAAAACACCAACAAAACCATAACCTTATTCATTCCTCTCTAACCTCACACACATTGAACATGATAAGATGTTGCGTGCATTGTTTATTTTATAGGTGGCAAGATGAGAAGGATGAGCATGAATGTAACATTCAAACACTTTTGACACAAAAGAGTGGAACTACTTAACCAATGGAAGAATTGTTGATTTTACATTATATATCAACCATTTTCATGATTATGACAATCATCTCGCAAAGATGCAACGTTTAGTTTATTTAATTACTACTATGAAATCAAGAGAGTGGCATTATGAACAAGCAGAGAGTGATGTTATGAACAAACAAGATATGTTGAGTTAGTCAGGTTCAATCAAGCAAGTTGTAACTAAAACATGTTTGTTCCTTTCGTTATGTGCATACCAGAGTCAAGGTGAAGCTTTTTAAATAGTGACCACTTACCTTAATATGTTACCTTCATCATTGAGTGTAATGAAGAGTAGATGACTTCTCCTTTCATTCTTCTTGAAGCTTACCTTGTTTGGCTAACCTCTCATCTTGAATTGTTCATGAGCATCTTGTCTCACAGATTTCACTCCTTTGTCCTTCCTTTTATTTTCTTTTCTTTCTTTTGAATCATGTCCTGACTTTTTGCTCCACTCATTATTTCTTCTCTGCTGAGGATTAGTGGACATCTACACGAGGGAATGTACAAATAGTAATAATAAGAGTGAGTTGTCACAAAGGTAAAGGTCACTTTATATGCTTATAGAAAAGTTGGTTTGAACATTTTAATTAGCATAGAACATTTACCCACCGGTTCAAGGTGGGGTGCAGAGAACACACAACGAGTGCGATAGAGGGAGCGAGAGGGGGTGAAGGACCTCCGTGGACAATGGCCTTCGGCGAGGGCGTACGGAGGCGCCCGTAAGGGGGTAGAGGACCTTCGCCGCTGATGGCCTCAGTCGAGAGTGAGCGGAGGGGCATGCGAGGGTGTGGAGGTGTTTGACGACGACGACCTCCAACGAGGGTGCGCAGAGGGGGCACGCAAATGGAGGGATGGGCGGACAGCGGCAGTTGGTGGCACCAGACTTAGAGATGACAAACATGGGATGTGATTCCAGTGAATACGGAGGGTCTCGGCTCGGCATTGTCAAGGGGTGTGCCCGTAATTATCCAAATACTGGAATTCGGGCTTCCTATTTCCAATTCTAATTCGTGGGCCTCAATATAGACATCGAAACGGGTTGTTGGTATTGAATACTCTGTATTTCTTTTGTAGTTCTTTTCTCTGGTAGTTGCAGCATGTAGAGATAAATACACGCTAGTTATACTATTATATTGTATTATACTATTATATATATTTTTAAAAATTGCATAGTACAAAATATACTTGCATACTATTATATATATTTATTTATACTTGCTGTTGGCAACATGCAGACCTTTAGCAAGCCGGTAGATGGGAGACTCCCGCCAGCCCAAAATATAGACACGGGTTTATATAAAAAAAAAATTATAGACACGGGACGCGTGGGTCATCGGCGTCAGAGCGCACCCCAGCCGCCTCGCCCTCACCGAGGGATTGGACATTGGAGTCCAACCGCAACACGGCGACGACGCGACAAGGAAGTCGCATCCTCCTCTTTCCCTCGCTCTGCAATCTTCCCCCAAATTCCCCCTCCTTCCTCGCTCGCGTCGCCAGAGCAAGCAACGCGCAGGTACGAATTCCTCCCGGGCACTCGCGATTTCCTTGTATTCACCATCTTGTTGACCCGATCGCGAGCTTTCCCTCTGCGGAACCGTGGATTTTGAGCCCAGATTTCGCGGCCACTCGCCTCTGGTTAACCGGGGTTTGAGGAGATCCACGGATTCGTGGCTGGTGGCCGGGGGTTAATCGGGCGCGTAGATCGTCGTCCTACGCTTGGTCTAGAAGGGGGATTAGGGTTTGCTTTGCTCAGGTTAGGGACCGGATACTCTTGTTGCCTACCTGGGTTGCGAGATTGGATTGGTACTTTCTGGCATGATGTTTTGCTTTCCGTTGGTGACTCGTGGGCTCGTAATTTGGCTGCAGGTGCTGAAACCCGTGAGTGGTTGATGGATGATGACTGTTCCCATGGATAGTGCCAGCGTAGCTCCATCTTCCGTGCGGGACCTTGCCGAGCGTCTCCTTGCTAGGGTAAGAGCCTCTTAGCTCCTTTTGTTCCTTTTTTGCATGTTACAGCTAAATGCTACTGGTCTACTCTCTGGTTTTTGACTCAGTGGTTTCCGCTGTGCCCCTGGGTTTCCACGTTTTTTTGGATGGCTTGTGCTGCTTCTTAGGTTATTTGGCGGGTAATTAGTACTGTGGATCCTCGAGCAGTTTTTGGGATAGTTTTTGTTTTTTACATACATTATAATATTTGGTTTGTCTGATAAATTGCTTAAGAAAGGAGAATACCTGTGCTAATTGTTTCCTCGGACGTAAGTCAAGCTTTGCTTGTATTCGAGTTTCTCCCATGATCGCAAGGAGATGCAATTGCTCATGTTTATGTAAAGCATAATGATAAAGTTGTGACATTGCAACGTTGTTCTACAGAATAATGAACTCGAAGATCAGCTCCGCAAGTCCGCACAATCCAAAGTCCCATCAGATCCCAACATATGGCTTCAGATGCGTGACAACTTTGAGAAGATAATTCTCTTAGATAATGACCTCTCTGAACAGAAAGAGGTAGAATATCTCCTGTGGCAGTTGCACTACAAAAGAATTGAGGACTTCAGGAGGAACATTAGTGCTGCAAGTTCAGTTGCATCTAGTGGGAAGAGCAATACTAACCCAGATCGAGTCAAGAGGATTAAATCAGCCTTCAGAAGCTTCCTTTCAGAAGCAACTGGCTTCTATCATGACTTGATGTTAAAGATCAAATCAAATTGGGGCCTTCCACTCAGTTACTTTCCAGAGGGCCTTGACAATGCAAACAACTCTATGCGAGATAACAAGAAAACAATTCAGTTGAAGAAAGGTTTGATTTCATGCTATCGCTGTCTGATATATTTGGGAGATCTTGCTCGTTACAAAAGCTTGCATGGTGATGGTGATTCTGCTAGTCGTGAATATGCAGCTGCTTCTAGTTACTACAAAGAGGCAGCTTCTATCTATCCTTCCAGTGGCAACCCTCATCATCAGGTATCACCACATTACTATATTTGCTCAGTTGACTGTTTATTCTCTACTTAGTCTTTTAATTATTGCTGGTGTCATTTTTTCAGCTTGCTATACTAGCTTCTTACTCAGGCAACGAGGTGGTAGCTGTTTATAGGTATTTCCGAAGCTTAGCTGCAGATATTCCTTTTACCACTGCACGGGACAACTTGATTATTCTTTTTGAAAAGGTATTGTTCTTATCATGCTTTCTCAAGGTTTGATACCTTCAGTACAAGATTGTATTGTTTGACATGAGAGTTTTGCTTGATTTCCTGACTTCTGGTAAACTTTGTATTGTTTGTCTGATCATATCTGAAGACCAGATGGTTGAAAATTAAACTATTCATACAATTCTTAGGAAGAGATTAACTATTATAAACAAATGTTAGTGGATAGCATGGGATGCTGATGTGGACAATTAATATTTGTTACTGGATGACACATTGACATGGATATCATAATTGATTGTGCTAGTGAACTTTAATTGCAAGTGATAGTGGACTGCTAAGATGGACACCTTGCATGTCAAGATAATTTATAGTGGTGGATGTTGATGTGGACACTTTGCATGGCAAGAGAATTGCTAGTGGGATTTGCTTTATAATATAGATATAGATATAGATATAGATATAGATATAGATATAGATATAGATATAGATATGTCATGTCCAGAATACATTCTTATGTAGATTTAATGTTTATATAATGTTAATTTATCTTGAGATGTTTCTTTGTTTGGTACCTTCAGTCATGCAGTAGTGTCACTGATTCGATAAGTTAGTAGAATTAAGTGCAAATACTTTTTGCTCTATATTTGCGTGTTCTCATTTAGCCTACCCCAACTTGCTTGGGACTGACAGGCTTGGCTGTTGTATATTTGCGTGTTCTCATTTGCAAATGTTAGTATTCAGGTTGATATCGATAGCCCAAGATATCACTTCTTTGCGGCTTATATGGGACTGTAATCATGATACACTTACTCGATGAACATATTAAAATCAATAGCTAATGGCAGGATGATTTCCAATATGTATTCCATATGGTTCTCAATATTTGCTAGTTTCGCAGTCATGTTTGCATCATACCCTTGAGTACTACACAATACTAACAGAGAACATGGTTTTTGTATTAAAAAAAAATGGAACCGCCAAATCAACAATTATTTCCAGATTTACACTATTAAGATTCTGTTAATGATGGTACAACTTTCTATGCAGAACCGCCAAATCTATGGACAGCTGTCAGATAATAACAAAGTTCCCGGTGCTAAGACTTTACCCCCACGGCCATCTGGGAGGGGCCGAGGACGGGGAGAAGTAAGGTTTCAACCAAAAGATGTTAATGCTGAAACAGCTGAAAGGGAACGGGAGTGCACTATTCGTGGTACATTGAAGGCCTTCTATATACGATTTGTCAGGCTCAATGGAATTCTTTTCACTAGGACCAGGTATACCCCAGTCTCTTACATGATCAGAATTGTTATTAAGCCCTCGTACTGGTGTTAATCGGCCTAATTAATTCTTTCTTCTCTCCCTTTTTAACAGTTTGGAAACATTTGGGGAGCTGTTTTCTTCTGTTAGCAATGATTTGCAGATTCTTCTTTCTTCTGGTCTTGAGGACGAGCTTAATTTCGGTTATGATGCTGCAGAAAATGCATTAGCTGCTGTTAGGCTTACTGTCATCCTTATATTCACAGTACACAATGTAAAGAAAGAACCTGATAGCCAGTCGTATGCTGAAATTGTGCAACACAGAGTATTGCTCCAAAGTGCATTCACGGCTGCTTTTGATTTTGTTGGACGAATTCTCAGAAGGTGTTCAGAGCTCCGTGATATCGCATCAAGCTTCTATCTGCCAGCTATTCTGGTGTACATCGAATGGCTGGCGTCCCATCCAGAGTTGGCTGTTGATTCAGAGATGGAGGAAAAGCATGCAAATGCCAGATCTTTCTTCTGGAACCAATGTATCTCATTTATGAATAAGCTGATTCTTACCAATCTTGCATCTATGGATGATGATGATGATGAGGCTTGCTTTTCTAAAATGAGCATTTATGACGAAGGTGAAACTAGCAACAGGCTTGCCCTTTGGGAAGATCTTGAATTGAGAGGTTTTTTGCCCTTAGTTCCTGCACATACCATTTTGGATTTCTCAAGCAAACTCACATTTGAAAATGTTGGAAGCACCAAGGAGAAGAAAGCACGGGTTCAACGAATTTTTGCCGCAGGGAAGTCACTGCTGAATGTTGTTCAGATTGATCAGTCGAGGATATATTTTGATCCATCTTCCAAGAAATTTGTCATGGCCAAGAACCCTCCTGTTTCTAAAGCTAACAACCCTCTTCATGAATCTCCTGATTTACTTAAAACAAATGGCACTGAAATGGATCATGAGGCTGCTAGAAGATTTGACTCAGTTACTTCTAATATGGGCACACTGCAGTCTAATGTGCAGTTTAGTCCTGATGGTGATGATGATGAAGAAATTGTTTTCAAGCCTGTAGCTTCTGAGAAGTTTCCGAAAGCTCCTTCAGACTTGTCTGTTAATGGATACATCCATCCTGTACTGATGTCTGCTGCTGGCTGGCCAACCAATGCTAGTTTAGTGTCTGTTCAGAGTACTGCATCAATGTCTGCAACTGGTTGGTCACCCAACAGTGAGTCAAGTACTGCATCAGCTGCTGGTAATTACTACATCAACCAGTCGCTTCCCAGGTCTTCTGTTGGTTGGGCTGTCAATGGTGAGAAAAATGTTATTCCTAGCATTGCTCCAAGATTTGAACTCATGCAGCCTGTTGAGGAGCCTGCTTCCAGCTGGACAAGCAGTGGTGTACAGCATGTTGGTCCTCAGTACACAGGTTCAATTTTCCAAGATGTTGTTTCTGAACCATGTGTATCTACATCAATGGTTCAACGTTTTAGTAGCTCTGACTATTCCAAATTTCTCAGTGAACAAGAAATGATGTTAATGAATGGACTGAAGACTGTCAACATAACTGGAAATGGCTATCTAGAGCAGAGATTGCAGGCTGGATTGAGTGGTGTACAGTCTATTGGGTATTCATCTATTGAACCTGCCGGTACCACTAAAAATTTGATGCATGATCATGTGAAAATTACTGGAGAGACTGTCCCCTCTACACTTGATTCAGTTGTACCTTCAATAGCATCATCAGGTGGCATGCCAATGAAATTCATGGAAGCACCACTAACTGCTTCAAAGAAGAACCCGGTTAGTCGTCCATCAAAGCCTGTTGGACCACCTCCAGGATTTAATCATGTAATCCCGAAACGTCAAGATGATTCTATTACGGTTGAAAAACTACAGAGCCCACAAGTTGATGATTACGGCTGGCTAGATGGCTATCAGCCATCAATTGATCATGTTAGCAATTCAAGAGCTGTTTATCCTGGTGTCAGTGATACTAGCACTGCATTTGCCACTCCATTCCCCTTCCCTGGGAAACAACAGGCCCCTGGGATACATGCACAAGGGGCCAATGAGAAGATATGGCAAGATTTCCACCTTTTTGAGCCTTCAAAACAGAACATGTTCCAAAATTACCACCAAAGAAATCAGCAAAGTGGCCAAATAGCTGAACAAGAGCCAGCAAATTCTATCTGGTCTAGCATTTACCATGTGTGATTTAGTAACTTGTACCAGGATGGTAAAGACACTCCTTGCAGTTGTCAACATTACAAATAATTCTTCTTAGCAAGTGTAAACTATCATTTCATTTTGTGTTATATTTTCTTGCACTGAATTTGGTTCACGTGTATGAAGATGTTACCGTTCTCATTTATATTTTGTTTTATTTCATTTATGTAGGAGTTGCTGGGGACTATTGATTAAGTGGCACAGCCTGACCTATTGAGCTTGGCCCATACCTGCAGCACTCTCATAGTGTTAAATTTCTTTTGAGAATGGTGGTCTTTGAAGCATGACTACGGCTGCTGTTAGGTTTGGTACGTGGCACACCTCCGGTTAGACTTGCACCTTTTCAATTTGTTTGTTCTTTCTTTTTGTTCTTTTGATTTTTGATGTATATTCAATGGGGGATGACTTAATATCATGAAATCACTTGAAGTACTTGTGCAGTTTATTTGGTTGATTGCTTCTAGATGCAGCTGTAAAATGGACTGAGATCTTTTTTTAGTCCACTTTCCTTTAGTGCCAAAAGGAGTAATCCATCCCATTATATTGCTACTTCCAACAGTTTTTGTGGTATCTTACACCTGGCATTGTTTTAGTTCATTGCCATTTATGGGTTTGTTTGGGAGCATGGTAATTAATTATATAATTAATAAATTTATCAATAGTATGTTAATTTATCTTCTACTACCTCTGTTACAAACTACAAGACATTTTAGAGATACATAGTTATGGCTATGCACTTAGATATACATTATGTCTAAGATGCATAGCAAAATCAATGTACCTAGAAAAGCCAAAGCATTTTATAACTCGGAATGGAGGCACTAGCTATCGTCTATACAAGGGCCTTTTACCTGTATACCATTACGAAAGATGGTCGCAACCTGCCTGTATACCATGGACCTAAAATCCTCTTGTCCCACGTACCATTCCGTCTCTTTTTTGCCGTTTGCCGGTACTGACATGTGGGTTCGACTAGTTAAAATGCCCTTCTCTCATAACCCTGTCCACTTGCTTTTTCTCTCTGCCAGGTGGGGCAGAGCAGTCAGCGTCCAACGTCTTCTCCCTCTCCTCTTGTCCCACGTACCATTCCGTCTCTTTTTTGCCATTTGCTGGTATTGACATGTGGGTCCGACTAGTTAAAACGTCCAAAATGCCCTTCTCTCATAACCCTGTCCACTTGCTATTTCTCTCTGCTAGGTGGGGCAGAGCAGTCAGCGTCCAACATCTTCTCCCTCTCCTCCCCATCTGCCCTCTTCCCATCTCACTGGACTCTTTCTCACCGGTGACGGCGACCCACGGCGGCGAGGCCCCCCATGCCTTCCCCGAGCACCCCCACGCGCGGTCAAGCTGGATCCCAGCCCCAACGCTCCTCCTCACGCTAGGGGGCTCACCCGCGGTGGCACGCGCGCGAGGCGGAGCGTCGGCCCTCGGCCCCTCGTCTCCTCGTCGACGCCTGCCAAGCACAAACTCCTGTCGTGGCGTGCGTTCATGGCCTCACCTGCTAGTCCGAGTCGGGGAGGAGCTCCCTCAGCCGCGCCGCCGGGGAGGAGCCCCTCGCCTCCGCGTCCGCCCCGCCCCACTACGTACGGCCTCGCCTGCCTAGGAGGAGCTCCCTCAGTCGCCGGGGAGGAGCCCCTCGCCTCCGCGTCCGCACGGTGCATGGAGGAGCTCCCCCAGCCGCGCCGCCGGGAAGAGCTCCCTTGCGGCCCCTGGGGAGGAGACCCTCGCCTCCGCGTCCGCACGGTGCATGGAGGACCTCTCTTGCGGCCTCACCCTAGCCGCCGGAGAGGACCTTCCTCGCCTCCGCATCCGCGCGGTGCATGGAGGAGCTCGCCGGCGCACGCGTGCCTGGTGGCGGAGCCTATCCGCTCGCCGCCGGCGGTGGCCAGAGCGAAGCTCGCCCACGCCGTGCCATCCACGCGCCGCTCGCGGGGCCCGGGGCTCCCCGCCGGCGGTGGCCAGGGTGAAGCTCGCCCACGCCGCGCCGTCCGCGCGCCGCCCGCGGCGCCCGAGGCGGAGGTTGCCCACGCGGCGCCTTCACAGATGAATGCCCCGGCCGATTAGATAGAGGAGTGAGAAAAAATGAGATAGGTGGGGAAGAAAATAAAAGAAGAAAAAGAAAAGGGAGAAAAAATTCTGGGGGCACTTTAGACCTTTAGCACCATGGTTTGACACCGTTAGGCTCGAAAATGGACGGAATGGTACCTGGGACAAGAGCATTTTAGGTCGATGGTATGCGGTCAAACTTTTCAGTGGCACACAGGTTGCGACCATCTTTCATAATGGTATACAGGTAAAAGGCCCTCTATACAAAGTAGAACCGACGTCCTTTGATCTTATACTTGGGTGCAGGAGTAGAAGAGTCGAAGAGTAATTAAATTATAGTTGGTTTTCTTTTGTTCCTGAACTTAATCTGCTTCTCTCTTATTGAGAGGGATTATAAAGCGACTGCATTTATTTATGGGAGTTGGAACATCATTCAAAAAAGTATACTGGGAAAAATGAGATGAACATAATTTTAAAGTGATTTGTATTGTTATATTTAGATAATAAGAGTTAAATGCACCAGCGATCCTAGCTTTGTGGGGTAGAATCGATCGTGGAGGGAACAAAAAGGTCGAATAGATTGTAAGGAGAATAGATAGTGGGGAGGGGACCGATAAAATAGATCGAGCGAGTTAGTGACCACGAGAGCGCGCTAGATAATGACTTACAAAAAAAAAATTAGTCGTTGGGTTTCCTTGTACCCATGGTTAGGCACATGATAGAACTTGACAACCACAAATTACCCATGGTTTCCTGAAGTAGTGAATGATCCATTTGTGGAAGAAGAGGTTAGGGTAGTAGTGAATGATCCATTTGTGGAAGAAGAGGTAAGGCTAAATGTAGAAACAACATGCCACACTCCACATCAACATGGAGCACTTATGTGGCTGGCATAGACCAGTGCATCATTCAATAAGTTTAGGGACCCAAAAATGCATTTTTAAAAATTCAAGGACCTAAAGACACACCCTTACAAGTTTAATGGCTGCTTGTGCATTTATAACTATTTAAATTTAGATAATATGTATGCACCATATTTAGATGGAATACTGCGCAGAGTGCAGGGAGATGGTGCTTTATCTTAAGATTTTTCTAGAATAGTCATCTTTCGGACTACAGGGCTTTCTTCTTTTAATGTTGCTATATATTTGCAAAAGTGTATTCTCTTTTGTTGGTTAACGTCTCTTGTGAGACATTTTATATGTTTATACACTTATTTGGTTGGTTTGCAATTTACATTACAGGGAGTGCCACCATCTTCTGGGCCAAAAAGGGAGTGGGGGGTGATTGATCTGTCAGCATTCTGATGGGGATGAATTATATGAGGTCTTTAATGCTGACACAGAGTTAATGAAACAAACTCCAATCCAGTGATTACATGCGCTCTGCATGAACCATACCATTCATCTCCATTGGACATGTAGCTACCACAAGAATGGTGTGAGTGGACGCCGCACAAAGGCCATTCAGTGTGGATGTCAGTTGTCAGTTGGGCTATGCCATCTAAGAATAAAAGTTTGAGGAACAACGAGCATGTTGCCAAGTCGTTTCTCAGGTATAAATTATCGCATCTAGTTATCTTGGTACTTCCGTTCTGGAAAGTGTGTCGGTTTCTGTTGTGCTAGTTGCTGTTGCACTGTTGCAAGTCAGGATCAAATGCTTGGAACAGTTTGTCATGGTATTTATGTGGCTCATATATGTTATCTGGAACTGTATCGACCAACCCTTGGTGTAATGGTGTTACTTTTATTGAAAAAAACCTCAGTGTTACAACGAATGTGATTTGACTGAATGTATTGTATGATTCTATTAAGCTTATTGATTTTGTTCTGTAGTCGATTCGATTGGCGTTGGCGTTGCTGAATGAACAGCCGACCTATGTCCAAACTAAGGGGTGATCAACTCCACGTTTTTCTGGAGTACCTCAAGAGGTACTGTTTTTGAGGTTTGTACTCCCATATGGAGTTGTGGGTTAATTACTCACTTTGTCATTCATTAAGTACCTTATGTCACCTTGGCCTGTACGAAGCGAGACCGCCGAGTGCGCTAGCTGCGATGTGCACGCAGTCATGCATGGCGGCTGAGCTCTTCGTTGCTGATTTCTACTGCATGGCGGCTGAGCTCTTCGTTGCTGATTTCTATTGTTGCGGATTTCAATTTCCTCGCCCATCGATTGGCAGTCTGGTGCCCGGTGCCGTAGATAATATACTAGTGTGTTTTAAGTTATCTGCTGGATTGACAGTGTCTTCAAAAATTAAAATTATGTAGTTCTATCATTTGTTTTCTACTAGCAAACGTGCCAATGCGTTGCTACAGGTAAATTATCATAGTATTCAATTTATTATTTATATTTTTGGTCCATCTTATACAAGGATCAAAACTATAATTATTTGTTTTGCGGGTACATAAATGATATGTATCTCTAAAAATTTATTCGTTGGGACACGCATTGTTTTCTAGCTCGTGTGCGCGGAGGTCGCAAGTCCTCGTGAGTCCAAGTTATATATGGGACATGTAGAGGGGTAAGGGCATTGAAGGAAGTAAAAAAGGATAATTAGAAAATTACCATTTTAACTTTAATAAAATGTTAAAAGCAAAATATCGCGGAACATATATTGCATGACATATACAAAAGGCTCTATGCCTCTTGAAGGTTTATTATTCTCCACGTGTGCGGCCAGCCGGCAGCCACCATATCCATTAATTTTTGAGGCCTTAGATTTTCACAATTTATTTAAATGCTCAAACTAATTTAGGGTACCAGTAATATCTATGTTAAGCCTTGTATTGTAAAACGGGATATCTATGTGCTAGTAATAAAAAAAAATGTTTCAAATCTGAATACTCATTGAATTTGACTAAAAAGTAAACCATATCTATTTATTTTAATTTATTCACAACTGATCAAAGAGAAAATTAATATCTTTTTATCTCTTTTTCTTTTTATCTCTTTTTCTTTCTTTATCCTTTTCTTTTTTTCCTTTATCTTTTCCTCACTTATTTTACTCACTGCCCTCTGTGGGCCTGGACACTTCTCCACAGATTTTTTTTTTCTTATAGGAGTATAATAAAAAAGAACTTCTGCACATAAACCTTAATCCACCGCTAGGGGCCTACCTAAAGTGCCTGGGCGACTCCGCCATGCTCGCCGACGACGACTCCCCAGGAACAGCGCCCTCCCTTCCAAACTCCGGTTCCTAGAAGTCTGCCAAGCCGCATAGCTCGTAGCTTGCCGCGCCGCAATCTTCAGAGCTGCCTCTCCACGCCGTCGTCCTGCCGCCCAGAGCTTGCCGCTCCATCGTCCCGCTCCACGCCTCCACAGACGTTTGCTCGTATCGGGGGCAAGCTGGACTACGGCCGCGCCAGGGCCCGTGCGAGCGTCCGGAAGCGACGCAAAGCTATTGTTTTGAGCGACAGGCAAGGAACAAAGGCACTGTTGTTGATTGTTGGGAATTTGTGTAGGCAGCGGTCGATGGAAATTTCTACTTGTTCTTTTTTTATCCATGGACAATGTGATCTGTGAACTTCAAGATCCCCTTCGGTCTGCATTCGCAGAGCAACCTGGCGGTTGATCTTGAATTTGGTCATGATTTTATCCTTGATTCATCCATGGACAATGTGATCCGTGAGCTTGGTAGGTCTGAGTTGTTTGTCTTTAATTTGGCCTTGATTTTATCCTTGATTCATCCATGGACAATGTGATCCGTGAGCTTCAAGATCCCCTTGGTCTGCATCGACAGAACAAGCTCGCTGGCTCGGCAAGTCTGAGTTGTCTGTCCAGTCTTGATTTTATTCTTTTTAGTCTCCTTGATTTGGTGTTATTTGGTACGATTTTTTTATTGGCGGCCTTGAACCCCTTGATTTTCTAGATGTGGCCTCGAATCTTTTTTTTTCTTACAAACATATACATGTGCTCGGCTTCCACACACGGCAAGAATATCTCGCTGTGGGCGAATCCCCTCGTTTTTGCACGGCGACCTTGCCGGCTTGGCCAGATTTGGTTTTTATTGGTCTTTTTCTCCGATGGTGCCTAGATTTTTTTCTCGACCAGATCTATGCTGGTCTTGATTTGTAGCATATTGTATATGCATGTTGTGTGTGTTGTATCCTAGATCGATCTATGGTCAGTTTGGATTGTATTATCGTAAAGGAAATTAGAGCCGGAGTCTTTGGTAGCCTTTATTTTTTTTTGGTACAGGTTGTAATTTTGGACGGGCGGGATGTTTGAAGTCCTTTACCGATTGTGAATCTGATTTGCACGGACAAAAAACATTATTATTGCAAGTAAAGGACAGGGATTGGCGGACAGAAATTTTAGTTATAGGTTGGCGTACTGAAATTTTCATAATTATATATTAAGTAGAGATTTATTTTAAAAATATCAAGTGCAATGTCAATTAGAACAATGATGGACCATTTGTATAAAAACAACTTAATAATTTATTTTTAAGTTGAAGTAGAGCTATATGTCAAACAGTATTATTTGCTTCGTAAACTCTGTAACGAAGCTGTTTTATGGTAGAGTTCGTGAAAAATATGGTAGAGTTCGTGAAAAAAAAGAGCATAGAAGTGCAAACACCATGAAGCTTCCTTGCACTCCGCCTTCTACACGAATATCTCTGTATATTAACCGAACCGAGACGTGGCCAAACAAATGCATCGGCCGTAAGCCGAACATGCAAAGTCTGACATCGTGTGCAAGCGAGTACATCTTGCCGCATATGAACGTGACACCAGCCAAGTCACGTATATGTGTATGTATCTTCTGAGTTTTTCCTTCGTCAAACATTCTACACACTCGCCTTCCATCCTTCAAGCTCCAAATATGAAAGGTACTTCCAGCAGGGTCAAATATGCTGATCGGCTGCACACATGCAATGGGCCTCCTTAATAGCCGATCACCACTTGCCGATTGAGTCTGGTTTGCCGTTTCTGAGTCTGGTGACCACATGCGCATATATCCTTCCTGCTCGGTCTTCTCTGCAACCATCAGACGTCTCGTTTCACTCAGGATATTTCCTTGCCATTGATATCTCTCGGCTGGCCAAATTTTGGTGTAAACAATAGGCTAGACAACTGTCCAAGTACTGTATCCTCTAATGTTAGGACTGTTGATGTATCCACCACCCCCACCCCGCCGGTCTCCCATTGCCGGTCCTCTCCGTCACACCTACTCGCTACCCATCAGCGTGCAAGCCGTCTCTCATCGCCGACAAGCTATGGGCCGGTATGCCCCACCGGCACGACCCGCATGGATCCACCACCTGCCTCCAAATGGACCAATGGGCAGATATTCTTTCATTTTGAAGGGATATATATCCAATAATATATAGGGTAACATATTCCATGCGAGGAGGATGACTGTCCCTTACGGGCGAGGACGACCTAATTAAGGAATGTCCCGTGGTACACAAAAGAGATATGGCCGGACTTCCCCATGGTACACAAAAGAGAAATGGCCAGACTATCCCAAGTCCAAAGTCTTGGCTCCTGGCAGTTCATATCTGCTAACGTCAGACAGTCCGACTGCTACATAATTGAACTCGTGGTGCAATGCATTGCCGCGACACGACACATTCACACCATGGGCGGTCGCTGTGTGTTTGGTAGAGGTAGGTGTTGAGGAAGGAAAATAGAACATGTTGCTTGTGACTTGGGGGCCTACTTACTGGTTTTTGAACATCGAAGAAACTTGCAGCAACGAGCAAGACTCGCCTTACCATAATGTTGAAAGGAGGAGCCATTTGTTGTGAAAGGAGGAGCCATTTGTTGTTGAAATGTCCTTGTATCGTAATGTCCAGCCCTTGTAAATATGACACACTGTTGGTATAAATTAAGTTCAACTAAAATATGAAGGATTCCGTAAGCGCACAGAAAATACCATTGTAGCATTTTACCGGGAGTATCCAGGTATCGCTATTTATACAGGGAAGCATGGATTAAAGAATCTGATAATTCACCATCATGCATCTACTAACTTAGTAAACTAACTAGACTAAAGCAGGGGTAAATGATAATTGATAGGATATATGAATGGAAGAAGACATAGGAAGAATTCTATGATAAATGAGTAGCTAGCTAAAGTGAGAGGACAACGGAAGAGATCAAGGTTCCTAAACACTTCTCTATTACTTGGGTTCTAAGGTAACAAGGGATGGATAGATATAACGATCACACAATAGCACTTTGGGACATCAGAACACTAACCACGGAAAGGGATGAGAAGGGGGCTAGGAAGTTTCGACTACGGTCCTACAAACACCTACCCGAACGAGGTGGAATACTGTGGGGGTATGGACCCCGTATACCCTCGCCGCTAGGCTTTTGGCCGCTCGGTACAAGACGGCCCAGACCAGAAGACGAAGGTTGGTCCATCGTCTATCTGATCGGTGGGCCGGACGACAAGACGAATCCCGTGGTCCGCTACCGTCCAGGTTGGTGGGCCGCACGGGTGCTGAAGGCTACTTGGCGTGCAAGGAGTCTTAGTTGGTTAGATCTGTTCGTGTACTCCAAGGATACGGCGCAATGTAACTGACCATAGGAAAACCCTAGATATGTAACCTTGTCCCCCGGCTACATAAGGCGGACAAGGACCCCTAGAACGCATCTAAACTCTTGTACTCCGGTACTCATCAATACAATAACAGAGACGCAGGACGTAGGGTATTACGCTTTCGAGCGGCCTGAACCTGGATAAACCCTGATTGTCTTGGTTGTTTGTCTTGCATATCACATCTAGATCGTAGGTCTTAGCGTGCCCTCACCGCAAATATACTACCTCGGGGTATCCCATGGTAGACTGCCGAGGAAGTTTCATCGACAGTGGCACGTCAGGTAGGGGGTGCGCGATCTGATCATCAGGCGATCCAGATGGTTTCGTTCCCGGCTTCCATGGACTTCGAGGCAGGCGTCTTCCTCACCGTCGGGACGTTCACCTGGACCTCCGGCGTGGGGACGTCCCTCATGTTCACGGAAGCAGCACAGCCGGTCTGTCGGCGTTCGGAACCCGGGGGCGTCCTAAGCCAACGAGTAATTGTATGCGTGTGTAACCCGTCCGGATGGGTGATGTAAGAAGAACACAGCGATTTATCCTGGTTCGGGCAAAGAAGGGCCCTACGTCCAGCGGGGGGAGAAGATTTGTATTATCTTGCACCTAAGTGCTTGTACAGGGGCGGATACAAGCGAAGAAGAGGATTCGAGGGGGGTCGAGTAGAGAGCGAAAGAGTTATTCGAAGTCTAGGAGTCTGCCTAGGCGTATGTTCAGTTATTGTGAGATCGTTGTCCCGTGTCCCTATCGGGTCTCCTGGCGTCCCCTTTTATAGGCCAAGGGGAGGCACAGGGGTACAAATACCCTGGTTCGATGACGCGGTGATGACGTCGCGGGTCGTGGTGGTCAACTCGAAGCCTCTGCAGGGACGTGCACTGAGCATGGCTCATTCTGTAGCGGCGTGGCTCGGAGTTGACAGCCGTCCTTTGGAGTCATGGTTGCTGACCGGCGAAAGACGTGATCCCCTGTAGAGGACGTGCGAGTTCCTGTTGGGGTCGTATCGGGAGTTGTTGGCGCAGCTTTCGAAGTCGATGAAGGTTGACCGGAGGTGTCGATGCGTACTCGAGGCCCGGTCGAGGGGTAGCCTCGAGCGTAGTGGTTGAGCGGATAAGATTGAATTGAGGGAATCCGATGTCGGTCGTTTGTCGCGTAGCGTGTCGAAGGGGGCCTCGAGCTGTCTAATAGCGCTAGGTATGGCGTAATAGTGCCGTGCAGACCGATGCACGTCCTCAGTATGGGCGGTGAAGCGGGATTCGACCGTCGTACGGACCACTGTGCGGACACTGTGGCCATACGATTTGACGAGGTTAGGTAGTTTTTGTATTAAGTGTGCTACCGGACGCACCGGGAGTTGGTCGATCGAGAGGGGGGCTCGATCCTCGAAGTATCGAGACGCCCGTCCCGTCGGGGGCCTCGACACTTAACGCGGGATCCTCCCATCTCGAGCGATCATCAGCCGGTGACGTCAGCGTCTTGTCGAGGGTCAGATGGTGACGCTAGTGATTCTGTCGAGGGTTGCGGCTGTACTCTGTTGTGGGCCGGCCCAGTGTGTTTTTGCCGATGGGCCCGGTGGGTCGAAGAGGTACGGCCTGGTCGCGTGAGATTAATCTGAGGGCAAGCTCGGGGTCCAACCGAAAACAAAGAAGGTTTAGGGTATCCCTACTCTCGATAACCGACAGTAGCCCCCGAGCCTTCGTGTAAGTGTTGATACTCACACAGAGGTTCAATCAAATGGACTTCGAGTGTTGGTCGTTTTCCGAAGGGTGCGCGCGAGCGCACCCTTCGGGTGTAGCCCCCGAGGCCTCGGGTGAGTAGAATACTCGCCTGAGGTCTTTTTTATTTTGCGTTTGGTCACTGCGTGTTCGAGTGATCGAGCCCCCGGGTGGTTGGACCCTCTTTCGTTGAGGCCACCCGGTTGCGAGCCCGCTCCTTAGCTTCTTTCGTCGAAGCCGGTCAGGTGCGAACTCGACTTTTTCGTTCGACCCTCACGAACCCTTTCGATCGGGTAGAGGGGGGAGAAGCATTGTGCTACCCATGCTCGAGCGAGCATCAACGTCTCAGGCGAGCTACTATCGGGAAATTCAAGTAAGTGCTCGTGCCCCGTTCGATAGGGGTCGACTAGTGGCCCTGAGGCGCTCTTATTCGAGCAAAACAGTGGGTCCCGCGGATGCCAAACCCTTTCGATCGGGTCTGGTCGCTCGATGCCTCCCCTCGAGGGGATTCCGTCGTGGTCCCTTAGTTTTGCCTTGAATGTGTCCGAGGGGGCCTCGAGAATTCGTTTCTCGAGCATGGGACTCGCGTCGGCCCCCCTCGGACACCCCTAACTCCGGTACTCGAGGGCGGCTGTCGAACCCTTTCCGAGGGCCAGCCTTCGCTCCCTGGAGGTTTCGAGGGCCTGGGCCCGTATACCGTGGTTGCGGGCCCGCTCCTTAGCTTCTTCCGTCGAAGCCGGTCAGGTGCGAACTCGACTTTTTCGTTCGACCCTCACGAACCCTTTCGATCGGGTAGAGGGGGGAGAAGGGTTGTGCTACTCATGCTCGAGCGAGCGTCAACGTATCAGGTGAGCTACTATCGGGAAATTCAAGTAAGAGCTCGTGCCCCGTTCGATAGGGGTCGACTAGTGGCCCTGAGGCGCTCTTATTCGAGCAAAACAGTGGGTCCCGCGGATGCCAAACCCTTTAGATCGGGTCTGGTGGCTCGATGCCTCCCCTCGAGGGGATTCCGTCGTGGTCCCTTAGTTTTGCCTTGAATGTGTCCGAGGGGGCCTCGAGAATTCGTTTCTCGAGCAAGGGACTCGCGTCGGCCCCCCTCGGACACCCCTAACTCTGGTACTCGAGGGCGGCTGTCGAACCCTTTCCGAGGGCCAGCCTTCGCTCCCTGGAGATTTCGAGGGCCTGGGCCCGTATCCCGTGTCGTGGGAAGATCCGTCTGTGGATAACTCCTCCTGTCCATCACGCGTGCCTTTTTGCGCAGAAGCCAGAGCGGCGCGGTAGTGGGTGAGTCCTATACTTGAAGCGCATTTCGAGGAGGATAATCGTTAGTTCTCGTTTTTCAAGAAAAGATTCGAAGCGGCGTGGCCGTAATATCACGGGAGTCGGAACGGTGCGGTCATGGTGGGCCCGGCATGACGCCTGATTCACGGACGCTTGACGTGTGTCCATGGTCGACGGGAGTCGAAGGGGTGAATGCGAAACGGCCCTGTCCATGACGCACAGGAATCGAGAGGAGAGTGCTTTGGGTGCATTTAATGCGGGGACTTACTGGTTGGGTAAGCGTCGGCCGTCTGTCAGTCTTCTGCCCCAATAAAAGGAGGCACCCTTCGTAGCATCGCTCTTCACTTGCTTTCCTGCCGTTTTCGTGTTCGCCTTCCTGCGCTTGTTCGCTTTCCTTGCGCTCGCCTCCCTGCGCTTTCCTTCCTCGCGTTCACCTCCCTGCGGAGATAGGAAATCTTTCGGGCCGCCCGTCTAGCGAAGAGCTCCGTGCCCTTGCCATGGCGCCGTCGGAGATTCTTCAGCCTGCGGCGTGGGTTCCCTCGGAAGTGACGAGGAAGGAGCTGGAGGGGTTGGTGGCGGAGGGGCTTCTTCGCCCCATCACCAACAGGGATGAGCCCGAGTGGCTCGTTTCGCCAAAGGAGGACCACGAGCCGAACCCACCGGAGGGCTACGTGGTCAGCTTCGTCAAGTTCCACCGGCTGGGCTTCGGCGCCCCGCCGAGCCGGTTCATGCGCGCTCTCACCCACCACTACGGGATCGAGCTTCAGCATCTTTCCCCCAACGCGATCTCCTACGCCGCCATCTTCACCACAGTCTGCGAGGGTTACCTCGGGGTGGAGGCGCACTGGGAGCTCTGGCTCCACCTCTTTCGAGCGGAGTACTTCTCCAAGAGCGCGTCGGCGGGGGTGTAGAGGCTGGTGCGGGCTGGATGCTGCAACTTCGTCGTGAGGAAGGCCGACGACTTCATCCCCATTGGCCTGACTTCGAGCCACGGCCCCTGGCCCTCAAAGTGGTTCTACATCAGGAATGATGAGGGGCTGCTACCTCAGTACACGGGGCGCGTCATCGAGTCGCGTCTCCACAACTGGGGCGCCCCAGCGCGGGACCACCAAGGGAGGCTCGAAGACCTCCTCGACGCCCTGGCGACCCTTCGAGGGCAGGGGTTAACTGCCGGGGTTGTTGTCTCGGCCTTCCACCATCAACGGGTGCTCCCCCTGATGCGGCGCTCGCTTCGCATGAGTCAGATGTTCGTTGGAGCGGAGCTCAGGGGGAACCGCATGGTTGCCGGGGCTATTACGCCGGAGAGCGTCGCCAAGAGGGTTCGAGGCACAGTGTCGGGCCCCTTCACGGCGCAGGACGTCAACCGCATCCCGATGCGACCGGATCCCGGTTACCCCGAACTGGTGAGTGTATTACTTCGTCGAGCCCTTCTTTTTGTTTCTTTTCACCTTACATTTTTTGGGCTTCGCGTGTAGGGGGAGCTCGACTACGAGTTGTCGCTGCCCCCCGTTAGGGAAGATCTCGAGGCTCGTCCGATGGGGCTTCGCGGCACCTCGTCGGCAAAGAAGACGAAGGAGGAGGAGAGCAAGAAGAGGCGGATGCATAGCCTCGATCTCTCTGCGGGCGAGCAGCGCTCGGCTAAGCAGAGACGAGAGGCGAGGCCCGTTGGAAGGTCCCCCTCTGAGGAATCAGGGGAGGAGTGGAGCGGAGAAGAGGACCATCTCTCGACCCGGAGGGTCGCGACTGACGCCCCTCCGACGCAGGGCGCCGCTGGTTCTGAGGGATCCACGGAGGGGCCCCGCGAAAGTCATTTGGCCCTCGAGGCCGGGACGGTGGCGCTGGCCTTGGCCGCATTGGCGGCGGCTTCTGCTCGTGGGGCTGCGGGCCCTCACGGCGTGACGCAGCCGGCAGCGACTTTGAGCCTTCCGGGTGTCGGGACGCGGCCGTCGACGGGGGCCTCACGAACACCAGGAAGGTTCCCTGTGGGGTAAGTTCTTTATTCTGGGGCAGTTTTATATTTCGCGTCTCGATTGTAGGCGTCTAATTTTTCTTTCCTCACAGGATCAAGCGCGGGCGGACACCAGTGGGGCCCGCTCCGGCCAAGCGCCTTCGGACGGGGGCTGCGACAGAGGCGACGGCGGTCGCGGTGGGTTCCGCCATGGGCCCGGCTCTTTCGGCGAAGAGCGCCGCCTCGACTCCCCCGTCGATTTCGAACGAGGGGGTCGTCGCTTGGGTCAAGGCCGCACGCGCGGCGTTGGCCCGGGGAGTCGATTCGGTTATTGGTGAAGCGGCCACCGAGCCTGCGGTGGTTGTGGCGTCGAGCCCCCGAGCCGGGATGGCCGTCGACGCGCCGGGCAGCATACCGGAGCGCCCCTCGGATGACTCACGGCCGGGGTTTTCGCAGGCGGCACCCATCGTCCTTGAGGCCGAGGAGGGCGAGGCCCCCATCGACGGAGGGAAGGAGAAGGACGCCGCGCCCCCCCTGTTGCCACCGAGGTCGGGGGTCGTCGAGTCCGGGGGTGCCGAGGCGGCCCCGTTAGGCGGGGAGGCAAGTGTCGCCGTGCCTGCCCCGGCGGATCCTTTTGTCGAGCGGGAGGAGACGCAGGCCGGTTTGCTGGCTCTCGTGCCGTGGGAGGGTCCGTCTCCCCCCGTGGTTCCCGAACACCATCCGGCGGCGGGCGCGGCCGTCGATGCGAAGGCTGCCGGCGTCGAGGCGGCGCGGCGATACTCCGAGGCGGAGACTTCGGGATGGGGCTCGGAGCCTATCCGCGTCCACGACCCCACGAGTCACGACGCTCCCTCGCGGGAGGTGGATGACCCCGCCGAGCTCGAGTGCTGGAAGGCCATCGAAGAGGAGCGTTCTTGCCTTCAGAGCTCGCTGAAGGCAATGTTTGGTCTTGTCAGCAACAACCTCCACCAGCGCCTCGGGGTAAGCGTCCTTCGAAGTTATGGAACTCGGGGTGCGTTTTCTTTATCGATGATGTCTTTTGTCCTTCTTGCTCTTAGGATCTGAGAAGGCGCTCGAGCATCAAGTCCCATCTTATCCACAGCGCCAAGGATAAGTGGAACCAGATCCCCGAGCTCGAAGCAGCGCTCGAGTCCGCTCGGAGTGAGCTCGAGAAGGCAAAGTCCGAGACCGCCTCGGCCCGACAAGTGGCCGCCCAAGCCAAGGAGGCCGAGGCCAAGGCGAAGGAGGAAGCGGGGAGGGCCCTTGAAAGGGCGAGGTCCGAGGCCAGCGACGAGCTGGCAAGGGTTAGTGCGGCCCTCGGGGCGGTGCGGAAGGAGCTCGAGGTCGCGGTATCCGAAAACGCCAGGGTTGCCGAATCCTGGCGAGAACAAAGGCGAAATGCCATTTCGGCAGGCGAGGCCCTCGAAAAGCTCAAGGAGGAGAACGCGTCGATAGTCCGCGCTAGTGAGGTGCTTGCGAACGAGTATCTCGTTCTGCAAGACACCCACACGAAGCTCGAGACCCACGTCGTCGGTGAGTCTTCCTTCTTCTCTCGAGGGGTTTTTTGCCTTAGTCCTCTTTCTTAAGCGTTACTGACTCCGTTTGTTTGTTTTCAGCCTTGGAGGAGGAGCTGGATCGGGCTCATCACGACCTCGGCCTGCTTCAAAAGTCGTACACGGCCGAGGTCAAGCTGACCGGCGAGCTCGGCGGTATGCTCGACATGGTCTATGATAGCCTCGGCGTCCCTCGTCCCGAATCGGCCGCAGACGACATCCATGGGGCCCGTCTCCTTGACCGGCTGTTCGAGCTCGGCCGCGTGGTTAAGGAGAAGGTGCGAAGCGCTCTTCATGTCGGTGTGAAGCGGGCGATGGCGGTCATCGGCTCCGGCTACATCTATGACATGGAGGTCGTATCCCACGGCTTCGTCAGCGACCCTTCGAATACTGACGAGGAGAACGAGGCCGTCTTCATGGGGTTGGTCGAGGCTGCCGAGGAGCCTGGCGGTCGCCTTGTGAGCCTCTTCGAGCATGAGGTCCTTCCGCCTCCTGAGGATGATGGCCTGTGAGCCAAATCTGGGCAAAGAGGCCTTTGTAAGAAATTTTGTGAACTTTTGTTCTCGAGGTCGCGATGCCTCGAGCCAATGTACATTTATATTTGTTCGTATATGCCTAAGTGTGCTCTAAGTCTTTTCTGTCTCACTGCCTGATCGGGTCTTTACTTTTATCGATTTCGTCACACGATCGCGCCCTTCGAAGGGGGGAGTGAGTGGAGGTGCCGTGGCCCTGGGGCGTTGGTGGTCTCCCGACCTGACATCCCTCGACCTTTTGGACCATCTCGTGTCAACTTTGACCTAGTATTAACCTATGTCGAGGCATACCGAGGCAGAGTGGACCTCGAGACTTTAAGTCCTTTTCTTTCTCGCTTTCCTGATGACGTTTCTTACTTAGTGAATTCGACGCATGTTCGTGCCCCCCGTCGGGGAGCGAGTGGAGGTACCGTAGCCCTGGGGCGTAGGTGGTCTCCTAGCTCGATAGCCCTCGACGCTTAGGACATTTGCATGGCGTTTTCGACTAAGTATTAGAACGTATCGAGGTGCGTGGGAGAAAATAGACTTTTTGAGTTTTGAAAAATCGAGTTTTTTGGGGACTCCGGGGGGTTCCCCCTTTATAGCCCCCGAGGGAGGTTCGACTCTGAGAAAGCAGAGTCGAGGCTACCTCTTGCATGTATAAGGAAATTAAGCTTGTGATCGAAAGCATTTCGTTATGCGAAAATGTAAGAAGAAGGCATCGACTAGGGATAGAAGCGACGTAGCTGGTCGATGTTCCATGCGTTGGTGAGGATTTTGCCTTTGTCGTTAGCGAGCTTGTACGTCCCGGGCTTTAGCACCTCAGCTACGGCGTATGGACCTTCCCATGGCAGCGTCAGCTTGTGACGTCCTTTGTTGCTCTGTTGTCGACGTAGGACGAGGTCTCCAACTTGGAGGTCCCTCGGGCGCACGTGCTTGTCGTGGTAGCGTTGAAGTTTTTGCTGATACCTCGCGAAGCGAAGCAGCGCCATGTCTTGAGCCTCCTCGACCTGGTCGACGGCGTTTGCAAGGGCTTCTTCATTGGTTTGCTCGTTGTACGCCTTTAGTCGAGGGGAACCATACTCGAGGTCAGTGGGGAGGACGGCCTCGGACCCATAGACCAAGAAGAATGGGGTGAACCCCGTGGCTCAACTAGGTGTTGTCCTTAAGCTCCATAGGACCGATGGCAACTCCGCGGCCCATTTTTTTCCGTGCTTGCTGAGGCGTTTGAAGATTCTTGGCTTGAGTCCCTGCAAAATCATGCCATTGGCGCGCTCGACCTGGCCGTTAGTTCGAGGATGAGCAACCGCGGACCAGTTCACGCGAATGTGATGGCGATCGCAGAAATCCAAAAACTTCTTGCCAGTGAACTGTGTGCCGTTGTCAGTGATGATGACGTTCGGGACACCGAAGCGATAGATGATGTCGGTGAAGAACTCGACCGCCCGCTCGGAGCGGATATTCCCGATGGGCCGGGCCTCGATCCACTTGGTAAACTTATCGATGGCAACGAGCAGGTGGGTGAAGCCTCTAGTTGTCCTTTTGAGGGGACCAACGAGGTCGAGCCCCCATACGGCGAATGGCCATGTGAGGGGGATCGTTTGCAAAGCATACGCAGGGAGGTGCGTCTGCTTGGCATAGAATTGGCACCCCTCACATGATCGGACGAGGCTGATGGCGTCAGAGACAGCGGTCGGCCAGTAAAAGCCTTGTCAAAAAGCGTTCCCGAGGAGGGTCCTGGGCGCAGCATGATGACCGCAAGCCCCCGAGTGTAGGTCGTTGAGTAACCTTTTGCCTTCCTCAACGGTGATGCAACGCTGCAAAACTCCGGTCGGGCTCCGTCGGTAGAGCTCCTTGTCTGGACCGAAGAGGACGTAGGTTTTGGCCCTTCGCGCAATGCGTCGAGCCTCGTTTCGGTCGTCCGACAGCTCTCCTTGAGTAAGGTACTCGAGGAAGGGCTTACGCCAATCGGCTTCGTCGCTTGCTCGAGGGGATGATACCTCGAGGTCCATGACCTCGGCCCCGGTCGAGAGGGCCGGGGTTGGTTGAGGCTCGATCCCCTTGGACGGATGTTCATGTTCACCCACGAAGTCAACTGACGGCTTGTAGAGATCTTTTACGAAGACGTCGGGAGGCACGGTGCCTCGGGTTGACGCGATCTTTGCGAGCTCGTCGGCGGCCTCGTTGTAGCGTCGAGCAATGTGGGTTAATTCGAGGCCATGGAATTTGTCTTCCAGTTTGCGGACCTCTTGATAGTACGCTTCCATTTTAGGTTCGCGGCAGCTCGATGCCTTCATGACTTGATCGATGACTAACTGCGAGTCGCCCCGAGCTTGGAGGCGTCGAACCCCGAGCTCGATAGCGATGCGTAGTCCGTTCACGAGGGCTTCGTACTCTGCGACGTTATTCGAGGCTGCAAAGTGGAGTCGAATCACGTAACACATGTGAACCCCAAGGGGCGAGATGAAGAGTAGGCCCGCGCCCGCTCCTGTTTTCATCATCGACCCATCAAAGTACATGGTCCATAGCTCGGCCTGGATTTGTACGGGCGGTAGTTGAGCGTCGGTCCATTCGGCCACGAAATCTGCCAGCACCTGCGACTTAATGGCCTTTCGTGGTGCGAAAGTGAGGGTCTCGCCCATGAGCTTGACTGCCCACTTAGCGATTCTCCCTGTGACCTCCCGATTCTGATTATCTCCCCGAGGGGGAAGGACGAGACCACGGTTATCGGGTGGCTTTGGAAGTAATGTTGGAGTTTTCGCCGTGTAAGGATTAGAGCGTACAACAGCTTCTGAATCTGAGGGTAGCGGGCCTTAGTCTTCGAGAGCACTTCGCTGACAAAGTAGACTGGCCTTTGAACGGGCAGGGTGTGCCCTTCTTCTGCCCTCTCGACCACTATGGCCGCACTGACCACCTGGGTGGTTGCGGCGACATAGAGGAGGAGGGGCTCGGCTAGATGAGGAGGTACGAGGATCGGGGGCGAGGCTAGCATAGACTTGAGTTTTGAGAGGGCCTCCTCAGCTTCGAGGGTCCATTCGAAGTGCTCTGATTTCTTCAAAAGGCGGTAGAGGGGCAACGCCTTTTCCCCGAGACGGGAGATAAAGCGGCTCAGGGCCGCCAGGCATCCTGTGAACCTCTGAACGCCTTTGAGGTCTCGAATGGGCCCCATCTTGACGATCGCCGAGATCTTCTCTGGGTTGGCCTCGATTCCACGCTGAGAGACTATGTACCCTAAGAGCATGCCTCGGGGGACGCCGAAGACACACTTCTCGGGGTTCAGCTTGATGCTCTTTGCCCGGAGGCATTTGAACGCGGTATCGAGGTCAGAGACGAGACCCTCGACTTTTTTGGTCTTGACCACGATGTCGTCCACATAGGCCTCGACCGTCGAGCCAATGTGTTCTCCGAAAACGTGGAGCATGCACCGCTGGTACGTTGCCCCGGTATTTCGGAGGCCGAAGGGCATAGTAATGTAGCAGTACATGCCGAAGGGGGTGATAAAGGAAGTCGCGAGCTGGTCGGACTCCTTCATCCGGATCTGATGGTAGCCACAATAGGCGTCGAGAAAGGAGAGGGTCTCGCATCCCGCCGTCGAGTCAACGATTTGATCGATGCGTGGCAAAGGAAATGGGACTTTAGGACATGCTTTATTCAAGCCGGTGTAATCTACACACATCCTATATTTCCCATTTTTCTTTTTGACTATTACAGGGTTAGCTAACCACTCGGGATGGTGGACCTCCTTGATAAATCCAGCCGCCAAGAGCTTGTTGACTTCTTCCCCGATGATCCTGCGCTTCTCCTCGTTGAAGCGGCGCAGGCGTTGCTTCACTGGCTTAGACCCGGGGCGGATCTCCAAGGCGTGCTCGGCGACTTCCCTCGGTATGCCCGGCATATCCGAGGGACTCCACGCAAACATGTCGGCGTTCGCGCAGAGAAAGTCGACTAGCACTGCTTCCTATTTGGGGTCGAGGGAGGCGCTGATGAGCAGCATCTTCCCCTCGGAGCAACTCGGGTGAAGGGTGATCTTCTTCGTGTCCTCGGCAGGCTCGAAGCTGCCGGCATGTCGCTTGGGTTCGGGGATCTCGTCGGCGAGGCCTCGAGAGTGGCTGCAAGCATTGCCGTCTCCTCGAGGGCTTCCGCGTGTTCGACGCATTCGACATCGCAGTCGTATGCGTGCTCGAAGGAGGGGCCGACGGTGATGATGCCGTTGGGGCCCGGCATCTTGAGCTTGAGGTAGGTGTAGTTGGGAACTGTCATGAACTTGGCATAGCCCGGCCGCCCAATGATCGCATGGTATGTGCCTTAGAACGGGACTACCTCGAACGTGAGGGTCTCCTTTCGAAAGTTCGAGGGAGTACCGAAATACACCGGTAAGTCGATGCACCCGATGGGAATAGCCTTTTTGCCTGGCACGACGCCGTGGAAGCCCCCAGCGCTGAGCTTAAGCTTTTCCCTTAGGATTCCGAGGAGGTCGAGGGTCTCGGAGTAGATGATGTTGAGGCTACTGCCTCCGTCTATCAAGACTTTGGAGAAGCGAGTGTTGACGATGACAGGGTCAACAACAAGCGGGTAGAACCCCGGGTTCGGGACGTGGTTTGGATGGTCATCACGGTCGAACGTGATAGCCGTCTCGGACCAGTCCAAGAATCGAGGGGTGGCGACTTGAGTGGAAAATACCTCCCGACGCTCCCTCTTGCGCTGTCGAGGTGTGAGCCGGGCGGTAGGTCCCCCGTAGATCATGAAGCAGTCCTGAACCTCGAGGAACCCATCATTCTTGTCATCATTCTTATCGTCGGGCTCTTCCTTTTCCTCTTCCTTCCCTCGAACCATACCCCCAAAATGCCTTTTGATCATCCGGCAATTTTCGAGGGTGTGGTTGGCCTGGCCCTTGTGATACGGGCACGGTTTCTTGAGCATCTCGTCGAAGAGCCCCTTTTCGGGAGGGCCTCGAGGCTTCTTGCGCTCGACAGCCGCCACGAGGTCGTCGTCGGGGGCATCTTCGCGCTTGCCTCGTGGGTTCTTCTTCTTCTTCTTGCCCCCTTTCTTGCCGCCCTGGTTCGAACCCTCGGGGTTGGCCGCCTTGGCTTGCGTCTGGCCTTTGCTACCGTCGAAGAAGGCACCGACGGCCTCTTCTCCGGCGGCAAAGTTGGCCACGATGTCCATCAATTCGTCGGCGGTCTTTGGAGGGGTGCGCCCGAGCTCCCGGACCAGTTCCTTGCAGGTGGTCCCGGCAATGAAAGCCAGGATCACCTCTTCGTCGGTGACGTGGGGAAGCTCGGTGCGCTGCTTGGAGAAACGTCGAGTGAAGTCACGGAGAGATTCCCCGGGCTTTTGTTTGCAGCCTCGGAGTTCCCACCTGTTGCCTGAACGCACATAGGTGCCCTTGAAGTTCCCCTCGAAAACCCTGACCAGGTCGGACCAGTCACAGATTTGGTTAGGGGGAAGCTCCTCGAGCCACCGTCGTGCGGTGTCGGAGAGAAAGAGTGGGAGTTGTCAAATGATGGCGCTGTCGTCGCGGGCCCCACCAAGCTGGCACGCCAGTTTGAAGTTGGCAAGCCAGAGCTCAGGCTTTGTCTCACCGTCGTATTTGACGAGACTTGTCGGGGGTCTGAAGGGGCTAGGCAGCGGCGTGCTGCGAATCGCACGGCTGAAGACTCGAGGTCCTGGCGGATCCAGGGATCGACGTCGGTCCTCGTCGCTGTCATAGCGTCCGCCCCGATGAGCGCTGTAGCCTCGCGCCTCGGCGTCACCGCACTTGCGTCTGCGGTGTTCGTTGATGTCGTGACGCGCATCGCGGGGCTCGCGGTTGTCGCGAACGCGATCGTGGTCCGGGACCGCCCCCTTCGAGCGGGGGGAGTCTACCGGCTGGGTCGAAGCCTATCTCTCATGCCGCGAGGGTTCGTGGTGTTGCCCTGAGGCCGCACCTCGACGCCTCGAGGCAGAGCTTTCGGCCTGCTGAACGGCGGCCACCTCGAGAAGGCCCTTGATCTCCTGTTGGACTCGCTGGGCTTCGGGATTCGAGGGGGCCGGCATGTTGCGAAGGAGCATGGTTGCTGCGACGACATTCTGGCTGGCTCGATTGAAGGCGGGACGTGCGATCGTATCCGCGCCCACAATCTGCCGCTGCACTTGCCGCGCTCGAGCCCGAGCTCCTCCGCGTGGGGGTTCTTATTGTCTTGCTCGAGGGCACGCTTGAGCTGACGCAGTCGCTCTTTGTCTTCATCGAGCTTGGCTCAAAGCTCCCGGAGCTGCGCGAGCTGGGCGACGCGAGCGCCCTGCGAATCACCCGGATCGTTGATCGCGGCAGGGGGTCCTTCCTCCTGTCCCGCCAGGAGGAGGGGCCCACCTGTTGCGACCGGTGGTGTGGACGCCTCTGCGAGACCGGCGTCGTCGTCGTCCGACGCGGCGACTATGTCGACGTGGAAACACTCTCGCGTGGGGTCGTAGTAGCTAGAGTCGTAGTCGGAGTCGTAATAGAGTGGGCAAGGCACGATGGTCCGCGCAAATTGTTCCACCTCCAGCCACCTTCGAAGCGCGCGAGGGCGTGCACCGCGTGGGCGAGGGTTAATCGGGTGTTCGGGGGCCAGTACCGGTTCCTCCCGGCGCGCTGCTGCGCGTGGGGGGGGTCCGGTCCGTTCCCTGTCTGCTCCGAAACCCGAGCGCACGATAATGGGGTATGTCGAAGCGGCACCGTCGAGCCCAAATGGCAGCGCCGGTCGAGCGGCAAACGGCTCATGGGGCAAGAGAGCCGTAGGCGTGCAAGGAGCGTTCGCCTGGGGAGAAGCGTTCAACCCCGGCGAGCGCTGCCCCACGTCGGGCCTTACGCGTAGTCGCGGGAGCCTCTGGGCCAGAGAACTCAAGTCATCCACCGAAGACGAAGATGATATGACGACCGTGGTCGCACGGCGGCGCCGCCCGCCCTGCGATCCACGTCTCCTTCTTGATTGGGAAGCGTGATAATGAGGATGACGCAGGGCTCCTCGTGGAGTCCCTGAAGCGCCCTCGCTCGGGTGTCTGATTGAGAGAAGGACCATGTCAAGGCTTGTGCTGAGTGACATAAACTCCAGACTCCCAAACCAGATCACCGAGGCAAAAGGGAGCGATGGTACGAGGTCCGCCATCCGAACAAAACGGTTTGACACACAGGTCCCCTACCTGGCGCGCCAACTGTCGGCGTTCGGAACCCGGGGGCGTCCTAAGCCAACGAGTAATCGTATGCGTGTGTAACCCGTCCGGATGGGTGATGCAAGAAGAATACAGCGATTTATCCTGGTTCAGGCAAAGAAGGGCCCTACGTCCAGCGGGGGGAGAAGATTTGTATTATCTTGCACCTAAGTGCTTGTACAGGGGCGGATACAAGCGAAGAAGAGGATTCGAGGGGGGTCGAGTAGAGAGCGAAAGAGTTATTCGGAGTCTAGGAGTCTGCCTAGGCGTATGTTCGGTTATTGTGAGATCGTTGTTCCGTGTCCCTATCGGGTCTCCTGGAGTCCCCTTTTATAGGCCAAGGGGAGGCACAGGGGTACAAATACCCTGGTTCGATGACGCGGTGATGACGTCGCGGGTCGTGGTGGTCAACTCGAAGCCTCTGCAGGGACATGCGCTGAGCATGGCTCGTTCTGTAGCGGCGTGGCTCGGAGTTGACAGCCGTCCTTCGGAGTCATGGTTGCTGACCGACGAAAGACGTGATCCCCTGTAGAGGACGTGCGAGTTCCTGTTGGGGTCGTATCGGGAGTTGTTGGCGCAGCTTTCGAAGTCGATGAAGGTTGACCGGGGGGTGTCGATGCGTACTCGAGGCCCGGTCGAGGGGTAGCCTCGAGCGTAGTGGTTGAGCGGATAAGATTGAATTGAGGGAATCCGATGTCGGTCGTTTGTCGCGTAGCGTGTCGAAGGGGGCCTCGAGCTGTCTAACAGCGCTGGGTATGGCATAATAGTGCCGTGCAGACCGATGCACGTCCTCAGTATGGGCGGTGAAGCGGGATTCGACCGTCGTACGGACCACTGTGCGGACACTGTGGCCATACGATTTGACGAGGTTAGGTAGTTTTTGTATTAAATGCGCTACCGGACGCACCGGGAGTTGGTCGATCGAGAGGGGGGCTCGATCCTCGAAGTATCGAGACGCCCGTCCCGTCGGGGGCCTCGACACTTAACGCGGGATCCTCCCATCTCGAGCGATCATTAGCCGGTGACGTCAGCGTCTTGTCGAGGGTCAGATGGTGACGCCAGTGATTCTGTCGAGGGTTGCGGCTGTACTCTGTTGTGGGCCGGCCCAGTGTGTTTTTGCCGATGGGCCCGGTGGGTCGAAGAGGTATGGCCTGGTCGCGTGAGATTAATCTGAGGGCAAGCTCGGGGTCCAACCGAAAACAAAGAAGGTTTAGGGTATCCCTACTCTCGGTAACCGACACGGTCCCAACTCTGGTTGTGACGCAGTCGGCCCCAACACCGACCGCGCCAACCACTTCACCGACAGCTCCGATCTCAAGGCCGCCCGTGGGGTCATCCGCGCCGCCCATGACGGTCATGGAGATGGTGGCGTTGCCAGCATAAAACTAGCGGCTTCCTCGCTATCAGAGGAGGCACATCGACAACACCGATCTGATCGACATGATTGATCGGCACGACACAGGTCTGGTCGAGATCCTAGAGTACGTGGAGTCCGCTCCTGCTCGGCTTCGCAAAGAATACCTAGATTTCACCCCTGTCCGTCCACATCGGCACAATGATATGTGGGCTAAAATCCTTGACGCTGGTCGGTTCCCGCTGGTCCTTGACCAGGTGATAGACGGCGTCTAGTTCGAGAAGGTGCTCGTTGACGGAGGCAGTGCCCTGAACATTCTCTTCTACCCGGCCTTCAATGAGCTAGGGCTAAAGCAGGAGAACCTCAAGCCGTACGAGTCCCCATTCTGGAGAATCATGCCGGGCAAGCCTTTCTATCCCCTCGGGCAGATCACTTTGCCCGTCCAGTTCAGGATGAAGCAGCACTTCCGCATCGACCACATCAACTTCATCGTGGCCGACTTCGAGGGCATCTACCATGCCATCCTTGGCCAACTAGGAATTGCCAAGTTCATGGCGGTTCCCCATTATGGGTACCTCGTGCTCAAGCTCCTCACCAAGCAGTGTGTCCTGTCCCTGCATGGCAACGTCTTCATGGCGCGTGTGTGTGAGTCCGACGCCTGTGCAGCCACGGAGTTCAAGGAGTTGATGCACGCCATGGAGCACACCAGCCTGGGCGTCAAGGAGGCACCCCCAATGGACCTAGAGGTTCTGGTCGGGTCTACTCGACGGCCTTCCAACAAGGTCAAGCAGCACAAGGTGATCCAGCTCGATCCAACCGACCCCTCAAAGACCACGAAGATCGGGGCTAGCCTTCCCCCCAAATAGGAAGACGCGCTAGTCCATTTCCTTTGAGAGCATATCAGCGTGTTTGCGTGGAAACCCGTCGACATGCCAGGTGTTTCGAGGGAAAAGGCCGAGCACTACCTTAACGTCTTGAAGACCGCTAAACCGATCAAGCAGAAGATGCAATGGTTCACTCGTGACCGCAAGGAAGTCATTAGGGTAGAAGTAGCCAAGCTTCTAGCAGCTGGCTTTATCAAAGAGGTGTATCACCCGGAGTGGTTAGCCAATCTGGTTCTTATACTAAAAAAGAATAATGAATGGAGAATGTGCGTTGATTACACCGATCTCAACAAACACTGCCCTAAACAGGCTTTCAATCTCTGTCAAATCGATGAAGTCGTAGACTCTACTGCAGGTTGCGAGCTTCTTTCTTTCCTAGATTGCTACTCAGGCTATCACCAAATAGCCCTCAAAAAAGGAGGACCAGGAGAAGACTGCATTCATCACCCTCTTTGGTGCTTTTTGCTACATGGCCATGTCATTTGGCCTCAAGAACGCTGGAGCTACCTACCAGCGGGCCATCCATGCCTGCCTCGAGCACGAGATCGCCGACGACCTTGTCGAGGCGTACGTAGATGATGTGGTGGTGAAGACCAGGGAGTCCCATACACTGGTTGCCAACCTCCAGCGGACCTTCGCGACCCTCAATGAATTCCAGTGGAAACTGAAACCCAACAAGTGCATCTTTGGCGTTCCTTCCGGGATCCTGCTCAGCAACGTTGTCAGCCAGGATGGCATACGCTGTTGGCGGTCCTTAATGACGATTTTATACCTCCAATAATAACCCAAAAAGGGATGAATTAAATATTTACTTGCACATATACTTTTGCTATTAACCCAATTCCACTTGTACTTGGAGAATTATTATTTTGCAGGAACATACAATAAGTACCAGAAATTCCATTCAGAAATGCACTTTCCAGGAAGTGTAAAATCAAAAGGTCCACTTCGGGGCCAAACTGGGCCGAGTGCACCACACCACCATGATCCAGGCCCAATCCACAACCGACCAACCAAGTTTGGGCTGATTTAGTTCCAAAACCCTGGCGCGCGCCAGGGGAGGGGCGCGCGCCTGATTTCTAGCCCGATGAGGCCCAGCTTTGGTCAGTAGGTTCATGAAGACACGTGGAGGCCAACCATTAGCTGCACTTGTACAAGGAAGGTGAGAAACCGACATGGGGAGGTTGGTTTGGTACCTTCCAAGTGGGGAGGAGCATTTTTCAAAGAGCCCCCTCCACTCCATCTATAAAAGGAGGCTCTCTCACCCTCATTTACACATACCACACAACAAGAGCCTCTCTCCCTCACTTGTATCTTCTTTAGTAGTTTAGGATGTAGTAGTAGTAGTTTAGTTGGAGCAAGGCAAGCTTCATTGGAGAGCTTGAACCTTTGGGAGCAACTCGGTTTGAATTCCAGAGTTCCCTTTTGCTCTTGTTCTTATTTTATCTATGTAGCTTTGTTATGAAACTAGAGCTAAGTTCTTGCACGTGTAGAACTTTATGCTAAATCTATCATACATACATGTTTAGACCTAGAGCTATGTTGAGGTGATGGGTTCTTCTTTAATTTAGTCTCGGTCAAGTTGGTTTGCGGGATCGAATGTCTGTCCTTGTGGCGGGTGCTCTAGTAGAAGGAGCCCGGGAACGAGTACACCTTGATATCACACTAGAGTAGTGGTTGACAGCTTAGAAGTGGTGTCTAGTCTTGAGGCTACCGTCGGTTGCACATTTCTCGTACGGTTGAGGTGGTAGACGATGGGGAGTGACCTTGTCCCGTCCGTCCTTTGTAATCCCCCATGTCCGGGTTTGGAGTAGAGACGTAGCGGCAACGCTTGGCAGACCAGGTGTTATCCGGTGCCCGAAGTAGATCAGCAGTGGCCAGGCTATCTTACCTTAGAATCTCTGACCCTATATAACGACATGTATTTGTATGATCCTGCTATCATAGCATAGCTATCAGGAATGCCTGCTCCAGTTTAGGTTTTTTTATTCTTTCTTTTATCTTTATCCTTGAGTTTGGCTCGAGTGTGTGTTAGTTATCAATCTATTTATCATGTTTACCCCTATCATGAACATTGGTCTATTATGTACTCATGTTGTCTTGACCATGTCCATCTTATAAACCATGCCTTCCTTTGGGAAAATATAAATAATGATACCCTGAATACTTCCGGGTGAAATGCTATAACGGTATTTCCGTGCGCTTGCGGACTTGTTCTGTAAACATTGCAGAATACCTACCGGTGTTTCTAGTGACATTGCCAAGGACTTTGCAATCCTGGTGATTACGCTAAGAAACGCTAACAAGCATTTCTGGCGCCATTGCCGGGGAAGGCATTGGTTAAAACATTTTAGTTGGACATGTCTTGATAATATGTTTGTGTAGTAGTCCTTGTTCATTTTAGGATTTTTATAAAAAACTTTCCTTTTATAAAACTATATTTTTTACGTGAAAAAATATATTAGTAATTTTGCTTTATCAAAAAAATGTTTTTCCTAAAAGCTTATTAAAAATATTTTTACCTCTTTCTAAAAAAATTATTTTTAAAAAAATTTAATTTGCTATCCTTTTATAAAATGAAAATATAAATATTTTTCTACTAAAAATAATGTTAGTATGTTTTCAAATTTTTGCATGAAGCAAGTTTTGGTTTGAAGTATGATTCTTGCAAAATCATATCTTCATAGGCTTTTTAATTTAAGCATGGTGCTTAGATTAAATTATCTGCTTTGATTAAACGACATGTCTAATCATTGTTCCAAAACTGCTAAGTGTAGACTTTATAAAAAAGTTATTTTATTCATCAATAAAATATTCTATAAAATGTTTTCAAAAAAAATAAATGTCCTCCCCTTCAATAATAAAATTTCAATAAAATTTTGAAAACCAACTAGCTCTTTTGCTACTTCCTGCATATATTTTCCAATGCGGTAATCACAAGGGAAGTAAGAGCCCTTGTGATCTACCAAACCATAACCATGCAGGAAAACCAGAAATGCAGGGGTACAACCTGAACCTTTGGCTTTGAGCTAGCTTGGGGGAGGACCACAATAAGGTAACATGTATCTATCACTTTCACATCCTTCTGTTACATTGCAAAAAAAAGAAAAAAAGAAAAATAATGATGACAGCTCTATTAAAAAAAGAGAAAAAAGAAAAAAAGAGAGAGAAAAAATAGAAAAAGAAAGAAATATATATATAGAAAAAATATTATAATTGGAGGAGAGAGGAGGAGTAGGCTGGCCTCACATATCAAAGGTGGAGCACCTATGGGCTTCCTGACTCTGCCCACAATTATTTTTCACAAACAAGAAGGGCTCACCTCCAAGGCTTTGCTACAAACATCAGGCCATGGCCCATACTCACTAAGCCATGAGAGTGGCCTGGCCTAGAGGTTCACCTGGGAAAAGTGATGATGTGAACCGTAGCAACAACACTGATGTTTCATCCATCCATGCTGCCGGTAACTACACTCAGGTATGTGAATGTAATGTTCCCCAACTCTTTTGCTCATACTTGTCTCCATAGCTTGATCAATCATGCTTCTTTGTTTTATGGCATCATAAACAATTGAATTGTCTTATGTTGGAGATAAACCAAGGGATGTTTTACTCTGCTTTTATCTTAGACTTGTTTGAGTTTGAATAGAAGTTGGTGGAACAATGCTTTAAGTGATAAAATATAATTAGATAGTTCTCTTGTTCACCTTTTAATGTTTTCACCTCTGTTGGATGAATCTTGGTTTTCTTGTCATGCTTCCTTTCTTTATGCTGGCATGTTTGGTTTGGATGTTTTGGTCATTCATGAATGATGATCATACTTTCATAGGCTTGCTAAATTAAGCGTGGTGCTTAGGTTAGTGGTGCCTGCCTTAATCAAATTAGACATGGAGTTGAGTTTGATTTCTATACCAAGCTACTAGTATAGATTTTGGTTGATCTTATGGTCTAACCCCTGTAGGAATATATAATTTTTATAAGGGTAAGTCTTAAGATGACAATGGAGATGAAAATTTGTTTGGCGGACCAAAAAAATGTTTTTGATAATAATAAGATAAAATGAACTTTTCGAACCCAAGTTTTTTGTTCTGTTATCTCGATGACATCACAAGACAAGCTTAGGGGAGGGAAGCCTCCCAGCACACTTAAAGGAGGCCATGAACTACAAATCAGGCCATAGTGTGCACCATTCAAGCAAAAGGTAAGTGAGAAGCTAGCTTGGGGGAGGGCTCCCGCAAAGGTAACTTATATCTCCAACTTCTTACAATAATTTGGCTATCTTATAGAAATGATAAGATATAATGATTTTATACTCTATATATGTCCTGTGCAAATATCTAGTTCAACCCTTGTTGAGATGATGAATAGTTTCTCTGTCTTGTGTTTCATCTATACCCATGTTATAATCGAGCTTTCTCTAAGATTTGGGTTTGTCAGCTAATAATGTCTCATCCTAAAAACTTGGACTAGTAGGTTGCATATGTTTGATCTTGTCTAAGTTATTGCCTGATATGATATGTGACATGGGCTGCGCTATGAATTTGTTCTAAGTAAGACTTGACATCTGGAGTTTTATTTTCAAAAATTCAAAAGCAAAAGTTCCTCAATGATTTATGAAATACCTACCAAGGCCATATGACATGTTTCAATTATGCGAAACCTTTAGTCATATGCTACTTGCGGAATGTTGAGTTGGGTTAAATTGTTGTGATCTTAGTGAGATTATGGTCATGCACCCATGATTGAGATTCACATGCACCCACCAAATAAAGCCGACTCTCACCCTGAGAGTTGCGCACAACATGCACCCATCCATCCACCAAAAATATGCCAACTCTTACCCTGAGAGTTGCGCACCTTTTCCACCAAATAAAAATGCCGACTCTTACCGTGAAAGCCGTGCATTCCTTATCCAAGAAAATGTACTCCTCGCATTTCCATCATGACATCTCTCCATCAAAAAATTTGATCATGTGCCAATAAAGGATATGGGCTATGCTAAAAAAAGAAAAAAACCATGCCAAGGGGCATGGGAAAGAAAAAAAGTGCATCCATGCTAAGGGGCATGAGAGATGCAATAAAAACGGGAAGGAAACCCAAATTCCCCATTCAAAAAAAGAAAAGAAAGTGTGTCCCTGCACATGAACTTCAGACCATCCCGGTCACTTGGCCATTCTCATGCTGGGGACTTGACATGATTGGTCCCTTCAAGAAGGCTCCTGGCGATCACACGTGCGTTTTGTGCTCATTTACAAATTCTCCAAGTGGATTGAGTACAAAGCCGTCAAGAAAGCATCCAAAAAAGCGACGTAGTTCCTTGATGATGTCATCCACCGGTTTGGTATTCCCAACACCATTATCATCGATTTGGGCTCCCAGTTCACTGTTGATGGGAGTTATACCATGTTTTTACCCCATTAAAACCGTCAACAAGACATTCTTTCTGGAAGGAAACCATCAAATACATAGTGACTTAGGTACAAATAACTTGGTTCCACATGTACTTATCATTATTTGGTTGCAGGTATGCAGAACAGGTATTTTTTAGTGTATCCTAGCTTCTAGAGACAATGTGCAAGAGATGGGCACAATGGTGGGGTTGGCCGACCCCACCTTGGTCACACTAGAGCCTTGCTGACATGCCATGATCCATGACACACTCCCAAGAGTCCATTAGCACCCTTGGATCACAAGTGTGTTCTGTGGCTCATAATCAGCTCACATGGACCCATTGACAGACATCTCCATCATCCAAAGTGATCCAGGGGTCCCACCACTTCATACCTACTCTAAAGGAGGTAGAGAGGGCCCACAAGGAAGGGGAATGGCCCCACCCATCATAGGGGGTCGGCCAACCCCCTTGTGGGGCCATCCAGCCACCCTGATTTTCACAACCAACATGGCAATCCTTCTAGAAGACTGGTCTGGGCCCACCTGTCATGAGGGGGTCGGCCGACCCCCACTTTGGGGCTAACCAGGTCGGTTTGCTCCCACCAACCTCCTGCATGCCATCATGCATCAAGCTTCATCATGAGCATCCATCCAAGGCAGTTCCAAAGGCGGTTTGATCTAACGGTGCTTGATAGAGGTCACGCGGATGGCTGATGTGGCATTGGAGTAGCCCCTACTCCACCTCCCACTATAAATACCCCCCATAGGCCTTCACTTTAGAGCATGAAACATAGGAGAGAGCCATTATCTAGTACCTTTAGCTATGCTAGTAGAGAGAGAGTGAGGAGTCTCCAAGGAGGAGTCCCGGCCTGTCGAGAGTCTTCTCCAAGGTGTGCCTCAGTGGATGCGAGCTTCTTGTAAGTATTTCATCTGAGTCTTTTCTAGTATTTGATATTCTAGTCTTAGTACTTTAAGTATACGGTCTTATTACTGGTGCACTATTTTACTTAGTAAATTACTTGAGTCTCTTGCAAGGATTAGAGTAGTAAGATTAGTGTAGACGTGGTGTCTAGATGACATCTTACCAATGTGAGCTGCTTGTCGCACTGCAAGATACCTAGTGCAAGAGTGACAGTCCTCACTAGGCGTAGAGTTCCTTGTATGTGTTGTTAGGCAAGTTAACACAGTGAGAGCGGGGCTGAATAGGGTAGTCGCCTTAGTAGGGGTTTTGTCTCCTGCTTTTTTGTCTGTCAGCCCTGTAATACCCTGGTGTTAAGCATGCATTATCTTGCATATCATGAGCATGATCATCTCATTTGCGTAGTCATTTATTTACATGAAATGATAAAATCAAAATGTGCTTACCTTGATTTGAACTAGAGCTATGTGATAGGTTGATTGTTTGGGGTTGAGTGTTAAATGAAGTTTGTAGAGAAAATTATTTGGAGCAAAACTTATTTTGGGGTCATTTCATGAAAAGGCTTGGAAGTGGGTCAAAAATGTCAAAAACAGTTTATAAAAATGATTTTCTTTTAATTTTAAATGGATTTTAAATCCCTATTTTTGAAATTCTAATTCTAGGCAGAATTAGGCTTTGATGTTTAAAAGTGAAATGTTCTACTCATCAAAAGGAACATTTCATCTTTTAAAAGTTTTTCAAAATTTGGAGTATTTTGGAAAATATAGGATTAATCATGTTCTGCACGAATCTTGGCGCAGTGGGACCCACCTGCCAGTCTCTTCTTCTTCCCTCTCTTCTTCTTCCTCGCGACGGTATCGCGGCCGACGCCGGCCACGCGGAGTCCGTACACCTGGCGACGCCGCTGTCCGCTGTGTGGCCTCCCCATCCGAGCGCCGCTCGCACACGCCGCACGCCCGCACGCTCCGCTCGGCCACGCTTTGCTCGCATGCGCGCCACGCGCTCGTCGATGCCCGACGCCGCGCTCCGCCTTTCCGAGCCCGAGTGTCCGCTTCGAGGTGCCCCAACCGCGTCATTCTCTCCCTCGCTCACTCCTCCGCCACCAGACACTCGCTCACCCCCTCCTTTCCTCACCAGAGCCCGAGCGCGCCGCGGAGTCTGCCATTGCCGCCACCGTGAGCTCGCAGCACCGCCGAGCCCGTAGCCTTGACACATTTTGCCCAAAACTTGCCAGCAGCTTCGCCTCGACGCGAGCCACGTCCTGCGCACGATTCCTGCCCTCGAGCCCCAAGGTAGAGGTCGAATCGACCGTTCCTCTTTCGCCGGTCATGGCCGCCCGACCGCCACGCGGTACGCCGTGGCCAGCAACCCCTTTCTCCCTTAATTAGCTTGCGCATCATGACCGCCTGCTCGAGTAGCGTAGGTTGGTGTAGCTAATGGGACCGATTAGGGTTCGAGTCTGTCGGATTTTGGCCGTCCACCATCGCGGGTTGCACCACCGCTCGCCAGCGTGCAGCGCCATCGTCGTTTTGGCCGGCATTTCGTCTCTTTGACTAGCTAATACGAGTCGCCTTGGTCTACTAGAGCTGGTAGGCTAGTTCTCGCGCCCCGCCGTGGCCCGAGATGGCCGGCGCACCGCCGACCGTCGCCGCCGTTCGCCGTCGCGCGTGGCCGCCAGTCAAAACCTTGCTCATAGCTTGCGTCTTGTACACCAATGCGTTCGTGCTGACGAGCTGAGCCTTTCGGTAGCCGTAGCTCGGCCGAAGACCTCGCCGTCGGCGAGGAATCCCGACGCCGACGACCATTCCCCGCCGCGTGGACCGCGGGCATCATTTGTGTTCTTTGTCGGACTTCAGTGCAAAGTAGCCAGACTCAGCGAGTTTCTTTTTAGGGCTCGGTTGTTTTCCAAAAAGTCCAGGGTTCCCGGTGCAAAACTGTTTTCTTTATCGGTTTTAAAGAAAATGAATTCTGGATTTTTGTAAAAGCTTTGAGAAATCATAACTTCCTCATTTTTAGTCCAAATGAGTTGGTTCAACTTGCAGTATTTTTCTTTTGGGGAGACCTATGCATGAAAAATATGAAATATGGATTTTGTGATACTTTTCTGTATAGATTTATTTATCTCTATTAATTGCTTTTATCTTAAAAATGCATAAGTAATTCTCTGTTGCTTAGAAAAATGTGAGACCAAGTTTGTTAGTCTTCTTATGTCATGCTCTATCTGTGAAAAATGTTGTGAGACTATGTCGTGTGGAAAGTTTGCTCTGTCTAGTTATGGTGCCTATTTCCATTAGATGATAAATAATTCATAATAAATAATATATAAGGAATTTGTGCATGAAACTGTTTGGAGGATGTTTTTATGTCAATCTAGAGCTAAGAATGTTCTGAGATCTATTGTTTGACATTTTTCTATATACAAAGTATTTTATGCCCAGTGAATTATGCTGCCTTGTCATTTTTGTGTAGGATAAATTACTTACTGTTTTGACCTGAAATTTTATGGTAGTTTACATTAGACATGCTTAAGCTCCTGTAATTTTTACAGAATTTTCTGAATAGTCTAATGTCATGTTGCAGTTCTACCCTGATTGTTTTTAATAAGTAATAATGCTTTAAAGCTATCATTTCATGTGTGTAAAAATGCTTTTTAGGATATTTGTGATGTGTATAATCTGTATCGGTTTTGGTTCAGTAGAGGGTAGTGTGAAAAACAGTAGTCGTTTATAATTCCTTTTAATGTGTTAGTAAATTGTAATGCGAGGCTTGTTTAAGATTTGTCAGTAGAAGAGAATGCAGATGACATGTGCTTATCTTATATGTTTCAAAATCATATCCTTCATCTTAGCTGAGCATTCACTCACCATCAGCATCAGCATTGTATTTCTACATATACATGGTATTCATACACACTATGCATCATACAGGATCGTCAGAGCTCGAAACGATAGTTCCCGGAGCACCCGAAGAGGAAGGCCAGCAGGAAGCTTTGGTGCGGGAAGTAGCAGCAGAAGAGGATCCCGAAGTTGATCTTCCAGAGTGTCCCGACCACCAGCCAAGCTCTTTCCTGAAAGGCAAGCCCCGGAGCATTCTCCCTGTGGTTTGCAAAATATCTAACTTGAGTCCTTTACTTGTTTGATGCATTAAGTTATAGGCATTGTTTTATACCGTTGCTGTATTATTTATATTCCTTGCCACTATATATCCTTCAACCCTGTTAGGTTCAAGTACGAATATTTGCTTAGCCCTGCTTTAACTAGATCGGTAGAAGTCGGGTGATTTCCTGTCATCCGCGAGTTATAGGTGGTGACTCAGAATGGTTGAATACATTGTTATCTTGGATAACTATGTGGAGATAATAAATCGAGACCGGGCGGGATTGGTGTTGAGACTGAGCCGGAGGTTCGGTGAGGTTATCCCGTCTGTGTCGAACTAGGACCCCGTCCATTGTACGTCCTCAAGTCATATTGATTTTATGCCTCACATTTAGCTGGAAGGATAAGTCATTCCGACCGCGAAGGCTAATTTTGATTTAGGCCGGGAGTCGACCTGTTGTACGCATCGTATTGGTGAAGATGGGGGACCACGGGTTACGCGGAGAGTAAGTCCGAGGTCAGGGTCGCCCTGAATAAGGCAGCCGGACGGTTCCTAGATACGATGGTACCTGTTGATCCCGCGCTTTTCCCGAATTGAATGTCGGTGATCTATAGCTCACCGTGGCTGGTGAGTGTGGTTTGTGTGAGGAATACCCGCCAGCTGGTTAGTAATCGATTATAATCACCATCGTTCCTAGATAGTGAACACTTGACTTGAGCAGCGGCATCATAGTAAGAACTTGAACAAGAGATGAGATGGTTGAGCTGTTGAGATTGAAGGATACTCAACCGGAATTGGTTACTATTCTTGTTGAATAATTATTACCATGCTTGTTTAATACAGGTGCTAATGTAGCATGATAAGGTTAATCAGATTAAAATACATTGCTAGAAGGTTCTTAATAATTGTTTCTTTAATGCAAGCTTTTCCGCAACTTATGAGTCAGCTATCCAACTTATACAGCCTTGCATACTCCTTGGAGTCAATTTATTTTTAGTTTATGATGGGTAAGTCTAGCTGAGTACATTCTCGTACTCAGGGTTTTATTTCCCATATCTTTTGCAGGTGGTGAGATGTTTTATGGCTATTGCCAGCACTGCTTCTATCCTGCGTTGGGGGATGACTAGACCTTGGGCAGGGTCACTCTTCTCTACTTAATGCTTTTGTTGGATGTTGATCAAGAACCTGGCACTGTATTTGAACTAAGTGTGTGTGTGGATTTGAACTAAATCGCTTTCGCCTTATTTCGAATTTGAACTTGGTTTGTAATAACTTATTTCAAACTCCGATGTTTTAAACTATGTGCGAACTATGTACGTTGTGAATGGTGAACGTTAAACTCATTACGATCTTGGTCTTGTTAGAAATGTTTGAAATCCTTCGAGATTTTGGTATGACTACCGGGTTTATTAGGTCTCAATCATGTAGTTTGCCGTCCTAAGGGCGAATTATGTGCTTGTGCTCTAATAAATTGGTCGGTTCTGTCACAGCCCCCAGTAATGGAGGAGGTGATAAACCTCATTATACTTAGAATACCATGACCAGATATCTTTGCTAGGTAGACCTCTCTATCCTATTATCCTAGACCCTTTGTTTCATCACTAGACGAACTTGAGCCTAGTTAATTCACTTCACATTCCCCATGGAAAATACGATACCAATACGATACCTGGAATACTCCCGATGAAGGCTTCATTGACTACCGTACGCTTGCGGTATATCTGTTTGCCACTTCTGGTGTCAACATTCACCAGTGATGAGTTTTTTTACTTTTGCGATGATAATGGCATCAAAGTCAAATATGTATCCATTGCTCATCCTCGAGCAAATGGACAAGTGGAGCGAGCTAATGGTATGATCATCGACGCCTTGCGCAAGCGAGTATACCAAGACAACAAGGATCTTAAACCTGGTCGGTGGCTCAAGGAATTGCCTGCTGTGGTCTGGGGACTGCGTACCCAGCCCAGTCGCAACACTGGAGTCTCCCCGTACTTCATTGTGTTTGGATCCGAGGCTGTCCTACCAGCTGAGGTTGCTTTCCAATCACCACGTGTCCTGCACTACGACGAAGAGGCCTCTGACGAAGCTAGAGGAGTAGATGTCATAGCCAAAGAGGAGCTAGCACTCGAATCTTGTGCTCGTGCGGCTAAGTACCTAGCTTCTGTGCGTCATTACTATAACCGCAATGTCAAAGGCAGGCTTCTCGTGGTCGGTGACACGGTGTTACGATGAATCCAGAACACAGATGGTCTACACAAGCTATCATCCAGATGGGAAGGGTCGTTTAGGATCAGGGCTGTTACACGCCCGACATCCTATCGGTTGGAGACGATGAAGGGTGTAGAAGAGGCCAACTTGTGGCACATCGACCACCTCATACGCTTCTATCCATAGAATAAGATATGTACCCAGTTTTCATTGTCTAATATTTAATAAGGTTTCTTTTTTGTTCTCTTTTCCCTGTCATAGCTCTACATTCATGCACACATCTGTCATACATGCACCCTGCATAAGTCATAATTAAACTTTGTTTCTTGCCCGCCGAGAACGGCTTGACAAGGCACTGTCGCGGAGCCTCTTATGATGTGTTACAGCTCCGCGCTATATGGCACTAGCAGATTCAGCAGGCGCTCTCTAACGGTGCTAGGTACCTAGTGATCCTGGCAGTCCTACGCTGTTCACTAGTGCATCCCTAGTCACCTGAGAGAGTTAGCTCGCTTCGAGGGTGGGATCAAAACTTAATTGTTGACAATTTTTGAAAAATGAACTACGCATAAATATGCATATAAAAAATGGCAATATGTTTATCACCCGCTTAAACATGCCTACCTTGTCTACATCAAAAGGCTAAAAGTTTACGAGCACCCAGTGCTCGGCACAACTCACAAACAGTGTTTTCATATAACTACATTGTCAAATAGCATACTGACCACCATCATCTACTGTAGGATCTTCTATTAGCATCATATCTTCAACAAGAGCGGCAGCAGTAGGGGCTGACGTGGTCCGGAGGTCATCCGCGGCGGCGTCGTTGAGTTTTGATGCGATGCCAAGTGCAACATCCGCAGGCTCCACCTCCGAGTACCTGGATCAGACCACGGCAAGTGCGGTGGCCACCGCATAGCGTTCGGATCCTGCAACGAACTCCTGGAATGTCAGCCATAGTCTGCGGCACTGATCCGCAATGATGACGGCGTCACCTACAGGGTCGGCTGGATGTTCCTCTCCTTGGAAGATGGCCCTCAGCACTGGCTGGATATGATCGGTCATGGTCCGGATCTTTCCTTGGAGGGAGGCAATGGATTATTCCAGCACCCGGAACTGGGCCATGTAGCGTCCCCGCAAATTTGCAACAATAAAACAATGGTGGTGAGCATATCCTGGTCCGTCCAGTATGCAGCAGACTACACACAACTCTACGATGTTCTATTTACTAGTCAGCTCGGCAATCCGCTCCTGGTCCGCCTTCGCCTGCTTCTCCGCGGCCTCCTTCTGGTCCAGCAGGCTGGCAAGCTCCTGAGTGTAACATTCCTGATGTTAATACATAATTAAAATATTAATCATATGATTATCAAGCATAATCTTGGAGCATCATAGCATAAATGCATTCATGTTTTAATGATGTCTTTTATATGATGCTTAGTTTTATACATGAAATGATGATGCTTACGATTATTTAAAGTTCCTTTATCATTTTATGTGTTCCTGCAAGAAGTTGAAACAAACTAAAATCTTATTTTGTCTTCTGGTACTTTTGTAATATTGTGTATTAGGTCAACCATGATATGTCTTGATTAAAATAAGTTTATTTTCATAGGTTGCTTGTGCTCTTTGTTTTAAAGTGTGTTTTGAACTCAAAAACCCTAATTTCAAAAATATCCTATTTACCCCCTTTTGTATAATTCAAAATCTATAAGGAATTTGGAGATACTCTAAAACGACAGTTTGAAGATCTTGACAAGAGCTACAAAGTTGGTATTTAAAGTTTTTCAAGTTTCAATGTAATTTTGAAAGTAATTTGAAAAATGCCAAATCTAGGGTTTTAATCCCTTTTGATTTTGATTTTACATTTTAAAATCTAGATAGAATTTGAAAATGTTTATTAAAGGAAAAGTGTAGCCCTTGAAAAGTTATGCAAACTTTATTTTTGGAGATTTTCAAGTTGTTATACATTTTTGGGAGTAATTTGTAAAATTCTGAATGACCTCAGCTGCTACACTGCCGATGACGTCATCGTCGTCCTTCTTCCTCACTATCGCCAGCGTCGCCGTGGCCTTCTTCGACCTCCCAGGCACGCCCGTTGCCGCCACCTCTTTCTCGACATGTCCAGCAGTGCCTGCGTGTCATCTCCTCGCTTCCTCGGCCGCTCTATAAAGCCTCCCCGCTGCCGTGCCCTTCTTCTCCTCTTCCTCTACTCGCCGCCATGGCCGCCGTGCTCTGTGCCGCTGCTTGAGCGCCGCTGCCGTGGCAGCACAGCCGCTCGCCACGCCAGTTGCTCCACCTTGCGCTGCTTCACCTTCGCTCACTCACCCTCCTTCTCTCTGTTACTATACTCCACGCACAAAGCGCAGGTGCCACCATGGCCGCCGCCAAGTCAAGCTCCGGCCGCGCCACGTTCCGGACCTCTACACGCCAAGCCGCCACTGCCAGCAGCTTTGCTACCTCCCTACACTCCTCCCGCGCTTCTTTCCTGGCCCCAACCGCCACCGGAAGCCGCCGCCATCGTGGTCGCCCGCTGTGGTCTTTGCTGTGCACTCGGCCAGGCCGTCACGGGACACCGCAAGGCGAGCCGTGACCGCCCGTGGGTGCACGACCACCTCCCGATTCTCCCACGCCGCTCCATTGCCGCCGACGAGCACCCCGCTGCCGGAACCGCAAGCCCCGATAAGCTCCTTTGTCCAAATCGCGTCAAGGACCTCGTGCAAGAATTCAACAAAAATCAAGGTCTTTTCTGCGAACTCTGTGACTCATATGAATAGTGCCCCGAGGACCTGTTTGTAGCAGTTTTTATCAAACTTCAGAAATTCATATCTGGAGTTTGGTAACTCCGTTTTTGGTGAACCAAATTTTGTTGTGTTCCTTGTGATGTCTAGTTTTTAATAAAAATATGACGTATGCTATGTTTTGTAGAAAAATAATTAGTTATGTTTTATGCCTTTTATGTTATGTTTAAAAAGAAAGGGAAATTCATATTTCTTGTTATCTAGCTCCAAATGATTTGAAATTTTGATGGTATGTTGCTAATGCTATGTTTAGGCTGTAGTTTAAATTTTAAGAGTATTGGATGTTGTATGTTTTAGTTATGAATTTCTCTTGCTAATAATTGAGTTATCTTGTTTAATACTGATAAATGGTTTATGATTAGTTGGTAATCTTGTTATGTGTTCACCAATGCATCATCATGCATCATGACATGAGCTCATTATACTAAAACATGCATCATTACAACGTGTAGTTATTTTAAGAGTGAGCTGGATCATGATACACGATCTTCGGAAGATACCATTCCCCATTGAAGTTGAAGTCGTGGATCCATGATGTTTGTGTCATCCATCCATGGAGATGATGTCAAGTCTGATAATTGAAAACTAACTTCTCTGCAACAAAGGCAAGTCCCGGATGTATTTAAACCCTATCCTTATTTTATAAAGCTTTTATCACTTTAGTCATGAAATGCTGCATTAGGGATTAGGAGTTGAGTGAAAACCTATCAGTTGCAGTACCTGTCCTATTTCCATATTCCTTGTTACCTGTTATTTGAAAAATGCGTAGTAATGCTTAGCCCTTCTTAATTAGCTAGGTTTTCAAAAAGTAAAAGAATGAAAAAGATGAGGTTGTCTTCACCCGATGGAATTATGATGATAGTTAATAAATCGAGTCTGGACGGCTAACTTGCATTGGGAAAGGAGTCCCTCTGTAGTGTTTCCGTCTGTTGATGCCCTAGGTCCCGTTCGATAATGATCTGGTGATATCGAGAACTAGAAAATCCACATACAATGGTGTGGTATACTGTGGGTTTGAGTCCCACGTATATCGATACACTGTGGGTTTGAGTTTCCACGTGTATCATGTGGTTGGTATACATATTGGTTGGAGCCTCATGTATATCATGTGGTCTGGTATGCTTGGGAGTTAGAGTCTCCTGTATACCAGTGATATAGGTCCCAGCTGGGTATAAAAATGGATTCGAATCATCGTTGCTTCTCGGAGAAGAAGACTCGATCGGTGTTCATCATCGTAGTAACAACTTGAATAATGATAAGGTATCAAATGGTGTTCATCATCGGAGAAGAAGACTCTCTCTTTTTCCTTGCGCAAACTCCATTCTCTCATGCAAAAAGATAAGAACCCTCAATTTCCTCCTTAATCCCCTCCATATATGTTTATAGAAAGAGCATATTTGCTCTGACTCTCTCCCTTCCATTCCATTTCGCATGCACAAACCACCTCTGGTCCGACATCTCCTTTCCTTCCTCCCATGCAGGAATTGCAGCAAATATTTCTCCCTTAATTCCCTTTACAAGCCTTTCTTTATTCTCTTTTGTCAATCTCCTATAGGAGTGAAGGTTTATAAACAGCCATGCATGTTCCTCTCTTCCTACTGAACAGCTGCGCCCCTCCTCTCCTCTCTTTTTCTCATGCACAAACCAGCAGTCACCTCTCTTCGATTCCATCTTGATAGCACCCGTTTTTACTCCACTTCAATGGCATGCCTCCATGCAGAAACTTAGTCATACCTTTTTTCTCTCCCCTTCCCTCACGCCTCTTCTTCCACCTGCTGTTGCTCCACAAGAACAGCAGCTCCTCATCTTATCCCTCCCTCCATCAAATGGCGGCCCCTCATCTTCTCCTCTCTCCCTCACGCAAGCACCAGAGAAGAAGCACCCAAATCTTCCCCATCCTCCACCATGGACGCCCCCTCCTCTCCCCTCTAATTCCCTCTCCATCTTGTCCACCAAAATGCAATGCCCTCGCTGCGACGAATTTATTTTGCCGCTGCACGTCCATCCCCGTCATCGGAAGCCCGGAGTCCTTCGTATCATACTGCAGTAAGGATCATGGCCTTCTCTGTTCTTTCATGAAACTCATGTTCATCATGGCCCCCTCTCTGTTGTGACGCCCCAGGCAACACCATGGTGCTGCAGCGCTTCATACAGAGGCCACTTCGGTGTGTGTTGTCGTCTCCTTGAACCTGTAGCAGAACCACACCACCACCACGACCGTTCTTGCTGCTGTACAGGACATGGTGAGGACGTCCATCCCTATTCCCTCTCTGATCTTGTTGTTCAAAAATCCTATCATCCGTCTCTTGAACTACCATGTGGTGTGGAATCGTGATTCAAGTGGAATTGACGCTGCCCGTTGATCGCAGGCCCTATCGTCACCGTCATCGATGACGGGCTGGCATCACCTTCACCTCCAGCTGCAGTTAACCCCGATGTGAGGACCCCATCATGATCTACATCTTGTTTACAAGTTACTCTCTGTAGAACACGTGTCATAATCTACGTTTGGTTCTATTCCAATGAAGTTATATCATAATCATGTCTGTCCTTTGTGGACAGCAGCACGCCTGTTGGCATTCATGCTCCCAGTGATCCATGCCTCCAGTCATCAAGCCCTTTGTTCATAATATAGTTCTTGAAGTTGCACATGTCCCTGCAAAATGGTTTGGCCAGAAAATCCAATATGCAAGAGATATAACCATTTTCGTGCTTGCTGTCCCTGCAGCTTCGCAGCCCCTACTGCCGGTTGGCATGTATGTTCGAGGCAATTCATAACTCTGTTTGTGAATTTCTTTGACCCACACATGTATCATATATTTATACACACCTCTGTAAAGTTTCATGGCTATAGGATCCAAGATAAAAGAGATATCATCGTCTATGTTTTCACTGCTCTGCTGCCGTGGCTGCTGTACTACTCTGCAATACATTGGCGTTTCTCGCCAGTTTGCTATCCAAATGACCAAATCCTTCATCCAGCATGTAAACCAAATCCTTGCACTTTACTCTGCAGGTTTTGATGTCCATTTGTGCCATGATGATGGAGATATTAATTCCATAGTGGTTGCTACCCTGCAGTTTTTACAGCAGCATATACGTTGTTTTGCAATCATGTTTCCCAGTCAACCAATGCTCAATATGATCTACCCTTCTGCCACAACATACCACATATCGATTCCACAAAATGGTTTTCCAGTTGCTGCTGCTATGACATGCTCCTTGTTATCACAACACTCCGCTATCCGGTGTTAATTCCATCACTACAATTGCGTAGTTCACTATAATTGTGTCCCTCGTTAATCTAGCATTCACCTTGGTGTACTCACTTGTCAAAACATGTTCATATGTCCTCTACACAAATCCATAGTCATCTATAATTCATCTATAGATCCTTGTGCTCTATAAATATTCCAACTTAGCTCATGCCCATCAAGTTTACTCCATTCCTAACCTTTTACCTTTGATCTTTCTTGCCCTTTTAATCATAGCTTTGTTTTTAGTTATTTTTGCGCTCAACGATCGTAGTTACCAGCCCTACGTGTTTTCAAACCTTTATGCACTATTTTTGTAATGATTGGTGAAATGTTTATAGGGTTATCTATGATGCTTGTGCTGCTTGCTATCGACATTAGAAGAGGAGCTGTGCAAGAATGATCCAGAAGCAAAGTATGAGGAAGTTTGAGCAAGTTTAAGGCAAGTATAGCTTGGGGTTTTATTTCTATAAATATGATCTTATGATATAATTAATGTTTAAGCAACAAACGACAAAATAACTTTTTAACAACTTGAGGATTTATCTGTAAGAGTTTTTATAGTACAGCTGTGAGGGCTATATGGCTCTAGCTTTAGTCAAGTATGAGGGCCTTTTCTAACTTGTTAGTGGTTACTGAAAGGCGCAAGAGGGGGGTGCCAAGTGAGTTATAGCTCTTGTCCTGGCGCGGTGTGTGTTGGACTGCGGTCATAAGTGTGCCACTCTTGAAGGAGAGCATCTATATCTACTTGGTTAATCCGAAACGTAGAAGCCCCCTAACTTGTTAGATGAACCTTTGAAAGGCTTCATAGTGAACCCTGCCGACCTTCCTTGGAAGTGGATCAAGAGATTAGCTACCTCGGGCGAAAGGGTAAATCACGACTCACAGTGAAAGTGTACACCTCTGCGCAGAGTTTATTAAACTGGTATACTAGCCTTGCTCAAGGACACGAGCAGCCTTGGAATCCTTACATTAGATGATGTCTTTGAATTGTTAGCATGCTCATTGTTTATTATTTTATGCTTTACATTATTTATGTTATATTGATCATGAGTTTATGGTCTATAGTACCTTGTTGCTATACTTGCTGAGTTCGACATGGACTCACTCTTGCTATTCCCCCATACCTCAGGAGAAGTTTAGGCTTGTGATCAACCAGTCAGTTGGATCTAGTGGAGTCTACACCCGGAGTTTGGAGTTATCTACCCGCTGATTGTTCCTAAGGTTATATCTTTTATACTATGTATGTTATATTTAAAGCATTGTATTTTGGTACTACCTTTACTTGTAGCTATATGTGAGAATTGACCTTTAAGACTCACATATAGTGTATATCTGGTTTTGTTCTTAAAACTAGGTGTTACATTACCCCCGGACAACAGAGTAGAGGGCCTCTTCTCCTTGGTGGCCTCCGACATGGGCCGTTTGCCCGCTGCTTGGCCCCTTGCCGGAGCAGCGGGGATCTCATCTTCTTCAGGGCTGGAGACATCCACCGTCTCCTGCCCTGCTCTGGCAACACCCCTCCGCTAGCCGGCCAGTGCCTCGCCTTGAGGCCACGGCTCCACTGGCACAGCGGAGAAGAATATTGCTCGGTCCTATCCAAGCAGTGTCTGTCAGTCAGACCACAAGATGTTATATGCATTACATTCTAGCAATAACGTATAAAAGCAACAAAAAGAAATACTACTGACTTACTGATGGTGGTTGGTTGGCCACGTCGTAGGGCCATGCGCGCTCCGTCGGGTAGCTGGTCGCTGGGCTGAACTTCTCAAAGAGAGAAGACATCCGCCGGTTGAGCGCCTTCGGTGACAGCCTCTCTCAAGTCTCGCGGGACGGATTACTCTATCCGGCGTAGTCGAACAGCTGGTTCACCCATCCTTGCATGGCTGAATCTGACATACCAGCCACGTCCCGGCCACCAAAGGACCATTGACATTCTCGTTGTCAATCAACTTCATCAACTCCCTCACCTGATGCATTTCTTCTAGAGATGGGGAGTCGGACCACTTGGGGATGAACTCGGGGACCTGGTTCACATCACAGGGTACCCTTCTTCCTTCCACGTCCTAGCTCATGTAGAACCAACGCGTGTTCTAGCCCCTCGTGGCTGATTGATGCGGGATGTCTAGCCATTGGGCCTTCATCCCATCCCGTAGGCGTACATAGCATCCCCCAGCGATTTGGGACCCCCGGTGTCAGCCCGCTTCTTCCTCAATAGGTAGAAGTGGCAGAATAGTTTGAAATGGAGAGAGATGCCAAGGAACATCTCACAGAATGCAATAAAGATGGACATAGAGAAGATGGAGTCGGGGTCGAGATTGCAAATTGAAATCCCCTAGAAAATGCAGAGATCCCGCAAGAACCCATTCACGGGTTGCCCCAATCCCCGCATCACATAATTCTCAAATACTATGATTTCCCCATCTCGGGGATGAGAAGAATCCTCACCTCGTGGCTCCCGCCAGACCTCCATTTCCTGCGGCGGCAGCAGGCCTTCGTCGGTGAGCACCTGTAGCGACTCACACGTGGAGGTCGATTGCACCCACTGCGGCCAGAACGCGCCTGATCCAGTCACCTTCGCCGCCTTCTTGGCTCCCTTCCTCACCATCTCCTCTGTGGATGGTGGGTCGATGGGTGAATGGCGTGTGATGGTGGTGCGGATGCGCTAGATCTGCTCGACTGCTTTGCGCAGTGGCAGACGGAGCGACGGTGGTGGATTTGGTGGCGGTGGTGGCGGTTGCGAGGAAGCAGATGCGGTGGAGTGCTCGAGTGAGTGGGAAGAGTACGGGGTCAAAATGATTGAAATTAGGAACCGTCTCTCTTCGACGATGCCTACTATTTATACTATTCAGGGTTGGACCCCACTTGACTCATGTGGACGCGGCTTGGTGGGCTGTCCTGGTCCCGAGTGCGGGCGTGGGCCGGATATTTTATTCCCCCGTGTGCATAATTGCGTATCCAATCCCAGAATGTCGCATGTGTCCGGTAATCTTGGGATCCATTCCTAGGGTTTCTTTATATACTTCTTTCCAAATTTGTTCTAGATTTTTATTCCTTAAAATTCGAGGACTGGTTTTTGTGGTTAAAATTTTTTTCCCACACTTGGGGACTACGTGGTAGTTTTCCACCTAGTGGTGCTTACGAACCATGGGTTCTCGGTGTCCTTGACCCGATCGAGCCTGTGACCTGTCTCAGGCACACCTGGGGACTACATGGTAGTTTTCCACTAGGTGGTGCTTACGAACCATGGGTTCTAGGTGTCCTCGGCCTGATCGAGCCTATGACCTGTCTCTGGCACACCTGGGGACTACGTGGCAGTTTTCCACCCGGTGGTGCTTACGAACCATGGGTTCTCGATGTCCTCGACCCGATCGAGCCTGTGACCTGTCTCGAGCAATCTGGGGACTGGGTGGCAGTTTTCCTACCCAATAGTGCTTACAGACCATAGGTTCTTGACATCCTCGACTCGATTCAGCCTGTGACCTGTCCTGAGTACACTTAGGGACTGCAAGTCAGTCAGAACACGTCTAGTCCTTTACTACTGGCCATGATTAGTGTAACACCTCTGGTGTTATATTAAATAAAACATGCCATGTCATCATATGCATTGCAAAGCATTCATGTTTAAGTCAACCTTAATGTGCATCAATTAAAACAAGTTTACATTTCATAGGTTGATTGTGTTTCTCGAATGTTTTGTCACATGAAATAATAAAACCCTACTTTCGAATGTCATCTCAAATACTTAGTTTATACTCTATGTACTTGAGGTGTAAACCGTGTTTACACTAGTGTCAAGTATAGTGTATAAATCTAAGTCCAACCCTTAAAAGTGATTTCCATATTTGAAGTTGAATTTGGATTTCAAAGCTTATTCCCAAGTTTTGCAATTCAAATTTAAATTCAAATTGAAAAGTTATAAAGTGTTTTTCAAAAGTCAACTTGGTCAACCAAGGGTGTCATTGGGTCATTGACCTAAAAATACCCTTGGATGATATTTGTGATCACTAATGACCACCCAATTAATTTAGAAACCAAATCGAATTTGAGTTCGGTTTCAAAAAAACCCTTTATTTCAAAACCAGGTTTTATCCCCGTTTCTATAATTCAAAATCTATAAAGAATTTGGAAATACTCTAAATAGATAGTTTGTATATCTTGACAAGATATACAAAGTTGGTATTTAAAGTTTTCTAAGTTTCCAAAAGGAATTTCAAATGAATTTAAAAATATAGTTTTTCAGCAAATTGTCCCCTTTTGATTTTAAAACCATAATTCAAAAATTATGCATAATTTGGGAAAACTTTATATATGAAAAATGTTTGGTTTAAAAAGATAAACATTTCATAGTTTTGAAGATTTTCAAATTTTATTGAAAATTCAAAAGTAATTTCAAATATTTGTTTCTAGGGTTTTGTTTCCCTTTTGAATTTGAATTTAAATTTCAAAAACTAAGCAAATTTGAAAATACTTGTTAAAGGAAAAATGTAGCTCATGAAAAGTTATACAAACTTTATTTTTGGAGATTTTCATGTTGCTATGAAAAATCTAGAGTAATTTGAGATTTTTCTGGGTGACATCACTGGTTACTGTAGTTGCTGATGTCATCGCCTTCAATTCCCCTCTGTTCATCGCTGCCGCCGTGGCCATCGCGCACATGCCGGCGTGCTGCCGCCGCCAGCTCGCCCCTGGACGCTTGAAGTTTCATCGTCGTCGTGTCAACCGTCCATTCCTCGCCGTTGGCCTATAAATACAGGTCAGCTACCGCCGTCGTCTTCTTTTCTTTCTTCTGCTCGCCGCCGACGACCTCACTCCGCTGCCCAAAATTCATCATCGCCAATCCACCTCTGCCCATTTTGTCTTGCCAGAAGCTCCACAATGTCCTTGCACTTCGATTGAGCTAGCTCGTGCTTGCTCTCCCCGCCCGAGCTGTCCCCGCGCCGTCGTCTTCCTCAGGTCCGGCCGTCCGAGCCGCTGTGAGCTCGACACCATCAAACACCGTAATTGCTGGTCATTTTCTTTCATATTCTATCCCATCATGCTTTCCATGATGTCCTAGTGCTCATGCGATCGTTGGTTGGCTTGATGATGCCCATGGGACGCCGGAATCGAGTCTTGCCGCCGCCGTAGCTCGTCGTTGCCGCCGCCGTACACAGTTGACCTCGCTCCAGTCCACCATCGACCTCACAGCTAGCGCATCAGTCCCGAGGTGAGCCACTGGTGCTTATGGCACCCTCCTTTTCTTCTTTAATGCACCACAGCTGCCACTCCACGTCAGCCACGCCGCCATGTCCGCCGTCGCCGTCGGCGAGCATGCCGCCGTGACTTTGCCACCGCATTAACCACCCCATCGTGTTCGCGAGGTTAACTAGGTCACGTTGGTGCCCTTACCGCGCTCCAAGACCTTGCCACCGACGATCACCGGCCGGTCAAAGTTCGCCACCGGCGTGGTCAACTCGGGGAGAAATTTTCCTTTTTCTTTATTTATTTCTAGAAAATCATTTAAATGCTATTTTCTTTAGAAATTCCTAATAATTCATGTATAGCTCCAAAAATTTTAAACATTTTTGTGTATGTTGTTTATGATGTCATCTACCTAGAAAAATATGAAATGCCAAATTTGAATAATTTTTGTATAAGTTAAAATTAGTCCTTTTAATTAAAAAATGCACCTTCTATGATTTTTAATAAATAAAATAATTGGCTTTTAATTCTGAAATTTTTTTGCCATCTAATTAGACCAAAATCTTTTCAAAATAAAATTTTGAGCTCATTTAGACAACTTTAATTTTATTCCTTTATTTAAATGCTTTTAATTAATTAATTAACCCCTTTAATCATGTTTAATCATTATAGGGTTGTTTGACTTTGGGATTGATTGATGACCTTGGGTCATTAACCCTAATGATCTTTGGCACTTTAATTAATTGTTTGCGCTTATCTTAACTATGTCATTAGGGAGTAATCAACGTTATTTCATGTGTTTAATAACCTTATTAAATGACGTAGTTAACCCTAATGAACTTAGTGAGTAAGTCTTGGTTGGCTTGCAACTTTATCGTGAAGAAAAGTTGTACTCAAGCCCTTAATCTGGTCATGCATCCATCGAGCATCATATTTACTATTCCATCATGTTGAAGCATATCATTTTATCGTATAGTTTTCGTTAACGGAGAGTTTAACGTTGTCGCACCACATCCCAAGGAAGAGCAGATTCAGGAATCGGGAGTTGATCCAGAGCTCGAGACCATCTACCTCGACCACCAAGGCAAGCCCCGGATGCATTTCAAACCCTACCCTTAATTTATAAAAGTTTATCGCTCCAGTTATGTTATGTTGCATTAAGTTATATGAGTTGAGTGATAACCCACCAATTGCATTACCTGTCTTATTTCCATATTCCTTGTTACCTGATTTTGGAAAATGCTTAGTTATGCTTAGCCCTGCTTGATTAGTAGGTTTTCAAAAAGAAAAAGAAAAAAAAAGATGAGGATAGCTTTACCTGTTGGAATCATGATGATAGTTAATAAATTGAGTCCGAACGGGTAATTTGCACTGGGAATGGAGTCCCTCCGTAGTGTTTTCATCTGTTGATGCCCTAGGTCCCGTGTCGATGGTGATCTGGTGATATCGAGAAACTAGAAATCCACATACATGAAGTGATATACTAAGGGTTGGAGCCCAAGTATGTCATGGAGTGATATATAGTGGGTCAGAGCCCCCATATATGTCATAGTGTGTTATACTGTGGGTTGAAGTTCCCATGTATATCGGTACCCTGGGTTGAAGTGCTGATGAGGACATCAACACTAATCATACATCCAAGTCAGCCATGCCAATACTTGCTGGTCCTATTACTCGTGCGCGCGCTCGCAAACTTAATCATCAAGTGAGTTCCTTCTTGAATTCTTGTCCATCTTGTTTAGATCTTGGAGACATGTGCACTTTTGTTTTAATTAGGAATCAAGGAGAAGACCAAGAGGGAAAAGGACTGGCGTAGGCTGGATTCGGACTGCAGCACACCTCCAATTTGTTACGGTCGCCACGGTTACATACGGAGTCGGTTTGGGATGAATCAGGACTTGTTGGAAAGCTTGTCAAGTCTATTTTCATATGGATCCAGTCTCATACTCATATCTGTCCAGAGGCGGCGTCAATAGGCCAACAACTACCGAGAGGTCCTTCTGTCAAGGGTGCTGCGTCACCTTAATTTAGCCCAATGGGCTTGTATCGTTTGGAGTCCAATACGGACATGTCCTAGGTTTGGAGAACGACCAAAACTCTCTTGTGGTCGTCCTCCCCATGTTATATTCCCCATAGCCGCCACCAGGAACACTTGGGTTTTGTTTAGGTCAAGTTTAGCCGTCGCTACTTGCTTGAAGGCACGCGTGCTGATCCAGCCGCCCGTCTCCTTATTTTCGGAACCCCACTCATAATAAGATTCAGATTGAAACTTTCAATTACATCTTGCAATTTTAGTGCTTGTTTCCTCGTTCTTGCTAGTTTTTCGATTGCTTGCAGGACGGGAGCCCTAGTGGCTGGTTGTCGCGCTCCACAAGATCGTGACGGCCTTTGGAAGTGGTGTATCAGTCGCTAAGGCGCGGTCTTGGAAGGCTGTAGTCGGGCCGTGAACGTCATCTCCATCCACCAATCGAGTTATCTCACGCCTCTCATCGAAAGATCGACCACAAACCCTAGCAGGTTCATATCAATTGGTAATCAGAGCAAGGTTTATCGGTGAGAGACTTCCAATCCTTCGCTGTTGTTTTTGTCCTATAGTCTAGAAAAGCCAAAAAAATATAGTAGATTCGTTTCCTGCAATCCATGAACCTTTGAGCCGTGGCTAGCACTATTTGGTTAGGGCTTGTTGAGTGTTCGGTTGCATCAGATTGGTCGAGTTGCTGGTTCTAGTTTTATTTCCTTAGAGTTTCGGGTTCTTGTCACAGTTTTATCACAGCACGCACTGCCATATCCGAATCTGAGTTGAAGTTCTAATCCTATAAGGAATTGGTTATCCCTCTCTGTTGTCCGAGTCTAAGAAGAATTGGAAGTTCCAATTGGACAGCGAATCAGCTTCCCTCCATATTGGCCGAGTCTGAGTAGAATTAGAAGTTCCAGTCGGACGAGGAGTCAGTTAACCTTGTGCTACAAATATCATACAAGTCACGCAGCAAAGTATTTTATATCAATACGCGTGGCAAAGTATCTAGAGAGAGTATCTTCTTTTTACCGGAATACCCCTGTCCTTTTAGAAAAAGTGTGTGTGGTGAATTGCTCTTTCACAGTCTTCTTGCTCATATAATCAGTCTTGAGTGTCCCATAAAAAAAAGAGATTAAAAAAAGAAAAAAAGAAAAAACAGAGAAAGAATCAATGGAAAAGGGGCTGACCTTTTTGTTTTTTTAGTTCAGCGGATGTGTTGTGCTTTCCTTTGTGCTCGCGTCTCTAGCACGGTCTAGGCTAGGACCAGCACCATACCACCGCTTGAACAATCATTCAACTTGTTTTTTTTCTTAACTAACGTGGTGCTAGTTCGTTCCTTGTGTCAGCCCACCTATAGCTCCACATATTCTACAGCTTGACAGGTCTTGTGCTGCGGCACCGATACACTTCATCCATTGCTGCAGACTTGTTGGTAGACGACCCCTCCTGTCGAGCAAGGTAAGAATTGGTAAGAACGTGTGTAACAAGTGGAGAGTGAGTGACTTCCTGTAGCTACATCCTAGTAGTTGTAGGACTTTTATTTCTTCACTTGGTTTCTTGTTGTCTTTGTCTTTGAACCATGTCAGGGTCTGACGAAGAAAACCAAATGGCACATTCACCTCGCACAAAGGGCATCATACAACATTTTGAAAGACAGGTGAAGCTACACACGGAGGAACTGGATAACGACTTGCAGGTGACGAATGAGAAGCTTGGGCAGTTAGAGGGTACGCAGGTTACCACAAACAACAAGCTTACAAGTTTGGAGATGTCCGTTGCTAGTATGGACAAAAGCATTGTTGCTCTTTTAAGGCGTTTTGATGACCTCCACAATGATGACAAAGACAAGCATAAGGAAGAGGAGGAGGAGGAAGAACGAGAGGATGGTAGTTATTATGAAGAATACACAGCTGATACTGAACATGATGACCGAGACACTCGTGATCGACGTCGCCTACGTCACAACCGTAGAGGTATGGGTGGCCGCCGCCGACACGAGGTACGCAATAATGATGATGCTTTCAGTAAGATTAAATTTAAAGTACCTCCTTTTGATGGAAAATATGACCCTGATGCATATATTACTTGGGAGATTGCTGTTGATTAAAAGTTTGCATGCCATGACTTTCCTGAGAGTACACGTGTTAGGGCTGCTACTAGCGAGTTTACGGATTTTGCTTCTGTTTGGTGGATAGAATATGGCAAGAAAAATCCTAATAACATACCTAAAACTTAGGGTGCGCTAAAACGAGCCATGAGAGCTAGATTTGTTCCATCTTATTATGCCCGTGATAAGCTAAAAATGTTGCAGCAATTAACCCAAGGTGCTAAAAGTGTAGAAGAATACTATCAAGAATTGCAAATAGGAATGCTGCGTTGTAACTTACAGGAGGAAGAGGAATCTGCTATGGCTAGATTTTTAGGCGGGCTAAATCGTGAAATCCAGGACATCCTTGAATATAAAGATTATACTAACATGACCCGTTTGTTTTATCTTGCTTGTAAAGCTGAAAGGGAAGTGCAGGGACGACGTGCTAGCGCAATATTTCTGCAGGGAAAACTAACTCATGGCAGCAACGCACGTCTACAACTCCGTCCACACGTACTCCTACACCATCATCCAGTGAGAAGACTCATGCTGCCCCCACCAATTCAATTGCGAAGACAACGCAAAAGCCTGCTGCGAGTACATCATCCGTGGCATCGACAGGTAGAACAAGCAACATCCAATGTCACAGGTGCAAGGGATATGGGCATGTGATGCGTGACTGTCCAAACAAGCGTGTTATGATTGTTAAAGAAGATGGTGAGTGTTCGTCTGCTAGTGATTATGATGAAGATACACTTGCGTTGCTTGCGGCTGACCGTACAGGTAGTGAGGAACACATAGAAGAACATATTACTGCAGGTGACGCGGACCACTATGAGAGCTTGATTGTACAGCGAGTGCTTAGTGCACAAATGGAGGAGGCCGAGCAAAATCAGCGACACACTTTATTTCAAACCAAATGTGTCATCAAGGAGCATTCGTGTAGCATGATCATTGATGGAGGTAGCTGCAACAACTTGGCAAGCAGCGATATGGTGCAGAAGCTTGCCCTCATTACCAAACCACACCCGCATCCCTACTACATTCAGTGGCTGAACAACAGTGGTAAGGCAAAGGTAACTAGACTTGTGCGAATTAATTTTTCCGTCGGATCATACAAAGATATTGTTGAATGTGATGTTGTGCCTATGCAAGCTTGCAATATTCTATTAGATAGACCTTGGCAATTTGATAGAGATTCTATGCATCATGGTAGATCAAATCAATATTCTTTTCTGTACCATGATCGAAAAATTGTGTTGCACCCTATGTCTCCTGAAGCTATTATGCAAACCAATGTTGCTAGGGCTGCAAAGGCACGGATTGAGAGCAATAAAAATGACAAATCTGTTGTTGATAAGAAGGATGAGATAAAACTGAAAGGACGATGTATGCTTGCTACGAAATCTGATATTAATGAGTTCAATGCAGCCACCTCTGTTGCTTATGTTTTGCTATGCAAGGATGTTTTGCTTTCCATTGAGGATATGCAACGTTCTTTGCCTCCTGCTGTTGCTAATATTTTGCAGGAGTACTCAGATGTGTTTCCAAGTGAGATACCAGCGGGCTGCCACCAATACGCGGGATTGAGCACCAAATTGATCTTATTCCTGGTGCGTCTTTGCCAAACCGTGCGCCATACAGGACAAATCCGGAAGAAACGAAGGAAATTTAGCGACAAGTGCAAGAGCTACTGGACAAAGGTTATGTGCATGAGTCT